>OZ023178.1:3481463-4081463 GCA_963678695.2 Diplodus puntazzo
TGCAGGGAAGAAAGAAAGAAAAAAAAAAGGAAGAAAGCGCCACGAGTGGTTGACAGTCGGTGCACATTGCTTGTTTTTTTTTTTTTTTTTTTTTTTTGCGAGCAGGGAGACATAATCACACAAATAAGACATCAAAGATGGATTGAGAGTTAAAATATGCAGTTGAAAATTATTCAGATTGCTTTGGGATGGCGGGGAGAAAAATATTCCCTCAAAGTGTCCGACTGGATGAGATCAAAACTGTGTGATACCGTGAGACACACGCACGAGCGAGAAGCTTTCAGACATGTCCGGGTTTTTTTTGTTTTTTTTTTGTTTTTGTGTTTTGGTTTCAGGGGCCTTTGGCAGCTCCACTGCTTCATGTCGTGGTTCCCTTGACTGGAGGGGAATCCCTTTTTTTTTTTTTTGCTTGTGTTTCTGGTCACTGGCACGCAGCTCGTCAGTATGTCGCCTCACAATGTGAACTCTCGTGCCCCGCAGGTTGGCAGAGGGAAGAAGCGACACACAACACAGAACTGGCTGCTGCCTGCGAGTCGCAGCCAAATGTGCACCTGCGTCATGTTCGCCGGCTCCTGTCGGGCCGACCACCTCTCCACCTGTACGGAACATACAGTCAGAACCGGACCGGGAGGATGCGTCAACACATGACGTCATGGAAATTTGTCTCCAGCAAAGGAGTGAAAAGGTTGTGTCCAATGTCGCAGAGTAAGCACCGCTATCATGATTTAAACATGTAAGAATTAAATCATATTTACAGATATTACTTCTTCTTTAATGCAATTCTATCACTGGAAACATTCCACTGCAAAAATAATGAATACAAGCTGATTTTTTAGGGTTGTAATTATTAAAAAAAAATAGATATCTGCAGGTGGAACAAGTGAAAATTGTCTGATATCCAGTCTCCTTAATCTAAAATGCTTCTCTCTATTCGATTGTGTCTTATATGAAGTTTAATATGACATTTTGCAATAAAAAATACACAAACATACTAAAATGTCCTATTATTTTAAATACAACAAACACTAAATAAAATAGAGAAAAAACACAGTCACCACAAATAAATGCATCTCATCATACAGAAATTAAATTTACATGATATTAATATCAATATATTAATAATAACATAATAACTTATCGTTCAATATCTTTAATTGTTAGGATATGGTGAAAAAATGTTTGTTTTTTTTTAAAGCCAATGCAAAATGATCTTAAATCTGCATTCTTTCTAACTGGTTGCAACAAGAAGTCCAGTTGTATGTAAGCCTATGAGAAAATTACCCTACTTCTCACTTGATTTAAGAGCTCAGTAAACACTCTACTGATGAGTTCATGGTCTCAATCTGTAGTTTCAAGTCTTCCTCAACGCAGCGTGACGCTCAGTTTGTAAATTAAAAGTCACATTTTCCAAATATGGTCACTTCTGTGCACATAAAACCAAGATGGCTGCCAAAAACGTTAACCCACAATCCACTGGATGACGTCATGGTTTCCACAGCGATAGCGAATCATTAGATGAGACTGAACTCTTCATGTGTGTAAAGGAAAACAACCAACATCTAATTTTTGATTATAAAATCGTTTAATCGTACAACTCGATTTAGCGCCAAGCTACGAAGCAAACATCACCATCACACGCCGACGTCTGGGTGATCCACGGCTTTACCACAGGCTTCGGCGTGACGCTGATCTGAATCACAACATCTTTCTAATCAAAGCTGATTAACTCACAGACAGTAAAGATCAGAGATGGTTGAGAAAGAGAACAAATGTCCACCGAAAACAATAAAGATACATTTTTGTGATGTTTTATCATTTATGAAGTTTACATCAGAATCTGAACTTGTCTTCGTGTTTTGGGGTTTGAAGTTGATGCACGTTCCGTCTGTACAAACCCGCCGACGTCACACTGAAAGCCCCGCTCGCTATTGATGAGTTATATAATAATGGCGATGACAGTATGTAATCAATCAAACATGCCAAAAAGCATTAGCACGGCTGACGGACGACACTGACAGTCCCTCTAAAACGTGGCTGTATCTTAACTAAACCAGTCCGTCCTCCACTGTTCCAGCGGCGCTTTGAGCCTCAGAAACAACAACGCCACGTTGAAGACGCCGCCGCTGCCGCCGCCGAGTTCAGAGATGTTAGGGGACGGAAAGTTTCTCTCTTTGTCTGAAAAGCTCTCAAATGTGCCACAGAAAAAGCTGCGACTCAAAGCGAGGCCCATCTCTCCTAATTAACGCTTTGAAAGATAAAAGCAGTTTATTAAATCAATCAGGATGATGGTTGTTTGTGAATCCCAGCAGATAAGGACATTTGCATATTAACTTTGCAGTTCTAACCTACATTTGAGGATCTTCTGAGATCGTGGCCAGCTTCAATGTAAATATTTTCCCCCTCTCGCTGCTACTGTACACGTTTTAAAGTTTCATCGCGGCGGATCCCTCTGGTGGATTCTCAAACTCATTAAAAAATAAAGAGCCGGATAAATAAGCAAACATATAACGTCAACAAAACAAATGAATGAACGAATGCGGATGTTATGGCGCCGGAGAGGCTCTGCCAAAATGTGCGCTGCAAAAAAAAAACCAATCTGGACCTTAAGTTGCTGTTAGATATTTCCAGTTCATAACGAGGCTTTAAATGAACATGAAAGCAACAAATAGGCTTTTAAAGAGTATTATATGTGCCCTCCAGTTAATCTGGCACATGCCGAGGAGCCGTTTCAACATGTTCTGCCAAAAACTTAACTTCCGTGTGAATCATGCAGTTTCCTGATAATGATTTAACCGCGCTTCGACAGCAACACGTTCACTTATGATTGTGTGAGGTTTGTGCAACATTCGCTGCACTTTTATTGAGGTTATTGGTGTTTAAATCTCCATAAAATCCCCCCCGAAAACAACAATATCTGCTCATATTTGTACACTTTAAGCTCAGGAATTGAAACACGACGATCTTAAATGTATTAATTTCTGCCAAAAAAATCAGGAATGGATCCTACGAATGATTATTAGTATTCTGTGCCGTGGAGCTACTTTGTTGCCCAAAAGCTCATCAATAATCCACACAGTTGCGCCGGGTGACATGTTCCTTCATCATGAATTATGTTTATTTTGACTCAGTACCACAAACACCGTCCTGCTGCCCCAAATACTCACCAGACCACCAAATGTGGATGAATCCACCGCAGAAAATAGTCCCCCAAAAAGCACTATTAAGGAACAACTGCCAAAACTACAGCTCCCAAAAAGCTCCTTAGCCTTTTCATTAAAATAAATTGAATCACAATATGTGCATTTTAAAGTAGGAACCAATAAAACACTCTAATTTTCTTGATTAATTGTTTTTCGTTGTTTGTCCTCCAACGTCTTGTTTTGTCCTCAACCCAAAAATCTTCAGTTAACTGTTATAGAAGAGGAAAGAAACCAGGATAAATGATTAATTTGATAGTTGACATCGAGTCAATTCATCTGTAAATTATTGAAGCTCTACAGAGAAGTCAGAAAGTACTGAAAGACGGGCTGACACATTGTTGGTTCTAGTCTTTCCATGACACGTGTTGACGTAACAGCAGAAGTCCAGATATGTCAAGATTTCAACTGGTTTTGGTTTAATTGTCCATCAAGGGCAGTTTTAGGTATTTTTTTGTGTCAGAGTTCAATAATTTGACTACTTTTACGTCACTTTTATAATTCAAAGCCTCTGAAAGATCATTTGGTCCTGATAGTAATCAACATTTGTATGCAGTCATACCCCTTTATGTCAATACTTATATTTATAATTATCTAATTCCTGGATTTCTTACAATTATTGGACCTAAAAACAGGATCACGGGCCAATAAATGTTGGGAAACCCGTCTACAAAGAAGTCTTTCGGGGGGTTTTCAGCTCTAAGAGAAGTCGACTCCTTTAATCATTGTTCTGTTTCAGTGGAGCAGAACCTCTAAATTGCAGAATGAGTTCACAGAACCAGTATCTTTCTTCCAGTGGGCCACGAGTTGAACCTGGAACATATCAAGGATGGACAACGTAGACTGGCAGACTCCTGATATTTAAGAAAAAAAAAGGCTGATATTTGCAGATTCCTTTGCTTTTGAAGTGCGTCATTCAGTAAGATGTGCGACTCAAATCTCTTCATATCAAACCTTTCCTGCATTCTCAGCGAGAACATCAGAGAATCAGTTGAGAGACGGAGACGGTCACAAAGAAAATCAAAGCCTGCAGGTATTGACCGGCCTCTCATACGGACACGAGGGGAAGAAAGAAACGCCGGATCAATACCAGTCGTTGCTAATCCCAGTACCGACACAACAGCGCCATTGTGTTTGGATGGGTGGGCCGAAGCTTCGTAAGAAATCACCCCGCGCACAAAGAGGGAAGTCCTGTCGCCATTCTTCGCCTTCGGAAAGGGTCACGCACACCGCCGAGCGCCGCGCCACTCGATACTCGACTTACCGACGCGATGAAAGGCCGTGTTTGGGCTGCAAATGACAAATAAACGAGCAGGAACCCTACGGCTGTAATCAGGCCCGAGCCGCATTCACCCGGACAAGAGGTGCAGATGTGAGAGCGAGCTATCGCCTCGGCTCATCTCCAGCAGAGAATAGGTGAAGCGGTATTCCAGGGGAGAATGGGAAAAAAAAAAAAGGGAAGTTACTTTAACGACTCTGGAGCCTTTTAATTGCGAAGGCTTGGATATTAGTTCAAAACCGCTCACTTCATGCTTGGGAACACAGTGCCACGGTGCCTGCGCCCTCACCCAACACTTGTTTTATCTGCTTGCAGATTGAACTCACTTCACAGTAAAGAGAGGCCAATTAGGGTGCAAAGGGATTAAAAACACAGGGAAGGAAAAAAAAAAGCTTTTTCCCATTTCTCGACTTTTGTGGCGGAGGACAGGCTATAGGATGAAAACACAAGAGGGGAGGAAAGCTCAGCACTTTCTGATCGCGGAATTAAAGAGAAAAACGAAGGTGTGAGGTTATTTCCTGCCAGCCATCGCCTGAGAGGGGAAACAAACATCCACCTTGTATTACTGTTGGATATCATTAATCTGTGATGAGGCGCTGGAATTTACTCTGAAGTGAAACTGTTTTCTCTTCACCTGTTTTGTCTGCTCATGAAGGACTTTGCTCCCCTTGGTTTAGCCCAAAGATTTGGGGATTGGGCCCAGTCAGACCTGAGGCACAGGTACGTAAAGTGTCAAGTCTGCAAGGGTGCGAGTCCATGAAGGGGTCAAAAACACTCGGAGTATGTGGAAAAACAAGCCAAATGCATCGGTCTAATAATACAGTGGAGCTTTGTGGCCTCTTCAGACGTTCTCCTCTCTCCTCCTCTGCTTCTACTAGTCCATGGATGGTTGGATCACAGGAAGTGATACGATTTAAGCCCAGACACAACAAAACGTCAGAGAAGTAGTGACGATGAAGGCCGGAAAAGCTGCACTTGAACGCACCGCAAAGACTGCAGTCGAAGGCCAAACGCTCGGCAGTAGAGCCTCTCAGAACCGAGAACACGCCTGATAAAAAGTAAGAAATCATCGTCTTCATTGAGTCTGCAAATGGGGTTAAGTGATGCATTCACAGAAAATCAGCTGAGATTGTTGAACTTTGGTGCCTCGCATTATTATTCTAACTCTTCTTCTGCTGCTTCTTTCCAAAGAGATATCCTGACATGACATCACCAGCTATTTACAGACACAGTTACGGGTCCACATATCACAAGAAGCTGTTTAACAACAATGTTTCGGGGCGAATTCACCTTTTTTATAAGTGCAAATAACAATTGGGCGCTGCCGTTAAAGCATCCAGGAGGACGCATTAAGAGTCCTGCCTTCGTGTAAACAGGCTGAGAGCTTTTGGATCCGCAGGCCCGACCGTTTATCCGTCTCTCTGAGTGGAAGCCCGGCTCTGACTTCCTCTAATAAAACGATTACCAATCTCTGGTAGTGGTTTACCTCAGATGCACCGTCCCCGGGAGATGTCCGAGGGATGCTATTAACCAGGGAGGAGGATGGGGGAGGCTGTGGAGGGGGAGGACGGGCTTCCCCCAGCGAGGAGTGTCTTTAACATAAGTGGAGATGAGTGTAACCGGATGGTGCAGGCGAGGGGGTTTCCCCAGGAACGGCGGACAGCGGCAGCAAATCGATGCGTTGTTTGTTTATTGGTCTGACCTCCGAACCTCCGCTCCCCTCCTCCCCCCCGGTTCCCTTCTTCTCCTCCCGTCCTATTTTTCTCATCCGAGTTCATTCAAATTCCAACAAACAAGTGCATTTCCAATAATATCCACGAGCCTTTGATATCCGCGGATGAATAAATGTCCATTTCATTACATCCTTTTTGTTCCTTAATCAAACTATTATCCAACCTTCCAGTTCATGAAAGAGTTTCCTCCTGCAGCGCTGAATACTTTCTGCTCAATCCTGATTCCAGCCACGTGTTGTTCGTTCAGATGTCCCACGTGCAAACAATTTCGGGGATTTTTGAGTGAGATGTCGAACGTATTGACCGTCAAACAATGCAACCCTAAGTGGAAGAGTGGATCCCGGAGGAGCAACAGAAATGGAAAAATGCAGTTTTTAATTTTATTCATTTAGTTTTTCAATCACATTACTTTTTATCTTGTTTGGCATCGGAACCGAGAACAACTTGAACTTCAAGACCAAAAGTTTTTGTATCCGTCTTCTGTTTTTTTATTTTATAAACATACACAGCAAAACACGTTCAAGCAGTTTCAACAGCTTAGTTGCTATCGGACCTAAAACAACTTGAGCTGTACATTTACAATTTTAGTTTCGGGCTTCCATCCGCTCCAAAACTGACAAATATCAGACTCGGAACAACCTCAGACGTACGATTAAATTATTAGTTTGCCGTCCTCTCCGGTCGCTGTACGAGGAAAAAATCCTGGAGGTGCAACAGACATGAAAGAAGCTGCAAGATTCAACAATAAAAGCTTTAATTCTATCAGAACTAGGAAATTTACTGAACTGTGCAGGACGAAAAGGCTCAGCGTCACTTTTGTTTTAAGAAAACTAGGTGTCACCTTTTCCACACGCTGCGTATCTTCCTCTGGAGGTCAAATCTCGAATGTGCCTCGAATCCAAAGGAAGAGAGATAAAAACAAAAAGAAAGGAGAGGAGAGCTTCCCTTCACGTCTGTTAACGTGAGGAGGGGGCAGAGAATAAACTTCCAACATCCAGATATCGGGAACGAAAAGGTCACCCGAATCTTACGACTCTTAGTGATGCTAATGGGCCGTAATTTGAAACGGAATTTTATTCACATCTTGAAATCCGACAGTGAGATTTCATTCAGATGTAGCAGTCACTTTTTACTGGCTTTAATGATAAGTAGGTCCGAACGCGGGGAGAGGGGAGAGAAAAGGAAAAAAAAAAGAGAAAGATCCCTAAGGTGCTTTGACTCTGTTCTTTTATTAATGACTCGAGCCCTTTTGTGACCGCCGCCGAATCGTTTGATGAATCATTATCGTGGAGAAAATCATCACGACTGATCATATTAAGAGGGGAACGCAGTTGTTTTGCGAGGCCTCCTCTCTTGTCCATTGTGAATTATTGTCATTATCATTAGCATGAAATGAATTCTGGCCCCTTTCAAAAAAAAAAAAAAAAAAGGGGGGGGAGAGAGAGAGAGCCCTGCCATGAGTTAATGTATATTCATCCGTTGTCGGGCCACGGGTTGTTTTGTCTGTTATTGTAGCCGCCGCGAGCTGCTTTTGAAACCGCCTCCGTGCGAGGACGCTGATAACTGCTTCTCGGCGAACATCAACCTTGTTTACATTAATGTCTGCAGACTGTTGCAGGTCGACTCGCGATCCATATCAATTGCGCGCCGGTGAATAAATTCCGTCGCCGAGACATCAATGAGGGCTCGGGTCTGTATTATAGCGACATAAACAATACATTTCTGTGTGCGCGCCGCCACTGAGGGCATAATAGAGCTATATTTACTCATAACTCTAACAGGGAGAGTCATGTGACCGGCTGCACGGTGGGCTCAGGGCTCCACATTCCTCTCTGTTGGTTTTAATGTCACTCCAGCGGTAATGTGTCTGGTCTCCTGGCATCGGGGACGTTTGGGGGACACAGAGTCCGATCGAGAGCAGCATCTGCAGCCTGCTGACTGAACATGGGGGGCCCCTCCAGCGCTACCTGGGCCCCGGCTGGGCCAGTAGCCACGAGCCGGGGAGGAGGAGGAGGAGGAGGCCGCCATCACCGTGATCTGATTCCTCCTCAGGCCGGAGACTACAAATGAGTACAGACAGCTTTTTCATAGCCAAAAGACACATTTGCATCTGTGTGTGTGTGTGTGTGTGTGTGTGTGTGTGATCGGGGAGGGGTGGTTTCATAAACAGCTCCGTTTCAGTTGTCGCACGTGTGAATATCCAGTCGTACTCTTAAGTTGTTTATGATTGCGGCGCGGTCGCTGATATCGGAGCGTAAAATGATTCCGGTTTTCATAAGAAGGCCCGTTCACGTTGTGAGAAACAAATAACAGGAAGTGCTTTAAAAAGTCGCCGCTCTCCCACGCAACTGTTCATCTTATCGACTCATTTCTGTCTCTAAAAACGAGCGCCGCGACCTTATTGTCTTACAGCAAAGTGACAAAAATCCGCCCGCGCTCGGCGAATAGAAATCTACAAGAAATCAACTCGTAGAAAAGAAGAAATTAGCGCTTCTGCTCTCAAACTAGGATGCGTAGCGCTGCACCAGAATCAAGACAAACAGGCAGTTTCTGTTTCTTTACGGTGTGCAGTTGCAATAAGTTGACATTATTCCACACTTATTCTGTTATTGTATGTTTATTTAGTAGAATTACATGCCGACTACATGAGAGTTACAGCTGCAGCCTTGTTGTTTAGAGACGGTGGCGGCGTTTTCTCTCCCAAGAAGATTTGACCTTTTTGTCGGTAGACAAATATGTCATTTTGCATCATTTTGTACCAGCGATATAACCCCCGAAAACGCCAGAAAAGTTAAATTATAAAACTTCCTGTGGGAACTAACAACAACCATCAGATCTGGGGAAAGTCATTTAGTTAGTTTTGATGCTCTCCACATTGATTTCACATTCATTTGGCTTCGGCGGTGTCCAAAACCACCCGGGTGCTTCACCGAGGGCCCTTATAATAGCAGAGGGGGAAAATATCCTGACTGGCAAATAAAAGCTCTCATTTGAACTTTAAAAAGTCGTTTAAGGAGGAGACTGCAGAAATTACGCTGTAATTTCAAAAATATAAATGAAATAATCCTCAAACCACGAGATGGCCACAAAATGTCTCGGTTAGAATAAAAGAGCTTGTTTTTATTTCTGACATCAGGAGAAACTGAAGAGTCGAACGATCAGACCTGAATGTTGTTTCTCTACTTTATTTAGAAAAGGTTGTGCTGAGTTGATTTTTAAAGGAGCATTTCACAACAAACTAATGTTTACAGTTGCGATATCCGTCACGTTTCCATCCAGCCTCACATTTAAACGAACAAACGGACGATTTTTTGACACTAATTCTGCTCGTTGCTGTTAATTTCTCGACTCTGCTCCCGACAGTCGCCGGGCGGAGGTGAAGTCAGGCTGCCGACCTGAGAGCGCTGAACTTTCCAGTAATTATTCCACGCTCGGGTCAGTTCTGGACAATATGTTAGCCATCTGCCGGCATCTGTGCTTTCTCCCACTAATAGACTGAAACCCCCCCTCCACCTTCCCTGCACACCGCGACACCTCCCCCCCTTCCCTTCCCTTCCCTTCCACACCGGACCAGCACCACCACCGCCGCCGCCACCGCAGCCTGGAGCGAGCGGAGCCGGGGGTGAAACGCTAAGCAGGTCACATGTTGTCTTTCAGCCATATTTGGGTCAGGCCTTTGGCACTGGATGAGGGGAAGCTTAATGCACGGAGGCAATGGGTAATAATCCTCCCCTCCAACACACACACACACACACACACACTGTACACCGGCCACACACACACACACATATAGGCGTGTGGATGAATAAACAGACGTACACATACTGTACTCATATGACTTCCCTGGCTGCTATTTTGCCTTACAGGCCGTGAAATTCCTCATTTTTTTTTCCTCCTCCGATATGATCCGAAACTCAAGAGCTTCATTTAAATTCCCAGGAGGGTGCTGAATACTTGAAATTCAAATTCCTACAACCAGGATTGTTATACATTGGCACAAAAGAGAAAAAGGCAACAGCCGCCCGAGCAAAGAGCATACGTTGCGTGGAACATATGTTCGGAGCGCGTGTTTTAATGCCGGAGGAGAGAAAGCGTGTCGGGGGGCCACAGGTAGATGAGATCTTAAAAACACAGAAATCAGAGCGAGAAGGAAATCGGTCTGTGTTCGTCTAGTTGAGAAGACTGAACTTTCCCTGAGCCGTGAGGCCAAACACTTGCATCTCATATTTTTTTTTTGGGGGGGGGAAATGTATGCAAAACTCACTGCCAAATTTGCTCCTTCCATTAAGATTAGGACACGGCACATATAGCTCTTTGGCCCCTGAACGGCGGCGGCGGAGGGGGGGAATGTGTGAATTTGATACAAAAAAATATGGGAAAAATAAACTTTCTTTTATCAGGAATTCATTAGAGGGGGGGAAAAGTGGTCGCGTCGTATGTTTTTCTGATGGTGTGTGAAGTTCTGGGGGGCAGAGGCCGAGTGTATGAAATGTGATCAAATTTCAAATACATTCACAGTCGTGGCAATTTGTACATTTGCATCAGACTTCTGGGGCGACGTCTGACAGTAAATGGGATGAGGTTCGACACATTTTTCGCATCTTGGCGGCGCCGCTCGGCTCCCTGCTCTCAAGGAAACGGCAGCTAATGAAGAAAACGCTTAAACGACGGAAATGAGCTGACGTGATGAATCGGTGTGTTGCGTAGATCAACAAATCAAGAAGCTACGTGAGGGAGGAGAAGCCTGAAAGGTCAACAAAGGGCATATTTAACCCTTTTATACGCGCCGCCAGCACCGGTTTTCATCTCCGTCTGGATCTACTGTATGATGTCTTAAGCGGTGACACATTTGCACTTTTCTCCTTCCTCTTTCGCAATCACCCTAATTGCTTTCACATATGACTTTTTGCCGTCTTTTCCGGCACACAGGGAGAGATTCTTATCTCAAAGTGCAGCCTGACAGGCGTCGGATTTGGCTTCTTTTTCTGAAGCTGCGGCGTTATGACTTCATTGTGGTCAGAGCCGCACCGGAGCCTCAGAAGAAAACCCCGAGAGGCACGACGGCACAGATGCCGCCTTAAAAAGAACGAATAAAAGGTAAACGCCCGCACGAGTGAGTGGAGTAAATGAACAAAAGTTATCTCATGAGGCGGCGCAGACGTCTCCACCAAAATCATCGAAACACCAAATAAGGAAACATCTTTTGGACGAACGCGGCTCGTGGTCGTCCGACACCTCACCAAGACTCCTCATGTTGGTTTTTACTCTCGCCCATCTGTATTTGTCAAGAGGAAATCCTGAACAAATTGCGCTTGTTTGTTCAAATGTTGCGAGTCTAGACGATACTGTTGCTACGTGACTGGCAGCAGAAATGGACGATAGCACGAGAGGGAAGGAACCGCCACGAAAACAAACCTGGTGAAGGGTTTTTTACAGGTCCGGCGTGGAGGATCGAGTGGGATTTAGGAGCAGAAATAGAGCATAATATTCAGAAATATGTCTTCATTGGCGGATAATCACCTGAAACTAAGAATTGTTGTGTTTTTGTTAGTGTAGAACTGACAAACCAAACACTAACCTTTGTTGTGGCTGCATGGAAAGCTAGAAACAAAAGAAGCTAAACGATACTGTCACCATCTATCACAGGCCAACTTCAACCGATCAACCGATCTTCCAATGATCTCTATAGGTCGGATATAAGTGATGCTACAGCAGCTACGCTAACCTCTTGAGCAGTCGTTTAAATAGTCGCTCGTCATGATTAAACCTCACCCGTAGTTCTTCACAGGAAGCTGACTGGTGTTTGGCCACGAGCTGAAATCTTGACCACACTTGATCTGACAAATCCAGGTCCGGAAGAAGACTTAAATGACTCTGCATTCCCATAATTTTGTCTCTTTTGGATCGCCACGTGTTGCTATTAGGCATTAAACAGATCATCACTGAGAGGAAAGTCACATTGAACGCAAAGCAACAACAATATCCTTCTTTGAAAGACTTTCCCCATCACCCCTAACGGCAGAATCCAGCTACGTATTCGCTTTCATGTGTCCAGGTGAGCTGAGATTTCAGGAGAAACCTCGGGCTCATGAATAACCTCAGCGTGGAGCTCTCGGCCCTCCCTGTGCTTACATATCTGCATGCAAATAAAGCCGGAAAAGGGAAGAAATGGAGAGCGGGCGAGGCTGTGCATATGATCATCAAAAAAAGAAGGAAAAAAAGAGAAGGACGACGTCTCCGAGAAGTTCAAAACCTCCAACTTCTCCCCTCCTCCTTCCACCTTCACCTCCTCCACAGCTTCCCCCTCTCCTAAGCACATTCAAATGTGCAGGTTTGTTTTGGGGATAAAGTCCTCGGCTTTGATCAGCGCTAATTAGACAGCCTCTGCTTTCGTTCGCTACCTATTAGGGTTGGGTAGGTTATCGCCGTCCTAATCTCTGGCCGGTAGCCAGGCGAGGGTGCTGCGATCCTTAAGGAGCGCCCTCAAAGCCGTCTAAGGTGAGGAGGAAGCGTGATGAAAGGGCCGTCTCCTTTCAGCGCAGATCAATACGCTCCTCTCCTTCGCCTATGGGGGATCAAGAGTTGGAAACGCAAAGGGGGTTTTTGCATAAAGATCCAAACAATGGTTCACAAGACACTTTTTTTTCCCCCCCCCCTCACTCTCTTGCTTTATGCTTTTATACTTTCTCTCTTGCACTTCCCCTTCAACTTTCCTCTCCTGGAAAGAGGAGGAGGAGGAGGAGGAGGAGGAGGAGGAGTGGGGCTATTTAACGAAGCTGGAAATTTGGATTTTTAGTGTTTTTTCAAGACGCCCGCAGGAGGCAAACAACCGAAGTTACACCAACGCCGGATGGTACAATATGTCTCTCTGGTGGCTCATATGTATGGATTCACTTACAGACTCTCCTCAAATATTGTTTACGGTAAACACGCGTCACCGCCTCGCCAGACGTGCGCCGTATGTCGAGATAAACAAACGTATGGATTCTCAGATATCGCGTAATGCTCCTTTAATACGCCGCAATATAGATGGAGGCATTTAATCCTCCTGCTATTTGTTTCATATTTCATGCACGCCTCAGGAAAAAGCCCGCACTGTGCACTTCCAGCTTGTTTGGTCAATTTAGCCTGAACAACTAATTAGGGATTAAAAGTAACGTATAATCCACATTTTAGTCTCTTTATGTGGAAGTGAAACCTGCTGCTTGATTGTTCTGACATGCAAACTGCAGCTAGACTTCCTCTTCCACTTTATGTGGGTAGTAACGCTGCAGCCATACCACTTATTCAGCAGTGGTTGATCTTAATTAAAAGAACATGGACGATATTTGATTGTTAGAGCTTTGGGATGAATCATTTCTTTCTTATTAAACCAGTGATTGGGACGACACTCGGCCTTTAGGGAAGTGAGACTGTGTCGGCATTTAAAAGACCTTCAATTCATTTCCTGCTGCTGCACCTTCACATTAAAAGCATTTAACGGGTGGAGCACAAGTTGACTTTTATCATGTAGTAGTAAAAATACAGCGTGTGTGTCTGTAGTGCTTTCTGCTACCGTTCATTAAAAAAAAGATGCATCTGTAAAACAGAACAACGGTAATCTTTGACTTCTGGAGGCTGCACACCTCCAACTTCTCAGTAAAGTAACCAACTCCTTTCCTCGTGAACTTAAAAACCATTTAACTAACGTTAAATCCAAAACAGGCGCACTTGTTTTCGCTTTGACAAACAAAACTGCTCATTGTATTACAAATAATTATGTAATTAAAGATACACAATGTGTTTTCTTTAACCAATAACCGATAATTATCCACGTCTCCTGGCCGATACTGATAAGATTACCGATAATTTCACATTTCTCAAAAAAAGTTCCTCACGTCAAGTTTATTCATATTTGAGTGGATCGCAAACTTTAAAGCTGCATACCGCCACCTACTGTATCGGGGTGTGTACATGCTACGCTAGCAGCCTAAGCTAGCATGCTACGCTAGCTAAACAGTCATTTATTTGCTACAGGAAGACACAAAAACGGAGCTCGAGTAGAGTTTTGACCACAAATTAATGCTAATGTCTGCTGGGCAACGGCTAGCTTGTTGTTTTGCCTCCTGCCACATTTTCAGTGTTTTTATTGGCAAACTAGCTGAAGTTTTAGCTTGATTCTTGGGCGGTAAAGACGTTAAATCCTGGTGTAGATATCTGATAAACACGGTTCAAACTCATTTACACGCGACGTTTCATGAAATTGCATGTTCAAAGAATGTTTAAGATCAAATACGGCTCCGACACGTTCTGTTGTTTTATCTCAAAAGACGTTAAATTGGTAAAAAAACAGACATGCTGTAAGCACCTATGTGTTTTTCCTATCAGCATGCAGCTCTCTACAGTCACTTCACTCCTTTCTTCACTATTTTCACTATGATTATGTGACCCCCTTTTTTGCAAGTAATTTCCCCTGGATTAGAAAAACAATCAATCCAATCAAGACTAAGAGAGGAGGAGGGAAAAAAACGGCAGATTTGAGTGGAAATCTCTCCAGAAGTTGTTGGGCGTTTGCGGGGGAGAAGAGAAGAAGGAGCAATCTAGAGGGCCGGCGTATATTTCCCTCTCAAGTAATTCATTTATGTCTTCAAAACTCTTTCAGAGACCAGAGTTACTGTGCCTTTGTTGTGCTTTAAAAAGCTTAGCCGCTCTCTATGAAGAGAGGCAATGAGAACACTTTAGAAAAAGCTACAAAGGGAGCGGACGGGCGGAGGAAGAAAGAAAAAGTGAATGGCACCACTGATAAAGTTGAGCAAATTAAGTCATTGACCTGCGCTGGAGATTAATAGCAAACAAGGTGCCCCAGCTTCACAAGTAATGAATATTCTTCAAACGGCGTGCAGGGGGGACGGGGGGAGGCGGCAGATAGGCCCGGCTTGATGCGGATGACATTGAAAGTTGCGGAGAACAGAAAAATTCTGTCATTTTTCATTTGTATGCAAATTCGCCTGTTACACAAATTAACCCCTGAACCCCGGTGTCAGTCCTCATCTCGGGTGGAAGCCGGCCCCCCGCCGGGGCCCCGCGGCCGCTACACCCACCCACACTTCCCCTCTCGGGTCAGCGCCGGCTTTATAGCTGGATCCAGAGGGAGAGCTGCGTTGGAGCTCCGCCCCTTTTTGTTTATTGGTCGGAGAGATGACCTCACGGCCAGAGAATGATGAAAGTCTCGCTGTGAAGCGTCGATAAAGGGACAGATACTCTGATATCTGATGAGAATAATAACCGAACATGAGCTTTAAAATGAGATGAATAAATAAAATGTTTTAAGCGCTGTTGAACCACAACAGGTCGGCTCCTCTTCCATGATTAAAATGCAAATGTTGGATCGTCTTTGAGTCCAACAACCTGTTGATTGATTGATTGATTCATGCACATCGTCAGCTCTATGTAGCCGTGTTTATTCATCAAAATAGTCGTAATACTAATGATCAACTCCTTCATCTTCATGTGGTAGATCCCCGTCTGTATGCAGGTAGTTCTGTGTCCGGCCGTCCTCTTCACATCTGTGGATCCATCACGGCGCCGGTGACAGCGGCGCTCTGTCTCCGTCCCTCTGTGGCGTCAGGAAGGAGGAGGCAGCCCCTAAACAAATTTCACCATCTGCGGAGGAAGGTGGCAGCCGCGCAGTGATTGACCCCTTTAATTGATGCGGCTTTAATTATGATAATCGCCTGCCAGAGTTGCTGTTGTTTCGCTTTCCCAAACAACCCCCCCTCCCTCCTCCCTCCTTCCTCTCTCCATCCTGTTTTTTTTTTATTCCAACGGTGTTTCGTATCCTGGCGTCCTCGGGTGCAGGTGTCCTACAGATGCGATGCGTCGCCTCCCCTCGACGCCGCGCAATTTGTTAGCTGCTAATCAGCGGCCAACCTTTGCATCACGGCAGCGACACGTGCGGAGAGGCTGGACTGAGCGGAGAGCTGATGGGAAACTGGGTCGCTGGAAAACCTGCAAATGAAGGAGTTTGGATTCAAAAATGAAAAAGCTGATGTCTCTGTTCTGAACCACCCGCTCAAATGAATTTCTGGTATTTTTGAGGCAACATTTGACCCCCACGATCTTTTAATCAATGTCATGAATTCATGTTATACCACATTAATATAAGTATTTAAGTCTTGGTAGCTGAAATGATGAACTCCAGCATTATTGTATTGATTGTGGGCGTATCTCAGGAACGCTTTGAGCGAATCTCTTTGAATTTGGCACAAACATCCACTTGGACTCAAAGAAGAACTGATCCGAATTTGGTGGTCAGGGGTCAAAGGTCAAGGCGGCGTCGTGACCTCACATAAATATGTTTTCTGGCCGTGACTCAAGAAGTCGACGTGCTGACATTTTTTTAGATCCTATAAAGGTCAAAGGTCGGTTTCACGCTGGACTTCATGGAAGTTCTGATTCTGTCCTGATTGTAGAGACTTTTTAGACGTTGTAGCTTCTTCTTCTTCTGTTTTTTTTGTTTCTTTCAGCGAGCGTAGACGCTAAAAGACGCACAGCAGTCGTCCAAAATGAGCTCAGCAGTTTTAACATAGCTTATAATATAGAATGAATGTACGCCGAACAAGAAATGTGTTATGAAGCGTCTTCTCTTCACAAAATGACGCTGAATCTATTTGTAGTGCTCAATAACTCACACGTCTTCAGTTCATGCTGTAAATTCATTTTCTAGAACATTTTAATGAATCCTTCCGCTCGTTCACACCAACACGTTGCTCCGCAGCGCTGCAGGTATTTAAGACGTGTTTTTTTCTGCTTCTGAAGCTTCGTATTCCCAAAGTGAACCCTCTCCTTTTTCCTTTTTCCTTTTTTTTTTTTTGGAATAAAACTCTTTAAATTTCCGTTTACATTGAAACTTTTCCAGTAAAGGAAAAGTGAAGGAAAACGCCGCGGCACGGCACGGTGGCGGGAGCGGTGAGTAAAATGGGTTTAGACAAACAAACACACACACACACACACTCACACACACACACACACACACACTCTCAGAGCTAGCGAGCGGCCACCAGTGGCTCTGCAGTAAGTTTCCCTTCAAAGGATCCCCTCAGGATAGACTGTGCGCGAACATAATCCAAGGCCCCTTTGAAGTGCACACTTGAAATGTCTTTTGGCTCGGCTGCTGCGAGTGGCATCTCAGCCCTTTGGGTTATTGGAGAGGAGAAGCGCTCCTCGGCCGGCTCGAGGTGGAGAGGCAGCACCTGGTGGTCCCCGCTTGCCTCTCCTCGCCACATTTCACATATTTAAAGTACACTGGGTGCTCGTCTCCCTCAGCCGCCTCGCCGCCGCAGCCAAGAGGTATAAACGGTGCTCCGGTTTTTCTGCCGGATAAAGCACGAGTACATTTTGGAGTGGATTTTAATAAATCCAGTGTGGCTTTGTCGCACAGTGGAGTTTTTCACTTGTACACACATTTCCTCTGCGGGCGGAGCTGCTCGGAGGGCAGCAGCGGGCCTAATCTCACTGCTGGGGTTAAACCTCAGGTGGGTGGAGTCTGGTTTCTACACAGTTTTCTTAAAAGGATGAGCAACATTAGACACAGCGATGAAAAAAAAAGAAAGTCAGGAACTTCACTTCTGACTGAACTTAGCAGCCAAGTATCCAACAAATGACACTCACATCTGCAGCAAACACTGACAGAAAACAGGTATTTTAATCCAAACCGTGATGTTTTCAAACCCTAACCAAGCTTTTTTTTATACGCAACCCTCATCAGAGCATAAAGTCAGTGTTCAACCTGAACAAACGTAAAGCTACAACGTAAAGAAATGTTCTTTCTGCCTCCAGCTTTTATATAAAACATACAGTTTGATAAGAATATGAAGTATTTTCACAGATTAAACTAACCAACAGTGGACGACGTCACTAAAATTAGCTACGTTTGATTCTACAAGTTTCTTTATTTTCCTTTCTTTACTTAAATTCTATGTAATTTAACACAAATGACACGAAACCTTAATAACTGACTGTTAAACTCTCTACATTACACGTGCAGTTCGATAGTGGGATTAATTAGCTGCTTCGGATTAATTAATTCCGATTGGTACAAATTAAACAGTGCGTCCATTTTTCCTTATAATTAGAACCAAATTACATCCATTCTTATCCAGGAAGAATAATTACAGTTACATATCAAGTTACTTTCTGGGAGATTACAGAAACTATTTTACCTGTAATGGAGAATTTTTACAGTCTGATTTTGGTATTTTATGGAGTAAATAATGTGAAAACGTCCTCTGATGCTGCTTTCATATCTTCATACAGTTTAAATAAATCCCCACATGTTCTGTTTCTTTTCTCTTCTAGTTTACATGATTAAAGTTTTTATTCCAGTTCATCTGACTTGTGCTTTCTCTCCGTCTCCCTCAGAGGTCAGCGCCACGAATTGATCTGCATTTGGATGAAGACTCTGATCTTCTGACCCCGTTCGCTCTCGTTCCTGGTAATTTTTGCAGATTTTGGACTTAAACTGGGCCTGAAACGTGATGTTAATGCAGAGCGATGACTTCTCAGACGCGTGCCAGAGAGCAGCGGAGCGCTGAGACGCGTGATGGCTGCAGATGTCTGAACGTTAACTTGAAACATCAGATCTGCTTTCTGCGTTCGTGTTGATCCTTGTGTTCCTGCCGTGTTACACGTGTTGGTGAGAACAGAGACCTTTGTGCTGTTTCCTGCCGCTACCTGATACATTTCATCCCCTTGAAGACTGGATATGTGGAGCGCAGATCTGCTGTACTGTACTCGGCCTCCTTTAAAGGGAACACTTTGCCTTGTAAAGGCTAAAAAGCGCTCACACAGCAGCTTTACTGCGTCGCTTATTAAATTTACAAGAGAGAAGCTTTTTCAGACGGAGAAGAGTGGCGACGTCGCGTTTCGACTTTATGGAGTCGTTAGACGTCACGCGACTCGGATGTTCTCACAGGTTCGAGAGAGACAGTTCAGATGTACATCGCAAACCCACACCGGCTCTCAAGTGGACTTTCTGCAGACTTCAGAGGTTTAATCATCCACGTTTCACTGTCATACTGTCACAGAACTTCTTATGAACGTTTACTGACACGTAACTTGAATCCTCGAGGCCAGAGATAATATTTCACCACATCATGATGCAGCGATACGTAGACGTAAAGGGCGTAGAGGAAAGGACGTTGATTTTATCTTTCGTCTCACGTACTCGCAGCTTTGACGTGATGACAGTGAACGCCTCACGGAGATGTGGATGCAGCCGATTACTTCTTTTTTATTTATCACTTATTTTAATAACAAACTAGTAATGTCACAATTACTGTGTTGTGGAGAAAACGTTGAAAACAAACTGAACTGCTGTCTGACTTTAATACTTTTATATGTGGGAGGAGGACTCACACATATCGATCATTGTTTACTCTTCACTCCACTCAAAACAACTAAAATAATGAAGTTGATTACAATATAAGTATCCTAAAAAAGTAATCTGAATACACGAACATGTAACAGAGTACCACTAAGTGAGTGTCATGTCTTTGTGAACGTCTGTGTGTGTGAACAAATGCATCTTTATGTGACGACATGTGTGTGTGTGATGAATTTGTACGTGTGCCAGCCTGTGTGTGTGTGTGTGTGTGTGTGCGTGTGTGTGTGCTCACCGTCAGCGCAGGCGAGTTTCCAGGAGGAAGCGAGTCGTGACCCTGAAGTCCATCACGGAGGACGGAGGGGACCGAGCGCGGCGCCGCGGGGGCCGCAGGGACGATGGAGGAAGTCACTTTCATGCTCGGCTCCGCTCGACTCTCAGAAGAAGAAGAAGAAGAAGAGGAAGAAGAAGAGGAAGAAGAAGAAAACACAGCAGCAGGCTGAACGCAGGGAGACTGCTGAGGGACGACAGAGAGGAGAGGAGGCAGGAGTCACGGACATTTTCACTCTTATTATTGGATATAACTTGAAATCTAGTCATTTTAAACACAGCTTTGAGGAGGCAGAGGGGTCTGAGAGGTAGAAGACAAAGGGCCCCGGTGTCAGAATCTGATCTGATCCTGATCCAATTATTTCCCATCATGTAAATCCACTTCAAAATCATAATTACACACGAGTAAACCTTCATTCACACGAGCAATGTGGGTGCGTTTGACAGCAGAAGACAACATAACCTCCATTTTCAGCGAGCTTGGACGATACTTCAATATATTTTCTTTAGACACATTAAACTACGACGCGTTCAGGATCCAGAACAGTCGGGCTCGTCTTTAGTATCCGTGTCTGACCCGCTTGGACCCCGAGGTCAGACATGCTAAATGTGCCGCCTTAAGACCCGTGACCCCCCCGAGGAGCGAATCCCTACATGTTTCCTCATATACATGCAGCTCATGTGGTCACATAATATGAACTTACTTTATATTTTCATGCTTTATCAGAACTGATATTTTATTTAGAAAATGGAGCTTTACACGCGTCAATAAAGATCAGTTTGAACGTTCTGTCGTTCCTGCGGTTCAAAGCTGACTGAAGGCACTTAAACCTTTATTTTGAAGAGCACACAAAGCAGAACAGGTTCCTGCTTCGCTCACATAAGTCATTTTTAAAGCTGCGATATCCCTTTAAGATGGTCAAAAAACTTCAAGGCATTATTTTGTAAGAGTAGGTATTTCTTTTTTTTTTCCCGATCGGTGGATATGCGGGTTTGGAACGGAGCTCATGATGACATGTTTTCTAAATCCTCTGCCCTCCCTCGACACAGTTTTGAGGAGAAGTCTGAAAGAAAGAGAGACAGTGTATGTGAGTGTGGTCGAGGCAGCCGGCGGGAGATTAGCAGAGTTTTCTGCGAATGATCCTCGCCGACTGGCCAATCTGTTCAGCCGGGGCCTCGAATTCACGCAGACGGCACGAGTAGTGACACCAACTGCTGCGACAGAAAGGGAGAGCGAGCAGGAAGTTCCATGGCACGCCGCCCCGTCACGTGACCGGTCTGCGCCTGGTCCGCGTCCAGCCATCTGCTTTTTTTTTCTTTTCCCCTCCTTCCTTCTCCGTCTTTACCCCCAAAACTGATCCGCCGTTCACATGTGTCGCTGATACTGCAGGTTAACGTCTTTAAGAGTCGTGACGAGTCATCATCAACACACGTTACATCATCTCAGAGCGACTCCTCGCCATTTACGTTAACGTGTCGTGATGAATCACGCTGCTCGGTGGCGTTCGGTCCAGAATCAATCTGAGACCGGGGATCTTTTATCTGGCCCGCTGATAAGTTTGATGACGCACTTCACTGAGCGAAACTCCTCGAAGGAAACACATCGACTTCCTACGACGATCAGGCATCAGGAGCATCGTGGTGCATTCAAGTGCACGTCGTGAACTCAAGAATCGTGACGTGACAGAGTTCTCCTTACTTCTGGTCCTGACCGTGCTGTTCTTCCAGAGAGGTGCAGGACAGAAGACGTCGCAGTGCCTGATGGGTAACTTCAGGTGCATCACATGACCGAACAAGTCCCGCAGAACCGGATCGCTCCACATGAACTTTGCACAAACAGCTGACAAAGACGGGCAACAGTAAACCCGAAATCCATCATCTGTATTAGCAAAATAAAGTAGGACGACTCCATTTTTATCGGTGAAAAACACACTGTAGGTGAAACTATAATAGCGCTCTTTAAAACCTCGAAAAGTACATGGTCTGCGGCGCTGATCCGGCCCGGGGGGGTTAAAGGTTCACCTCTAATCTGTGCTGATTCGAGCCGCGGCGGCTCCACACACCCCGACACACCGAGTCAGAGCGATTTGCGGCGTGTTAAATGAAGACAGTGTCAGCTACACGGGAGCCGTATGGAATATATATAAAAAAAAAGTAAATGATTCAGCGCAGATAAAACTGTAAGACAACAAACATAATTGCCTTTCGATGTCAAGCCTCTTTGCGCCGCTTTCATATCCCGGATCATTTGCCTGCATCGCTTTGGAACTGAACTTGTTTCAAACGGCTGCCTTTTCTCTCCAATATTGTGCTAATGCATTTAATTTAATGTTCGCAGACGCCGTAATTGGTATAATATTGCTCTATAATACGTTGAAGGAAACCTTAGCATTAAGCACTAAATTGAAATTTTGAAGCGAACGGTGAAAACGACTGTGGGGGCAAAGAAACCCCATTAAATGTAATTTGTTCTGCATGGCTGTGGGGGTAATGGTTACCGAGACACTCCTTTATTAAGTCGAATAGGTAGCGAGGTAGCTTCGGATTTGCTCTCTCTCTCTCTTTCTCACACACACACACACACACACACACACACACACACACAGACACACACACATAGACGTTATGCTGTCGACACACTGTTAGCGGCGGTATTCAGCAAGGTGTAAGCTGTCGTCTGCTGTTATTCCAGCCACAAAGGGAACGTTGAGCAGCCACTGGAGGATTGTTCAACACACACACACACACACACACACACACACACACTTTATTCGTTTCCCTTAACACCACTTGTTTTTTATCCAAGGTGAGGCTGAAGCTGAGCGGACAGATTGCAGAAGAAGAGGAAGTGCAACGGCTCAGGGGAGAAAAAAAAAAAGAGGATTGTGGTTGCAGAGGAAGAGGAGGTGTAATACGGACGGTGGAAGAGGAGTCAAATGAGGAAATAGGAAGAGAAACGAGGAATGAGGAGGGCGTAGAGGAGGATGAAGAGCGTGGACGGAGCGAGATAAAGATGGAGAGGTGTAGGAAAGAAGAAGAAATGAGCTGGGAAGAGCAGAAGATGGATCAGAGGGAAGAAAGGAAAACCATGGAGGAAATGGGGCCTGGAGGAGGAAGAGGAGTGTGAGCAGAGGAAGAGGGAAGGAAGGAGGAAGTAAAGAAGAAGAAGAGTAGGGCATCAAGGAGGAAGAGGAGCATGGACAGAGTAGGAGGAAGATAAGTAGGTGAGAAGGAAGGAAAGAGCCGGGAGGAGCAGAAAATGGGGGGAAATGGGAATGAGAGGGATGGAAGAAAGAAGAATGGAGGAAACGAAGGATGGAGTTGGACTGGGAGGAGGAAGATTACGAAAGAGGGAGGAAGTTGAGGAGGAAGGAGAGGGAGAGGAGGAAAAAGGAGAGCTGGAGCAAGAAGAAGAAGAAGGAGGAAGATGAGGAGGAAGAGAGAGAATGAAGAGATCTGGAGGAAAAAAGAGATGAAAGAGAAAATTAGAACTGGGAAGAAAAAACAGGATTAGAGAGAAGAGGAAGAAGAGGAAGAAGGATGAGAGGAAAGAAGGAGATGAAGGAAGGATGAAGACACAAAGGAAAATGATGAGGTGGAAGAGGAAGAGAAGGAGGGAGGAAAGGAAGTAAGGTGGAAATTGGGGAAATGGAGAAGGAAGAAAGGGGGATGAGGGAAGAAGAAGGGCAAAAGAAGGTGAGAGAAGAAAAAAAGTAATCAAGAGGACAAAAAATGAAGGAGGTGGTGAGAAAAGAAAAGGAAGAGCGGGAAGAGGACAAAGAGATGGAGGAAGAGGTGAAGGTGCAGAGGGGAAAGAGGATTGAAAGGAAGAAAGGAGGAAGGAAACACACAGGGGGGAGAGTGATAGCAGAATAATGGGAGGGGAGAGAAGGTGAAGAGGCAGGAGAGGGGAGCAGGAAGACGAGGAGGTCCCGGCGGACGACGGCAGATCAAACACGGACTCTAAGTCAAACTCCGCTGAGAGATCTTAAAGCTCCTTTGTAATTGGAATTTTAAAAGTTAATACAAAGACGCTTCTTCAGTAAGATGTCTTTAGCAGATAGAAAAGAGGAAAAAAAACACAAGAAGGACTTTTTTTTTGTCCCCCCCCAGTGATCTTTAAAGCTTTCACTTCCCTTTAAAAAGGGAAATTAAAGGAGATTTGTTCCTCTTTGGTGGAACGATCGGCTAGAAAACAAAAACAAGCCGATGTGAGACATTCAGAGGTTTCTGGGTTCGTCCAGAACGTCTTTACACTCACATCTTACCAAACCTCAGAGGGAAACGCTGCAACTTTTACTGGACTACTATCGTAACACGTGTGCTTGTTTCGGTTGTGTAAATGTGTACACAGATGACATTAGATTGTACTTCTGACAGTGCAGTGTAACATCTATGGTCAATAAAACGGACCGACTTTATAGAAAGTCATCAAAATCAGCTCCATTTTGCAGCTACGACTGTAAAAATCAGATATCTGTAATGATGGCAGTATGAAATGTGCACACTTTTCTGATTTTGTCGCCGTCTTGTACTGTTTTGGAGGTAAAATACTGAAGAAAAGTGCTCCCGGTGTTCTTGAAAGAGGTGAATACCAGCTGTAAAAGTGCAGTGCAGTGGATCTAACATAAGCCGAAGAGAAGAACGGTTCATGTGGATTCAGAAAAGTGTTGTTAAGTTGTAAGTAGCAGTGACACGTGAGCATGTGAGTGAACAAACGTTAAAGCGTTACATTTGAGAATGGACCTTGGTGCCAGAACGCCACCTGACTTCCTCCTTTGCTGCCGTCATAATTACCAGCTGCTTTTAAAGTCGCTTTTCTGACTTTCTGACATTTTTCAAGGCTACTGTTTTTGTTGAAAATGCTATGACCCCATTCAAAATGATAACTATTAAGAGAGCTTTTCACTTTTTGCAACTAAATTATGTTAAAATTCATAAATGACACGCTTATTCCCACGGCAATAACTCAATTAAACAAGACGGGAGTCTGGGGAAATATATGGATACATACGGGATGTTTAGGATATTAACATCTATTTTTATGACTATTGTTGGTATACAGTTATTGACATTGGGGCACTTTGAATTTAAGATGGCTGCTATAGATGATTTCAAACCATTTCCTTTCTTTTCAGTCGACTTTAAGTGTCTCTAAATGTTCCTGAAGGTCAGTGAAGTTTTCTCGTGCCACAGTCAGCGTGTAAATGAGCGATACGCTGTTTGTTTGTGACATTATTCCGGGTTTGATTCAATGTTTTTCCACGCGGCTGAATTCAAGCGAAGGTACCAAAACAAGCGCCACATAACGAGACATGTTGTATTATTTTTTCGGCGGCGGCGGCGGCGGCTGTCAGGGCTGTGAGGAGGTGGGGTGGCGTGCAGCAGCAGCGGGAGCGGCAGAGTTGTTGCTCAGCGGAGGAACAGATGGGAGAAACTCGCCAGGGGAGGATGAATTCCGGTCAGAAAGAAGGTGATAGCAGAGCGTGACCGCCAACATGTCCGCCACATACTTCTCCCTCTGTCCCTGTGTCCTCCACACTCACCCCGTTCTCCCCTTCCTCTGTTCTCTGATTTCTCCATCTTCCTCTCCGTTTTAACGTCTTTCCTTCTGTCTCGTTTTCGGAGGGTTTTGCTTGCATCCGGGTGTCGGGAGCCTTCACACTCGTCGGTACGTGACAGGAAGGGTTTTGGGAGGGAGAGCCGGAGTGATGGAGGTTGAACGCACTGCCAACCCTCCATGTTAACCACGCAGATCTCGATAAGTAACAGGGGAATGGTAAATATATTTATAAAATGTGCCTGTGAGGGATATTTGGCTCATGGATGCTTTCAATATTTGCACAGGCCTTTTTATGCAAGTGTGCAGTTCACCAGAATGTGTGTGTGTTTTCTTTTTTTTTTTCTTTTCCATATGAAACTATCCGAGCTTTTCATTTTTTTTTTTGTTCATTTTCTGATGAAGTTGGACGGTTTCCAAACTCCTGAAAGTGAGATTTGCAATGCTTCTCTTTTTTTTTTGTTTTTTTCTCTTCATTTTGCTTACGAGCCTTTTCGACGGCTCCCGGCCAAAAAAATAAAATAAAACACAGTAAATCCCCCCTCCTGAAAGCGGCGGTAACTCCGGGGCGATTAGGAGCAGATGCAGAACCCAAAATGTGACTTCTTCACCCGGAGAGTTTGTGCAAGGCGGATCATTAAGAGTGAAAGACCGAGCAGGCGGAAAAAAAACTTTGAAGCGGTCCAACATTTAAACGACGGTAGCGATGAAAGAAAGAAGAAGTTCAGCCGACTTCCATCCGACTCCTCGTTTGAGTTCCAGTCCGAGAGCTTTTTTCATCATTTAAACATGAGTGACAGCGGCTGCCAGTGATGTGATTACCAGCAGAAAATGGAGCATCATCCTGCTTTTAAGAGGACATCAGGTAACGGAGTGACAGAGCGGATCTTCTGTCTCCGAAGAAGAATGAGGAAATTGAACAAATTGTTTCGTGTGTCGAGTGGGTGTGCGCCGACAACAAAGCCCGACGCGAGATGCGTTTGAAGGCTTTTCAAGTCCCGCCGACAGGTGTAGCCGTCCAAACAAGTCGGCGTCAATCACTCCGTGACATCTTCTTTTAGTTCAGTTGTTTTCGTTTTCCATACATGTTTGAAAAGACGAAGGAAGCAACGATGAAAAAGAAGCATTTTTGTATGTTTGTGTACACGATAATGAAATAATAAGATCCTGTACTCGTGATGGTTTTTAATCCAGGTGACTGGTTTTATTCCAAAGCTTTGATTCCTGACTCCTAAATTTAGTTTAGAAGTCCTCAAATTGTGTCTTTTCATACATTTAACATCTGTAACTGTCAAATCTTTATTCAAATGTTTTAAATTGATAAAAGAAAGTTTGCGGTATCCCCGCCTACCTTAACCAATCAGGGCCGGGAACTCCAGAAAGAGGCGGTCCTTTCTGCTTGTTAACATCTAGAAAACAAGATACCACCGTCTCCCCTGAGTAACCAAACAGGAACATTTTAACGAATGTGACCCTGAACCTAACCTAACCAGCTGAATTCGACTGATTCAAACAACGACAGCAAATTTGGAAACAATGGCGGCATCAGCATCGGTTATATCAGAGCAGGAGAGTTTATTTCATTGAAAGAAGGGCAGAGAACGACACCGGAGATGTATTCGCTCTGCTTTGATTCACCGGTGATGGACAGATGGTTCATCCAGTTACCTGCCAAGTACACCTTCTAGTCTTTAACCATGTAGGTTTGATCCCTGAACCTAACCAAATTGCACCATTAATGCGGTCATGTTTGTTACCGTGATGACACCCGAGTATTAATCTGCTCTCCACAGAAGCTAACGTGACAGCTCGGTGTATCCATCGCTTTCAAAACTAGACTTTTGCCTTGGAACGTTGTTTGTCCTCGGATGTTCGTGACATTCAAACCCCCGACAGAAAGAGAAGGGTAATGTTCCCAAAAATGTGAAAACATCACACTGACATTCCCCCCCAAAATATAACAAAAAAACATTCTTCAGATCGGAGGCAGAACCAGAAAAGCGAGAGCAGCGCCGGCGCTCCAACGCGCCTCCCTTCAGTCTCTGCATGTCATACGGAATGACACATTATGAGGAGGCAAAGTGAAAGCAGCCTCCCAGTAACACAACTGTGCTTCACATGTGAATACCCAGCATGCATTAGGTGGCTGTGGGTAGGTGAGCCTCGGGCTAAATTACTGCTCCACGCTCAATTGTGTAGGAGGACAGTTTTTACCAGGCACCCAAGGGCCCACATAACCTCAGCTCGGGCTATTAATACAGAGAGCAGAACCAGAAACCCTGTCCTGCACACACACACTGTACTTGTGTGTGTGTGTGCAAACAGAGGATAATAACACACATTCACATAGGAAAATATGTATTCTTTAAATGTATGTGTGTTAACAGTCACATGTACACACCAGGGTTAAATCAATAGTACGGTTGACATGTTGTCCTCGACTGTAACTCTGATTTATTTACCTACGATTTGTTGCAAAACTTATTGATTTTAATCGTGCTTAATATAAATATTTCCCTACAATCGGGGAAGAAGTTGACCCGGAAATGACTTGAAAGGGAATCCTTGATCAGACGACACATAAATAATGAATGTTTATTATTAATTAGAGTACATTATTGTGGCGGCGTTGTCGCTGGAGTCGTGTCAGAGCTCCAGTGTCCAATTATGTTGTTAATGGAAAAATGTTTTTGGGATTATTTTAGGGAATTTCTTGGCATCAGAAAAGGTCGAATTTAAAGATGTTCGATAGAAAACTGCAACAGATAACCAGTTTATGGATTAGAAGTCAACTAAAACATTAATCAACGGCTATTTTGATAATGTTTTAACTAGTTTGAGTGCTAAAATAAAAGTCAAAATTCTCTGATTCCAGTTTATAAATGTTTCTTTTCCCCTCTATGACAGTTAAATGAACATCTTATCTAAAACAAGACATCTGAGGACGACAGAACGCCAATCAACCAATCAATCAATCAACCTTTATGTATACTCAAGAGATCATTGAGCGAACAACAAAGTGGCTGTTTTGCTAGCTTGACATCATTTATCTGGTGTGTTTACAACACATCGCTTCGGTTTCTGAAGCTAATATTTTGGTGTACTCTTCCAAAATAAATGTAAATCTCGGAAAACTGAGGTGAAGACTGAAAAGACTTGAATGTCAGCACATTGCTCGGCAGACGTATGGGGCCTCAAATACCTCGATGAGGATTTCACGTGTAGCTCATCCGCGAATAATAACATCATGTCATCGGCGTAGAGTGAACTTTTCCTGCGTACGCTCGATGAGCAAATTCAGCTCAAAACGAACGGGCAGCCATTGTGCCATGAATTAAACCAACGAGTAAGAGCGCAGGAATCAAAAGTATAGAGAGGTCACAGAAAAATGTTTGATTGACAGGTGATCAGCTGGATCCCACCAGGTCTCTCCAATCAGAATCCTTCTCTTTGTTTCTCCGGCCTCAAGTCACCAGCAGCAGATTTATCCTCTTTTTTTTTTTCTTCGTCGGAGGGGGGAAGGGGGGTAAATACAGGCACCAGAAAACACAGCCGCGAGCTAAAAGGAAAATAAGACACATTTTTGAAATTAGAGTGTGTGTGTGTGTGTGTGTGTGTGTTGGAGCACTGCCTTTAATGATACTGCTGACTCTCAGTCTCTTTCTGTCGCTTCACTCACCATCCCTCACACACACATTTTACATATTTATACACACACATGTTGGCAATCAGAACGGCTAATGATAAGACTGTCGATCTGCCTCCCTCCCTCTCTTTTTTAACTTTCCTTGTCACACACACACACACACACACACACAAAGACACACACACACATGCTGCTCGAGGCTTTTTGGCGCGGCACCGTCACTCTGCCATACTGAGGAGGCAGGTGTTAATTACCGAGTGAAGCGGGAGCTAAAAAGGTGGACGGCTCGGAAAAAAGGAGTAGAAATTGGACACCCTCCCCTCTCTCTCTCACACACACACACACACACACACACACACACTGTCACCACCTCACACACCAGCCACACAACAACACACCTTTGTTCCCCAATTAGAGGCCCCACAACTCGAGACTCCTCATTTGTCGCCGCGTGACGGCGGCTTAATCAACGCAGCGCAGGAGTCTCAGAGTGCACGTTAAAGAAACTTTCACCAACTCTGTTCACACTGAACTCAGATCAGAACATCATCTATTTACCATTTTACTTGTATTTTGGTATTTAAATACACTTTCTCTTCATCTGTCTTGTTGGTATAAATGATGACGACAAGCACGATGACGGAGGACTTTTTTTTTTTCCGTTTTCAGAACAAGTTTGATTTTGTTCAATAAAACGGTTCTGGAACAAAAATGCAATTATCTAAAGTTGGAGCTCCGCTCTTTGTTGGAGAGTTTAACAGCGCTGCAAAACTTTTTACAGCTCTCTGACATCGCGGTCCTCATGATTGGATTGTTGGTTTTTTTATGTTTGTTTTACAATTCTATTGTTATTCTCTGTTTTGTACCGTCGTCTGAGGTTTAAACTCTTTGACTCCGGCCTCCTTCCTCTCCTGCAAAACCAACTATTACGTCACCGGGTCTCGAGGACTCGCGGCGTCCTGCGGGTGACAGGAAGGGATTTTTGAACGAGCATTAACTACAACGGAGAGCGTCTTCTCGTGCTGTGTGTATAGTTACTGTCACTGGTTAGCTACTCGGCACAAGACAGAAAAAGACGTGGTAATAAACTCACAATCGATGGTGGAGGCGGCCCATTTTTCCCCGCTAATGCTCCGTTATGAACACAACACATCCATGTTGAAATCAGCAGGAGGGCTAATAAGGAGGCAGCTAATAGAGCTAGCGCAAGGAGCTAATAAAACTAATGCAGTTAACGGCTAATGGAGCTAATGGAGCTAACGGAGCTAAACACACAGCGGGACTGAGAGCTTCACAGAAACATGGAGTGAACTGTAGTTTAAGCACACTTTGGAGGTAAAACATGAATTCTGGATGGTTCACGGTCACTTTTTCTACACCAGACAATCACAACCGAGCGATCAAATGTCGTCCCGGTGCATCGTGAGTGACGGCGACGGAGAATCTGTTGAATGGCTTTTGTTTTTGTATCACGATGCGGTTTGATGTAATGAAAACCACGGAGGAACTGCAGGCGGTTCCAAGAAGAACTCCTTCACATGAAGTGGGGGGATCAATCAAGGAGCCCTCCAACACGTGGGTGGGCTTCTAGGGAACTGGTTTTCATCTTCGAATAAGAGACCCCGAGATATGGCTGGTGGCCAGAGAAACCTCATTTTTTGTCGTCGTCGGGGATCTTTCGCAAAAACTGGCTGGTCCTGGTTCATCGACGTGTCGTCCGGAGGAGGAAGGAGCAGGAATCCCGGCAGCATCCGCTAAAACTGAAGACGGAGGAGGGATGAGGGGCAGGGGGCGGACAACGTCGACCGGAAATTCAATGTGGCATCACATATGGGACGCATAAGCTCTGTTCTTTTGCGTGTGTGTGTGTGTGTTTGTGTGTGTGTGTGTGTGTGTGTGAATTTCAAAGTAAGAGTCCCGGTGCGATCGAAGGTATGCAAAGCTGGCGACATGTGTAGCCATCATAAGGTCGGTGTCTATCTGTGTTTCATTTTCAGGGGGGGGGTGGTGGCAAAGAGGATGAGTGTGTGTGTGTTTGTGTGTGTGTGTGTGTGTGTGTGTGTGTGTGTGTGTGTGTGGGAGGGGGCGGGGGGCTCGAGGGCGCCACAGGTTTGAGGCAGATGGGCTCTGTGTCAGCCATGACAGGCGGCCAGGCTTCCTCGACTTCCTCTGCACATTTTTGGAGCCCAACACACACACACATGGATAACACACACTCTCACACACACACACACACACTCACACACACACTCTCACACACACCCCTCCCTCCACATCTCTCTGATCAGGTAAATCTGGGCACCCTGTGGAAAGTTCTGGGGGATGAATATCGCCCGAGGCTGTGAGTTTTGTGACTCGGCCCCATCTGTCACAGATCTTCACCGGCCTCAGCTGCCAGGAGCGACTGCACCTCCTCCTCCTCCACCGCCACCACCTCCTGCTCCTCCTCTTCCTCTTCTCTCAGAAACAGAGATACAGCACGGAGACAGAAAAACAAAGTGGCGGCGCAGGGGGAGACGCGCTAATTCATTAGGTAAAGATTACAGTCTGGTATTTGTCGAGCGGTATTTACCTGCGCCGCTCTGCTGCGCCGCCGACACGAGCGCACGCCGACAAACAAACCAAGGTAGGAGTTAAAAAAAAAAAAAGATATCGGCTAATGAAACATGAATCAATCCAACTGTAGCAGCTCGGCTTTCAGGAGCTTGTTGAGGTAGAATAATATTTGATTATTATCCTCGGAGGAGCCGGAGCTCCACACAGAAACACCTCGACGAGAAGCACAAACTAAATCCACTAAACATTCCGAGCAGAGCGGGAATCATCGGAGTGTTTGGAGGAGGAGAACACACCTGCGCTCCGTCTGAACACGGAAAACTGCGCTTGTGTTTGCTGTTACAACAGCGTTAACGTGTCCTGTGGTGACGTACGGAGCCCAGGCTTGTTTTTAATCTTCATTTTAGTCATGTTTCTCAACTGAGAAGTGCAAAAAATGATCAAATAATTCAGTTGCAGCATTCTCCTAAACGACTGAAGTAACTGGAGACGACACGAGGTCGAGCTCGTGACATGCTAACGCTTTTAGCTTTGCAGCTACACGGAAGATTTTCAGCTTAAAAAAGGGTGTAAATAGCGTATTTTCAAATCAATTTGGGATCTCAGGGATTCTGGACACTCAGCCGAGATGTACGTAGAGATTTTATGATTTTCTTTGGTTGTTTTTAACATTTTAAAACAAGTGTCCAGCTATTTGCGTTGTTTAGGAGAAAGAATGACTCCATATATCTTAACCCTCCTTACATGGGCAGAACATGACTTAAAAACTTCCCATTTTTAAGTTTTCTTCAGTATGAAAGTAATCTGGTGACAGCTGCGTGTTTATCCACAGTCACGCTGCAAACAGGAAGTTTGAATAACTAATTCGGCAAAGTTTAATTGATTTTATTTTATTGTTTTTTGTTTTTTTTTCCAGCTACTTCAGTTGTTTAGCAGAACGCTGCAACGCCGTTTTTCTGTGAAGCTCCAGAAATGTTTTGTCGACTCCGACACTTCACCTGACTTTTCATCATTCATTTTTGGGGGAACTAATCCTTTAAGGTGCCCTCATCACACGGCACACTCTTACTGAATTCTTTGACTGGCATCAGTCAGCCGTCCACTGCTAACAAGCAACAGGGCTAATGTGTTTAGCATGCTTTTGAGATGACGAACACTCGCCGCTGGATTATGCGATAAGACGAAAAGCTCCGAGGTGAATTCGAGTCTGCCAAAGCTCGTCCATGTTTCATGCTGAAACGAGGTCTGGGCTCTGCTCTGTGAAAACACACTTAACACAACCTCAAAACACCGCAGACGTTTGCCAAACCGACAAAAGAGAAATAGACAATCCTGGCAGTTTGAGCCCACAAAGAGCGTCGATTCAACACGAGTGACCGGACGCTGAACAGCCGACGTGAACACAAACATGACGACGTGAAGATAACGGATCTCGCTGTGAGCTGATCTGATGTCAGAGCGCTGCAGCAGCACGGCGAGAGTTAACAGCCCAGAGGAAATGCCTAATTCATCCTCGTTGGTTTGGTTCCTCTCGGAGCTATTTCCTGTTGGACGAGCCCTACAAAGCGCTGCCAGATCAGCGAGCATGAATCATCTCAATGGAGACGCCGTTTCTTTTTCTTCCTCTTCTTTTTTTTTTTTTTTTACAATTACACTTTGCTGTTCGGCTGATGTTTTGATCCAGAAAAAGATCAGACGTGCACAGCGGAGGAAGAGGCGAGAATAAATTCCTCAAACGTCTGGATTGCGAGGAGCCAGCGGTGAGGAGGTCGAAGGTCAGAGTCCTAGTGTTCGTAAGGAGACATGTACGGGGTCATTCTGGATGTTAGAGACGAGGAAGTGAGACAGGAGGAGGCTGAACGGGGGAGAAGATGTTGACGTTGAGATCTTTGTTGTGATATTACGTCCGGTTAAAGAGTGAAGCATTCGTCTGCGTCATCAGAATCTTTACGCCGCAGCTCCTCTCAGTGTTTTTAGCATCTTTCAGCTCCTTGTTTTCATTTTACGGGCCGCGACGTTGCCGTTTTTTTCACTTTCATCAGCATCTTTTCCGGATATAAACGTTCTTAAATCCTAATGTACACTTCCTGCTCAGAATCAAACAGGAGCCGGACACAGCTAGCGGCGAGCTAGCTAACGTATCGGAGCGGTTAGCAGCTAAAGAGGCCGATTATTCTCCTGAGATGGTGGAGACCAAAATGGAGCTAAAACAAGAGTGAACGCTGCGCTTTAATTTGATGAGATCGACGCAAACACGACTCAAAATCAGTTCTAATGTTGTTCTGAGTCAGCTAGTAAACATTCAACTTAGATAATAGATGTGCAGCATCAATCGACAGCAGCTACAGTGAAGAGTTTAGCTCATAAAAAGGTTTAAATGACGTATTTTAAATCAGTTTGGACGTTTGAGCTGCGTGGAGCCACTTTATGTTTTTCAGTTTGGTTGTTTTTTACGTTTTAAATCAAGTCTCCAGTTGCTTCTGTTGTTTTGCGATGAAGCTCTAGAAATTTTTGGTGAACAACAAGAACTTCAGGTTTAAATATGTGCATTTCTCTTTATGATAAAGTGTCAACGTCCAGCCTAAAGTGATGTTTTGTACCCTTTAATAAGATCGGTGTAGTAGCAGTGAGAAGGAAATCATCAATATTTTCAGAATAAGAAGAGGAGCATGTTTCTTTTTTATTAATATGAAACTAACTTCAAGACATTTTAGAGAAATCGGAGGTAACAGTGCAGCTGGAAGTTCTGGACTTTTTTTTTTATTTTGGCGCTTTATTTACTCCAGTTTTCCACATTTACTGCAAGCTGTCACTTCAACTTCCACTCAGCGTCTTAATGTTTGCTGGATTTGTGTTGCTCTCTCCTCCAAATTTCTGCTGTTGAGAAAAAAAGAAGAAAAAAAAAAAACCTTGCATCTCCGTGTCAACTTTTTCAGGAACTAAGAGAAACTGACGGCGACACATTTTGCTCTGCTTAAACTGGATTTGAGGAGGTTTTTCCACGAGCCAGACAGTTGTGGACTTTTCTCATCTCTGCAGAGCGCCGTGTTGCCTTCACAACCCGAGATACTACGTTTTAAAAATCACCAGAATCTGGAGCTGTGAGGTTGTTTTCTTTTTGTTTTTTTTCACAGGATGGCAAAAAAACAACGGTGGATCTCTTGATTTTCTTTTTTTTTTCTTTTTATTTGGAAGAAAACTCTGCAAACGTTCCTTGGAGTGGATGGGATGAGGAGATAACGAAACAGACGGGAGGTTTTTACAAGCGACCGAAATCTTGCTAACAGGAGCCAAAGCAAAAAAAAAAAAAAAAAAAAAAAAGCAGAAAACTACAGCAGAGGCCAGGAGAGAAGAAGAAAACATGGGCCTCTTTCAAATCATGTAAAAAAATCAGACAATTAAAGAAATAATTGGAGAGAGGCGACGGAGTAAAAGTGCCTTTTCTAACAAACTAACTAATGAAGAAAGTCTGGGGGTTGTTGAGGACAAATCTCACTAAGAATAATAAAAAACGAGTGCACCTTATGAAACATATGGACACTTGGCACATTTTTTGGCACCCGCTTAATAGTTCCACTCCCGACGTCAGATTCTGTGGTTTTGAAGCGTTGCCGCTGCATATGGAAGTGTTAAAGTTTTTGTCACCTTTAATTGACATCACATTGCGTCGATTGAACTCTGAAAAAAAGTCGCGGTAAACACTTTTTCCCCCCTCGCCGGTTGCGGATCGACCCGCGCGGGGAGAAGCCAGGCTGTCGCCGCGGTGCTTTCTGATTCGGGCCTGACACTTTCTCACATCCAGGAAGGATTATTTTATTTATTTTTTTCTTGTTGTATTCTTTCTTTTGTCTTCTTGCTCCTCTGCGGAGAGAAAAAAGTAGCTCGCGGTGATGCGGGGAGTTTATGTGGGAAAGAAAAAGTGCAGTGAAACGGCATAAGACATCAACATTAGGACGTGTCAAGTGGAATAAGTCATCAAAAAAACGCTCAAATTAGGTAGGTTGATTCTCCCTTCTGGGCGCGAGACGCAGATCTTTGTAAAAACGACGCTGGGAAACACAAGATGTGGGATGTGGAAAACTCCGGTTAGCAGCCGGCTCTCCCTTGGACATTGGTTTTTAAAACGGAGGGGTGTGGGCGGAGTGACGAGACGCATGATTGATTAATGACTTACTTCTTCTCCACTTAAAGGCCACAGCGACTCCTTCTATCTTTTCCAAGTCGCGTTCATTTAACTTTAATTTATGAGGGAACGCTAAGGTAAGGCTGGATCGGCGCTCGTCGGCTCACTCAGGAGACAAGGTTGGTGTCAGGAGAGCCTCGGTTGTCTTAGAAAATATAGTGTGTGTGTGTGTGTGTGTGTGGAAGCCTTCAGTCTGCGCGTTTGAGGCTCGCGTCATAAATAATGCACTCCGTCTAAAAAGGGAAGGCTCTCCAATTAATGCACAAATGGAAAAAAAAAAAAGAAACAACTTTTTGCACACAGCAAAAAAAAAAAAAAAGAAAGAAAGAAATTCTCTTTTTTGTCCCTTCTCGCCCCCCGTTGTGCAAAAGTACTCTGCATCACCTCGAGAAAGTCCAAGAAAGAAAGAAAAGCAAGATATCTGTTTAGTTTGGAGCCTTTTAAGCGCCGGCGTGCTAAATCCTGCTCTGTTCTGTGTTTTAAATTCAGTTTTGTTCGAGTTTTTTTTTTTTACAAAAGTTTGGTAGCAGACCACCTAAAGGAAAGTCTTGTTATTTTTTAAGAGGAGACGTTTTTCTGCTCCTCATTTCCATCACGTTCTGCTCTCTGCACGTTGCCATATGTTGTTTTTCTTTTTACTTTTCATGACGGTGCTCTCTCTCTGCACCCCGAGATGCTTTGGAATCAGATTTTTTTTCTTTCTCCAAATGTCAGAGGAACTATTCGGTTAATTAAAAGGTTAAAGACGTCAAAAAGCAGAATCGTTTTTTTTTTCTTTTCTCACATCCGAAGGCGGAAGCATCATCATTATACTCCTTGTTTTCATGCTTCTTTAAATGTGTTTACTATCTTCTTGTGTTTAAGAGGATCGAGAAGAACTTAAACGAGCCACATTTGCCGCTGTGAGAAGTCACATTTGATTAATTTGATCCAGAAAGAGTCGAACGCGAGATGAAACGCGGCGTTCTCTCTCGGCTCGGCTGATATTAGGCGCCGTTCCAGCGACCTGACACTTATTTTTTAGGTATGCATGACTTACTTTTCCCCTTCATAAAATTCACATTGGCTTATTTGCATGTAGTACCTGAACATGTGTTACTGAACTTCCTCCTCGCCGCTAAAAGCCCGCAGCTCCGCTCAGGTGTGTGTATCCAGCTCAGCTGCAGGGAACAAAATACAAATGCATATTTCATGGAACAAAAACCTCAAAGCCAAACCTAGATATTAGTCACTTTAGTAATTAAAAATGCATATTGCTCTGTGCCGTCTCACACTGTGCATTATTAAAGACAGGCTTTTTTTTTTTCCCCCCTCTCTCTTCTCAAACTTACATCGGCTCAAAAGGATTTTTAATGCAAAACACTCCCTCGGAGTGGCTGTGTGCACTTCACTCCCTCCTCTGGGTGAATTAGCAGACTTGTAGCAGATGAGGAGGAACACGGCGAGCGTGTGTTGGCAGGAGTTTCCTCTGCACAGGTGCCTCGGTGTTGTAATTACAGCGGATCGCGCTTTGTCGAAAGGGGAAACACGAGAAACTACCTGCGAAGACAAACAGCGTCGTTACGGGTTTCTCATGGAGGGGATTACATCCAGGAGGACGAGCCGAGTTATTATAACCTGACGATTAACGACAGGACAGAAGGACAAACTGCACCGTTTAGACGCATAAACTGAAGTCGAAACCATCTTCTGATGATTTGAAATGTCTGTTTTATATTTAACTGTGCGTGGCGTCTTCATTTACGTGACATTCGACCATCTGCACTGTAGAGAAACTGCAATAAAAGTGTCGAGAAGTAAATACGATGCGCTGAAAATGACAAAGGAAATCATATTTCTTATGGAAATTCCAACATGTTTACAATTCTGGACTTTACATAAAACCACAGATTCATTTTTTTGCAACAATCCCTCGAATGTGATCAGACAAAAATATGTAACAGAGGCAGTTTTTCATATCATCCAATAACATCCAACAGATTTATCAATCAGGCTCCACTGTCAGTTAAAATATGTCTTTATGGGTCATTTCAGCCAAATCAGTGATGGTGGGGGGAAGTGAATGGTAAAAAAATAACAAGAGGTCTTTACGTTGAACAATAAAGAGACAAGAACACAAGAAAGAGATTAAAACAAGACATTTTAACGTTTTTCTTTTTGGCACCGATGGTCTTCCATACAGGAAATCTAAATTAATCTCTTCTAAGACTGTACGCAAGTCTGATTTTAACTTTCTTAAAATGTAAACAAAAGTAAAATATCAAGAGCAAGATGCAGAGAGAAATGTTCTGACTTTATAGTTTGTTTTTTTCTTCCACATTCTCTTTTTTTTGGCGCAATGGGCTTCCATACTTTACATGTATTCTCGTCATGTAAGTGAAACATCCACCTACATAAAATAAATAAATAAAACATAAACTTAAGTCGAACAAAACACAAACGAGACGAAAAAGTAAAATAATTTCTTAATTTTCAACCTTTTTGCTTTTTTTATAATCTTTGTTTTTCTGGCCAAGACAGGCTTCTGTACAAAACTATCAGATGAAAAAGAAAACATCCACCTAAAGACAGTTTCTCCTTCTCCAGATAACTCACAGGTGGAGGTTCAGATATCAGCAGCAGCTCTTAAATCGTCCGATCAGGAGAGAAACTCAACATTTGCATCGGCCCACAGTCGGCCGAGGTTAATATATCACCGCGCGTTTAACGCCACAATTAAACCGCCGCCACATAAAATCTAATTATTTCAGACTGCTTTGGCTCCCTACACATCTTTACAGCGAATATTCAAATTAAAGTATAGAATTACAAGCTGCTAATTCCTTCAAAAGACGACCAATTATGAATCAAAGTGAGCCGAGCAGCACAGATGCTGGCGGTGATTCCACCCCGCTCGACAAAAGGAGGAGGCGATAACGCTCACGTGCACACACACACACACACACACACACACAGGCTAAAACACACCTACAGGAGTGAGTGATATACATGTAGCGAGTGCACGTGGACACACACACACACACACACACACACACAGCAGTTAGCTTCTCATAGCGTCACATATTAGTCACGAGGCGTCTTCCACATAAAGTTTACGCTGCCTAATCTATTACCCTCTAAATGGGATTTTAATTGAATTGGCGTCAAAACGACAAACAATGACGCCTCTGTTGCAATTAATAAAATCACAGTGCAGAATCTATGAGGCTTGATATGAACCTCCATTCAAATCAAGTTCATTAATGTAAATGCGAGCCATTCAGAGAGGCTCCCAATTTTTCAATCGCACCCCGAGCAACCTCCCTCCTCCTCCTCCTCCTCCTCCTCCTCGTCCTCCTCCTCCTCGTCGACGGGTTGATTTTTGTAAAGGAGGCCCGACGACAGACAGCGAGGGAAACATCACACGTGTTGGTTTTTGTTCTGATGAAGATGGAAAAAGAGGACGATGACACCTCTCTCTTCAACATTTGTCAATAATTTGATAGAAATTTGCCCCAAATCAGAACCATCCTGCTCGGAAAACACTTTTCTACAACTTGATTTGAAAAGCCGTCGTCTCGATCGGCGTTTAAAATAAATAAATAAATAAATCATATCATTACTCTTCTCACAAAGCGGCTGCAGCGCTTCTGTTTTTTTTTGTTTCTTTAAATGGGAGCCCTTCTGCTACCAGTGGCTGAGTAAATACAATGAGGTGATTAAAAAAAAAGGGGGGGAATGCTTTAAGCGCGGCGCTAATTAAATGGGTATGCTAATGCTGTCATACTTAGCAGATGGAAGAAGAATTACTTAAGTGTAATGCACATGTTATGGTATTTTTCGACATGACATGGAGGCCCCTCGTGGGATCGCTCGCTGCCGTCACGTCGTGTTTCACAACCGCTCAGACAAACACACACACACACACACACACACACCTTCAGTGACACTATCCAGCCTGCAAACTTGTGGGTGTGTGACTGTGACCACACACACACACACACACACAGTTCAGATTTACATCAAATGTGTCACTTGAGTTATTCTGGTGGGATGAACTCACTGTGCGTCGCTGAGGGGGAGAAATAAAAAAAAGGATCTTTAACATGAAAGTAAAAAAAAGACAAAAAGAAGTCTTTTCGTGTCCTTTTTTCTGGCATATTTCATCACAGATTGGAGTTTTAATTGTACAAACATTTTGTTTTTAAACCGGAGCTGGAAGTAATCTGATCGGCTGAAACTGGAACTCAAGCAGCAGAAATCACTACGTTTTATTAACCGAACATACAGTTGAAAGGAAAAGAGCAACATGCTTAAACTTCGACTGGACTCTGGAAAATAATGACGGCTCAATATTTCATTTGTTATTTAGAAGTTAAAGGTTTCCTGTTGAGTTTTTGGACAACGTACGAACACATTCTGCGTTTCCTTGCACAAAAAAAGATGAAAATAAAATAGTATCCAACATTTAGGACCTTCTCTCCCTCCCTTCTGCCCAGAGCCAAATAAAAAGACTACAAAAGTAAAGCAGCGGATAATAATGAAAATCAAAGGAAGGGATATTGTGGGACCTCACATGACGAAGGAGACGTCCTTATTTATCAAGAAAGTCAGCGATCAGCGAATAAGAAAGTTAGTAAGGAATCAAGTTCATACTCAAAACAAACAGAAAGCAGGATATCACAGAGTAACTAATTATTGTAGCTGCTATTAGCATTATAGCTCAGTTAGCCGTGCATCTAGTGAGTCAGACTCGTAGCTACAGGAATGAGCTGAAGCTAGAAGCATGCTAACTTCCGTAGATATCTCTACAATATAATGCAACGTCAAAACTGTCATTTCTCCACATTCTGTTGATGATTTTATATCATTTTGAATGTTTTCTAGTAAAAACAGAAATCTTACATATTGCACCTTTAAGCTAACTAGCGTCTCTTTGGCCTTAATAGCATTTTAGCATCCACCTAGCCCGGAGCGCGACAGGAAACTGTGTCATCTGATCAAGTCCATACAGGTTGTGAACATACTGAATGTGTGATTTATAATGACGATCAATATTTGGTTCTCGCCGTTGGTGTGCATGGTGTGATATGGCCCACCAAGTGGGAAGGACCGCTCGGCTAAGTGCTACAGTGCACAGTGTTGTGATATTTGTGGATCAGGATGTATTAATAAATTACAACTCTTTCCTTTGTTGTTGGAAAGATGTGCAACGATGACAGCGTCCAACAAAAACAACATCTGCACATGAAAAATTCAATCAAGCTTGGTGCTGTTTAATTTCCGTAGCTGTGTCTTCTACATGGTGAAAGTGTTCATGTTATTTTGTCCACACCTCGTATTGAAGCAACCGCCCGACACGTTTCAACAGCAGCTCCTAAAACAGGCCGATGATAACTCCAGAGAAGAATCCTGGCGACAGATCAGCCGTCGCTTTTTATTAAAAACAGGTGTCGGTGTTTGCTTGTGATGAGCCGGCTCTCCATTACTGCACACACAAAAACACAAAACACGTCTGAAGTCATGGAGAACAAAAGCTACCAGAAAATAAAAAGAAAAAGAAACAAGTTTAAAACCTCCCAAATGGCTGAGGGAGAGCCGGGGGCCCATCAGTCCACTTTCAGCCTAAATTCAAAAACGCCTTCATTATCGCCATTTTTCCGCCCAGAGACCAGTCCAGTGAGCCCACCGCCACCACCACCGCTGCTCATCTACCATATCTGCATGTTTCCCTAATTATGGTCTGTGTTTATTCCCTGGAAGACCAACTTCCAACAGAGATGGCAGGTTGTGTAATCAAAAGTCTCACTCTCGAGGCTCCCAAAATGTACCCGCCTGTAAATAAAAATTGAATATTTTGGAACTTCATCTGGGGAGACACCATTAGCGTCAAAGTGCTCTGACACATTTGTTTATTCCTGGAGCTTCTGAGCGTGTTGTTACCGTCAGATGTAAACCGCAGAGATCTGCAAATAGGTATGAAGTAAAAGAAATACACGACTTTAGTCGTTCTTGTTTGTGCCGTCATTAGGAAACACGGAGGGAAGAGACAGTCGGACGAGACGGCTTCAAAGCAAGAAAAAAGGGCATTTTCATTCAGCGACAACCACACAGGAGCGTCAACAACACTTCTGTAATCATATTTAACACAGGAAACAAGGCTGTTACTATTTAATTATAAGAATGCGTAGCAGTGAAGGCTTGTGCGTCTACGAATCAACAACAGATACCTCATGTAGCTTTGTTTATTTCCATGCACACAGAAGGCAGAAAATCAATACTTTCTATTTTGTTCTTTTTACTGAAGCCCACTGATGATGTTTAAAAGCAAAATTAATGCATTGTAGGCGGATTGGGTATATTTATGAGTGAGAAGAACACATTTATTTGCATTTTCAGGTCTGTTATCTTATATTAGTGTAAGTCATTAATGATTGCCGAGACAAAACAGATCTGTGCCTCTTTGCTATCAGGTGAATATGTCCAAAAACAGAACTAAACAAGGAGTACGACGTCGTGCTTCCACTGACGGTCAGACGCACATATGCAACGTCAACGTTCCCCGCCTGTTCGACAAAAAAGTTCAACACACATTTTTGCCCGGTGGTGAAACAAAATTCACATCTTGGCTTCATGCAGAGTTCGCAGCGACAACAGACAACAAACCAGGAAGCCGAGCTCGGCCTCCAACGTTCAGCGCGGGACGCCAATTTCGCGTATGTGAGATGGCGGCCTTAACCCTCCTGCTGGGTCAAATAAACCCCTAAAAAATAATCCCCTAGAGACATTGGACCCTTAGGAGAACACAGGATTGGATCCAGTCCAATTAACGTGTCCTAGAACCAAAGTACACTCTCTGTCGCACCTTAGAAACCTATTGTTCCCCACCAAAAGGACATCCTGACACAAAGACCCGACAGCCCCAAAGAGTCGACTCAACCATCAGATTTCAGTGATCGTGTTTCCTTAAATCAACTTCAGGTTTTGAGTAAATCAAGCGCAGATTGTTGCTGAACTCGCTCCTGCAACAGTTGCATGTTAATTAGCGAGCAGGGAGGCAAAGATGACACTCGTCAACGCAGCTATTTCTGTATTTTTTTCAAAAAAAATCTCTATTTAACGAGTTATTCTTCTTCCCACAGATAACTGGTCAAATATAGACAAGACGAGCATTTCACTCGCGACTGTCTCCGAGGGAAAAATTGGCTCAACCGAAACACTTTGCCATCAAATTGAACATCACAGACTGATGAGATCAAACAGCGGATGACAATCTGAGGGTGGATCTTTTCTTTAAACTGTCAAACTCTGGGTGTGCACTTTGTCACGGCGTCCTCTCCCACACGAAGAGGGAAATAAAAGGAAACAACATGAATCAGAGACAGGGAGCCTCCAGCACTCTGTGTGTGTGTCTGTGTGTTTTCTGTATTTCTTTATTATTATTCTCACATTGCGAGTACAACCTGGAACGAACAGAAGCTTAACACGGTCAGATCAGGCAGTCTGGGATCAAACGAGCCCACAAAGGTGAGGGAACTCCAGTCAGTCTGGATTTCCCCTGAAGAATAGCCGGAGGCAAAAAAAAAAAAAAAAGGAAAGAAAGAAGCCTCACAAATCGAGGGGGCGATAGAAGACTGCGAGGCACATTAAAAAAGTGTCACGTTTTTAAACCATTTGGTAGGGGAAGTTAACCAAATATGAGTGCGGCGTAATGTTCCTTTAAGCTGTCATTTAAACTCATACCTATCATCAGTCGTGGCCTTAGCGTGCGCGGGGGTACTGATGATCCAACAAGGAGCGCACAGTTGATTAACTGCGCCCCATCCAAGCGTTGCTTTCTCTATTTCTGTCAGGCCTAATGGCATTAGATCAGTAATTATAAGATTATTCACAGTTCACGCGGGCCTCACTGTTAACTTTTGAGATATGAGACCATTATCTTCTTCTAATCTCTTTTTCTCTGAATTACAGCGCAGATTCATATCGCCCGTTTTGACGGCTCGTATGTCGCGCCCGTCCTCAAACTGGCACACTGGCGTCTTTGTTCAGGTTCCCTTTCACAGCTTTTTGATCACAGACAACTTTCTCCCTTTTTCTGGAGCAGCTTTGAACAAAAAAAAAAAAGAAAGTGCCAAAGGGAGTTTGTACCTACAGACACAAGTGAGCGTGTTTGATCACACATTCATGGCGCTCACTGTTAACTGTCCTGTGTCGGCACCAAAGTGGCGGTGGCGCAACTTTCAAGTTCCTCCTCTCTTCTCGTTCACTCGACTGAACCGGAACGACGAGTAGACACATGAATAATACTGTACGTACTGTAACGGTGGATCGGAAAAGGTTTATAATCCTCGCGGGAGTCGTGAAACCGTCTCAGAACCAGCAGGAGTAACACTCTCCTCTCCTTCCATTATTGCTGCTCGGAGGCCTTTAAGCAAAGCGCAGAACCTTCGCTTGCTCCGTGGCGTCAGTTAGAGGTTCCTAATAGGGATTTTCTGTCCTAACATGCAGCTCGCATATGAGTTTTTCCTGCAGTGTGAATGAGTAGAAGTCAGATTTCAGATCCTATTATCGAGTCTGCTTCTGCAGTAGATCGTGCATGTCTGTCACCAACCCGACCAAAGTGTAGAAATGATCTGCAGGTTCGAGTCGGCCTTGGTCACGCCATATATATATACACATATAAAAAAGGATCAATGCAAGGATTTTAAAATGCTGCAGACCGGCACAAAGTGAAAGTTTCAACTCGTCTCATTTTGAGTCTTTGGTTTAGACCACCTGTCAAGTTCGGGTCGGGCTCGGTCACTACCGTCTCGGAGAAAGCGGCGTTCCGAGCTGACATTTTACGGGCTAAAGGATCAATCGATTAATCCGGAAAATAATGGTCAGTTACAGCCACAAAAGATCACGTTAGATGGAATAAGATGGAGATTTCTCTGCAGCAGATGGAGGTATACATGCAAGGTTCTGGAAAACGGCACGGATCACTGACTGAGGCTCGACTGTGAACGACGAGCGTTGTCTTTTTAAATACATGTATGGTTTGGAGTCGGTGTGAAGACATTAGTCATTTTTTTTTCTGCAGTGCAAAAACATATGTGGACTTCTTCTACTGTGCAGCTGAGCCCAAGGTCAATATGGAGGACAAAGAGGCAGCTGAAGTCAGGACTTTGCTAATGTTTGCAGAGACGGATCATTTAAACCGAACGGCATGAGAGAAAAGAAAGTACAGAAACGGAGGTGATGACAAACCTTTGGAAAAACACAAAGGTTTTAAGAAAAGCCTTTCATCCACCTCCAGCCTGGGCTCCACCAATGAGAAGCCTCGCTCGTGCATTAGAGGTCACTTCCTCTAAGCCAAGCCGCCGCCGCCGCTCAGCCCTCTGCCTCTCATCCATCGACTCATCAGAGGAGAGGCAGACTTCTCAGCCTCCCCTGTAATTAAACACCGAAGAGGAGCCGTCGCAGCGGGGAGCGGCGGCTTGTCGCTCCCTGGGGTGAAGCAGAGCCACCACCAAGGATGAGGAGGAGGAGAAGATGAAGGAGGAAGCTGCAGCTGAAGGTAGCCTGAAGGTCACAGGAACACAGGAGGCTTGTAGACTGAGGTTGTACGTTCAGGTCTCCATATTACCTAACCGCTACCTGTGCCGAGGGTGGTGGAGCACGACACTCAAACTCCTCTTTACGAGCTTCAGGTCGCTCAAGTTTCTACTGAGTGTATGTGACAGTGTGTTATGGTAAAAACAAGCTGCAGCTATTGATGGCATTGCCACCTTCATTAACCTTATTGACATCAAACGTATTCAGAAAAGGGTGAAAATGATTCTTGTTGTTGGGCAAAAACGTTAAAATACGTGTTTAACCTTCTTCGGGTCGGTAACAATGGTTTTTGACTTTTTACAGCTTGTTTTAAAGGGTTGAATGAGCATGAAAGGTTGTAGTAGTTTTTGAAACCCGTCACAATCATCTTGCTAGCTTGGTACGGTTTGTTACGTTAGTTATGGAGTTAGGGTTGAGGTTCCTTAGGGACCAGGCTGGGGCTAGATTTGGGGTTGTTAGCCACCTGGTTAAGGTTAGAGTTAGGGTTCATTAGCAACATCGTTAGGGTTGGAGTAACTAGGTTGAAAATGTTTACCCTAAACATTGAGATTTTGAAAACAGTAAAATGCAGATAGCGGACAGAAAGCCTCACCTGACAAATCCAAACACTCCACAACATGTAAAGCTCAGGAAATTCCTGAATAAATGACTTTTACTTCCTGGTTAATATAGATTTTTGGGCCAGTAGGCATATCTCCTGTGAATAATCCATTTCTGCAGCGTTTCCAACAAGAAAGCATTGATTCTGTTTTCTAGGAATTCAACCATTTGACAGTTTTGCCATCTACATTTCTGTCACACCTATTTGAATAAGCTATGGTTCAGTTTTTGTCCCGTTAAAATGAAGGTAAATCATTTTAATAAAGGCCAGGTTGAAGATTCCTGAGCTCAGGATGTTCCATATCTATTTGACACATATTGTCAAAAGTTGTTTTTCTGCCAAAATAAAAAGTTTACATTTGCCATGACACCAATGTTCCTGGCAGAATTGTAACCCTGAACGTTGCATTAGTCTTCTGCTCCAAACATATTGGTGCCCCGTGAGTTACCCCTCCAGTGTGGCCTCATCAGTGGACATCAAGCAATAAAACAGGATCAGCAACCATAAGAGGATACGAGTATTAAAATAAATACGTCCAGAACGCTCTCCGCGGACCTCTGCGAGCGAACGCGTCTCATCTGTATACTGATACGGAGCAATTAAGCAAATTACATTAACAAAGGGCTGGAGGGCCGTTTTGCTAATGGTGTATTGCACAACCTCTGGGCAGGCACGGGACTGATTCACATGTAATTTATGGCGCCGCGTCACGGCCTGTACTGTAACAGGATCAGTGTGTTTAACAGCGTTATGAGGAGATAGATAGATACATAGATGGATCGACAGGAGTCCTCGGGGAGAGTCGATGGCACCCGCAACGTGATGAAAGCACCAAGTAAACACCAGCTTGGCCTTGTAAGGCTACTCTACCTTGAAGTGAAGTGTTTTTACAACCCAGCCGACTCTCTGTGAGGTTAAACGCCCTCTGAGAGGAATCAGCGAGGCCCTTGTGAGGTAAAAGACGACTGAAGGTAAATCTTTAACAGCTCAATCAGCTCCGAACACATGCGGGATGACAGCGCTGGTTTGTCTAAGGGGCTCGGCTTAATTAGCCTGTGCTTTATTGTTAATGAACTTCATGCAGTTGTTTGCTTGTATAATCAAGGCGAAGAAGCAGAACTGCTAGCTAAGGTGCCAAAAATAAGCTGACAAAAGCACCAGGGCCCTCCTCGATTACCCCGCCTCCCCCTCCTCCGCGCCCGCTCTCAAATGGAAAAGCCAACTGCCTGCTTCATAAAACTCGCTTAGCAAGACACTGAGACAAAATGGACTGTAAAGTTCGTTAGATGGAAATATTAAAAAAGAATTAAGCTAATGGAGATAAAATTAAAAGAAATGAGGCAACAAACACTCCCGCACCAAAAATGGCATCGGCATGACAGCTAGGATTTCTAATGACGGACTGCATTTGGGGAGGAAAAAAAAATTAAATGGCATCCCGCGCTTAAATTTCTTTGAGGAGTAATGATCCGAGAACGATGCTCACTCCTGGCGCTCGTCGGGAGGAAGGAGGGGGGTGGAAAAGGAATCTGGAAATAACAAAGGAGCATGTCCTGCAGTGAGGTTTAGGTGTAATACTACATTGTGATAAAGGAGTCCTTTCTCTGTGACTAGACGAGCGGTCGTGCAGGCCGAGCGCCGTCAGCTCACCTGCAGAGCGGAGGCCGCGTTTATGAATATCGGCGATGAACGCAGGAGATAAAAAACACCAGGATAAAGACACGTATCAGATGAGCTGTGAGTGGTTCTCAACATGGGGTCCGAGGTCCCCCACGAGGCCTTGAGAGGCTCTCCTGAGGTTCCCGAACAACACGAGGAAGAGTTCAGTCATTGTGGAAATTATCCCAGCTGGGGGCTGAATGAAAACAGCGATTATTGTCTTAAATTCCACTATAATCTGTTTTGTAAATGTCATCGTAACTCCCACTAATATCAGCCTGTGTTCGCTACAGAGGCAGATCGACTCGGGGAAAGTCTTCCCAGGCAGGTCTTGTAATTTGTTAAGTTTCTATTACGTAGACAGATATTATAAAGACCAGCTCAGAGTTGGTCAGTTCTGTCTCAGTCAGCACAGTAAGACACAACAAATGCAGGAAAAAGGCACGCAACAAAAAGTAAAAGAATAATACAAATCTTTACGTGCATCTAGTTACAGCGGTAAAAACTTCTACAAGGGAAAAGAAAACAAGAACTTTAACGCCACAAAGAAAGTAAAATGGTTTAGCTTCGACCCTGAAGCTAACTGCTCGTTTGACTGTCTCGCTCCTCCTGATGGACAAAGGTCTGAACAACCACAAACGACACAAACCGGAAGGTTTTTTTGAGATTTGATATAGCGCCATAGCAAACAAGCTGTTAGAAAGGTCTGAAATGGGGGATTTTACAGTGTGACAGCGCCTGAAGGTGCCAGAATAATGATAGTGGACGAGCAGCGGCAGATTATTAAACTCTGCTCCATATCAAAACCAGACTTTTTTGCGTGATTGCGCCAAACTTTGTGAAGAAGTCAACAGCGGTTTATGGTGATTAATCCATCAGTTGATGTCCTCAAACATCTTGTTTAATCCACAGCTGAAAGATATTCAGTTTCGTGTCATCGAGGAGGAAAGAAACCAAAAGTTTTCCACACTTAAGAAGCTGGAATCTGAGAATTTTGGCTTTTATTCTGGCATAATTAGTTACTAATGATCGTGAAAATCTCAGGCCGTGTTTACAAGCAAAAAAAAAAAAAAAAATTAAAACCAAATATGGACTCATCATCAATCATGTTGGTGTTTGTATTAGTACAAATCGATCGAGTTCTTCTTTGGCACTTACAGCTAAATTATCCTGATCAAGAGAAGCGATGATTCTTGAGTTTAATCTAAGAAAACGGACCTTCCACACTCTCTGGTGAAAACAAGCAGATATCACCGAGAACGTCCTGCAGATTGAGGTCACTGTCCGTCCTTGTGATGTAATAAGTCACATCTCTAAATTAAGCTCATTACACATTTGCAGCTCAGCCTTTTAAAGATGACTTCATACTGGCAGAACAAACGCAGGGCATGAATAATGCTGCTCTTGTGCAGGCAGGCAAAGTTTTTGGGTGTAGAAGTTGTTACGCACACTTATAGAAGAGAGCCTCTAGCATTCAGGGGACAGTCAGGAAACAAGAGGAGAGAACATAAGAAAAACGAGGGATTTCTGCCGCTTTCTTCCCCCCCCGCAACTTCTTCCAACTTTGTGCGAGTTGCCTCCACCGTCTCCTCGCACCAATTTGCATACGAGGAAACAGAGGAGCTTCCCAGGGAGGCCGTCCTTCTGCCGTCACAGTGCTACTTTCCCAGTCTCTATTAAAAACAGGCCAAATTTATTACCAAAGTTTCTGAAACAGGATTTCTGCAGTACAGCAGAGGATTAGGCCACTCCTGCTTTAGGATCAAATTGCAATAATTAGGTAGAACATGAAGCCAAAATACGTGAAACACGTTGGAACTTGACACGCGGACAGACGTGCAGCACACACACACACACACTCACACACACAAATCAAGAAAAATATTCCATTTCAGGCAGATTCTCGGAATGAGCGAAATCCCGGATACTGCGAGGCCTTTTCAGCGTCGCCAGTTAATCTCCTCAAGGAGAAATGCAAGATGACAATGGCAAAGCACCTCCAATAATTGGTTCCAACAGGCTTACCGTATTAAAACCTGAAATGAGTTCTTCCCCTTTTAAGTATGATCCATTATTTCAATCCGGGGGAGAAAATTCTGTCTTTGAGAATATTAATAACTCCCAACCACGCACTAACATGAAGAAAAAACAGCCCCCTCCTCTTCAGCCCTCCCCTCCTAAAAGCTGTGTACCTGGCACCGCGGCAAAGGTCCCACCAAGGACGGCCACTTGAAAGCCTCGGTCCTCCCTCTATTTTTTTTTCACCCGCTCAGGCTTCAGAGCCATCTTGAAGAAGACCTTGAGGCCCCCTTTGTCGTCTTCCCTTGAAACAAAACAAATAGAATTCAGGTCTTTTGATTGGCTTCAGCGAGCAGATCTCGCCGACGTCTGCCTCCCGTCATGTGAGCCAGAAGTTGTGACTTCAGAGGAGAGCCCCGACGCTCCTATCTCTGCATTGAAATGAGACCGGCAGGTCTTGAGAGGATGTCTGCTAACTTTCTTCCCACATCCAACCTTGTTACAAAATACAGAGAGTGTTAAAAACTTAATGCCGCCGCCGCTTTTACTTTGTGGCGGCAGGAGTGTCGGTGGGCTTATTATACCGTCCTAGAAAATACACCTTTTCTGCAGGATTGTTGTCATTCCCCCGCTGACTGGAGGGATATTTGAATATTTTTGATTACGTCGTGCATAGAACATACCGCAATCCCCTTTACCTTCCCGGGGGAAATTTGAGCTCGCAAGACCAGGACGGAAACGGCAGATGACACGTTTTCTCCCCCCCCCTTTTTTTTTTTTTTTGTGTGAGCATGAATTTACGACCGTCCCTTTTCTTTTTTGCACCTCTGCAGGAGCAAATAAGAAGTCGCCCCTGTGCTCACATCCGAAACAGTGAGGCTATGAATAAAAAGCTGATGAAAAGAAGAAGAGAAAACATTAATAAAAACATCAAGCGCAGGCATTTGTTGTTTGACTGCTGTGTACATCTTTACACAAGCTTGCATCATTATGGTTTGTTTAGTCTGCAGATCAAGCCAAAAATTGTTCAGATCACCAGGCGTCTGAAAAGCTTTTAAGCACTTTATTCGGATAAGCCCTCTTTGATATAAGATCCATGCATGAGCGAAGGAAAACCGCCGAGATAAACACAACAACTGACATCTGCTAACCAACTTTTTTTTTTTTTCCTTCCTCCTTTTTGAGGCAATGTTGCCAGCAGAAATCGTCTGGTTTGTTTGTGTTGGGGGAACCAGGAGCGCCGGTACCGACGACGGTGGCGCGCACCGTTTATTTTACTTCTCTGACAGGCAGATTACTGCGCGCCAGCATTTGATCTGATCTCATGTAATGTAGAGCATCTATAGGGGGTGGGAATGACAGGAAAGCTAATTATTGGCTGCAGAGTGAAGCTGCATTTGGCAGCAGCTGAAGAAGAAAGTGGACTTTAAAGCCTCTAATGATGGTATTTGATATGTACTGATATCTTATTGGTACACGTGTCATTAACAGGGCTGTAATGGAGACAGAATATTTATGTGAGACATTTCATATATTTAATGGTTTAGTTAGTAACCAGCGCGTTGGACTAATACTGTAGACAAAATGTATTCCAGCTCATGGCCTTTAACTGACAAGATATTTGTCACCTTGCCTTCATTTTTTTTTTTGCTGTTTGAGGAGTTTAATGAGGACGAATTTACTTATTGGTTATCTTGACTTCTTTCCCATGAAAAGTTTAAGTGTTTCAGTTCAAGGCCTTGATTTACCCCTCGATGTTTATGGACAAATGTGTTAATATTCAGAGGGAGAAAGTGAATAATTGAATGTTTCTGCATTTCTTCCAGGATCCTGCATGTTAAGGCATCGCCACTGAATTAATGTACAACGTCATCCCATCAACAATATCACAAGCATGTTTTAAGAAAATTATGACAATTGACCAGTTTTCTTACATTTGGCAGCAGTAAAAGTGCTGTTATGTCATTTATCCATCTCCATTGTTTTTATATAACAAAAACATACAGCAATCTATTCATGGCATGAGAATAGCTAACTAAGCTAGCTAACCTTGCAGATTTACCGATGAGTCCATGTTCTAGGTTCATGTTTCGTTCTGTGTGAAGGTAGTCCCTACATGAAATCACTCACGACAAGGTCCATGGATTATCTTGAGGTCTTCAGGTCCTTTTTGGCGCTTGGAGCAACACAAGTGCACATCTCAGTGGTCGATATCTCCAAAATTTGGCAGCTCACGCCGATGGATAAATGGTTGATCTCTCCTAGGCGTATTCTTAAACCACGGCTGTATAGAAAAACACTAAACAGCCCAGTTTACAGCACAAGTGAATCTCCCATCAGCTCTCCGCAGCCTCCTCACTTTATGGCAGCAGCCTGCTGGTTAACACACCGCTGAATGTAAACAGGTAATTTTACCGCGGCTCGTATAGAAAAACAGCAGGACCTCCCTTCCTGCTCCAGCGAGTCCCAGGTCTCCAGAACGACGAAGATTTTATCCAACTGGCAGCCGGCGCTGTGCTTATCATTACACCAGGCGGGCGAAAATGAAACACTCAGAACACAAGTGCATATTAACACCCAGAGAGCAATTAAACCCAATGTGGTTGCCTGCGCTATTCCCTGCCTTGCACCAGGTAGGGGTTGTTACAGACAGAGCTCAGTGGCTGCACACTCTGGAGGGTAATCGGCCATGTTATCTGCAAAAAAAACCTCCAATATGCACAGGTGCTGTCCTCAGCTGTGCTATATTGGTTAATTGAGCAAATCTCTTATTTCTTACCCTCCTATAGCTGCAATTATCCCCTGGCACAAAAGCACAGTCGGCTGCTTATGGCCTACGCGGGAGATATGACATCCGAGGTGAGTGCAGCTCAGGTTGAGTGATTTTTTGTGTGTTAACAGCAGCAGCAGCACCTGCCAGCTCAGATGATAATTAAAAGCTGCGCCACAACCAGGTACCAGTGTTTAACTGGTTTAACTTCAGCAAACAGGAATCCTTAAGGCCACTTGGGCTACACCAGTAAGCCTTAGTCAAGAGTTTCATTCACTGACATAGAACTGGATACCAGCGTCCCTTAATGGCGTCCCAGTTGGCTCATGATGACTTTTCCCATTTGTAACGATCTAAAAGCTCAAACTGTAAAACAGAGTAACGATGACATGTATTTATTTACTGTAGTCTCGCATAGCCGGACCACAGCGCGATCGTCTAGCTGCTTTGGCGGTCCGCCGAGCGGCCTAGCGACGGTGGACCAGCAAAATGGCGTCAGATGGGAACGTCAGATCATTTGCAAATTTAGGAGGCGAGTCCTGGCTAAATCCTCTTAAAAGAAAAGGGAACAACTGTTAGCTTGTTTGCGTTTGTACAGCTAGCATCCAGGTTAGCAATAGGATAACTTTCCATTTTTCAGCGTTGGTTGCTAGCTTGGAGGTTTTCACAAATATGGATAGAGACTCGTAAGACGTGTGCGTACAGGCAGCAACACCAGACTCTTAGAATGTAAAAACACAATTTGATATGTCCAGAATCAGCAAAAGTGCTTTATTTGCATATTATCAATCATTTTAAAACAGTACATACTCGTGTTTACATCAATATAATTTGGGATTTACGCTGGATTTTAAAAATAAATCATATGCTATGGCTTCACTTGCTCTAAATCTCAACTCCAACACCTACTGAGATTTTGGTCACAGATTGGGGAACGTTCTTAGGAAAAATGGTATTCGTCCATTCAGTAGATTTCCAGAGATTTAGGAGAAAGACAACCAGTAAAGAGACATCATGGGGTCAACAAAACAAGACAGAGGACGACTGAGACCAAGGAGGACCTTCAGAAAGCCTAAAAGTCTGAGAGTTCACCTTTTTTTAAAAAGACGTTGCCGTTCACATGGAAAAATCCAAGTCTTGGAGCAGAAAAGAGACCAGAATGCAGGAACAAGCAAAAACAAGTTCACGAGAACAAACATCTCGTCTCTCACAGATTGATAGTAAAAGCATAAATTAATGGGATTATTTAGAATATAATGACATGTGCACAACTGTCCGAAGAATGTTTTGTACCTCTGGCTGTACTCTATAAAACTATTATTCCTGCCAGTAGATCTCCGCTTTTTTCGCCACCGAGATGACAAACCCACTCGGCGTCTAAAGTGGCACTGATTGCAGAGAGCGAATTCTCCACCACCTTCCCTTTTAACGACGCGCTCTCCAAACTGCGGCGCCGCGCCTCCCTCCTTCCTGCCGGGGCGCAGCGGCCGAGCTGTCATATCATATCAGGGCGTCGCAGGAGCGAGATAATATGTCAGATTAAATATGTATGGGTGAATTAGGGCTATCTCAAGTATTATATCATTTAAATTCAAATCGCTCCATCGCTTGGCACCGTCTCATTATGATGCTTGAGAAATTAGCAGATAAAAACACTGTCATACGGGTCTGATATTAAGGCTAATTTACCCCCCCTTGAATTCTCTCTTTTTTCCACAATCTTAACACTTTATTGTAGGAAATGAAAGACGGGTTACCTATCAAAGGCTCTGGATATTAACAGTTTTCTTCCACAATGAGAGGACCACCTTTTTTGAAAAAATCACGACACCTCAAATTAAACCTCAAAGTGAAGCCGCGAGTATTAGTGAGGCGGTCACATCTGAACACCTTTGTGTCTCTTGTTGAAAGGCACACATGCAGCACGTCTCCTGGCTTTTGTTGATCAACGACTTCATTCTTGTCTTTTTTTTTTATCCAAAATCAAGATAAAGACATTTTTTCCTCCCCAGCAGGAAGAAAGACAGAGTTAACCTCTTCATCCCCGCAGACTCTTTGGCAGCACAGGTGTCTTACAAGAATCCTTGCTAACATGTGCAAACCACACATTAACAGCCATTAATAAACAATTAGTCCTGCTCATTTATCATGCGTTTTGTGCAGAAAAGGGGCAAATGAAGAGATGAAATAGCCTAATGAAGGTGAGACCGTGGAACAATCGGTGTAACAGAGAGAGATGGAAGGTTGTGAACCGAACGCCCGACCCGTGCAGAAGATGTTTCGGCTTTGATCAGCTTCATCGCAGGATTTAGCTTAGACATTTTCTTTTTTGCTCTGTCAGATGGCGGGAAACATCTGCAGCGATGTGTCAGCGGTGTTGATCAGTGTTTCCTCAAATGTCTTGTTTTGTCCTCAACCCAAAAGATAATCAGTTTACCGGTTATAGAAGAGGAAACAAATCAGTAAACATCCACTTTTAAAAAGCTGGAATCAGAGACTTTAGATCGGTCTTTGTTTAAAATAAATGACTACTTGACAACTAACCAATTATTTGTTGGAGTGTTCGAGTAAAACCTTAACAATGTCGTCCTTCTGCAGTCAAAGCAGCCGAACAGTGACAGCAGCTTTACTCCCAATGTGTTGACAGGGTCTAACAGTCAAAAAGTAGTGTATTTGTTTTAATTTGAGGAGGCAGCGGTTTCTTAAACACCGGCTGCTGCAGCCCAGAACAAACACCTCAATCATAACCGGCCATTTTCTCGCCACTGTTTTCATTTCCCTTCCTCTAACCTTTTTGTATCGTTTCGGCAGCTTTAAACCGGGAAAGACGACGTTCGACACACAAACCTCTGGATCTTCTCCGCAGGTCACTCGAGTCTTTTTTAACATAGAGAACATGTGTTTGAAGAAAAGCACCCCCCCTTCCCTTTTTACCCAGCAGCTCTCCTTACTGAAGGTCAAACAGCCTGTGTAACAGCTTAATAATAAAGTCCGCAAACAAATTACCGGCAAAACAGCCGCGGTTCAGCTGGGTACAGCTCCGGCTCCTTAAGGTGAGGTATTAGCAAAGCTTATTTATTTTCATTTCCGTGGCTTTTATTTGCTCCTTTCCCCTGTGGTAAAGCAAAGGCTGATTTCTGCTATGATTCCCTCCTTAATTTTAATACCCTTTTTACTCATCATACAGACATTAGACACCCCCCCCCCCCCTTCAACCCCTCCCACCCTTCATCTCTCTGAAATAATGTAACTTGGGCTCACACAGGAACACAGGGCGACCACAGGGAGGACTGTAAACTAGCTTTCTTTCTCTTTTTTTTCCTCCCTTCCCTGCCTGCAATTAATTGGTGTACAGCCATGTGCATATATGATAACAGAGGATTTTTTTCCTGAAATCCAACCCCCCCTCCCCTCCCCTTCTCACACACACACACCAACAAGGAAAAAAGGGAGGTTAATTAATGTAAGGGGCTGCGTGTTCACCGAGATGCAGAGTTTACTACGCCGTGCCACCGCCGCCACCCCTCCTCCTCCTCCTCCTCCTCTTCCTCCTCCTGCTCCTCTCCATCAAACCCCCACCACCACCACCCTCCGCACACCCTCCACCCCACATCCCCTGCTGCCTTAAGAGCCTTGATTCTTCGCTAATGACCTAGTTCTTTTAATGAGCGGTATTAACCCCTGGCTACAGTCGCCCAGGTCTTAATTGTCAAGCCAGGCTGAAACGCAGGGAGACGAGTCCCTCGCCCATCAGCAGGTATAGGCGGCGCAGGCGGCGCGCTACATTAGCACGCCTCATCACCGGGGCCCCAGGAATAAATAATGAAAAAATAAATAAAATAAAAAAAGGTTGCCCAGGCAACTGGCGGCCACCATCATCAACTATCCCCCCCTCTTCCTCTCACCAGCATCCCTCTTCTTACCCCTTGTGATGATGACGATGATCACCTACCCCCCTCCCGCAGCCTCACCCCCCCCTTCACCCATCTCTCATTTTGGACTCTGCCTCCTGCTGCGACCAGAATGGGGAGGAGATACAGTGTGTGTATGCACAAATATATATATATAAATCTAATCAGAGAGTGTATCTGCTTAAGAAACCTGCAAACTCATTAAGACACATTCGGAAAAAAAAAAAAAACTGAGGGAAAAAAAAGCAAGCCGACCGGGTCCTTTCATTTACAGAAAATGTGATTAAAAATTCTCCTTTATGTTGCACCCAAGAGGTGTGTTTTAAAATTCAAACACTATTTACTATTAAGCACAATATAAAATAAATCCAATAACGAGATATAGAAATATAGACACCTAATTAGCACGAGGACGCCGCAGCAGAGCTTCATGAAACACTAATGGCTTTAATGAAGAAAAAGTCCAAAATAGCAGCAGCGTTCGTTCAGATGCAGAAACATGTCAGCAGCCGCTCCTGCATGACTGCAGGGAGGCAGCTGCAGTTTGGTTCCAGCGTGAGCACAAACAGGTTTAATCAAGACGAGTCAACATTTTAAAAAGGTGCGATTTTATGCCACTTTTTAAAAGGACAACAGAAATCAAAGTTCAGTTATTTTCAACAGCATTGACTCTCCTGCGTCTTCAAGTTCTGAGTTGTTATTTTGTTCCTCACAGACAACAATGCGCTGAATTAAAAATGTGGACGTGCTTAAAGGAACAGTTCACCCAAACATTTCTGGAGCTTCACAGCAAAAATATTGTTGGAGACGTGTTTTAAAAACCTGAAAGAAAGAAACATAAAATGGCTCCAGTCTGGAATGACCTACACCTCAGAAAGCTCAGAGATATAAGATTGGTTTTTAAAAGACTTTATTCACACTCTGAATTCTAGGATGAGCTCGTGCAACCACTTCAGACAGGAGTGCAAGCTAATGCTACTAGCATAGAAGCTACAGTGAAACGTTCAGCGTTATAAAAAGGTGTAAACATCTTTTCAGACCAATCTGGGATCTCAAGGCTTCTGGAGATTACATCCGAGGAGCTGTATGGAGCCATTTTATGTTTGTCTTTACGTTGTGTGTGTTTCTGCACAGAAATCATCTGTCAATCAAAATCAGTTTTGGCAACACTTCTACCTTCAGACTTCCTGTTAACATCCCGAACACCTCTCTTACCATTTAACCTCATTTTTATCCAAATTCCGAAGTTAAATCCAAACCACATCACTTCCTGTGTTTCTGAGAACAGACTTGGACAAACTTTGACAAACTAGAGGATGGTCACTCCAGTGTCGGACCAATAGGGAAGAGGTCAGACGGATTAGCCGCCCCCGTCGACCAAATTTGGGCGTGTGCCGCACCCTTGTACTCATTGCGTTAGGAAATGAGTCCATTTCCCATTAGGATGCTGCTGCTCTGCCTTTACAGCTGGGAGTATTAGCAGCAATAAACCTTACTGTCAATCTGCAGGAGGGCGGGGGCCTCTGTGTGTGTGTGTGTGTGTGTGTGTGTGTGTGTGTGTGTGTGTGTGTGTGTGTGTGTGTGTGGTGTGTGTGTGAGAGAGTGTGTGTGTTTCTGCATAGACACAACGTACTGTCAGTTCATTTGCGTGTGCATTTCAGACAGTGTGTACATGCAAGTGACTGTTTATCAGAGTGTGTGTAGCCTGTCATCGGGCAAAAAGTGTGTGTGTGTGTGTGTGTGTGTGTGTCTGTGTGTCTGTGTGTCTGTGTGTGTGTGTGTGTGCCTGCAGACTCGGCCAGTGGTCGGGCTGCTGAAGTGACAGCCCGTCGGTCAGATCAGGGGAGGGGAGACCTTGACCCGAGCTGTCCAACCAGCAACGAGCCCTGCAGCACTGGGACCAGTATGACAAGGGCAGTGGGAAGGGCAGCTGAACACACACACACACACACACACACACAAAATCATGCACGCACACTCGCAGACAGGCATGCTCTTGTACACACTGGGCTTGGAGACAGAAATGCCTCAAAATACAAGTGTCTGTCCTTCTTCTACGAGAAGGAAATTTCTAAAAAGTGAAGAAAACAACCCAAAAACACAAGGAATTATGGGTAGAAGAAGACGAGAGCTGTCTGATATAACAATCAGTTCAGCTGCCCACCATGCAGAGACACAGCAGTTTACAAGAAGTCCATCATCAGTGGCAAGTCCCTGGTTTAAATGTCCAGTAGATGGTGAATATTTACAGGAAACTCACAGATCCAGACCTGAAGCCAGGCCTGTGTGCTACCACCTTGATGCGACTGTCCCTGTTTGTTCCTCATGAGTGAGTTCTGCTTCCCTGGGCTAGGGGGGACAGGTCTGACACACCCCCGTAGCCACAGGACTGGATGCATCATCCTTGGGTGGTGATGGTAGCCGTCTGGCTGGTTGGCCTCTTCTGGTTTTGTCCAGTCTGCTCTTTTCTGCATGAAGGCCACGCAGAGGTTTAATTTCTATGGGTGAAATCCTGGAAGCAAGTTTCGCTTCATTTGAGTCTTTGCGTTTTGTCTTTGTCAAGAGAAGAAGCAAGGATAGATGTTTTAAGAGCAATGAAACCTCGTTTTCCTCTGTGGGGTCATCGCAGCGTGAAGCTGGAAGTCTTTCGGGGAGGTTGCTTCCGTGCACCCTTGCTCTTCGATTCTCAAAGATCCCACCCTGCTTTTCGAAGCTGAAATAAGAATTTGGAGTGACGACCTGCAAGATGGCGGACCTTTCAGTTCTCAGTTCAAGTGAGGATCGAGGAAATAAGACGTACCTAGACATGGTACATCTCAGAATCTTTGACCTCACGGACAAAGAGCTTACGGTGCCGACTAGGCCTGCAAACTCCCGGTCCATCCACTGTCCACCTTGCAACCCGCAAGACCTTAATCAATATCAAAATCTTGTGGCGGATGCGTTTGAGGTTTATTACCCAAACATATCACTGATAGACATTAACTGTCGTTAAGATATACGGCTCCTAACTCCTGGAACTTGGTCACATCTTTTTAAAGACTTGCAAGTTCAACAACAAAGTCAAAACATACCTCTAAACATTCTTGAAGACATGATGCCTTCGGCCACAAAATTGATCGTCTAGTTTTAAAACACTCCAAAATGGGGAGTTTCCATTATTTTGTCCACCCCCTCCTCTACATTCTGTGCAGCTGCTGCTTTGAGGTGCAAATTAATTAGCGAGAAAAGCCTCCCCGGTTAAGAACGTCACATTCTGCTCTCTTTGCGTCATGCACCGTACCTAAATTCTCAGAATGTAAAGCACCTTAAGAATCCCGCCGCTGCTTTCTGTGTCATATCGTACATAATAATTCATGTGAGAGGAAGAGAAAAAAAAAAAATGAAAAAAGGCCTTTTCTGTGGCGTCGTATTCTTCCTGGGCTCTGCTCTCCTAGAAGCAATGACACTGTGCTTTTGTGAGGTTTGTCTTCTAAAAGCAATAAACGAGAATATCCTGCCTGAATAGGGAGTCTAAGAACCTTCACGGTAAATTTAAGGAGGGGAGATCCGCGGATGCCTCAGGAGCCACCAAATGCCTTTCCTTAAGCCCTCGGCATTCAGGGAGAGAGGGGTGAGGCGGGGGGGAGAAGAAGAAGAAGAAGAAGACACTATTTCCTTTCAACTCCCTCACACCACCTCCACCCTTCCCCTTTCCTTCCTCCCTCCCTTCCTTCCTTCCTACCGCTGCCTTTTCATTTTTGTTTGGAGTAACGCAAGATGAAACCGTGCGAGTGCTGTCATTACCGCCATCATCGCCGCCGCTATCATCATCATCATCATCACCATCACTGCCACCGCCATCAACATCATCATCCAAGACCCCTCCAAGTCTCGCCGCAATATTGCCCGTCATTTTTTCCCCCCGCGTTGTCAGCGCAGGTTACAATCTGTAATCCATGACTGCCTCAGAATTAGAATGTCCCCCGTGAGTTTTATTTTTCGGCTCGTTTCTCTTCTTACACCCCCTCCACCTTCTTTTTTCCCTCTCCCTGTTTTTGTTGTTGTTGCCCTGAAGGCTTTACCGATGCTCTACGGCCTCGGCGTTTATTCCTCCTAATCTCAGTCTCATCTCCAGGCTAGCTGTGACAGATGGTTATAGGCACACAATAGTATTAAGAGTTTGATTTTTTCTTTTTTTCCTTTTTCCTCACCCCTCTGCCTCCGCTTCCTCCTCCCTCTGCTGCTTTTTTTCTTCCACTTCTGTACAACAAATAGCGATCAGACACAGAGGCCTGACTCCTGCGTAGGTAAACTCCGCTTTAAACGTCTCTCGGTGTGCCGTCTGTCTCCCCCCCTGTCAAATAACTCCCCCCTTTCCTCACCTCCTCCTCCTCCTCTTCCTGCTGCTGTCGGCACTCCAAGGTAAGCTGCATTAACCTCGCTGACTGTTATTAAAAAGATGTATTTCCCCAGGTTTTCCCTGCGCCTCCTCTCTTCTTCTTCTCTGATGTATTCACCAGACACACACACACACGTTCAGAATGCACACATTTTCGCGCTCGCACACACACACACACACACACAGCGAACAAACAAATACCGGGGCGGCGTCATAAATTCTCAACGCCAGCCACAGTCGGTCTAATTTCAATCCCGCCATCACTCCTGTCAGATGAGAGCCACCGGATGATACATAGGGGTAAATAAGGCGGGTAAAATTAGCCCCTCCTGTCATTCCCTACCTTTTACCCCCCGAGGCATCCTGGGAAATTGACTGCACGCTAGATTTTGAAAATTAGCCCCTTAATGTTAGCCAGACAAACGGGGTTGGGCAGGTCGGGGTAATGCCTCGCCGGAGTCACCCACAGCGGATTAATTACCAATTTTTCACCTCATTTCGCATTTATATCATCCGCCGTCCATAAAGAAGAAGGTGAGATGATTGAATAATAAATATGCAGGTAATGCACGGACCTTTAACCGCTTTTAACCTACGGTGTCGACTTCACCTGCATGGAAACCTAAAAAAAAAAAAAAATGCATTTTTATAGCATAAATCAATAATAAATGGTAATGAATTGCAGATTCGCGAATGCAAAGCACCGAAATCAAGCTACTAATTCAGTTTATTTTGTGTGATCACAGTCAGACTGCAGCATCAAGCCACACTGCAGCTGTAAACAGACTTCCTGACTGCGGGTTCATCGAGGTAAGGAGCTGATTCAGCTCGTAAGTGAGGAAAGTTCATTCTTTAACCACATCATTGCAGCTGAATGGCCTCCAGGTTTCAGTTCGGGTGCCGTTCAGGGTTCAGCGAAGGCCGAGGCAGCGCTTTGTTTAGGCTCTGAGCAGAGACGAATGACTGGAACAGTCAAAGTCTTAAAAACAGGCTGAACGCAGACACACTGGAGTCATCAATTTGTTCAGTATAACCAACGCTGAGGACGAACGTTTACTCTAAAAATGGGTCTGCTCATCGAGTTAACATCAATATTTCGATTTGTGGATGTTGGTGGCCGGTAGAGGCATCTGTTTGATCTCTTTGATCCAGAAATCATGTAAGGTGATGACAGTAAACTGCACACAGAGGAAAAAGAGTTGGCACGGTCCGGATTTCTCTGGACTCACCTTTGTTATGGAGCCAGTTTGGATCTCATGCTCAAAAGACAATAGCAATGGATTGGCTGTTGTAGCCCAGTGAGTACAAATTGTGTATATACTCAACAATACTACTGATCACTTTCCAAAGCTTACAAGTTCTAGATTGGTTTTTCCACGACCAGGAACCCGAAGATGTTAGAACATTTCTACCTCAGCTAAAGGAGAAGCAGAGGCAGGAGTAGTTTGATCATGGAAGCAGGTCAGGATGGATGTTTGGGCCACTGCAGTTGAAGATGCAACTCTTAAATCTTAGACCATAGACAACTGAACAATACTACTGATCATTTTACAGAGTTTAAAGGTTTAGAGATTGGCTTTCCAATGTCCAGGAAAGTCATGGTTTTCAGAACATTTCAATACTTTACCTCTGCCATAACTGAAGCAGAGGCAGTAGTCGTACAATCTAGGAAGCAGTTAAAGATGGATGATTCATGACACTTGAAGCTGCTACTTCTAAATGTCGGATGTAGACAATCCTTATAGATTTTCATAATAGATTTGGACTTAAAATTTTTGATCAAGATGCAGCTGAAATGGAAGCAGAGGCCAAAGTAATACGATCTTGAAGCGGGTCAGGATAGTTGTTTCGGTCTTTACAGTTGAAGCTGCTGATGTCAAATCTTAAATGGTTTGACAACCTTTAAAAAACACCAACAGGAAGTTTTCACAACAGACTCAGACTGAAATCTTTAACCACAAGACGACAAAGGATCACAACCTTGGGAAAACTTCGGAGCGAAGACATAGCTGCAAAATGCAGAACTACCAGCAACCTGCACCCAAAACAACACCAATATGTAATCTGTTTTATCAGCGTCTCAGTGAATGTGGACGCTCTCCTCGCCATAATCTACGAAAAAAGACCGCTTTCGTCTAAAGGCCCGAGCTCCTCTGAGACGGATCCACCCACCCAGTGGAAGCAGAGAGAAAGGTTGGGAGGATGGGGGGGTGCAGAGGTCGCAGAGTCGGATGTGGGCCTGCCGGGACCCGCCAAGGATTAACACAAGCGCTGTGCTCAGGACATATGGCATTTGTCATCTCCCACTGGGAAAGAGACTCTCCCTTGGCTCCGCCGCCGCCCCCCCTTCCTCATCACATCTCTCTCTATCCGACTTTCCCTCCCTCTCTCTCTCCCTTCTCCTGTCGGGATTTAAAGGCTTGAAGTGCTTTAGTTGTTTACTGTGCATTAAATGCCCCCCTCTCCTCGTTCACCCCCACCAACACCACCACCCGCCCCCCCTAAACTTCGCAGTGTTAAGAGAAAAATGGCTCAGCGGAGGAGAGGCTGCTGACGCTGTGAAGCCCTCTCAGACGGGAGGCTGGAGTCATCACAGGAAGGTGTTCACTTTTAATTCCATGTGAGGAAGTCAACAGGGCAGGCGTGGCGGAGGAAGTGATACCTGCTCCTACAAAGCAGGGGATATAATACAGTGGGCCAAACATTGATACTGGAGGCAATTTTGTCTAGACTTCTTATTCATTTATGGTGGTAAACCAACTAACGCATGGTTTCTAATCTTTTGGGGTTTCACATGTGCTCCTTAATGCTTGGATTTGGGTCAAATTGTAGCATAATTAGCCACAAATTGAGTGTCTCTTGACTGTATAGAGGCACATAACTGTCATTCTCCATTTGCAATTTGGGAACAAGCAGATACAAACCATCTTGGGGCCTTTGATAGTATTTCTTCCTGACAAACAACGAACCAGAATGTTTGCATGAATAAGTCTGCCAGAAAGTTGTCCGTGATCAGGTTCCACTGGACTACTTTCTGCATTTACTGTCAAACTGAACAGTCAAGATTGTCGTCAACATTATTCATGCCTAAGTCAGTGTTTCCCAACTCTTAAGAATATACAGATAAGTGACAATAGTGTCTTGCAAGCCGTTGGGCCGACATGTGCAGCCAGAAAGGCCTCAATGGCCCTTGACATTGACTCCAAGTATAAATACATACCGTAACTGGTGTTTTAGGGATTGTGGTGGAGATCACTGTCAGTCCAAAATCTCCAACAGGTGTTAAATACTGGCATGGTTCGTGCACGGCCCAGGACAGGAAGGCCTCTGCAACCAGCGGGCGATTAATACAAGCCAGAACATCACCAGTACTCATCGACAGAGCGTGAATGACATCAGCGAAGTGAGATGTGAATCAAACTTCTCTGTGCTGCATAAAAGGTTCGTTGATATAGGGTTTGTGACTTCGTTTAAGACCGATAATAGCTTATGAATAGCCATTTTTATACTCATCAAAGTGTTCAATAACCCCTCATGATGAGGTTTTATCTGGAAGAGGCCACTCCATCAAAATATGGAAACGTTTCAAGGAAGTACAAAGGTGATCACTTTGAAAAACTTAGTGGATTTGGACAAGGGGACAATGGGATCCAAAACATGGCCATAAAATCAGTAAAACTGGTACATTTGACCTCATTTATTCAGGCTTTCCCTGAAATTGTCATCCATTTGTAGATGGTTAGAGGTAAAAAGACACATCAGAATATTTAATACTTCCCTACAAGCTGACAATCTAAGAATTGAAGCCCATTTTATTGCTAACGCGTCACCCTAAATGCTTGAAAAGTAGCACACTTTTTATGAGCTGGACAGTTTGAATGGAGCAGCAGTTTCTCCACATAAGGCAGCTCATTAGCGGAGTGACGTTCATGTTGCACAAGCTTGTGTCCCTTCCCGCAGCGTGAATACTATCACTCAGCCTCACGCTCGCAGGCAGGTATGCTCTTGTCATCCTCCATCTTCATAAACAGGCATGTTATTATAACATGATGGAGTGCTGTGTTTTTCTCCCAGTACCTTTATTTATGGGACACAGTAATATGCCGGAAATCAAAGCTTGTAATTCGGCGGTTGATGTTTATTGTGCGCCTCCCGTGTCTAGAGACATTTGATAAACAGCGTGTTGCAACAGCAGAAAAAAGGTGTTGGAGGATCTTGTGGGAGCTTGCCAAAATAATACCCCATTCAGCGCAGCTACCGTGTGAAAATGCCTCCCCGCACTGACTCATATTTCACCGCCAGAACGAGCGGTTTGCCGTATGGGCCCGGTGATGAATTACACCAAAGCACATTCCTTATGGGAAATCTGGATGGTGCAGGAGAGAAGGGGGAGCGAGCTCCAGCGACAAATTGCCTTCACTGCCAGTTAGTCCGTGTTCCTTTCTTCTCTCTGTGTTGTTGTTGTTGTTGGAGGAAGAGGGCTGGGGGTTTTATTTTGTTAGGTGGAGGTTATTTCGTCTTCTGCGAGACATTTGGAAATCCCCCCAGGTGGTGGAGTCTCTGGATCGGAGGCCGCCAGAACAGGAATTTCCGAGCGCCATGGGAGTGAAACCAAGCAACGCAACAAAAAATCTCTCAGATGATGATTTGCCCCATCAGCTCCGTCGATACCTGTTAGCAGCAGTGAACAAGCAGCAGTGGGCTGGAGGCCAGACAAGCTGCCCAGTTGGTTCGGTTTGTTGGTTGGACGGTTGCCAGTTTGAATCCCTGGGATGTTTCTAACAGGAAGCAGCGCTCACCCACTCTAGTCCTGCAGGCTGGAGCGCCAGGGCCGAGGGCCACGAGGATAACCCGCAATCTGGAGGATGAACTCCGCCTCTGAGCTAGGCTCAAGAGGAGATAATACAGGAGGGATAGAAGGGTTCAACCCCCCTCCACAAACTGCTGGAGTGTCCTTGTGCAAGGCACTAATCCTCCATCAGGCCAAGAACCTGACCTTTGACCTTCATGTTGGATGAGAAAAAAATGAAGACATGCCTGATAACAATGAGAATAATTTACTATCAAACTATCAAAAAAACAAAAAAAAAAAAACAATGTGATGCTCTTTTGAGGCCCAAAACATTATTTTGTCTTGTTTTTCTTCATTTTTTGAAGGTACTGGACACCGAGGAGACTCCCAGTTTCTTCAGTGTCAAGACAAAAAGGAGAGCTGAAAACTCAAGTCGAGAAGCGGGAATCCGAAGTCCGAAGTCTGTTTTTCACGGTACTTGTGAGGCCTTGTCACTCCAATGAAGCTAAATATTAAAAGCAAATGCTTTCAGTGATATATAGACTGTGTATTTCCAACTTTGTGGCAGCAGTTTTGGGAAGGCCCTTTGCAGTTTGAATGCCACCAAAGCCACATCCATCAAGAAATAGTTTTTCCAGTTTTTATAGAAGAACTTAAGTGGTATCAGAACCACATTTCTCCAAATTCATGATTCCATTCAGACCTCCCTTTTGGAGCCACGGTTGTTTTTTTGTTTTTGTTTTTGATTTACTTATTTTGGTTTTATTAAATCAACTACAATATGGTCTGTCAGGAACACTAAAAAACATGGAGGTGGATTTACTTGGGCATGCGCAGATCTCAGTCCAGTCTTGAGAACATTTCTTTGTCCTCTTGCGGACAGGACTGACAGTAAACAGTGCTGAGCTCTCTGACAAGTTATTGTGAGTCAGGTTAAAAGTGAAAGTGGAAGAGATTAAGTTGCGGCTTGGTGGGGGGGTGTTCAAGACCTTGGAGACCTTGGATGTTTGTATCCCAGATTCGGTCTTTGTTTCAGGATCATTACACCCCTAAAAATGATACATGAAGCTTTTCCAAATGTCTGAAGGCTGTTGGAGCAGCATTTTAAGGTCCTTGGTGCAGGAGTGAAATGATCAGCAATCACGTATAGGTGATCCTGTTTATATATTTCTCCTCTTGTAACCGTCTCTCTCCATAAGATGGTGACAGATTCCCAGACTCTTTACATTTCCCCTCACACTCGGCCAAAAGCTTAGTGTCCTCGTCTAATGATGTCTTATACGAGATGAGTCAGACGAAAGCAGCTGCAGATAACAGGTGGGAACGTAGGTGCAGATGCCCCTCGTCAACGTGATTTTTTCAAATTATTACGGTGATTATTTCAGCTTCCAGCCTTGTTTTTGTCTTTTCTGCGGTGATTGAGACGAGCGCCTCCGTCCTCCAAGTGGATGTTTACCACACACACAGACAACAGCAAGCTTACAGGCCCCTTCAATGTGGAGGGATTACCGGGCGAGAGCGCTTCCTGCTTCCATCACAATTTACCTCTGAATAAATCCCAAATTTATGAGCATGTTAGCAGGCGTAATCCAGCCTTGATTTGCTCATTTCAGGCGCAAGGGAGGAACAGCGAGAGGGAGATTACCAACTGGGTAGCGTGTTGTCACCAGCAGCAGAGTAGGTGGCCAACAAAAGCCACCGAAAACATAAAAACATGCGACGACGCCTGTGACGGCGTCTCGAGCGAGGCTGATGCAGGAGGCGAAATAGGTGGTCTCTCCTGTTGGTTCGCCTGATTTATTGATATCTCTCACTGGGGAGCTTTGTCTGTCGTCAGACTGTCAGGGCGCACAGTGGCGACGAAAGGAGGGGGGCGGTGGGAGAACGAGAGAAAAAAAGAGTGGTTATTTCTGCTGATAGGGCATATTTTCTGTCAACAGTCTCTGGCAGATGAGTGTATGTGATAATACTGCTGCCAAGGAAAGTCTCTCAGCTCTTCAGCCTCCGGAAGAATATTTCTGTCTCAGCTCAGGGCCGTGGCTCCTCTCTCCCCTCCTTCCAGCTTTTATAATTCAGTAAACTGAAGTAATTACCACAGAGGCATGCTCAATAATTACAAAACGCTCTGTCACGGTCATGTAGGTAATGGCATATCTTGCTCTGCTGGCAGCGATAACACAGGTGAGACGAATTGCAGAAAACAGATCTGATAGCATTGTTATGGTAAAGAAATGCCATTATGATCAAGGGTCGGCGCTGCTGCTGGAGCGGAATTGTGACTCGTGTGTCCGTGCATGTGTTTTCTCTTCTCCGCGCAGGTACAAAGACGAGCCGAGCGGCCGCATTCACGATCTGTCCAACACGCAGACTTCCAGCGCCGTCCTTATCCTGCCGATGTCTCATCTCTCCTTCGGCAAATCACCATGAAATCTGCTTAATTATCAACTGCAAATCGACAAAATACTAGGTGTTGTTTACTGTAATCCCATTTTGCTTAGTTTAATTTCCTCGACTCTTCTCCTGGTGGCGTGTTTACTTAGGATTGGACATGGTGGCGTCCTGCAGATCCCGGCTATCCAGTGCAGCTTCCTCGAGACGGCGGCGGGGAACGCACCACGTAATTAGCAAAATGCGGCCCTAATGCTCGTCTCCTTGAGAGTTTGACCCTATTTGTTTGTGCCGAGGTAATTTCATTACGCCCGTGCGATTCCCAGGAGCTGCCGCGAGTTAACGCTAAATGCTCACCAGAGAGGGGATAAGTATTTGGCAAGGCATCAGCAAAGAGAAGAGAGGGAGCGGCGAAGCTCAATAACACTTCTTTCATGTTGACAAATTCCATTAGAGCGCAAAGGCTGGTGTTTGTACTCTATTTTATTTATGATAATGCTCGTGCATTGCGGGGAGGCGGTATTCATCACCCGCGCCACCTATGTGGCCTGACAGTGTGCGGCAGACGTCTGTGATTTGTACAGAACACTCAGCATCACTCTCACACCGCGGGCCTGCGGGGAAGTGACGGCGGCGCCCCGTCTCAGCGCTTCAACCTCGGGAAGTGTTGAACTCAACATGCAAAATGATGAACTTAGAGTTTTGTCTTCCCTTTTTTGCGTCGAATACTTGGATTATTCCTGCTGGGCTGCAGGTAAGAGTTCGCTCATGAGAACAAAACCGATCCTGGGGTTAAATTCCCCTGAAATGGTTCCATTAATGTGAAGTATTATATGCTGCTGTGGGTCATTTTGCAATAAATCTCTCGATCAGCTGGTCGGGGGGTGATTATCTACACTCCCCGAGGAGTCGCGAGAGGTAACAATGTCTCTTCTTACTCCACGTTGCCACATAGTTTACTCTAGATTCGATTAGAATTTGACTTTCTCTGCCGTTTAAAACACAGTATCACCTGGCAATCAAATCGCTGCCTCCAAATAAACATGGCGCCATCCGCAGAGAGAGTGTTGGCACGCTGATTAGACTCCTTTAAAGCAGCTCCAGGACCTGTGGGACGCGGTGGCCTCCACGGTGTCGGCTGCCAACATGCAAAGTTTCTGTTTCAATAAAACGTCCTGCATGTGTTTCTGCATGCATGTGGCTTTATTTGACTGTGACTTTAAGTGTGTTTGCAGATGCCTGTGTGTGTGTTTTGCATGCACTTATGTAAGCGTCCCAATGCATGTGTGCGCGCGTGTGTTTTTGGATGTTTCAGGGGTGGAGGGTGGAGGGTGGTGGGTGGTGGTGGTGGGGGTACCGTGCGCGCACAAAACACTGAGGTTGGAAACATTCTGATGTCAACAGCGCAGCAAGAAATAGGAAACACATTTAAATCTCTGGCGCTGAGGACGGTGTTCGGGAGCCAGGGCGAAATCACCGCGCGAGCCCGGCATCGCGTGTGACAGGGTGCATCGTGGGATAGCTCTTTATCCTCTGCGCGCAACACTGCAATCGGGAGAGGTACGTCCCATCCCATCTGAGGACAGGGAGTCGGCGCAGGTTGTACCTATTAGGGCAGCTTAGTAACTCAAGAAGCGGCAATTTAAGAGCGAGAGGAGGAGAGGGAGGAGGGAGGATTGGGGAAGAAAGCAAAACTAATGCCATAACTCCGAGGGCTCCCAAAAGACAGCTTTGAGGATTGGACTGGATGACAGAAAGGCTCGTCATCACAGAGGTGGGTATGAGCGCTGGTAATGAGAGGACTTGCTCCATGCCAGCCATTATTATGGACAGATTGCACCCAGGGAAGAAGAGGCCTCCTTTTGTCTGCTGAAAGCTACATCGTTGGAATAAAAGAAAGCGATCCTGAAACATGCGGAGGGAAATGTGATATTTGGCAATATGAAGCTCCGGTTTGCTGTACATTTCAAAGCATTGTTGGTTCTTGTTTTGGGGGGGATACAGATTTTCTGTGGCATTAAGACACAGAGAAGGGGCATAATGGATGACAGGGGAAAATGTACCAACCTACTGTACTCCCCTCCTCAGTTTTCAATCTTTTGTGGTTGGCAGCAGGGACAGAGCCCAGGAAACAGTATCCTATCACTTAAATGGTTAAGTATTTTATGAGTAAAATGCTTCCAAATGTCTCTCGAAAACCTTCCAGACCACACCAAAGACAAAATGAGGTAATATTACGTTTCTGAAAGTCCCCAGTATGATACCCCGACTCTGCTGTAATTGCATCAGAAAAATGGTGCGCGAGTCTCTCTCTGTTACATGTCAGGCCATTTGACTTGGCAAAAAGCGCCGCTCATTAAGAGTGTGGGAGAGAAAACTTCTCAAAATTCTTCCCAGCTGAAAGGCTCGTGTGGACGTCGAGCGGAGCCCGACATGCAAAGATGGACAGTATCGCAAGAATCATCAGCATGTCCGCAGATCGTTGTCGGCTCCAGTGTTTCAACACTTTAGCAAACACCTCCGCGCTGATGCTCAAGCGTAGACAAAGTCAAGTCAAAGTCATGCTTGCCTACTTGCCTTTTTGGAATTTACGCTTTACATTTTACCAGTATGTTACCAATTCTGCATGTCATACAACTTATAATGTATAATTTCAACTACTAACGACTCTAGTTATTGGAAACAATCACGATTTTAGGTTGAATTCATAACGCTTGGAACCGTAAACACCACAGGGGTATAAATCTTCCATGACGTCACCCATTGGTTTGACATAACGCTGTTCTTGAGCCAGAAGCGACCGTATTTGAAGAGTCGAGCTAGGAAGCATCGCTCGGCCTTCATCCTGATTCATGGTCGCCCTAAAACCCTCTTTTAAATCGTCTATTTTGCTCCAAACGGGACTTTAATGTACAAACTGAAGATCAAACTGTGTTGAAGAAGACTTGAAACTAGAGATGGAGGCCATAAAGTCGACAGCAAACTGTTTACTGAGGTCATAAATCAAGTGAGAAGTCGGGTCATTTTCTCATAAGATTAAACCAGTGGAGTCGCTCCCTGCTGGCCGTTAGAGAGGCCCGTGTCATCGGCATCCGTGTTCTGGTGACCAGAACAGGACCACGTATGGGCCATTGCTGTATTTTGGCCTGATAGATTACACCTAGGCCAGGTTGTGAGCCCGAATAAGACGACAGTCATCCAATTGGTTGAGATATCACAAAATGTGTGTGGCTCGAGCTTTCTCATGTGATTTAGGATGGATTTGGCACATTGTGAAATACGGTCATAGCAGTAAAACATCATTATTGTGATATTGATCTGATCCAAAGCTTAAAGTTGGCGCGTCTCGTGCTTTTAATACACTTCAGTGAGTGACAGTAAGCTGCACTCGAACACTACACCACCACCGAGGCGTAGTCGGGAATTCTCGGCAGGAAAATAAAGCCATCATCTTGAATTTTCTACAAATATAGCCCCTGAGGGACTTTTTCGTCGGCCCTTTACAGCTGTGGGCCCCCCAGAACCATCATCACCTCTTACCATACGTGGGATGATTATTGAGACTGGTGTAACTGACACTAAAAAGAGGCGCTGCGGCGTGAACGCGGCCTAATTCACAAGTCACTTAGAGGGGCTCTTTAGCAACTGCTGCCACTAAAACACTATCTTACAATATATGAATGTTTAAATATCCTCGATGATTTGGAGGCCCCGCCCCCCCCCCGCCACCAGCACCCCCACCCCCAGTCTCCATGGCAGCCTAATCTACTGCAGATTTAAAAAATGGCTATCATGAAACAGGCTTTCCCTGTAAGTAATCCCCTCCTCTGTGAAAGGAGAAGCGGGGAGAGAGGTGTCGGGAGGGGGGGAAAAATCTGCAGCAAAGAGGCTTTTTTTTGCGTCTAGTTATGTCAGGCTGTATTTTAAACAGTGCTAATCATATACCTTTGTGGACACTTAATTAAAATTACAAAACCAATTTTAATCGGTGGTCCAATTAATATGTAAATGTATGCAAATGTAGTAAAACAAGGTGGTGATTAAGTTAAGGACACTCTATTTCATGTCTTCCTTAAGTGTGAAAACAAACCGTCTTTTTTCCCCTGCCACCCCCACCCCCCCACCTCTCAACCCCCCCACCCCTCCAAAACATCCAAGGACTGATGGATTGTGATGTTTACCGGCCACATGCTGAGTTAGGAAAATACCCTCCGCGGTATCGTTTTAAAACAAGGGAAGCGCGATGTTATTCATCCACCTTTTTATTTATTTATTTTTATATATATATAATTCACTCACCGTTGACGTAGAAGAACCGGCGCTCGTGTGCATCGCTGCTCGTTCACCTCAAGACGGCGCAAAGTTAGAACATGTCTTAACACCGCCGAGCAAATGTTACCGGGCATGTTTGAAATTCACGGCAAAGTTTTTCCAGGCTTGAGGTGAGAGTTGACAATTCCAAACGAGCAGACTTTCGATTCTAATTAGGCCTCGGAGATACGGTGGTCTTTCAAAGTGGTATCTGGAGGGGCTGGGGAGGAGGGGGGGCGTCGGGCAGGTAATAATGAATCTGAATCCGACTGGATATTAAATAACTTTGGGCTAAAGAGGGAGAGAGAAAGAGACAGGAGAGAGGAGAAAATTAATTTACCCCGCGAGTGAGGCCGGCGGTGGCGGCCAGATCGAGGTGAGCGCAGGTCATTTAACTTTGTTGCCTCGGAATTTATGCACCCGGATAGTTTTATAAATACAGTCAAATAATCCTGAATGTATCGTTAACTGTTCCGTGCTATTAAACCTGCCGAGACTACATTTCTTCATATTTTCTGCATGTGCAAATATACAAACCTCAGTTTAAACAAGCTTTGAACAAACAGACACCAGACAGATAATCAGAAACTGGAACTTCTTGCTGGCATGGTGTACTTTTACTTACATTGATGATGTTCCAGTTGTGTTCTGGTTGCTGGAGTGCAAACTTTTTCAGCTAGTCGGCTGACTTGGGGCTAGTTTGAAGCTGAGCTCGGACCAGTCTGTGGTTGATTCTGGTGTGTCAGGCTTTAATGGAGTCCAGAATCCAGTCATGCCAGATTGAGGCCACTGTTGGGTCAAACGATGCCCAGTCACCAGGATTTAATGTTAGGTTAAAGGTTGATAATTATACCAAACATGGACCATCGTGTTCTCATTATATGCTTCTTTACCATCTTTCACATCAGGAGGTGGAGGAGAAGGTGGTGTTGTCATTGCAGCCAACAAGGCTCCCAGTTAGTTCAAGTCACAACTATGGATATATTTAAGGACACCTTGGGGTTATTTCCAGCTGTTTTTTGTGGCATCAAAACTGGATGTTTCTGAAGGAGACCGGCAAACATTTCCAGCTGTTTTTGTGGCGACCACACCCGGCTATTTTTCCCTGGAAAAAACATCTGTGAACATGGCGCCTAAAACAGGTATTTTAAGCCAAACCAAGGTGCTTTCCTAACCCTAACCACATGTTTTTTTTTTCTGTTCTTAAATCCAACCAAAGTATAGGCACAGTGTTACGACAAGATAAAGAGAAAATTCAACATACCAAATGTGTAAAGTTGAAACGTACTTAGCTGACATACATTCTGCTGGTTTGGTTGCCTTTTCAGTACTTGTCTTGCTTTCTACTCTAGAAACACAGAACAAAAGCTTTAGAGCAACAAATCATGATACAGAAACAGAATATATTGTACTAAATATACCTTAAGCGTCACTTTCAGTACATTTGAAGGATTTTTTAGACCAGTGATGTTTGTTGATTAAAACTGCGTCGTCGTGTATTTCAAACTTTTTAGTCAGTATTTTTATGACAATGACTAATAGATTCACTTTTTTGAACACCAAAATACATTTTTTTTTCCTTTTAAATTTGGTTCCAATCAGCTTTGAGAGTTTCATATTAACTACATCTCAACCACGTCTTCCCGTGGTTGAGATGTAGTTAATATGAAACTTCCCCACAGTAACGTATATCATCTGAGGCCCAGCGATCATAAAAAGGGTCAATTAAAAACACTGATACTGCCATGAACAATGATACAGCAGTGGATATTAGTGTAACATCACACACTGATTCCATTAGTGAGATGAGCTGTGCAGTTATCCACTTTGTGTATGAAGCGTGTGTGTGTGTGTGGAAGTAGGGCTGTGCATGCATGCGTGTAAACACAGCTACAATTTTAAGTACGAGATTGTGTTGCCTGTGTGTGCGTGTCTGTGTTTCCACGGTGTGTGACGGTTAGGTTGCACTTGTTCACTCATGCTCGCCGTCTTGTTTTTCTTCCATCCAACATGAATGCAATTTTACGTACGAGTCAGTCTGTTCACTTTGTGTGTGTGTGTGTGTCAGTGTGTGTGAGTGTGAGCAGCATGCACACACAACTTCAATTTTATGAGCGAGTTAACACGCGCGTGGGTTCAGCGCACGTTAACGGCAGCTTATGTGTGTGTGTGTGTGTGTGTGTTGAGCGCACAAGGTGGGCGAGATGTTGGAAACAGCTTGTGTCATCAAGTGTTAGCAACCTGTAATCCCATCTGAGCCGCGAGGATGTGCAGCCGCCCCCCTCGCAACACTCCGGCTCCCCGGGGCTCCGAGCGCAACCTGCGCCCCACTGATACCTCCGCTACACGAGGTTTCCAGGTGACTTACACACATAAACACCAGGAGGGGGGTCTCAGCTGTTAGCGAGGTGAAGCTAGTCCCCGAGCGCAGGAAGATGATACCGTGAGTCACAGAGAGGAGCAGGTAGCTGCACCGGTGGAGATTCATTCTGCCCCACAAAGCAGCCCCATACCAGCACTAATGCATGATTTCACCAATTAAAGCCAGACTACTGTAATAAAGTGCACCCTTTCTCCATTCAATGCATTCAGTAGTTTTGCTGTTGCAGCTTTATTTGGTTTAGTATGACCTCCTAAGCTTATGCACGAAAATGTTTGCTAATGTTAGCAAAGTTTAGATGCAGATAAGGTGCCATATAATTCAGTATTGCGGAATGAAAGCCTAGACAGTTGGAGTATAAGTGACAGATAGATTATTGAAAGTTTTAATGATGTTTGTTAACAGGTGTGGCCATGTCCAGCTGGTATTGAGGTATGCTTTACGGTTGCTAAGTCAAGCTAGTTTTCAGCTATAATTAGACCAATCTTAGGTTGATTCTGGTGCGTGTTTTATCATGAGTCTGGCGAACCAGATTTGGACCACTGTTGGGTCAAACGACGTATTGCAATTTTAGCACATGCAACGCCTTGTAATACTCATCTTTCCCTCTATACTGGAAATACAAACTGTGATAAAGCAAAAACCAGAGAATAGAATGCATTGGACTCAGCATAGTATCTGTGTATGTTTTCATTGAATCAAGAAAATCTTGGAAAGGAAGGGAAAAGGAGAAGCCATTTGAACTTCTCCCAGGTAATTTCCATAAAAAATACCTGAAGTATGACCCATGTTTTCTAAATCTTAAGCATCAAGATGCGTTAGAAGATGGGAAAAACAAGGGCGTGAATAAGTAGTCCACCAGATTACCCATCCCAAACAAACAGATTTTTGTACTGCTGGAAAATAAACCAAAATCAAGTTTCATTTCACTGCCAGGAAGGAGGGAAATCTATCTGAAAAAGGCTGGAAAGTGGTCGACACCAGTAGAAAATCCTGCTGGGTTAACAAAAAATCGTTCAGAAATGACAGGATAGCCCTTCCCACATACAAACAGCTGTTTAATAGAAGCACTGTTAAAGCTGATTGTGTTTGAGAGGGACAATTGAATGTTTGCCTTCTCTCCAGGCAGTTTTCGGACAAAATCCAAGATATGCATCACAGCTGGACCTGGTCCTGATTGGCTCCAGTTGCTAAAGAATGACTGAAATCTGTCCAGTCAGGCCAGTTTGCAGCAGCTGAACTGGAAAGCCTGCACTCAGCGAGGTTACCTCGTTTAAATTACAGCCAATTTGGGTTGAGGACTTAGTGGGAATATTTTTGACTGTATGGGATTGGAATTTAACCTCCTGAAGAGCTGGTACATTCAAGATGGCTCACCCAGCCCAGGTTCAGTGTAAAAAACAATAACAGCAAAGATGTAGATCGTATAAAGAATTCTATTCAAGGCCCCTTTCATTTCATTTTTCCTTTTTTTTTTTGTAGATATCACTTAGAAATCTGTAATGAGATGATATAATTTGAGAAGAGAAAAAGCTATTGAAAAATCGGAGGTGATGTTTCGTTCAACACTGACATCAAATGCACGACTCAGAGACAAATTATCACCTGCAAAGAGCCGTGGTGAGAAAAATGCCGCGGTACGAATCACAAACAGCAGAATTGTTGCTTTTCTCGGGTGACAAGTGTTGAAAGGTATTTCTCTGCCTTTGAAAATGAAATGTAAAAAATGACAACACTTTTTAAAATCAGACGGCAGTGAAGTTGTTTTTTTTTCCTACCGGGGGGAAAAAGCACCTGACGATAACCAGATTCACCATGACTGTCAGGGTGTGAGGTACAAATCTCTAATTTAAGGTGTCACAGGTTTGATCCTCACAGGAGAACACTGAACACCTCCCTGCTTAGTTTTTTTTAAACCTTTGCAATAAATTCAGATTTTTCCTGAAATGCATACAATGTGTCTTTGTTTATATATGCTGAGATGCATTTCTGAGATGTTATCATGGGCTTTGAATGGATTTTTATGTGCCTCGGGGCAATGAAACTGTGCCTGTACGTAAACATGGCCATGATTTGTATCATTTGACAATTAAATTACATGGGGCTGCTTGCAACGCAGAGTAAATACCTTAAACATTTCCTCACCAAAGAAAAGAAGCTGCATGAAGGTGATACTAATGATAGGCTGGCAAGTCCGCAGAGATATCCACTCAATAGGCAATTTAAAAATGGAAGGAGGAGGTTTGACTAAGCAATAAAAGTGTTGGACTGCCAGCGAGGGCTGAAACACAGAGCGGAGTGAGGTAGTGGTGGAGGGAGGGGGACCAATTATCTTATTTATAAATCAACAGCAATTCCACTGATGACTTGATCTTAAATTTGATCAAGCTGCAGGTTTTAGAAGTCTCCTAGCTGAAAAAAGAAAAAAAAAATCATTGATCTAATTCCCTTTATTGGTAATAATCAGGAGTGTCCCTTTGGCCTGCACTAATCAGAAGCACATTGATCTGGACTCAAGGACTGAGAGAACAGCGGCCTGAGCTCAATGACTTCAGTATCCACAGTGCTAAAGGATAAGGCTGGTATTATATCGCCTTAAGCTTAATTGTTCGGACTGAATGTGTAAATCTTCATAAGTCTAAGAGTTTTTAGAGGATTTAAAAGGTACAAAAAGTGATCCTGGAGATAGATAGTTCATTGTTGAGTCTCATTCCCAGGTTGTCAAATACTAATGCTTTGGGTTGGTTGTTTGGAAGGCCACCGACCCAAAGTTTGAGTATGTGATGACCTTAGAATGAGAATCAACAATCACTTCGATAAACTAGGGCTGGGAGGTAAGGCCTTGGAATAAAACTGGAATATTTTTAGGCTATATCGCAAGAGATGACATATCTTGATAAACTGACCACATGATGGCAGAAGATAGAAAGTGAAGGGACAACCAAAGTTCACGAAGGCCATGAAGGTCTTCCCCAAACTACAAACTACAAATGTCAACTTGCTGGTGCTGCTAGAGGAAAGATTTGTGCTGAGATCACCAAAGCCAGGATCATCGAAATAAGTCATAGGTCCTTTGTTGTACCAAATGTTGTGTCGATCGATCTAACAGTTGTGGAAACTATGCACCCTTGACAACAAAAGTCAATCTCCTGCTGGTGAAAAAGAAACAAACTGGGGTCAGGATCACCAAGGCCATGTTCATCAACGTTGATTAGAGTCATTAGGATTCATCCTCTGGGCACCAAGAATGATTGTACCAAATTTCATGCCAATCCATCCAACAGCTGAACTATTCGTTTAAAAGCCAAGAAGACTGTCTTTAAAGGAAAATTGAGGGGTTATCAAACTCAAAAGGATTTATCCTATCATGAATCAGATACACTGATGAGAACCTTTTAATAAGCAATGCTTTCTTTAACCATTACAGCTCAGATTGAATTGAACTCCAGTCGTTCACTCAGTCTTTCTTCTACTTTTTGTTTTTCCTTCAAAGTAAAAGTCTCAAATCTCAAAAATGTTAAGATAATTTGGTGATGGTCAATAAACCTCCCAACCAGTACAAGGTGGAGAAATATAATTGCTGCCACTTTAAGTACATGCATGTTGTCTCCATATAATCACGCTCTATGTGATCATGCATTACCGTTGACATAACCAACGCCGCCCAAGCTAATAAATGAGGTTACCAGGTTAGCGAGGGCATGATTATGCAGCAGCTTGTCACAATGACACATCGTCAGCCCCATCGCCATCCTCATTAGCGTGGTTACTTTTACAGGTGATGCCGCTGGAAGAAGACACCACGACTCTAACACGAGCGCCAGCCAAGAAGAAAAGCACCCAAGACAAACAAAAGATCATTAGAGCACATTAAAATCCACATTACAGCTTTTACTGCCTCCTCAGGAGTCAAACGCGCCGGGTGAGTCATCGGTAGGCCAGCTAACTCACCGCACCGTGGCCTAATGGCAGCTCATGTGGACGCTTGCCCACTGATTGCAATTTGGCAGCATCGCAGTCAGGAGCTCACAGAGGTATATGATGTTACTGTATGTGGGCAAACACGGAGCGGCTCGACAAAACTGAGCGTTTAAGCCAAACGAGGGCGAGGTGTTCATCCTAAACTGACCCCGGCTTGCCAATAAAGATGTGAAAAAAAAACAGTCATCCTCACAGAAATAACCTCCTCTCATTCTGTATCGCCTCTGGAGATCAGCATGTTTTTGCATGCATGAAAAGGTTGCAACATGTGGGGGAAGAGCTGTTTTTCTTTGGCCTGGACAAAGTAAACATTAAAATTAGGATTCTCAAAAGTTTTTTGAGAATAATCAAAGAAAAAAAATCTCCCTTTTAAACTGCAGTGACTGAATCAGTTTTTGAGTTTCTCTGAGAAATGTAAAAACTTTTCAGAAATAATATTCCTCATACAGAATAAAAAACAGCTGCAATGACTAACTGATTTAAAGAAAACTAAAGCTGTTTTAATAATCGATTTATGGGTTGAGTCACTTTTCAAGCAACACTGTCAAACATTTGCTGGTTCCAGCTTCTTAAACGTAAGGATTTGCTTTTTTTATTATCAGGTTTTGGTCTTTCTTGGACAAACAATTCGAAGACCTCACAATTGATCAACTGGTTCGAGGAGTCAAGGACATTATCCACAGATCAATCAATAATGACAAATAAAGTCAAGACTCAAGAGACCAATGGCCACACCCCAAGAAGGCATTCTGACACATCAAGTTTAGCGATAAAACGTATAAAAAATAGGTATATTTCTTGTTCAAATTGTCATAACTCTGATTTATATAGTATTTTGTTCAAGAATGGCAACTTTCCACAGATATTAAACATCACATTTTTGTGGGGCTACTTAAAAAAACTGAAAACATGGAAGATATTTCAATCTGGTGTATTTCCAAAGGTGCTAGTATGAAAATCATCTAGCGTTTGAATATTTCACTCAATGTTAGTACATACAGATTTACTGAAAGGTTAGAGCCAGCAGAGACAGACTGTATATGTCATGTTGACTTACACTGTGGAAATAAAGGATTTCTTCCACCTTCAAAGCGGAATTGAATGTGAAAATCGGGGTTAAGATTTCACATCGACTTCCAATCATAAACACTGCAACTCCAGACATTCTCTAGACTCGGCTTTTCTCACAGCTTCCATATATCCAGCTGTACTTAAATGCATTATCTCTGAGCTGAGCTTCGTGTGTGCTAACCCCCTCAGTGTTTCGCCATGGGTGACTCCTACAGCAACAATCACAGGATCAGAGAGAAAGGATCCACGGCAGCACAGCTCCGTCGCTCCCCCATGATAAATGAGTTTGTATTGTCTGTCAGGCCGGCTTCCTGCCAGCCCAGGTCACTGGTTATTAAATTACCACTTGCCAATGTCCTAAATACTGATTGATGGATGAGCATGGCAAATGAAGGACTCCGATGACTTTTGTTTCCCCCTCCCAGTTTTCTCAGTGCGGAGGGAAACCTATACCAGATTGTTATTGACGTGTATTGAATGCAGGCTGGTGGCCGCCTTCCTGAATTGCTCGAGGTGGTTTTTGTTACTGCTTCATTGTCATGTTTCTTGCCCGCGGGGTTTTGTACAGTTCAAAGAAAGCAGATACGGGACCATTTCCACAGATTTACATATTTCAAATGTTGCCTCAAAAGAACACAAATAGTTACCCTGTTTGGGAAGCACAGGGTAAATGTTTCTCAATGTTTTCTTCGAGCTTAAAGTGCCTAGTTTTAACCATTTTTAAGTCCCCAAAGAACCACTGCCTTCCACTCAGTACCTTTTCAAAGCGTACTCTTACCTTACTGTTGTTTCGGTTCAAATACTAACCCAAATTTGATGACCTGGGTGGGAATAATGGACTAGAGTTGTACAATTTTAGCCTATTTTACCTCCTGTTTCCCTACTTGTCTTAAATGTACACAATAAACACATGCCTGAATTATTCACCTTTCCTGAACGCAGACACGCACATTTTTACCTAATTTCTTTCTTCATTTTCCCTTTTTTAAATCGACACTTTTGTCACTTTAAAGCAAACGGTCGCTTGCAGTGTCTGAGAGGTACTCTTTAATTTAACCAAAGCATTGAAGTGCCTTTATGTCACGCAAAGGAATTTAATTGTCCCTCCGGTATAGACCAGTGCTAGCACGTGCAATAACGTAGCACTCCAATATCTTCCAGCCGCAGAAGTGGGCATCAAAACACAGCTTTACGACCATCTTTATTGAAGAAAAATCTACATGTCGGCTCTTTATAAACTTGTGAACTGCTGCTTGGAAGACTAAGCTGAAATTAGAGAAAAATTAGACTTGAAGGTCTTGTAATAATAACGTTGACTTTAGACCAAAATAGACGGAGGGAGTTCTGGAAAATCCATATTTGTACCCTGTTGCCTCGTTTCTAGGCTGGTGTGTAGTCATGTGGGCTGTGTGTGTGAGTGTATGTGTGTCTCAGGGGTGTGCTCAGGGTTAGGGGCATTGATGAGTCTGTGGCTGACATTTGAGTGTGATTGAGGGGGAGTGCAGATACTAAATCACTGCATTGTTCTGTTGTCGGTGCGTCCTGTCGTTACCGCGCTTTACCGACCAACACGACTCTTCTAATGGGATAATAACCAATTAAACAAGAGCAGAGAAACTTGGCGCTTTGAAAGAAAAAACCCAAAGCCTGAGGTGCTAAAAATCAAAAAACTTAAGAAAGTGAAAGAAAAAAAAGAATGCCAAAAAGTGCAAAACTAGCTGTTGAAAATGATTAACAGTGTCTTTATTCAGCAGTCACAAAGGAGATTTTTTGGCTGCAAAGCCTTCATCAAGCCTTATGAAGAAGTACTGGCTCGCTCTGTTTTTTCTCTTTTTTCCAGTCATTGTTAACTATGCCACATTTGTGTCTAATGATAAGGTAAATGAAAGGATATTTCAAAGGGAACTGGCCCTCCCTGAGTAGGTTTTTTTTTTCCTTTTTTCAAAGACTGGACAAACTGGAGCAGTTTGGAAAAAGACCGCAGGCGTGCCGAATGATTGTCAGCCATGCAAATAATCACTTACTTACACTCAGTGAGTTTGCTTCGGATAAGGCAAATTACCATTTGAAAATGAGCTCAAAAACACTCTGGGCGAAAAGCTTGCATCATGATTCTCAGTTATATTACTGCGGATACGTAACTACTCATGTACACACATGAACGCCGACAAACACAGCACAAACACATGCCTCTGTGCAGCCTCTGAACTGGCTGCAGGGATATCATATGAACGCTCGGATCTGATGGAGGGTTTGTCTTATTGCTGCATCTAGATGAAATTGGTTTTCAGCCAGTCAGATGCTGCTTCTGCTTTATTTTCTGGGTGCTGATGTTGTGATCGTTTGAAGGCATTTGTGCAGCATTATATAAAAGCATACATGATGGATAACGACGGGGGCAAACCGGATAAACTGATGATGACACGCTGGAATACCAGCAGACTCGAAATTGCACGACTGTGTTACTACAGCTGCCCTTTTCCCACTCAATGAAAGCTAATATAACATATTGTAGCTGTCTGCCCTGCTAAAAAAGGTGATACTATATCCAACATCAAGGAACTATTTGGCTGCAGGTCAAATAAATGTGTCACATTATTGTCCCAGCAAGGAATATTAGAACCAATGCACAATGGCGACCAAATCCGACATCTCCTTCGACAATGCCCGCTATTTTATCACAAAATAATGTACGGCATGAACCTACCATGACCCATAGGTCTGTGGACTACCTTTATTAAGACCCTAGTTTTGCATTTCGGCCGGCACCATCTTGTTTTTTGGAGCCAAAGATGGTCATATATGGACAAAAGCACGGCGCCGGGAAGGACATCCCCATTGGATCTGAGTTAGAACCCTTTGAAACGCCATGGTAGCCACGCCCTACCGTGCTTTTTTGTCTTTTTTACTCTAAATAGGATTATGATTTACAAAGACTTGAAGTTAGAGATTAAAACCATAAACTAGTTAGGGAACTGCTTACTGAGGGAATAAATCAAGTGAGAAGTAGGGTAATTTTCTCATAAGCTTACATACAATCAGAATTAGAAAGATTGCAGGTTTAAGGCCCCAAAGCTCCTTTACGACATCTAAATATTACTTTGACTACCGGTACAATACAACTTCAAGGACAAGGTGATATTTACACTACAAACAATATCAAATGGACACTTGCCAGAATGCGCCAATCCAAGGAGTAAATGTTATAAAACAGAGCACAGTTTCTCTGAGGAGTTTCACGCATCAGTCTTGGAAATCAGACAGTGGTGTGTCCAATATCACCTGAGAAGCTAGAGAGAGGCAAAAAGGGCAATCAGCAGTCAATAAATCTGCATGTTAATTAATTTGAGCTGCCTTCTTTGTCCCGGCCGGGAGCTTCCTGGACTGTCAGACAGGTGTTGCAGTCAGTGTGTCCTCTGCACTGACAGACCATCAGGGTGAATAGCCAGGTTATAAAAAGCCCTTTAAGCCCATCTTATCCCTTTAGTTGCTGAGTCTATGGTTGAATCCGAAGCTACTGTCAACAATATGAAGTTCCCGGCCGGGATTGGGAGGTAAGCAAAGTTTTAGCTACAGTGCTGAACTAATGCCAGTTTGATTAAATGCTCTGGATACAAACAGCAGGGGTTTCTGAGCCCTTCGCCATTATAGTTTCCATGGAGCTTCTCTCATTGTGCTGCTCTCTTTCTGACCTTCTTCAGCTGAGGCCAATCTATCATATCATCAGAAAATGACCGTAGTGTGTTGCTCTAATCATATAAAAAATACAGCGGGTGTAAATACTCCATAGACACGAGTGTCGGTTTGGTTGAAAGCGCTGCAACGCTTTTTTTTCTAAAGCCGGGCTTTATTTCCAGCAGATGCATAGCAGAGAATGAACATTTGTTTGCATCCCCAGATACATTAAGTGTTTATTTGATAGCAAACACAATCCAAATTGTCACTTAGTGATGCAAGCTCCAAGTCCAATAAGCCACGGGTCTTTAAAAGTCACAAAGTGCTGCCATGTTTAACAGGGTTAAATACACAAACAAAGATGGATTGAATGTGTAATTTGGAGCATTCAAATTTGGTGGGGAGAGAGAAAAAAAGACCCAACAACAATATTTCTCGGGGAGCATGCCATGCTGCATATTAATTCTTATCGTGGTGATGAATAATCATGCTTCTTATGAGGAAGAGTCAGTAGAATACAGCAGCACTTTGAGCTGTCATAATTAACAGACTCACTCAACAATGGGCACATTCTCAAAGAGACTTCTTATTAACACAGACATAATGGGTAAAGTGCATATTAAAATGGGTATTTAGAGTGGAAGGGATCAAAACTACCAATGAAAAACCCAGTTTTATGGTCGATGTGTTTCATTGTTTCAGCGTCAAATGAATGCCAGCCGACAGCCGAGGCCTGGGCCATACTGTACGGCTGCCCCGAGGTGTCAAAAAGCTTTGGCGTGACACTGCCATTACCCACGGGGCCCGTGCACACCTCATTAGCGACAGAGTATCCTTTGGCCACCCATGGGCGAGATTCAGTCCCTTGGTGGCTTAACAAGATCACATTTAAATCCGTGGCGAGATGGGGAATCGCTTCCTGATGAACGTTCATCAGCGGGACGCAATTATTTCCAGGCGGCTTTCACTTCTGATCTAGATTTGTGAGGAATTCATAAAACTTCTATTGATTTTCTGGTGAAAATATGCATGAAAGAGATGTTTTCTGACCCACCTTAGTGGCATCAAGGCGGGCAGTGTTGGGGTTTTGCATTGCTCATCTTATTTAACAGCAGTATGTCAAGAAATAGTCTCCTGGTTACCCCTAGACTTTCTCAGAGTCTCTTTTTACCGAGAAAACTACTTAGTCTCGAGGTGGACTTCCCCAAAATATGTATTTCTTGTAAGTTTGGTGAAAAGATGGCTGGACAAGTCTTGAGGGAAGCGAGTGATTAATCCTTTGTCTTCCCTAAAGGTGCCCTTGAGCCGAACATCAACACTGGGGAGACGCTAAAAACATCAGGTTGGCTCAACCAAAAGACAATCCCAACTAACACAGATTAACTCGGGCAACTCGCCCTCGTCAGCAAAACGAAAGAAAGAACAAAGGACTTCCATCTTCTAAATGTTCCTTTACATCATGAGACGGATGGTTAGGGTCCGTAATTCAACGATGAGCCCTGAATTCCGACTGAATAGCCTGTTCCACAGTGTGCCTGTCAAGGGTGATTACAAGCTTAGCAAGAAAAATGAGATACTGGTTGACCTATTTCTGAACACTTTGTTTCACGCCGTCCCCCCACAATCTCCCCTTCCTCCATTCCGATCCTTTCTTCCAACCAAGTTTGCCCAATCCTTTCATTTTTCTCCGTTTCAGCCCCTCTGCCCACCGGTTCCCTCAGAGTGGAGGTCAGGTCAGAGGCCACCTGGCTCGGCCACGTCGCCGAGCGTGATCAACCTGGCAACAAAGGCCTCTGCTGTTGGAGATCTGTCGCTCGGTGCCAAACTTTCACCTTCACCCCCTCCCCTCTCGCCTCTGTGTGAAGAAAACCCCTGCAGGGATGCTTCAATGGGGGGCTGTGAGCGCTCAGTCCTCTGAGGCAGCAAAGTTTGGATGCTGTCATGAGGAGAGTCACACTGGGAACTCATCAGCGAGGGAAAAGGTGGGAAATAAAAGGAGGTGACGCACCTCTGCTTCGGCTCGCGGACAAAGACCTTTATGGTCGCCACATCATCAGACGATGAGCGGCCTCGTTTGGCTGTCAGGATATATTTTGTGAAAGCGTCTGATTGTGGAGCCTTTTTTATTGGTTCAAAAACAGATTTTCAATCGACTAATATAAAAAAAAAATGCCTAATTGAAACAATACGCTATGAAATGAGATGAAAGCGTATTGGTTTCTTAGTGCCACTGATGTCCTGAAAATCCTGCGTGTTGAGTTTTGCAGATAAGAGTTAAAGAAACAGAGGCTGGCAGCAACATGGGAGACCAGGGGTTTGGTCTTAAGAAGAAGTAAGTAGAGTTTGTTATTTCACCGCCTTTGACTAAGGTCATACCAAATTAACAGACGACTGACTGAATAAAAATAGCATACCATTAATTCTTTTTTTCTCCTCTCTGCTCATAAATCTTAAAGGTTGACCTGATTTTTAACGTTAAACTATGTGGAGAAATTAAAAAGGAGGAGGAAGGAAGGAAGGGGGGAAAACATTCAAATAAGCAGCGCGGACTAATTTCAACCATGTCGCCCAGCGCAGGTTTCATGTGGGATCTGCGGGGGAAACTAAAAATACTTTTGGTTCTTTTGTGGTTGGTTGGGGGGGGAAACAATTTAAAAAAAAAAACCTCGGAAAAACAATGTGGCATTAGAGCGAGCGTTTTCAATTACGCTGGCAGAGATTTTGAAAGTTTATGGTCAAGCAAACGCAGAGAATTATAATCAATTTTCAGGTGATAAAAAAACATAAACAGTAGGGGGGGGATGAGCCATTTAATTGCCACCACATTCGTTAACAAGCTTAGCTCTTGTCTCAGCACTGTGCACCACACTCAGCATTCAAATAGATCCTAATTATTTCTAGTGAAGGTCTTAAGATTGTCAACTCTTGTGTTGGCCGATGATAAAACATGGCGCTTTCAAACTTAATCAGCACAAGTACATTCAACGAGCATAAATGGCTCAGAGGTTACAGCGGCATTAACATCTTGCGTCCATTTTTGGTTGGATGGCCTGGCACGCGCAGGAAAAAAAAAAAAGAAAAGAAGCAGATTACATCCTCAAATCAAACCCTAACTGATGATCGCGCTCCTAAACAGTCAATTATGGAATGTTTACTGTGGTGTTTTGTGGCGTTATTTGTTTCTGTTCGCTTGATAACGCGCAAGACCGACTTTAGATTGACAAGGATTTATGGGGGGAAGCAGCGAACGGAGTAAAAGCCAATCACGTAAACACCAATTACAAGTCCGCTGAGGAGAATTAAAGCCCGCTGAATCAAATTTTTTTTTTTTTTTCCCTTTCCCGCTTTTCCTTTTTCTAAAAACAGACGAAAGGAAGGCGAGATACCGGATGTTTAATGAGGGGAAGGGATGATGGGCAGTGCTCGCATCACAATATGCAAATCAGCTCTGAAATGGTGTCTGATGCACTTCTGTACGGCGGCGGGTATGAATGAAGACCACTGCTGCAAAATTATTATGATAATTGAGGAGTTTTTGGCGGCGGAGCGAAACTTAAAGTAACACTCAAACACTCTCCCCCCCAAATTTTTTTTTACAATCGGTGGCCTCTCATCCCGACAGAAATGAAAACTTTCTTTCTTTAAAGAAGGACGAAGAGATCCACAACGTATCTTGGCGACAATGATGCAGAGACGTGACAACGGAGTGTGGTGATCACATTTCAGGGAGCTGCTACATTAGCTCTGCGTTATGAGATTGAGATGGTGCGTTACAAACTCAGCTGGCTACCTTGTCAAGACCACAACAGAAAGCAACTCCTCCTCGAAGTAGATGCAACATGTCGTGTAAAACAACCATGAGGTTTTGCAGCAAGGTCAACTTGAAGGTTCCCCAGACAGAAAAAAACAGCATCATATTAGAAAAACTGTCAATTTTCTTTATTCTACCCAAATCAAGTCTAATCAGCAACCAGATACTAATCGTTAAAACTTAAATTGCAAGTGAAATACATGTCAGTTGTTACCAAACTGTGTGATTTGTGTCCAGAACAGTCACACAATTATTTTTCTAGGTTTAATATTCCTTTTAAAAGTGCAATATGTAAGAATTTTACTTGAGAACATTCTTATTATATTTACTATAGATTTCTCAGCAAAATGTGATAAACTGTTCTGACATTATGCTTATTGTGTTGCAGAGATATCGACCAAGGCTAACATGCTAACCTGCTAACCTCGGCCTGTTCCGGTCCAAAGCGACACTTCCCGGTGCCTCCGAGCTCTCAGTCCTCAGTTCTAGCTGCACGGCTAACTGAGCTAACTCGCTAATGGTGGTTTGCAGTTCAACAGTGGGCCAATTCTAACATACTGCACCTTTAATTTTGTAAACAACACACATATTTTGCTCGAGGACAGTACGTGACTTTGTGGGCATATAGAAAGAATAACCAACGTTCTATTTTTCTAAAAAAAAGAATCTTGAAGTAGATCCGACATGTCAGCTAAAGGCTGCATGAATAACCATGAGGCCTTGCGGTGAGCACAACTTCTCAGTCATATTTAATGTCTGTAAAGTGCCTTTTAACAACTTGGTAAAGGGACTGAGATCAGATAAAAACAAGACGTGTCAAACAATCTCAAACAGTACATCCTTAAACTGCCTCCTTCGAGTGTAATCAAGGTGTAATTTGCTCCGCAGCAGTGAAACGGCTGCTTTCATTCCGTTCCCACATTGCGGTGATTGAAGAACAATGGAACAAGCTGAGAGCAGAAACAAGAACCTCTGGTGAACGCTATTAATAAAAGACACATCTCGTCACTCCCAATATGGCAGGGCCAACCTAGCAGGCTTTGAAGTCCTCTCCTCTCGCTTAACTTAACCCAGTCTCCACTCATCTCTCGCTCCGGCTCTGCCTTTAATGTGGCGAGCCGGGCCGGCCTCCTCGTACCGTCCCAACAATCACGTCACTGCACGTCTTCAGAACTGGGATTATTTGCATTTCCTGGTCTGTTTGAGCTTCAATCACACAAAAGGGCCCAGGACCGCTGAACACAAAAAAAAAAAGGAGCAAGGGGGGGAAAAAAAATCACCCCTAAAGTAATGTGGTGCCACAGAACTCAAACCAGATGAATCTTCTCTATTTTTACCTTTTCCTTTGCCAAGGAAACATCAGGCACATCCTGTGCGCTTCAGTGAAGACGGGCCGGCTAAAGCTTTCTAAAAGAGGAGAGGGAACAAAGATGTTTCACCCCCCCGCACACACATATCTCTCCCTCCAATGTTTGCTTGATTCTGCGCTGTATGATCTTCGAGATGGGGATATTGAAAATGATATGACGCAAACATACACTCGCACATGTTTACACATCTGTGGAGCGACAGAGCCGAGCACAGGAAACTCTTTACCTTGACTGACTGCAACACAACACAGGTAAAAGACTGAAGACAGAAACCAGCAGTTTGCACAGATGCAGATGATGGAAACAAATCACACACATGCTGTAAATACACACAACAACATGAGGCTGACGGTGAGTTTTGTTGGGAATAACTGCACTAAAGATTGATCAGCGAAACGTCTGTTGACAGTTGAGATGTCAGTGATCACAGCAGCAGTCGAGAACACCAAAACAATGTTTTTCTGGTGAGTTAAATGTAAAGATACAATGTTTTACATGCCCACTTTGAACTACTATGTATGTAGATTATCCAAATGTTTTCAACAATGTCAAATCTAGAAGAATCTGTAATTTTACTCAAGCTAACGTTTGATAGGTCGCATGTTGCTATAACGTCAAGAGAAATGATGTGTACATAAAGAGAAATCTAATTAACTGATATTCTGTCCTTCAATAGATTGTTGCACAGTATTAGTAATAGTGAAAACATTAAACGCCCTGTTAAAAAGGGAAAGAATGAAGAAGCTAATTAGCCTAGCTACTTACGGCTACACCAGCTAGCCTAAATGTAAGCTAAGCTAGCCTGAGGATTTGCAACAATCATTAGCACCAACCACAAATTGTAAAATTCGTACGTTACGCACAAGAATGCTTGAGGTCTTAAGTCCTTGACTTTTTGAAGCTACGTTGTTTACATTCATGATTGCTAGCTAGCAGTCTATACCATAAAAACATTGCTCCACAGCGCCCCCTAGTGGTGAAAAACTGCGCATGGTACCTTTAAACTGCACTCCAAGAACAGACGCTGCAGTTTCTTTACCTCCTTCTCATGTGGTTGAACTCCAGCGCTGCTCCTGTAAAATATTTGTGTAACCAAAACTCCAATCTGCTAATGGCCACATAAAAAACAAGCGCTTCATCCGTGAATAGACTTTTGTGTGCCCTCTGTTCCTGCACCGCTTCAGCTATTTCCGCAGCTGATTCAAAACAACATGGCACCTGTGACTATTCAACAAGGGCACTTTCAAATTGCCTGTCATCAGTAAAAGCTGCAATTTCTGCCACCAATAATAATAATATAAAAAAAAAAAAGACGCACAGCCGGTGAAAACAGATACGAGCCGGCGTCGTTGTAATCAGGTGGAAATTGTGAGGCCTGTGCACACATTCCCGCTGCTGTGTGAGTGCTGATATACGACAGGGCTGCACAGAGTATATAATGATCCAAATAATTATTGATTTTCATCTTTGCCTTATCATATTTAGATTAAGCCGATCGCACGGACAAACCTCCCTCCGCAGAAACAGATGTGTTTTTTTAGAAAACTTGCCAATTCATATTTTCAGTCGGGACATCGGCGGACACTCTCTCCCTGCACACACTCATTTCAATAATTGCTTTTTCATATTTTGGTTAATGGCGGCGGGTGTTTCTGTCCGGAAAACACACACCCGAGAGAAACACACACACACACACACACACTTGCTCAGATCCATAAATGTGCAAACGAGAAACAGAGATTAATGTGTTGTGTTTAAACCTAACCTTTTCTGTAAGTCAAGCGTTCTGCCGGGTTATTTCTAATTTAAAACTGGAGCTATACCGGCCCCCTTAACATCCTCATCCTTATTAAAGACATTTCAGGACACGCTGTAGCCAGGAGGAACGGTTCAAATATATATGATTCAGTGTCATTTGCAGAGGAAATCTGGGCTTTAGAGGAAGTTAATTCTGCCTTTTGCGACTGCGGCGATGACAGATGAAGTCTGCGGTGCGAGGTTTTTCTCTAACTGTACTGCGAGGGCTGCTGTTGAGCCTGCAAAGTGTCACTAATTACTGTGTAACTGCACTTAATTCAAATTATTCCCTTGATTTAGATTTTCTTATTATGTCTAATCCGAACTTGGCTTGGGAAAAAAAAAAAAAACCCCAGCTATTGTTGAGTAACAGTGTTTTCGTGCCTGTATTTTAACCGTTGCGTGATCAGTTTAGAAACATAAGGATTACATGAACGTACACATGAAGGAGAGACGAGCTACTGAGCGTCTTAAATGTGAATATTTCCTGGTTTCTTTTCTCCTCTGTGACAGTAAACTGAATATCTTTGAGTTGTGGACATAACAAGACATTCGAGGACGTCGTTTCGGGCTTTGGGGAACACTGATCGACATTTTTCTGACCATAAAGTGAATCGATTCATTGAGAAGATGATTGTTTGCTGCAGCTCTTTTTTAGAACATTTTACCTTTTGCCGTACCGTGCAGACGCAGACCAACGTTGGCGCCAGTGTCCATTCCTTGGTTGATGCGGCAGGATTACAGGAAAACCGCTGAACGGATTTTCACGAAACTTGGATGGTGGAAACGTCTCAGCCGAGAATAGATCCTGTTAACTTTTGTTGCAGATTCACATAAAGGGACAGGAGACATATTTGTTAATTTGCTCGTATTATGATGAGAAAAGGGGGACTGTTGGGACAGTTGAGTGCAATATTAGTTTTAGTCTCATTTTGGTCTCCACCACCTCCTGCAAGAATATACCTGCACCTGTTAAATGCTCCAAAATGCTAACCAGCTAAAGGCTAATTATCTCTTCCCATTTGAAGGTAGCTTCATTAAAACAACTCTGACCCTCATAATGAGTGAATCATGCCAAAAATGATCTGCAATGATCTGCAAAGACGATATGTCCGGCTCTGGGAAATTGCAATTATCATTTTTCAAATTTTTTTTTGTACTTAGACTGATTGATTTTATATTTGCAGACGTAATTGAGATGTTTGGGGGTCAGAAAACCAAAACAACGAGCTGAAAAACACTAAACTGTTCCATACAGATGAGGGGAGTTGCAGAGTTGGTGCTACTCCCTGTGGAGTCATCACTAAATGTACTTTGTTACTTCCCTTCTCTGGTGTGTGACCGTTCCCGTGACTGGCACCTCACCTGACACAATCTCCACCCGTCTGGCGTCCGGAGCGGTTTAAAAGAAAAATGCTCTGAGTTATTGGCAGCTCGTGTTTGTCCCTGCCTTGGTTATACATACCGAGTGTGTTTATTTGAAATCAAAGGGTGTGGCAAAAGCCGGGGTAATGAAACCCAGCTGCGGGCCGCGGAGACACTGGATGGCTTCCCTCAACAACATGGGCCGGACAGCGGGCCGACTCGGAGGATAACACAACAAGAAAATGGGAAAAATACAAACAAAACGAGTGATTTGCACACAAAAGAAAACTGAATCATCCAACGGAGAGGGGGTTCTTGTAAACAAGTGGCCGTGCTAAAACAATACAGCTGGATTTCCTCTCGGTAAGCGACGATAATCATCACTCACTGTTTACCGCAGTGGAGAGGAGTTCCAGCCCCGATCGCCTCTGGTTCCCCAATAACAGAACGAAGCTGGATTCACTAACTCCATCTCTGTGATGATGCACTCCTGCACCAACATTTGGCACCGAGCGTCTCGCTACTGTCCAAACACATCGGGACAAATGTGAATCATGTGTCCTTTTTCTGTTGCAGAGGCAGAAAGTTTAGCTTTAGTACATTTTTTTTCTTTTTTGTATCAGAAAAGCGTAGTTAAAACCATAATTTTGGCATAACTTACCTCCTAACTATGACAAAATTTCTCTCTCCTCTCTCTCTTTTTTTTTTTAATGTATTCTAAACGCCCTTAATATCTGAGAGCCTGGAACACTTTTTTCCCCAGCAACATTTTCTAACCATTCCAAAACTAATCATTTCTCTTTATGGAAAAAGAGCTTATCATATGCAAAGTGCTCGACATCAATGTCTTCATATTCTCGTTTGAGAAATTCATTGCGCGGTGAATTCCCTCGGGAACGCCGCGGCCAAGTTTCTGCCTTGCAAAAGTTTTTTTTCCTTTTTTTTTTTTATTCTCTCACTTTAATTCAACTTGGCACGTTATTTCTCAGAAATACCGTCGGGCTCGGGGGAGAAACATAGACGTGGTCTCACTTGTTAGTGCGGGTTTTAGTGCTGAATAAGGATCAGACAATGGCTGAGGGGAGAGGGGCTGCAGTCTAGCGAGGTATTGACACAGGAGATATTGCCTGAACAAAGTGGATCCGTGAGAAAAGGGAGGGAGCGAGCGTGAAGGAGGGGAAAAAAAAAGAGAAAGATTATCTTAATTATCATTCAGGAGCTGCTTAGTGCAGCACCTGTGCATGAATAATGTCATTTATAGGCACATTGAGATGTGCATAATTCCCCCTTAAATCATACACATTAGCGGCATAACAAGGGATGAACAAGTCGGCCTCTCGCAGGCTCAACTAGGAGCGAGGGGGTTCATTGTCAGCCCCTCACCTCCCCAATAAGAGTGTATTTCTTTATTCAAAGACTCCACTCTCCTCTCATTTAACACTTGCTATTCGGTCCAGAAGAGCTGTGAGGTTACATATCCTGCCTCACATTACCACACTGGGTTTTCATTTGCGCATGGCGTGACTTCAAAACAGAGGATATTTTAGGGGCTCCGAGTGTGATTTAACAGCAGAGAAGGTTGTATGATCGCGCTTGTTTTGAAGTAAAGAAGCGATATATATAAAAAAAAAAAAGAAGGAGCTCCGACCGAACCACATGAATCGATGTACATGTCCTCCGGGTCAGCGTCTGTACAGAAAACGCAGCTCGGATGTTAAACAAAGTGGATATTAGAGATGTTTCATCGAGTCGGGGCGTCTGTACTTCCAGCAGGCTCGATATGAGGACCGCTTCCACAGTCGGAAAACCAAAAGTAGTTCAGTGAAATCACACATTTCGAAGCACTTAACAAGAAAAGGTGTAGTTGAGAACATAAATATGTGGAAGTGACAGAACAGGAGGACTCTGACTACTAGCAGCACCAGTAATAACAGTGATATTCTGATATATTCGTAGCGGGAGGGTGAAGTACTCAGAATATATTTATATTGGAGAAACGATACCTTTTTACTCTGACTAAAACTACACAAGCATGCACTGGAATATCCATAGTGTACTAAATGTAACAGACACTAGGCATTTTTAATGCAGATGCAACTGAACTGATAGAAAATGGGGCACGATCTTCAGTCTACGGCTCTCTACGTTTTGGATTTAACACTGTGGATTTGTAGCTAATAATACAAAATATAATCAATCAATGTAAGTTAAAGCACAGAATCATCTGGCAGCATGATCCTGAAACACTTTATTATAGTAGAAAACACACAGCAGACAAATCAAATAATAAAAGATGATATAACGGCTCTTTTCTTTAAAGCGACGACGCTTCAGTTTAATAGTTCATTAGAATAATCCATATTATTCTGAAATGGGCCTTCTACTTCAATACTTTTTTCCCTCGTACTGAAGTAGAATTGGTGGTTTTGCTGTTTGAGTCAAAGTTCTTCTTCTCCTTCCACAACTGCCTGCATCTGATTTGTTTTATATCGTTACCACATGGCACACTGAAGCCACTCTATGATGACACTGTTCTGCACAAATCTGCACTGACTTCATTTTCAAATAAAAACTCCAAATCTCCCAAAATGTCCCCCCCCCTCCCCCCTCCTCCCCTTTTGGATTTGTTGGACAGCGCACAGTATCTCGCACTTCATCTGATGTCATTTAGAGGAGTTTCAAATGACAAATCTGGAGCGAGGTATCCACATGACACCAGTGAAATAAACGGTTACGCTGCCTTTTTATTCTCCGAGGTCTTGTTGTTCTTGCACCACCAGAAAAAGAGCTTCTGGTGCCTCATCCTGAGACTTCATGTCAAACAAAGTCCTCGGGCCTCAGTTTTGAGTACAAGCAGGGTGGAGTTTGCCAAAACAGTCCGCGCTCCGGAGCCGGAAAGTATTTGTCATCCAAATCAGATTTGGTGTTGCCACGGGAGACGTGGGTCGACACAGAGAGGATGCATACAGTACGAAAACGAGCGTAGTAACGAGGCTGTCATCACGGAGAAATGTCAAGTATTCCGCCCCGCTGCCGACTCCTCAGCGCAAGCTCGCCACTGTTGAGACCCGGCCCACGCAGTCAAAAGTTCACAACAACAATAGAGGGCATTGTGGGTTTGTTCTAATCAGTAGGGCCTTCCAGTCAGAGCCGAGCACTTCTGAATTCTAACTATGCCAACAGAGATATGGAGTAGGATTCGACTCGGGAGTGTGTGGACCTCCTCTATGCTGGGGTCAAACTGCAATTTTAAAAAACACTTTGAGCGCTCGCTTTTAGCCTGGGCGGAGGGCCGGGGTGGGCAGGCTTCGTCATTTCTGGTTAAATGTCAGTCGATCACAGAGAGCGATTTGATTGGATCGCGGACTGACCTCACTCACATTTTTTTTTTTCGCCTTTCCTAAAACCAGATGAGATGATCTCCAAAAAGCCACACGAATCCAAAGCTGCAACAATGCGCTTCATGTGTCCAATCGACACTAATAAATCACCGCTGCTCGTTCGCTTGTCAAACATGAGTGCAAACAAGTAAAACCACGGGTGAAAAACAGAAGCACCACAGCAGCCAGCCGTCTGAAAAACAATGACAACCGGTGACGCAACTTCTCCAGAGACAGCTCGGTCGGCAAGAATAGAACCATAAACAACATTTTCAACAAGCTGCGTGTCGTAAGAGTTACAGTTTAGGAAGTTGTAGTCACAGGATGATTTGGTGACATATCCTTGGAAAACAGGCTACAACTCCAAATCAGTAAACATACAGGAGCAATAAAATGCTTGATTAGGTCGTCCTTTTTTCAAGCACTATACCAACATTATGCGATATTAAAATGATAATTTGGGGGGTTTGAACGACTGGTTGTACAAAACTACCAAACAAAGACATCATCTTGAGTTTCCAGAGAATGTAATGGTTGTTTTTTCCCTGTTTTTTGGACCAAACCATCCAAAAGTATGAACATAAAGTCTTTAAAAGGCTTTCTATCAACTTGAAAACCTCCACGCCCCCCAAGAGGAGCGCTGAAGCAAACCAGCCAATGCCTCACACTTCCCAGGGTGCTGTTATGTCTCCGGTATTGACCTTTTACCCTCGTAAATCAGAAAATCATCCAAACATAATCCAATTTTTGGAGATTTAAAAAGATAAAAGGACTATAACTTCACACAGAAACATCCATCTTCTACGTAAATTGACCGTATACCTGACGACAAAACAGGTTTGAATCCCATCTCCTCGCGTCTCCCCTCCAAAAATTCTAGCGTGCCCATCCTGAGTCGCAGCAGCAACATTATGATTCATATTCAGATCATTATTCTCAATACCTCTGAGTATTCTGGTAATATTTGATAATTGCGGTGGAGTGACCTTAGGACAAATGCCATTATGAGTTTAAAGGATGACGACTAATGTGAAAGATGTAATTCCCTCTGAATATTCGGAAGGCCCCGTCGACGCCCGATATCATGTTTGAACTCAAGTTTTATTTATCCACCGCTATTTGATATCTTTAAGATACCGCAATACAAATAAATTATTCATGTCAATTAGCTTTTCATCTTCCAAGATGCGAACTTGTGTGATCCCTTTAACAACTATTTATTTCATGCTAAAACAGAGCTCTCCCTGGAAGCCCACTGCTATCGCCTGAGGACATGTCTTTTAAATAAAAGCATCAGAGCTTTGCATACCTACGATTTGCATATTAAAGGCACTGGGAGACAGATGATAGAAGAATTGGGTGAAGCAATCTAATCATCGCTCAAGTCTGACTGGAATCCCAACGTCTTTCGGGTTTGGTCTTCAGAGACGCAACAGCAGCGAAAGAAAACGTTCACAAATTAGCGAGAATCTTTTCAAGTCGTTATTGTTGGATTGTTGTTGGAGCTCGGTTGGTTGTTCCTGGGAGCCGTCGGCCTCTGTTGTGCCGTTTTCTTCATGTTTCACAGCGTTTGACAACTTCATTCCTCCCGTACTTCAATGGAAGACAAACACTCCCACTGAAGACACGTTTTAAGTCTCTCAAACCTACAAATCATCACAGCGTTGATCTTTCTATTATAGTTATAGAAGCGAAATCTTCTAAAAAAAGTAAAAGACAACCAGTTTGTTAAAAAAAGAGAAAGATTATATAGACCTTGATGTTACATCACTCGCTATTACAGCCAACAAGGCTGCAAACAGCCGACCACAGTTCGATTAACACCTGTGGATATTTTTAAGGACAACTGGGGACATTTCCAGCTGTTCTTGTGGGGTCAAAACCAGGTGGTTTTTATGGACACCTGAGGATATTTCAAGGTGTTTTCTGGCAATCAAAAGTGGTTATTTTCCACGAAAGAAGCCGGACCATCGGCATCTGTGATCGTGGCGACCAAAAACTGGTATTTTTTAGGCCGAACAATGATGTTTTCCTAACCCCAACCAAGTGTTCGTTGCATGTGAAGATAACCAGAGCATAAGCACAGAGAGAAATAGAAAAATTCAACCTAAAAAAAATGTGCAGTTGCAACATAAAGAACCATTGAGTTCAATGAATGTTTGCTAACATCTATTCTGGCAATCAGGCAGCACAAGACTACATGGTTAGGTTTAGGGGAGGATCATACTTTGGGTTTAAACACCTACGTTACTTACGTAAGTTCGGTCACTTCGCATACGTTACTATATTTCGCAAAGTAACTTAAAAGCAAGACAACCTTGACACTTATTCACACACAGGAGTTGAAAGTCCAGTGCATGACCCATCCAACCACCCGGACCGACCCGAACTCTGACGTTTCTCACTCGTTATACGACTAGAAATGACGCCACGGGAGAATCAACAGCAACACTGATCAAGCCGATCAGCTAAAGGTCGGGACAAAACAGGCATTCTGGGAAATGTTGGAAGACAACAACACATTATATCATTGTTGAATGTGACTAAGCTGAAATATAAACACCCTTCTGTGTGATATCAGCAAGCATTCACTCTCGACATGTGTTTAAATTAAACATTAGTCGGAGGTGCTGCCCCCGTTTCCTGAGGTTGTGGATTTGAAGGAGTTCTTACAGGATTGGACTCCGACCCGGCAACAAACACAAAGTGGAGCTGTGAGTGTGTACGTGCGTCCTCTCAGCCTTCATCACGCTGATCACCTCTGATATGCCGCTGCCCCGTGGCTACGAATGTCCTGTTTAGGCGGAGACAAGAAGACACCAGCTCATATCATGGTCAAACACTCCCAGCACTGTAGCTTCTCTGCTGAAGCCAACACGCAATTTGATTTCAGAACGAACTCATCGTGAAGTGAATCTTTTATAATTTGTTGTGTTTCTGCTTTGTGAATATAAAAAGTACGCTGGTGCTGCTGCAGCAAAGGAAAATAAACAAGTATGAGGGAATCTGAATGAGGGATCTCAAACATCCACTGATGTGATGAACAGGAAGGAATTAATAGTAATTAGATGCAATTGGAAAAAAACCCAGGGAGCGAACCTTGAGTCGAGATTTGTTGTTGTTGTTGCTGTTACACAAGCTCTTTTTTTAACGAGAGTGTATTTTTTTTCAAGTAGAAAGAACGAAGGAAAGAAAAGAGCAAAGAAGGGAAAGTTAAACTAAAAAAAATAGGCGGGAGGGAAAGAAGGAAAAAGACAAAAAACTTTTAAGAAAGCAGGAAGGAAGGAAGGAGAAAGGAAAAGAAAATGGCATAAAGGAAGGAAGAAGAAGAAAAACAGAACCTGAAAGAAAGTCTGGGAGGAAAGAAGGGTAAAGAAAGGAAGGAAGGAAGAAGAACGAGCCTTGGGCAAAGTCAGGAAATGAAAAAGAAATGATCTTTAAGGGGAAAATGAAAGGAAGGAAATAAGGAAGGAAAGAAGCAAAGAGGGAAGAAAGGAGGAAAGGAAGAAAAGAAGAAAAGGCCTTAGAGGAAGTCAGGAAGTGAAAAAGGAAGGACCTCTATGGAAGTAAAGGAGAAATGAAGGAAGTAAGGAGGATAAAAGGAAAGAGACACCAAAATAGAAAGACTGGAAAGAAGGAAGGAAGAAAAAAGAGAAAGAAAGAAAATATAAATGTTAAAAGAAAGAAAGAAAGAAAGAAAGAAAGAAGAAAGAAGCTTAAATAATCTTGATAACACAAGCGAAGCCTTTAATCAACATCTGCTGGTGTCTAATAAGGTGAGAAAGAACAGTAAGTCGATCCAATGAGATGAAGAAATGGTTCTGATTCTGGTGAGAAGCCTTTCTGACCCCGTGAAGAGTCTGGAGCTGCAGAGTGGACGTGGAGTGCGGGGCAGCAAACTTCTCAGCCAGCGTCACTCTGACTTCCTCTGATTTGTTTGCCCTCTGGCTACCGGCGTCCTGCAATCGGCCGAGACAGGCAGGACGAGAGCTGCCCCGAGTCCATCCTCCCCACCGCTAACGGGTCACATCACACGCCGGTGTCACTCGCATGTCCGCTCACTTCGGACCTGACCCACTTCACCCAGTCCAACCACCATCACCACCATCATCATCATCCTCCTCCCCTGCCTCGGCCAATCGGCCCTGACACCCTGCAATCTGAGCCACGCAGCTATTTAAAGCCTTCATACCCGATCAGAGGCAGCGCGGCCTTTTCCACCGACATCGTCACCGACAGCAGATTGATGCTCGGCGAGATCACGCAAATGAGGGCGGCGGTGGTGGTGTTTATGAGGAAGAGATCGCAGTAAAACTTCTTCAACAAACTTCTTCGGTGAAGAATGGGCATGTGTTTCAGGGGGCAGGATGGTCAGCAGCGGGCATCAGCTGCGATTTATGTCTCCGGTTCTTTAATTGAGGAGGAGACAGGAAGTAGATCGGGAACGGGAAAAGAAAGAAAGCGGTGGTGGAAAGAAAAGCGCTCTGAATGAGGTGACATCTCCACGTTGGCGAGCCCCTTCCTGGCTGCGTGTGGCGAGCAGGGTCTGAGTGGCGCGCAGACTTTCCTCGGCACACATGGCGGGCGAAGGTTTTCGCAGCCACCCCTCGCCCCTTCGTCGCCTCCACCCTCCATTCAGAGCCTCTTTCCTGGAAGGTTCCACCTCGTTTCGCCCAGGGGACAAATGTGAATCGTTACAGTCAGACCGGCTTTGTTACAAACACTACGCTCTCGCTGCTAGCATGCCGGCTGGGCCCTGCTGATAGCTAGTGCCACTGCCAAGGTGGGCTCGAACACACCACACACACACACACACACACACACACACATTAACACACACTTACAGAGTGCCACAAACTCCTCCAAGCTGCCCGAGAGCACACGAGGACTGAATGGAGACGTGCTGTAGGACGCCAAGTACATGTCGACCCTCAACGAGAACATTAAAATCTGATGTCACGTCGCGGTTAAAAAGTAATATCAACATTTAAATGAGTCGAGATGTAGGGCGCGTAACGGTCGATGTCACCAGTTTTTTTTATTTGGGCACAAGAATCGATTCTGGTGCCAGATTTTCGCAGGTTTTTCAAGAAATGTAATAATCAGCTCAGGTTTAATGAGCTTTACAAGCACGGTGGGTGTAAGAAAAAAAAAAAAAAAGAACAAATAGATTCAAAGAAACTCAATACAAGGTGATTAATGTTTAAGGAGGGAACATAACTGTGTAATTGGTCCACAGAGATCAAATTTAAAACCAGGAAATGGAGATAAAAGACAAAGAAAGAGAAATGTGGTCGATTTCGATGGCGGAGACTTAAATTGCAGTTTTATTTTTGCGTGTTCTGCCTCATTAAGTTCTTCAAATGTTGAACGTTTGATTCGTCCACCTTGAGAAACTGGAAGTAAAACCGGTGTTCTCTCGCGCTCCCGTGCGACCGCGAGGTCCTGCGAGTTGTTCAACTTGTTGTTCACCAATTACCTCCGAGGCTTTCTAGCGGCAAGGACTTCTCTCTGCATTCTTTACATTCATATTGTATGTACTTGTTACTTGGCAGATAAAGTCTCTCTGCCCTCCCCGAGCCAAATTTTCACTTTTTAGTTGAAAGAGGACGGAGAGGGAAAAAATGTTTTTCGAGCCTGGCGTTTTTTTTTGTTTTTTTTTTGAAAGGCTTCAGAAGGTGATTTGGATCTCGGGTGTCGGAGATCGGCGGTAATCAGAAGCGGGTTTTTTTTTTTCTATTTTCTTGTGCAACGACACACACACGCAAACACACAAGTACACACACATACAACAAAACAGAAAACACCCACACAAGTTCACATGGCTCTCCCCTTCCCCCTGCCTTCCTGTGCAAATTTGGACATGATTACAAGTGAGAAAAGCCGAGGGGGGTCTGGCTTCACAGCGGAGATGGAAGACACCGCGAGTGTGTGTTTTTGTGCATGCATAGTTTTGCATGTATGTGTGTTCGAGAGAGAGAGAAAAAGACCCTCACACACACACACACACACACACACACACACACACACACACTTCAGCCACACCGAACATTCAGTCCCAGCAACATGAAATTCCAAGTAGATTTAATATGCACAGTTGCACAAATGGCATGACTCGGAAAGCTTCCATCGCTCTCGTTCGGAGGTGAAAACCCCTCCTGTAAGTACTCTAACAATGGCATTTTGCTGGTTTAACATACCAGTTATGATTGAATAATACTTTCTCGTGAGTCTTTGATCTCAAAAAAAGCAAGGCGAACCTAAATTTTGTACAGATTAAGGGTTGTTCAAAGCCGCAGAATGACGGCAGTATTTTTTTTTCCCTTCATCCCTCCTTTTTACCCCCTTTCCAACTTTTAAGTCGCCTGAGAGGAGAATCATTACACTTCAAAAGTACCGGCCCCCTCGCTGTAAGAGCCAATCATTAAATAAAAAACTCAGGGAAGAAATACACCTAATTACGAGCAGACAAACGCACATAATTCTCCTGTTTTTTTTCTCTCCTGGAGAGCTCAGCAATGCTTTATAAAAATGCACGTCGTCAACCGTTTGGAGGATTAAAAACGTACGACAGCTCAAGCACTTTTCACTTTCACGTGTCGAGGTGTCGCCCCGGCTCGAAGAGGAGAGAAAGAAGAAGAAGAAAAAAAAACGATAACAACCAATTCCGCGGAGGACAGGAGTCGTAGCCGAGCGCGTGGAGGCGTTCGGAGAGAAAGTGGCGACACAGACGGTGAGACTCGCTGCAGTGTGGTGCGGTCGACTCATCGCCTCATGCATTTATGAATTTACTACTGGTGTGTCATTCTGGGTACATGCTGTCGCAGAAGACGGCAACAGAGGAGGAGGAGGAGGAGAGTCGGGTTCACAGGCAGGAGGTAGCTCCAGACGTGAGCTGGTACTACCATCAGAACTTTACCGTTTTGTCTTTGTATACGTCCGTTGTTTGTTTCTTTTCGCTTTGTTATTTTGGTAACCTGGCTCTAAAACGTAGTCCACCACATTCATCAGCGTCATTTTTTGGGCCACACAGATCGTGGAGTTGTAATGAGAACTGGATACTGTGTTGGAAAACAAAATTTAATACGCACGAGAGACTTCTGTCGGCTCCGCTAACCTGTTCTTGACTTTCTAAACCTTACAGGCTCTAAATCGATATATTAGCTTTCAAGTTAGTGGAGAGCTACGCCGCTTCAAAAGCTTGGTGCACCTCGGCGAGGGTTTGACTTCCATCGATGGCGACTAGCTGTAGCTAGCATTATGCAATGTTGCGCTGCTAAAGAGACAAAAACGGCTCCCGGGAGTTGGTGGAGACCAAAACCGAGTTAAAAGGGAGGGAATATCCAGCCGATATCCATCATGTGACCAGAAACTCGACTGCGTTGTCTTGTGAACTGACAAATTTGTGATATAATATGTCAGTTTTGTATTCACAGCTTGTATTTTGTTGCCAACCAGATGCCCAAAAAATTAGCTCAGGCACTTTTCATGATTAAAATATTGTTTTAAAGGCAGTTTGGACGGGAAATAAACACTCTAGGTGCACAAAACACAAGGCTAAGCTCTTTAACATTAGCATCACAGGTAAATTACTTAGAATAAGCTAATCTTAAGCTAAATGTTAGCTAAATAATGCTTAATGTGCACATTTAGTTGGATCTTATAGCGGTGATGTTCAATGTAAAGGTAAAATGGCGGTCCTGGGTAAACAGTGACTTGTTTTTGTGCGTAGCATTTGCTAACTGTTAGCTGGTAGCCTGGGTGTTGACGACAAGCTCTGGCACAAGAGCTGCAACAGACACGAGCTCTGTAGTCAGAAACTGGAGCAGGAGTTGTAGCATTTCAAGCTAAATCGCGTCCCCGTCTCTTTCCTCACCTGTGTGACTCTTGTGTTTAATGTTGGTCAAACAAAACCACTGTGAATGTTTCTGAATCCTCCACAAAAGAAAAGAAAAAACACCATGAGATCATCTCACCACTGATCTCGCCCTCGGACCATTAACCGCTGAACCCCTAAAAGTTCCCCCGACCCATCGCGCCTGTCCCACATGTTCATTTTCTTAAGATATTAGGCGATTTAATTACAGTTAAGAGCATTAAGGAGCAATTTTAAGTATAATTTGCAGTTCATGAACTGTTTTTGAAAATTACTCTTAATATAATTAACTTCTGTCATTAGGCCTAATCCCTGCAGGCTACAGAGGCAATGCTTCCTTTAAGAAATTACATACATGTAACGCTACATTCATTCCTTTTCAACAGGAAGGTTGGACTGCAAAGGTTCGCCTCCTCAATGGAGTAATTATCCATTTCCAGTGAGGGAGTACAAAACAGTGCTAAGTCCATTAACGGCTGGGAGTCTCTCTAGCATGAATAATCATAAACCAACCAAAAAAAAAAAAAAAAAACTAATTGGCCTGTTCGGAAGACAAAAATACGCAGAGAGAAAGGACACATCTGAAGTTCACTTTCTTGAGAATTTAGGAGAAAAATGCCCCAAAAAAAGGAGGGCAAAGGGCAAGAAATCATGGATTTTTTATGACCACATTAACCCTGCGTTGAATTGCACTGTCTGCTCGTCCTCTGGTGAAGTATACTGCTTAATTAGAGCAGATATTTCCTTGTCGAAAAAAAAAAATAGTGGGGGCCAACGTCTAATTAAATCAAGAGGACAGTGGCGTATTAAAGGGATGGGAACGCCCAGGCAGCCATCCACCATCGGGCCATGATGCCTTCATAAAAAATGCATGCAGCTCCCCGAGAAGAAAGCTCTAATTTACCAAAAGAGGGGAGCGGATAGGTTGGAAATTCATTCAGGGCTGAGGGGTCTCGGCGGGGCGAGCCTCGCACCTTGACGGGTAAGTGATGGTTTGCTTAACGTCTCCTCTGATGAGGTTAAGGACGTGTCACTTTGTCTTTGGCCGAGCTTTAATCAGGCTCCAGCCGGCCCTCTGGCACGAGCCGAGGCTTCGCCGGCGCGTAACTGACCGGTGATTTAGAGTGATATGATTACACCTACACCGGCATGCTGCGCTGCGGTGTGAATTAGCCTCCGCCCCCCTACACCACCCCTCTAGAATATGTGTAATGAGCGATGTTCCCTGCACCCAGCTGGGGCCCCGCGGACTCAGCCATGAGCCGGCATCCTAATCAGCCGTCAGCCAAAAAAGCTGCTGTTGCCGGCGCATTAGAATCTGTGTTTGTGCATATCAAAAGATTTCCACAAACACATTGGCAAAACACATAATCACTTACCCCCTCAGAGGGAGAGGAGAAGGGGGGGGGGGAGGCTGGATGAGCGACGGACGGACTGACAGAGATCATTTCCTTTGAGTGCTGAAGGAAATCGCTGTCGTCACGTGACCGGCCGGCTTGCAACTAGTGGCGCTGCTGTTTAATTGAAGGGCGCGATGCTCCTCTGCGAGGGAAAAGTCGAGACTCAAAAGCAAAAGAAATGATCAAAATAAGATTGAACACATGATGTTTGAATGTTTCTTCACCTCCGAAAAAAAAAAGAAAATTACTACCGAGTTTAGGAAGTTGTGGGATTACAAGAAACGCTCATTAACGGTTCACAGTTTTCACCTGATATTAGCAAAGTGCACAAAGAAGAAAACAGCTAAAAAACTTCCCTGTAGATTATATTCTTTACTCTCCTAACACACTAAAACGGTCGGGGAAGGTTTACATTCAACTTCAGATCGCTTCTCTTGTCCAACCAACAATCCAAAACCCCCAAAACTCTTGATTTACTGTCATGAATCACATAAGAAAGCAGCAAATCTTCACATTTAAGAAGCTGAAACCAACCAATGTTTAAAAGGAGGCAGCAGTTTGCACCCAGACAGATTTCAGTCTCCTACCTGTTGAGTTGCTTGGTGAACAAGATGTTCAGAGCGAAGGAGGAATCTGCAAAAAAACATGGAGGGAGGTTGAAAGCGTGGCCTCTGAAACTTGACCCCCTGATCAGTTTTACTTTAATAAATCATTTCTTGGCCTTCAACAGCTTTATTGTATCCATAAACACACAGACGAAGGAGCATGAACTGTTGTTGTCGGTGCATTTCTTCTCTTAACTCTTCTAAACACTCTACAATGTTCACCTCGTCTTGTCAGCGACGCTCTCGTCTTTGTACTCGCTGAAGTTGTGCTTTCCATTCATTTCAGAGCTCCAGATGTCGGTGGATGTGTCTACAACAGATCATGTTGACAAACTGGACTTGAATGAGAAAAAAAAAAAACTTTATTGAGAGGATGTGTGATGACAAAGTGTCAGCCAACAGGGGGCCGATCGGCAGGAGGTGAACGGCTTCTGACCAAAACAATAAAGACGTGTCTCGAACTCAAACTTAAACTCTCGACTTCATCTCGTGTGTGTCGCTGTAACTTTCCTCTTTAACATTTACTCGAGTTGATCTGAGATCTGTGGATATCGTGACTCCGCCGTGCCAAAACGCTGTGCTCCGGTGGGAGCGGGAGCATGAAAACCATAAATGCAAATTAATAAAATTCCACGCGGGGGTCTTTGCAGAGCTGTCCAACATCACCGCGGTGCGCCGACACCCCCTCCGATGGCGAGCGCATTGTTGTCTTTGTGACGCTCTGCAGCTGCTGTATTCACTGGAGGAGGCGGCAGTGGCACCGTGTCCCCTCGCACTCACACTGTCACCTCCGGTTCACACGCACAAAATATGAGATTAATGGGCTGAAAATATGGAGGATTATATTTAGAAAATGTTAGGTGTCAGGGTCAGATTCTCTTTGCATTCTGGGAAATGTAGGAGCTCACTAACAGAAACGTCAGACAGTCAGACAGTAAGTATTTGGGGATGAACAGTGCTCAATTTTGATAATTAGCTTTCATTTAATGATCCTTCACTTCATTTCTGACCTTCTTTGTGTGATTCCCGCCTCGCTTCTACCTTTCCTACCTTCACTTAATTAGCTTTTTATGCTCTGGGAAGCATTTTTTTTTTTGGATCTCTTCTGGATAAATGGCACACAAATAAAGACCGAGGTTCTTCTTTCAACACAGATTATTCTTGTGTCCCTGGAATATTTATGCATAATAACGCTGGGCAGAGCATTAAGTGCCAGGCAGGAGAGAGAGAGGGGGGAGAAAAATAAAAAGAAAGAAGTAAGGCAGTAACGTCAAAACATTAGGCGAGGATGAGTTTCTTTTATCGTCATCTTCTTCTTCTTCCCTTCCCTTTTCTCCCCCTCCTCTGTAGCACCGCTGGCACCGGGCTGCACCACCTGCTCCGGGGCTCTTTTCGCTGCGGCCAGAATGAACAGCTGGCTTCTCTTCTGACGCTCTGATTGGCTAATCCCTGCTGGTCACTTGTGCTTTTCCTCCCTGCATGTCATTGAACTTTCTCTCGCCGAATGCCAGGTCCGAGGAGTGCTCCCCGCTCCCTCCCTCTCGTCTTTGCCCAGGCCTCCGTCCTTCATGTGCCCCGCGAATGGTCCGGGTGGCATATGGGGATATGTAAATAATTTAATGAGGTCAAAAGTGTGAGAGTCTCCTCTGCTTCACCCTCGTCCAAAAACCCTCCCGCCATGACATCAACGGATCAGAAAATAATGTTCATGCAAGCAGTATATGGGTCCAACACCGACCTCTATCACCCTGTGACACCCACCGCTAACACAATTTGTAGTCCCAGAGACAATTTGTAGTCCCGGGGTAAAACACAGTCTAGCAAAACGAAGTGACCACTGCATGAAAATTAAAGGTGCAGCGTGTAAGAACTGACCAACTGTCGAATCACAAGCCAAGTGAGCAACCGCCATCTGTAGCTGCAGTTAGCTAGTTAGCTCAATTAGCCGTGCAGTTAGTGGTCCAGACTGGGAGCACAGAGCACCGAAGACGTGTTGTTGTCACACCACTAGCATACGAATGTTGGTCCAGGACGAGCTTTGGCTAGCTGGCTAGCATGCTAACTTCAGTTAATATCTCTTCACAGTCTGTTGATCAATTAAAATATATTTGTTAATGATTTCAACAACAATTCATTGCTTCTCGCTGCTGCATGTGGACTTGCGCTCTTTATACCACCTCGCCTGACTTCCTCCTTTGCTTCCGCAATAATTACGACACCCACCAGAGGCCACTGTGGTAATAAGCTGCTTTCACAGATGACCGATAGTATACGGTTGTTTTCCTGTTGGTTATTTGCTTTCTTGATGACAAGATCAAGCTGGAGTCGGGGTTGTGATTAGTTTAGCTTAGCATAAAGACTGGAAATGGGGGAAACAGCTAGCCTGGCTTTGTCCACAGTGAAAAAAATGGATTTATCACCAACTCTTAAGCTGATTTATTTAAAAGAAGAGTCATCTGTTCTGGTGAAGTTCTTGTTGTTCTGAACTATTCTGGGCGAACATCAGCGGGGTGTGATGACTGCAGGATCCTTGAGATTTGTCATCACAGTGAGGTTGCCAGGTTTTGTACCACAGAGAGACTTAAAAAAAAAAAAAAACTGTGCTCGCCACCTGTATCTGGCAACAGCCAGATTTTGCATTGGGAGTTTTGTTTTTGTCATTTTTTTAGTTTTGGTTTGGACAAAAGCATCTACGGGTTTGTAACATCTGGTGAGAATACGTCTGAAACACCACCTGAACGAGTGAAACAAGTTTATAACCAAACCAAAGTTGTGTTCATATCCAGAGTTAGTCACCAAAATACATTCTGCAGTGTGAAACTATTAGCACAAAGTAGGACCCAAAGGTAAAAACTCCATACTGCTGCTCGTCTTCAACACTTATCTAAGTTTCTTTAATTCTTCTCGGGTCCCATTACAAGTGTAAATGGTTTCACTGATGAGCTGAGCTCAGAAATATTCAAAGGACAGAAATATTGGCAAATATTGGCCTAGATTTCAAACTTCTTCTCGGCCTGTGATGCTAAATGATAGCAAAAGAAAAAAAATCAAACTTCAGAAAAAACCCGGAGAAGCTCGATGGAGTCCACAGGATTCTGATGGAGACTCAGCAGGATATTAACAAAAGAAAAAGTGAAGCAAGTGGGTCAGAAAATAACTTCCAAACTCATTTCTTCAACTAATAAAACTTAATAAGTTGTCATCAAACACTCGTCCTGGAGACTTACGGTCCCTGTCGATGCCTCCAGGACGCAGCTGAACACTCGTCTCTTCAGACGCGTCCTCGTCTCTTCTCACACTGTAGTTTCGTGTCTTTGAATGTTTTAATGTCCTTTTTTTTAAAACTATCGTACCTGCGAGGATGTGTGACCTCAGTCTTTAATCACTTCCTACATGACCGGATGGGAACAAACTCCATCTGTGTGGAAAAGACGGTGGAATGAGGTAAAGGTGATGTTTTTGATCACAAGGACCCTGGACAGCTCCGGGATCAGCACACTGGACAGCAGGTATGGATGTTTTTTTTGTTGTTTTATTTATTTTCCTCCTGGCTAGCATGGCTAATGTGAAATAACTGAAAAAATGAACAGTGTGTGTTTGTCAGACGACGACTTTGTCAGATTGTGATGGAACCAAAATGGACGGTAGCAAGAAAACCGCATATTTTTTTGTAAGTTGTGTGCTTTTAGGTTGATTGTAGCGTCCTGTCTTCATCAGAGGTAAAACTACCGCCGCCTCACTCACTTTTCTCTCCACATCCAAGGACTGATCTGTTCTCCAGCGAGGCTCCTACCGACTGCAACGTGGAAAGAAAACACTCGAAACCCTCGGTCGCAAACCAAACCTCAGACCTAATTTCGCTCGCTGGCCTCCGACGTGTCCTGTCATGCTCTATCGCTCTTATTCTGCGCATTAAAGCGTGATCTTTTTTTCCCTTACGTCTTCATTTCACTCTACCTCCTTTTTTTTCCACATTTTAGCCCTCCTGCTTCTAAAAGCACACTTGGTGTTTTTTTCACCGGGAGGTTAGCAGCACTGAAAAAAGATGAGAAACTGCAGGTAGAGGGTTGAAGTGGAGGATGAATAAAACAAGACAGAGGAGCGTTTTCAATGCAAACGAGTCGATTTTACTACTAAGTGTATCTGTGGAGGCAGCAGAGTAGCCCGAGGCAGAATGTACACTTAGCTTTGGTCTATACAAGGCCCAGCAGTGAATCATTAGAGCTCAGCTGTCCAAAATACACCACCAATCTGGCCCAGGCATATGGCTGCATGACACTCGTATGAATTACTACTACACGCTCGTGTTGTTGTTTTTCCTCCCTTTTTAAATGTTCCGCGAGCCGGGCAGCACTCCCAACACCGTTTTACATCAGAGCGGATCAGAATCACAGCGCTGACGCCCGGAGAGACGAAGCAGGTCTGAGCTCAGAGCAGTTTAACACGGGAGAGAGGAGAGTCAGGTTCAAACGCGCCGGTACAGGGCTGGTTCAAAAACCAGTCACATTAAAAAATAATACTTGTGAAGATTATTATTCTGATTATAGGACATTACTGGTCACTGTGACTCTGTGCAGTACAGTGGTGGACACTGCTTATTCATACAGGAGGTCACTGAGATACACTGTTTATTTACAGTCACTGTAAATATCCACAATATATCAATGTTACTGTAAACATATACAGTACATTAACGTTACAGTAAACATGTACCGTATATTGTTACTGTAAATATCCACAGTATATCAACGTTACTGTAAACATATACAGTACATTAACGTTACAGTAAACATATACCGTATATTGTTACTGTAAATATCCACAATATATCAACGTTACTGTTAACATATACAGTATATTAATGTTACTGTAAACATATACAGCATATTAATGTTACAGTAAACATATACCGTATATTGTTACTGTAATTATCCACAGTATATCAACGTTACTGTAAACATGTACAGTATATCAACGTTACTGTAAACATATACAGTATATCAACGTTACTGTAAACATCTACAGTATATTAACGTTGCTGTAAACATCTACAGTATATTAATGTTACTGTAAACATCTACAGTGTATCAACGTTATTGTAAACATATACAGTATATTAATGTTGCTGTAAACATCTACAGTATATTAACATTACTGTAAACATATACAGTATATTAACGTTACTGTAAACAAATACAGTATAATAACATTACTGTAAACATCTACGGTATATCAACGTTGCTGTAAACATATACAGTATATTAATGTTGCTGTAAACATCTACAGCATATTAACATTACTGTAAACATCTACAGTATATCAACATTGCTGTAAACATATACAGTATATTATTGTTACTGTAAACATCTACAGTATATCAGCGTTACTGTAAACATATACAGTATATTAACGCTACTGTAAATGTCTACAGTACATTGACAATACTGTAAATATATACAGTATATTAACGTTGCTGTAGACATAAACAGTATATCAACGTTACTGTAAACATATGCAGTATATTAACGTTACTGTAAACATACTACAGTATATCAGCGTTACTGTAAACATATACAGTATATCAACGCTACTGTAAATGTCTACAGTACATTGACAATACTGTAAATATCTACAGTATATTCAACGTTGCTGTAGACATAAACAGTATATCAACGTTACTGTAAACATATACAGTATATTAACATTACTGTAAATGTCTACAGTACATTAACAATACTGTAATTATATACAGTATTTTGTTGGTTACTGTGTTTTTTTTACGGTACGTTATTGGTTACTGGGATTTAATACTGTATGTCATCCCTCATTGTGTGTTTTTAGAGTTCATGGTTGGTTACTGTGAGTGAGTATATTTTCACTTATTATGATTTACTACAGTAAATGACCAGTTTCTGGGATTTCTTTTTCCCAGAAACATTGTTGGTTACTGTAATTTCAACTGTATATTGTTAGTAACTGTGATTGTGTTTTTTACAGCACATTGTTGGTTATTTTGATTTTACTCAGTATATTTTCACTTATTGTGATTTTTCTATAGTACATTATTGGTTACTGTGATTAATACAGTAAATTACCGGCTACCATGGTTACTCTTTTTTTAACAGTACATTGTTGGTTAAAGCTTTTCTACATGACACAATTATTAACTGTGCCTTTATTCCTATTATTCTGTGATTCTCAGTAACCTTTTGACCGAATACGCAATAAATAACTGTGACTTATGAGTTTTAACATTTAAATTGTATTTTAAAGATGTGAAATGATGCAACTATGTTGAGGAATATGTGTTTTTAATGTGCCTGAACCAGATTATTCAGTACGTTAGTTCTAATCTGTAGGGATTACCACGTGGGTGGAGCTTTCTTCAAAGCACTGAAATCAGTTTTCAGCAACACACAGTTTCTCTCTGATGCCGTGTTTTTGGAGAAAAGGTTCATTTTCTTGTCTGCGTATCAGTCAAAACATGTTTATGTGTAAACTAAAATTACTAAGTGCACAAAAAAAAAATCAATGCGGGGAACCACCGCGCCGTCTGATTGCAATTAAAAGCCGTCCTCGTCTGGGCGCGCGCTAATGGTCCGAGACGGTATTGATCAGTAAATGTAAGACTAGATTGGATCAACATCAGTATCAGTCAATATTCAAAGAGTGACAACTGGAATTCATACAGACAACGAGGAAGAAGAAAGATAAGGAGCCGTGGAGTCTTATTTAGTCCTCAGAGGTAAGTAACATTCAGCGTTTCGGTTAAATTTCTCCTTCTCTTCTTCCTTTCACACCTTTCCTTGATCTCATAAACTTTTCCCCTCTGTTTCCTAATTCAGCAGCTCCCTCTCCGCCTCCGTCGACTCCACGGTTGCAGGAATATTTCATCACATCCATCTCGACCTTTGACCTTCCCTATTAGTTGCCTGTGAAGTCTGGTGAACTCAAGCTTTTATGCGAGTCTAATAGATGTAAAATGTAAAAAGTGGAGGACGGTAGAAATTCCCCCTCTTTGCGGTATCCTCCGGAGGATTCCCGCCTCGCTCGCCTTGACACGCGCGCTCATTTTTTCCCGCATGTGTAATTGTTGAGGCGGTTCACGGCGGCATTATCAAATTCATCAGCTAATCATTTAAGACCCCCTCTTTTATCTGCGAGATGGTCCGCGAATGATCCGATGGCACGCCGATCGATAGGAAAATCGGAATATGCAAAGCGTGTTCTGATGTTTGGCATCGCTCAACCTTTGGCGCTTTCATCTCGGCCTTTTGATGTTGCTTTTAATCTGCATAACGCAGTGTGAGTGGCTAATGGAGTCGAGCACCGTCTCCTTCAGTGGAGAGGACTCCGCCGCTGGAGTCCACCTGTCAGGGCCCAGCTAAAGTTTCAACATGAGATCTGGAGAAAGAAAAGTGCTGTTAATAACCGCAGGGATGAAGACATCCTGTGTAGTTCAGGGAGGAGGCAGCGCTGGTACTGGTGCTGGTACTGGTGCTGGTACTGGTGGTCCTCTGTGTTTCATTCTTCACTGAGTGTATAAAATATCAGAGTGCTGTGTTCTTATGTCTTGTTTTGTCCGACCAACGTTTCAAAACCCAAAGATGATCAGTTAAGAATTATATATAACTAAGAAAAGCAGCAAATCCTCAAATTTAAGAGGCTGAAACCAGCGAATGTCGGGTATTTTTGCTTCAGAATTGACTTAAACAATCAGTAGAATTGCTGCATATTCAATTTCATTCATTTAATCTATAAAAATATCATAAGAGTCCAAACCGTTGCACCCAAATGTCTTATTTTGTCTGACCATCAGTCTAAAACCCCAAATACAATCAATTTGAAATGATATAAAGCAAAAGCAGCTATATTTTGTTATTTAAATGACGCTATTGATTATTAAAAAGTGTTGCAGATTTGTTTTCTTTCATTTAATCAATAAAAATGTAAGAAAGAGTGAAACGTGTCTAACATAAGAGTCCAAAGTGATGCATTCAGTGTCTCGTTCTGCCTGAAACCCAAAGATATTCACTCTAACGTGACGTACAACTGAGAAAAGAAGCAAATCCTCACATTTGACTCGATGGAACGAGGTGGATTTGTAGCATTTTTGCTTCATAAATGAACTTGGGTTATTAAAACTCTTCCTGATTTCTTTTTGAATCAGTCGTCTTTAACATAATGCTATATGTTGTCATATCTATGCTATCTCATTAATATGCACTTATTTGTGCAAATGTCGAAGACGGAAATCTGAACTGCAGTAAACACCAGAATGTGTTTTTTGTTTTGTTGTCTGGAGGAGAAAACTAGAACAAATCTCACAATTGGCCCATGCATGAAAAATTATGTTTCTCAGGCAACAAATCCCATAAAAATGCTAAGAAAAAAAAAATGGGCCCCAGATGTAAAGTCTCATTTCTAAAACAGCTGGTCACTTTGGTTTTAAGCAAAAAAGCACACAAAAGGAGGAAAAGCGGCTTCAGCTGGGGACTATTTTCAGCGGTGGATGAACACACATTCTGTGCTGTAGTCTGTATTTGTGGCGGGAGGATGATGTATAATATTTCTGTTCCTATATTCTTCTCATACTTGAGACAGGTCACAAACTGGCAGGATGAATCCAGGTGTTGAGTATATGTTTGGTTTGGACTTTATCATCTAAATGAGACGTAATAAGGCAGCAGGGCCGCGGGTCAACTCCCTCTGATCCGTCTGAGCATGTGAATCTAAACTGTATGTCATTAACATAATAATGAGCAGCAGAGACTTTGTACAAACTGGATACGAGGAGAGAAAAGAAAGATTTCCAGTTTTCTTTTTTTCTCTCGTTGGAGGGAATTTAAAGTGAGCGGATCGCGGCGCTGCCAAGCAGAAACCTCACAGTTTGTGTTCTCTGTGAATAAACATGAAGCGCTGAGGGTTCGGTACTCTGTAATTTGGCTACTTTTTATTCGAGCAGGGTCATTTTCAAGAGAAATTACAAATTAAGAATTCAATAATACTTTTACAAAGACATTTCAGGAAAGATTTCTTCTTCAGTCATGATATCATACATAGTATTTAACAGTCCCTCTTCATTTTTTTTTTTTTAGCTTAAAAAAAGAAACAAAGATGAAGAAAGTGGAATTTTTTTTTTTTTTCAGTCGAAAATACAGTGTTTTCACAATTGTATAAAAGTTCCCAAATTTGGAATTTTCCAGCAACTGGAAAATAAAAAGGAAAAATAAAATAAAATAAGATTAAACTTCGCATTTCACAATGTTTCAAAACACAATAAATGCTCTCTTTACGTAAAATTTGCCCCTATGATCGACACCATGTTCCTTTTTACTAAAATATATCTATATATTGAAGAACTATAGTACTGTACACAACAGTATGAAATAAATAAAATTAGGAAATATAAAATGGGCCACATAAATAATGTTTTTTTTGTTTTTTTTTTCAACCTACAAATAAAATGAATGCAATTTGTTTCCAAAAAAAAAAAAAAAAAGAACAAAAGAAACAATGGTTTGGTGTAATACTGACAAAGTTCAGAGAAACAAAAAGAAAACATTGCACAACATAATGTAAACTAAGGAACTTGTTGCCTATACGTCTTAATACTGACACGGATGCTTCAAAGAACAACGGTGAACCATTTCATAATACTGAAGCTGGTGAAAAAAATTAACCTTCCTTTTACACAATACGAGGGTGGCACTTGCAGAAAACACACAGGTTAAAAGGTTTGCATATAAGGCTTCTTTTTTCTTATCAAAAACACCTTACAAAGGCTTCGTCCTTCATTTTTTTTTTTTTCCATTCTCCCCCCCCCCATAACCATCTGTCCATAAACTGTATTTTCCCTTAAAACGAAAAGGTCTCTTTAAAACTTCATCAAAAACAAAAAAAAACAACAAAGAAAACAAACAAAGCTCCTTCATACAGTTCTTCTGTTTAAAATTCCTTCACGTGAAGTTTGATTCAAGAGGCCTAAAATAGTGTGGCTGGAGATGTTTGTGGCCGGGCAACGATGGCGAGAAACTAAAAGACGACACTGTAGGTAGGTAGGTGATAACAAAGGTAATATCGAAGGACTGTAGTGCAGACACTACTGCTCTTTTTCCAACACTGTATAAATATATACATAGGCAATACTTTTTATTATTTTTGTTCATGATTATAGAAGCGGAGTGCAATTTGTACAAGTCACTAGTTGTGCTATAAATACTATGGAACACAGGGGGTTTTATTTGAGGAGGTTAGCACCACACATATTTTTAGGCCTTAGTACTGTACATTTTTTGAAATGTATTCATTTTATTCATTGTTCGGTTTGCATAATGCAGCTTATTTCACAAACCCATGCCTTCCCTTCCCCTCAAAACGCCTCCTCCGGATTGATTTTTGAGTCCATGTCTTGTTGTTTTTTTTTTTTTTTCGGCAGACATCTTCCCCCTCGAGGAGTCTGTCAAAGAAAGCTTCCCGGAAGCTTCAGGCACGTGCACGTACAGCTTAAAACACGGTGTTTTAAACCGAGCAGGTAAGAATACTGAACCGAAAGAGAGAGAAACTTAAAACTCTTTAAGATGGGAAGCTTTTGAAACGCCGCCGCCACCGCCGATGATTACATGCCATCCTCCATCGTGTCCTCGTGATCCGATTTGGTTTCCGTTTTGCCGTCCAGCGAGCTATCGTCCATCGAGTGCTCTCCGTTCTCCTCCTCGTCCCTCAACGTGTCCGGGTCCGTGTCCATGCTCTTGCTCTCCTCCTCCTCCTCCTCGAACTCGTCGTCCCTCCGTCCGATCTTCGCGTACGCTCCGTCCACTTCCTTCCGTCCCTCTCTGATCCCTCCGTTCACGGCGTCGTGCCTCATGATGGCCTCGCGCTCCGCCAGCTCTGGGTAACCCTGAGGAGTCATGCCCTGCAAGTACGCCCGGCTCATGAGCAGCTCCGTGGGCTCCAGGTGGCCCTTCTCGCGGGCCTCCCGCTCAGCCGCCTCCCGCTCCTCGGCCTCCCGCTTGCAGTAGGAGTAGCGGTGGTTCATGTGCTGCGAGTAGGAGCCCGAGTGGGAGAACCGCTTGCCGCACTTGTCGCACTGGTAAGGCTTCTCCCCCGAGTGCAGCCTGGAGTGCTCGATGAGATGGTGTTTGTGTTTGAAGGCTTTCTTGCAGATCTGGCACTGGTGCGGCCTCTTGCCTGCAGACACGACAAAACACAAGAACAAGGAGACGTGAGTCGGCTTGCCTCGCTCGTCCCGCTGCCACAACAAATCACACAAGTCAGAAGAAAAAGCAAAAAACGTTGAGGGAAAACTCTGATGGATTGGATGGCATGGAGTAAAATGACATCACGGAGCATTAAATCCAACTTTGACATACGACTTAGGGATATTTGTTTATTCAAATTGCGAGCGCGATGAGAAAGTGCGCTCGCATTCATGGGCCTACATTATGGAAATTCCCTCCCGTGGTTAAAGCATGGAGAAACTCAACCACAACTACTTATTTTAGGCCTGCGTGCCACACTCATGAATGCAACATAAATAAACTACTGCAAAGCAAACAAACAGAGGAGGCGCGACAAAGGAGTAAACAAATCCGAGATTGGGTTTTGGAGGGCGACGGGATCGGTGGGGGCTCCGAGCGGGTTACTCTGCTTATCTCCGAACACAATTCAAGTTCATGGCGACGCCTGGCCCTACATTAGGTTTTGGGCTGGGGCTCCTCCGTCGACCAAAATCTGACGGGACGCTTCGGATGCCAAGGCAGAAATGAGAAACCCAAGCTGGCCGCAAGGGCAGGGTGAGATAGTTTTATGACACAGGGCCATAAACTGTCTGGCTAAATAAATGTCCTCAGGCTTGTAATGCGGCCACACGGCTGCTGTTACACTTACACTTTATTCAAAAACACTTCTCCTAAGTTACCTGCGCCTTCCTAACGACTTTTTAAACTCCTTAATCTTCTGCTTTTCTTTTTTCTCGCTCGTTCGCTTGCTGCTCAGCACGTGTGGAAACATGGCTGCCTGCCTCACACAAATCACATGACTCCTCCCCCCCCCTCTGACACTCGAGTCCGCCCGCCAAAACCAGGCTTCTCGAAAAGTGCACTTCTGTCCAACATCTGGCCGGTTCCACTGCACTTTACTGCACTTCTGAGCCTCGCGATATTGTTTTAAAAACAAGACACCGCGACGCGAAACATGAAAGCGTGGCAGTCCTGAGCGAGATGGAGGGGCGTCGTGGAGATAAGAGTTCAGCGCACTGTTCTGACGGTGCACCCTCCTTCCCTTTTATGTCCGACCAGATAACATGAAGGCTGCATAAAGCACCGAGCGCTCGGCTACTGATAGCGGATAAAATAAATGATGCAACCTAGTGAAAGAGGATCTCTGTATAATAACTATAATGAAAGACTTGTTATCGGCGCTCTGAAGCTTCTGAGCACTTCTCCGCTGATGTGATCTATCGCCAATAATGGGGCCGATAAAGGCATTAGGGGCCTTTTGCTGGCTTTATATATCTAGGTGAATTGATGTGTGTCTTTTAAAGATAGCAAAATGGTTAATATAGCAGGATATGATTGGAAAATAAAGAGCACAATCACTTGAAAAGATAGCCGAAGCCTCCCTTTACACGTCTACCTGCGTTAATTACAGATATTGTTTCAAAATCTCAAATCAGAACACACAAAGCTTTCAAACTTTTTATCTGCAATTTTACTCATTCGCTGGCATCTCAACCCTGTCAATGAAGAAGCAAGTTAGGTGTTGGTTTACATATACAAACTGAAGGGTTAAACAGAGAAGAAAGAAAGAGGAAAAAAGGGGGTAACATAAAATGTATATATTCATACTGATAGGATTTGGAAACACAAACATTTAAAACATAAAAAAAAAGCATGGGGTTTAAAATAAGGGTCTAGAACAGTATATACCTGTGTGTTCATATTTGTGTCTTAGAAGGGAACTGCTCTTCTGGAATGTTTTGTCGCACAAGTCACACGCGTACATACCACTTTCGGTCTTCTTAATCTTCTTCCGCGACAGACAGGAGTCGGGGTCTGTCATGTCGTCCAGCCCTGACATGTAATCGGGTGTACCGTCGAGCAGGTCCCCCTTAAAACACCAGAAACAAAACAAAAACAAAAGAGAAAACAAAAGAATAATAATGAATTTGGGGCGTGATAAAAGGGTTGCAGTATATTTATTGACTGCAAGGAAAGGTTAGCCAGTTAGCTGCAGTTTTAGCTTGAACTAGCTCGACGTAAAGGCTAATGTTTCTTGTTTAGTCAATTTCAATGTAATTTCTCTACATTTTTAGAACATTTCTTTCTTAATGTGACCAACAGCTGACAGGAAGGCCGTTTATAGCCAAGCTAAACAAGAAGCTAGTTGCTAAACATGTTGGGAAGCCTTTCAAAAACTGGCACAATCACAGGAAGGTTACAATTCTTGAAAAACAAAAGCGTTTTAGGATTAACTGCACGCAAAATATTCTTAATACCGAACAAATCGCAGTTATTTATCTATTAAAGTATTGTTGTTCCACCTTAAGATATCTTGATAGCTAATGCTTGTTGTTGACGTTCATTTGGATGTTAATTCTAAAAATGTGTCTTCAAAATCATTTTTTTTGACGAGAAAGCTAAACAACAAGATATCTGCGTTATATGTGCTAATTGCTAAACATGTAGCCTGTCAAAAACTGTCACAGCCACGATGAGCTCTTAAAAAACAAAAGTATTTTAAGAATAAATATACTGAAAAATGTCGTAATACTACAAGATGTTTCATAATAGTTTGTTGTTGACATCTTATATTTAGCCTACAGTTGAAGAGATCTGTGTTCATGTGCTAACTGCTAATCATGTAGCTTAAAACTTACAAAGAAAAGTAGTATTTTAGGAATAAACGTCAATATTTTGCGGATATTGTTTCTATTTAAATAAAAGCTACTTAACGTAAAAGTAAATTAAGTTTCCAGCCGCTTCACATCACCAGATAAAAGCCGTAAAACGATGCCTCACCTCCCAAACAATCACACTATGCTACATACGCTCATGCATTTTTAATTACCAGCACATACCAGCGTTGATTTCTTATAAAATTTTCAGCTGCGGCGTAATATCGCCCATCTATAACTGACACGCTCGCCCATTATGAAAACCCCGGCCATAATGGTGTATTCAGTGTGGTCTAATTTTGTACAGGAGCGTTAATTCCGCACATTTCTTTTTAAAAAATTCCCTTTTATGATGAAGATTAGTCTTAAACGTGAATTGATGGGGAACAATATTACAACATTAGAGGAGGCACTGAGCACCATTCTTGAAATTGCAAACTCATATAATGATTAAAATCAGAAGGTGCACCTTAATGGCCGACCCACGCTTTCTTTAATGAATATGTGTGTGATAATGTGAGGACAGCTCGGCACTGTGTTTTAAGAAGGGACCACTATCACTCTGCAATCAATTTGAACTAAACGCCTGTAGCTGTATTTTTAAAATCTAATTTAATAACTTAGAATAGGAAACATTATTAATACTTTTTTTCATCAAAATGGTTCCCTCTATGTTAAACAGCCTTCAGCATTCAGTGGTAATGAACATGGAGACTGTGCATTATTAATCCACATGTAGAAGCTCATTTTGGCTGTGGCTCTCTCTTTAAAATGCAGCAAAGTTGCGATGGGAAATTTCAGAGAAGTGCACAGCTCCGGGGCTCACCTTTGTCATTTTTACAAAGGCCTTTCACCCATATTTAATAACAAAATATCTGAGTTCAGGCCGGCGCTGGAAGAGGACTGGAGTCAGGAGCAGTAATGTATTCCACCCACAGCTGAGGGTAAAATTTACAGCGGAGAGTGGTAACAATTATGGCTTTACCGAGATGAGATTTTAGGGCCAATATCGTTCCTGTTATTTATTTGAACCTGATGCTGTTTGATTTTTTTTTTTAATGCCTAAATTGGACCTTTTTGAGAGTAAAAATTAAAGCACTCAAAAACTGAAGATATTCATGGTTACGGTTTAGGCTGGAAGAACCCTCGCAGCAGTTTTTGGACCATTATTGGACAATTATAAAAATCTACAAATGAAACTAGAGGGTTAGAGGCTCATTACGGAGGGAGGCAGAGGCAGGTTCGATTAAAGTTTTTTTACAGTCTGACAGCTGTAAAAAATAAAAATAGGACTGCGACTAATGATTATTTTCATCCGTGGTGAACAAGTAGATCAATCTAGTGCAATAAATGACTGTTTAGTCAATGAAAATGACTTCCAGAGCCCAATTTTACATCTTCAGAGTGCCTATTTGTTTTCCAAAATCCAGAGATATTTCATTTAAAATAGAATAAATCAGAAATGTTCGCATTTGAGAAGCTGGAACCAATAATAAAAGAAAGCCTTTTCTCCTCTGTTATTGTCTGATAGCAGTTTATTTATCATTAACTGTGTTAAACCTCTAAATTACGCCCTTGACTCCATGACACCACTACGCCTCACTCTTTTCCGCCCCGGGGTCGTGTCACAGCTGTTTATCTCCATCACCCTTTGTCAGTTCAGTCTACCTCAGGTGAGCGTTTCTCTCTCCTGAGCCGAAAGCCGTTTTTTAATTAGTACAGAAATGAGTTCAGATCATTTTAGGAGAATCTGAGTGAGCCTGGGGCTTTGACAAAACCACAGGTGGCTTATTTACCTGGAAACCTGGTTTCCGCTGGTACTTTCTCCTCTGCTGCATCTCGGCAAAGGTAGCTGCCCCTGCTGCGTAAGTGTAGGCCATGTGCGGTAGGAAGCCCATTTGATCCATGCCCGGGTAGGGCCTAAGACCTGGTATGCTGGCCTGCATTGGGGGCATGAATGTGGCAGGTGGGAAAGCGCTCTGAGGTGGAAGTGATGTGTACAGGGGTTTGGCAGCAAACGGGTTAATGCCGAAGATGGGGCTAGTGCTTTTTTCAAGGTTTCCGTTGTTGGTAGAGCCTGAGAATTCCTTCTTGAGATAGGCCAAGTTCAAAGGCTCTTCGAAGTGCTCTCGAGGAGAGGGTATGCTGTTATGGTCGATGGTAATGCTGTTGACTTTAGGTCTGCTTTTGACAGTCAGTGCATGCTTGGGTTCCTTCATTAGTCTCGGCAGAGAGAGGTCCAGCGGCTCAGCCTGCAGGTCTTCTGAAGTCAAGCTGTTTGGAGTGTAGGAGCTGCTGTGGGAGTTTTTGGAAGATGTTGAGGACAGATTTAGCGGGGAGGGGGTGTTGCTGCGGGAGTGGTCCAACTTTTCACCTGTGGGTTTGGCGCTGCCGCTGTACTGGTGGTTTTTCAAATGTCTGAGCGAGTTGTCACAGTTGTTCACGTTGTTATGGAGCTCTGCTATGGAGGGGGACGTGATGCGGTCAGTAGGTTTGATTAGAGACACGGGTGACCTAGCTGCCATTGAGTCTTTTTGTGGAGTGTGGTGGTTATTTGTTCCGAGAACCATATCCGTGTTGTTCCTGTGCTCTAGTGGTGGGGTTCTAGTAGTGCCGTACTGGTACATCTTCCGCTGCTCGAACCACTCCTTGACGAATTCCTGAGGAAGGCCGACCGCTATGGAAATCTTGAGCAGCTCCTCCGAGTTGGGCTCCATGTTCATGGCGAAATACGCCTTCAGCACAGACATGTGGTCCCTGTAAGGGTTGATGGGCCCAGTGAGTCCCTTGTCAGACAACATGGAGGGGGATAAGTGGGTGCTCTTCTCCATGAACATCCCTGGTTTGTTGGGCATCAGATTCTCGCTGGGCTGCAGCACGGCTTTGATCTCCTCGTTCATTTTACACAGGTAGCGTTCGTGCTGATGCAAAGGTATTGGCCCGGGGAAGGTTTCTTTGCAATATTGGCAAGCATAAGGTGTAAACATGTGATTTTCCTGCACCTTCTCATCCACACCTCCATCAAGCATGTGGTTGGATTTCTCTCGTTTGATATTGCTAATCTGTCTCTTTGAGTCATTTGTCAAGCTCTGGAGGCAGGCTTTGGCTTCGTTCACTTTTTCTAACGTGTAGTCGATGATGCTTTTGGTGGCGCCGTTGTGATTAACAAGTGGAAGACCGACCTGACCTCCCGACTGCGCCAGCACCTGCTTTTGCTCTTCAACCTGGGACCCCAGCTCCTTCATGTAGGCCTTGAGCTTGGACAGCTCCTCCGGCTTGCAGTCCATTTTCTGCCTGCACACAGTGTTGTCCACGATCTGGAGGACCTTCTGCACCTCGCTCAGGTTGTTCCCCAGTGGCCCTGGGTAGCACATGAGCTGCTGTTCCAGCCCGCTCATCCCAAGGTGCTGCAAGGGGCTCTGGCCTGTCGAGTTGTGGTGGACCCCCAATGGGCTGTTCCCACCCATGCCCCCATTCATGAACGATGGAGGAGCACCAAATCCGTGAGACGCCATCATCAGCTTGTAGTCGTTGAAGTCGAGTGGCTCGGTTTTGATGTTCAAGTGGTTGTTGTGGTCGTTGAGGCCAAGCGGCTTGCCGTTCTCAAGCTTCTGCCGCAGCTGGGTGATGGCAGTGTTGGTGGGCGAGGAGGAGGCGGAGGTCGGGGAGGAGCCCGTCTTCATGTTGCTGCGCATCCTGCCGTTGACAGCGATCAGACCGATGCACTTCTTGCTGCTTATGTGGGAGCTGTAGGAGCCGGAGTGGGAGAAGCGCTTCTTGCAGTTGGGGCACTCGTAGGGTTTTTCACCTGAAATGGAAAAATACACAGCGTAAGATGAAATATCATTAATCTTGTTATTACAGAGGATACTAAACATCAATCAAATTGCATTTTTAATTTAAAAAGTGTTAGGGTTAAGTGCATACCACAGAAAGGCCAATTAATGTGCTTTACATCAGGGAAAGGAAGGTAAAGTTGAACAAAATAAAACTGAAAAATATCCAAGAAATGCAGAAGAGTAACAGCAAGGTAATTAATTGCCGTGCACAGGAAGTACAAGTTGGGTAGAGTGATACGAAAACATAAATCAAACAAAAGTAAAACATCTCCAGAAAGTTCCTAAAGGGTTTGCTGTTGCATGTCTTTACGTAAATGATAAGTGTGGTGCTTTGTCTTCAAACAATATAATTTCAATTAATTTCTCCATGTTTGTCTTTTAACATCTTGACAAGAGGAGCCGATAAAAATTAGCCTTTCGAGCACCTCTGCCTCGTTTAGCTTCTCTGTTGATCAATGGACATCGTCCCTGACAAATAAACTAATAAATTAAACAAAATTTCCTGAAATCCTTCACACACGTACACATTTCTAGGCAAATATTGTACTTGGCAAGCGGACCGATTCTCTACACAGCAGAGTTCAGTGTCCATCAACAGCAGGGAGGGTCCAAAATAAACCGAAAGGAATTTCTGCAGATTCATGCTGTTCTTAAATCACAGTTATGAATATTCAAAGAGCGGGGCCAGCGTTCCTCCCGCTACTCACCGCTATGAATCCGGAGGTGTTCCTTCAGATGGTGCTTGTATTTGAAGGCCTTGCCACACTCGGTGCATTTGAACTTGCGGTTGCCGGCCGCTTGGTTGAGCAGTTGGTGCTGCGAGAGAGGGAGAGAAAGAGGGAGATTCACGTTGAAACAAATGCACAAACATCGTGGGGGTGAGAGTTCAGTAAATAATCACAATTGGACGGCGCGACAACAAGCAGCAAGCCAAGCGGCTCCCGTCGCCAACGAAGCATCTTGGCTTTCTACTCCCACCGCCGTTGAACGACTACAAGCAGCGGCGGCAATAACAGAGAGAATCACATACCTTTTAATTTCCTGGCTCCTCAGCCAAAGGAGGCATGCCTTTAGAATTTGGCAGCCCAGAAAATAGAATAAATGAAAAGAGTCTTTTTTAGAGCGTTTCCCCTTCATTAGAAGCACTGATTTGATCTACTTTTCATTAATTTGGGCCTAATCAGTCTGAAAGGTATTCAGAATCATCTGCGGGCTCTTTCACCCCGCATACCTGCATTCATTTGAATCACACTTTGTACTTTGTCTGAACAGTTTCAAATGTCTTAAAGTAATTAGGTCCTTTTTCTGAAACCTTGAACGTCTCTTTAATAATCTTAGGATACAGAACAGAGCGTATAGGCCCAGCCTTGATTCGCTGTTCAAAGGTAAACATCAGTTGCAATCCATCAAATTTGCAATTCAAACAAGGCCTGTTCTCTGAAAAGAAGGAAATCAAAATATAATACCCAGCGACAACAACAACACGGGGTGTGTAAACCTGGCTCGTCACTCGCGCAACAATTAATTCCAAGTGGGAGTTGAGGACGTTAAACGGTTGGTAAATAAAAAAAAAAAAAAAAAAAAAAGGACACATTTTCTCCGAGCTCGCTGGGGGGAGAAAACACAGCGACTCCCTCCTCCCAGTTCAGCCTTGACAAATGCTGGGGTGTGTGCTGACTCTACCCACATTCCTGGGGAGACAGATGGTGGCGCGCAGGACACTGGGAGGACTGGGAGGAATTGTTCAAACAGCCCCAACCTTCAAAGATCAAGCAGGGAGAGTCGGGGGCCCCGCCAAGCGCCGGAGAGGGACCCCACCGCTCGTATGTTGCTGAGTTGCATAAACAAACAGCAACAGCTGCTTCAGTGCCTCCGCCCCCCCACCTCCACCACCACCATCCCCTTACTTCCCCCTTGAGGACCCCTGCCCGGTAAAGTTTAGTCTCGCCACCACTGCTAATAAGGCACAATCGCTCAGCGCTCTTAATTGTGAATGGCACCGGCAAAATGCTCCATCTCTCCTCCATGGCTCGTTCTCGATGTGAACGGCACCACTGCTGTTTGTGGGCGGGGACCCGACTGGATGTTTGCATATGTATAACCTCTAATTAGTCATATTTCGGCTAATTGGTTAAGAGGAGGAGGAGTATTAAGGCTTGTAAACATACGAGACAGAACAGCAGAGCACATGTTTACCTATCAGGACATTATTCTTTATGTTAATCTGATTGCTCCTGAGTCCTCCTGAGTTAGTTGTTAATTGCCAGATTCACATGAATACATGCTCATTTTGATTTTTCTCGTCTGAGAGGAAGCAATGTGTTTTTCTTGAGGTTTATTCTCGAATAAACAGAAGAATGAGAAGGCAAAGAAAAGAGCGCCACCTACAGAATATCCACACACAAAGAAAAAAAAAAATCAAAAGAGTAAGACATCACCTCGATCTGATCCCGGGGATTACCACTTAAACAATTCAGCTAATTTACAAATCAAGATAGGCGGCTTTGTGGAAGGAGCCCGAGCGGCGCCTGAATAAGGAGTCTTTGGCCATTGACTCGACTCTGGAGGGGAGCAGCAGCAGCATTGTAATATGAGGATTGGGACAGCGGCTCACTCGGCCGGCCCATCTGCTCACGTTTACACCCAGCTGGTAGATCAGGTGAAAGTGCTGGCTGCTGACATCTGATCAAATCAGCCACAGTCTGAGCCTGTCATTCTCGCTTCAGAGAGCACAACACAACACCCACGACCTGGGAACTGAACACCGGCGAGCATCAGGGTACATGATATCATCCAGTCTTGTTGTTTTTTTTCTGTTTTTTTGACCATGCGGCTCGAGGGGAGGAAGTTCATGAGGAAAAAGAAGTGGCACAAATTAAATCCCTCGTTTTTTAAAGCTACTTCTGTATTGCAAACGAAAAAAAACAGGCCATTTTGATCACTTTTTGACCTTTGATCCAATTAATTCTTACATTTCTAAAAAAACGACTGTGCACTTTTTGTGCTTTAGGGCTTCTTTGCAGTGTATCGAAATCAGAAAAGCACACTGATTATATTTAAGAGATGAACTTGTGGTCTTTAAAGAAAAAAAAAACAAATTCCTCACTCTTCATCATCCTCTCAAAGCACAAATACGGACTACCATCTACTTTAAAATTTACTGATCTAATTTTAGTTCGCTGAGAAGTTATAATTATCCCCCGATGTGCGAAAACTCTGAAAGCGTGCAATTCTTATTTTTTTATTTTTTCGCCACAATCTATCTCGCCGCCACATCTTCAACTTAACGCTGACAAGCGAGTTAAACACCCGTGACTGCTGGATGTGTTTTCACCTCACAGGACTTTAAGGTGATTCATGCTAACTGCCAGCGGATTCACATTATATCTCAGACATATAGCATATAAATCGCTCGAGAAAATTCAAGTATACACAGATGTTTATGCAGTGCATGAAATTAGAAGCGGGGGGAGGGTTTGATGGAGTACTGCGGGGCTCGGGCAGAAGAACATTAAAGGCCAAGGAGTGAAGTGAAGTTAAGGAGCTGATAAAAATTTCCAAATTGGAAATTCACACAATCATTCGATCGTGAACACGAGACTGGAAAATCATATCAGGGAGGGCCATCAAAAAACCATTTAGGGCCTCAATTAAAGTTATTACCATTAAAGGATCTGCATCTTCAAAATGCCATGAAAAATTAATAATGATTGCCAATCAGAAAAAATGATCTCTCCTCTCGGAGGGATCAGAGCACATTAGAAAACGAGATAGGGGGACAGAAAGGAGAGAGCAGAGAAGAAGAAGAAATCCCTCTAACCTGATCCCTCGCAGGCTTGTGTGTGGCCATATGCCGCTCAAGCTGAGTGCGGTAAGCAAACGTGTAGTTGCACAGGGGGCAGGCGAAGTTCTCCTCGTTCTTCTCATGGCGGTACTTGATGTGCTCCTTCAGCGATGTCAAACGCTTGTAGCCCCGGTCGCAGTAGGGGCAGGTCAACAGTTGGGCGAAGGCATCTGGCGTTCCAGGTGGCAGGTCTGCACGGGAGACAGCGGGAGGAGGTGGGGGAGGAGGGTTGGGGGAAGGCGGAGGAAGGGGAAGGGAAAGCGGGCCAAAAGGTCAGCGAATCAATGGCAGCTAACGGGCGGGCTGCCCAGGAGTGGTATGGGAGTTATCTCTGCAATCTGCTCCACATGAGAGCCACAGTGTCAGGCTGGCATCCGCTGCACTACGACCTCCTCCCGACTCCACACACACACACACACACACACACACACACACTTGTGCTGCTTCACACACTCCCTGACACAGTAACAAACAGCCACACAATACTGTATGTACACACACGCAAAAAAATCATAACTCACCGACACACGTAATGATTCCCCATACCTCCCTAATTGCTCTAAACACTTTTTAATGCCGTTCCCGCTGACACGTTCATCACGTCTGCAGCATGAATCATGAGCTCATTCCAATTCAAACCCCCCCCAACCATTTTTTTTTTTTTTTTTCACCCTCTGGGGAGCTTCAGAGGTGCGCTATCTGATTTCAAGCCCCTGCCCAGCTGTTGCTTAAGACTGTAGGTAAACACCAAGGCATCCGGTGAATCTGTGGGACCAACAGCTGCCCGGTCGTGTCAGCGAGAAGAGCCGCTGCTCTGTCCAGACTCCTGTTCTTTATTTCATGACTGTTACTGAAACATTCAAGCCACAGGAGGAGGCCACATTGGTACAAAATCATAATCGTTTTGTTGTTTTAAAATTGTAGATATTACCGTCAAGAAGTTATTTAACCCGATTGTGAAACCTTTAAATAGATTTTTATTGATTTTTTTTGCTGTTGAGCATTAGAAGTTTAATTAAGAAGTGTTAAAATGTGATGCGTCTAAATTCAACACATTAAGCTGCTTCAGCTTGTCAAAGTCTTGTATCACCAGTAGCTTATGATTGCTCATATAGCTTATGATGGCGTCATATTGATATTTCTGAGTCAGTTTGCTGAATTTTCTGACTTCCACTTGGCGACAGAGCTCTAAATTGTTGCATTAACACTGTTTAAATCTAGCTTAAGTCATTATATCAAAATCAATCTTATTTTTTTCTAATTTCCTGACTAAAATGAGGAAATATGCGATGAAATTATATGCTAAACATAAGATGTGTTACTTTAATGCTAATGTGTTAGCGCAATGCTAACCCTAATGTGTTTGTTGACATATTTCCTTTGACCCCTCCCATCAGCCCCTGACAGGATTCCTACCGTTCTCCTCTGGTCCGGTGGCCTCCGGCGTGCCCAGGCGGGACAGCTCCTCCGGAGCCTCCGGGTAGATGATGGCGGTGTCGCCGCGCTGCAGGTACTCGGCGATGCTCACCACGTGACTGTCGCCATCGTCCAGCTTCCGCTTGGAGAAGAAGTCCTCGAACTCTGAAGTGCAATCCACGCTCTTAACTGAAGGGGAGGAAGTGAGAGAGAGAGAGAGAAGAGAAGAGAGACGGTGAAGGAGGAGACCAACGGAGAAAGAGGGGGAGGAATAAATTGGATTCATTTCTTCCCCAGAGAAATGTCTTACAGGAGGATATTGGGAACATCTTGGTGGAAATGTGATGAGGACAGCCACCCTAAAACATTACAGCCGTGCTTTGGGGAGAATACATCTAAATTACTGGGTTTGCTTGTCACGCCAAGCCGGCTAAAATAAGAATTGTAACCTAATCCGGCCAAAAGTCAGAGATAAACGCGCTACCATGAGCTGCTGAGGAACGACGTGTAAAACAACTTCACTGACTGAATTTACTCCTGACGTGAAATCAGATTTCAAGTTCAGGCCTGCGATATAACAAAAAGAAAAGAAAGACACTCGTGTATACATTCATAGATACACAAGCCCGGCTTAATCAGCAACAGAGCCACGTTTCTTTGTATCGACTTTCACATATAAGGTCAATCAAGAGACTGTGGCTTTTGTTGATTCTGTGTTGAACAGATTACCGAGGCCAAACCACAAACCAGTGCAAAAAAAAAAAAAAAAAAAGAGAGAGAGAGAGGGGGAGAGAGATGCTTTGCCATAGCTGAGCAGAATGTATCTTAAGCCAGCCAAAGTGCTGAGGCCACACAATGCGTTTTCTCAAATTATTTCCCAGTCCCTTCTCTTCAGGGAAACTCTTAAGCTGCAGTGTGGAGATAGCTGCCTCCAAAAACAAACCGGAGCTAAAAAGAAATCAGCAGCCTTCATTAGTCAAGGGGATGGCCGACTTTCAAAACACACACACACACACACACACACACACACATTCACACACTGTTTACAACCTGAGGAAATTCTGGAGGCTGTTTGGCTACGTCGAAACCCAAAAAAAAAAAAAAAAAAAAAAAAAAAAAGCGAGTGACGTCTCATCAGACTTCATCCCCTGTTAATTAGGCTTTTAGTCTGCGAGCCAAGGTGAGGTTTAAAGAGCGATTTGTTCGGCCGTGATGGCTTTGCGGTCCAATTTGCGAAAGGTCAAGGTAGCGGATATTTGGTTGTCAAAAAATGGCACCGAAATGTCATCGGTGCCAATGGATCACTTTTGAGTACCGTGATAGCATAATATACAGCATTCTCATTAGACGGGTCTTTTGAAGACGGCTAAGCTAATTGTGAGAGACTGAGTGTTGTGATAATGGTGGTTTTTTAAAACCGTTACTCAAGATCGACTGATGATTGACCAGGGTGCGGCTTGGTGCAATCAGTTTCCTGGACCGCAACCTAAAAACCTTCAGGGTAATGTTTATTTTATGTTTTACTTTCAATCAACCCGACCTACCAATCTTCTGCATAAAAAAAAAACAAAAAACGAGTGCTTATTCTTCAAGGATGAAAAATAGAAATGTAAAATGTTCCTTTAAAGGAGAAACAAATGACTTTCCTTCCAGCGGAGGAGGAAATCACCTGGATCAAACTGTGCTTTGGCACCGGGACGTGATCAAACTGCTCATGTCTTTAAATGAAATCACATGTGATCCAGTGGCGGGGCGCTTCCACAGCGGTGCCACAGCATTGTTTCTTTGCTTTATGCAAAGTCAAAATGGAAAAAAAAAAAAATATATATATATATATATATATATATATTGCTGCAGCACACAGAGAAAAATGTGAAGAAGAAAACACGCTGGAGGAGCAGAAAGTTGGAGTAATTAAAGCTGAAAGGAGGGATTTTGAGGGAAGGGCTGTGTGGCAGTCTGTGGGGTGAGTTTGGTTTACCATAACAGAGTCCGGGGCCAATTGTCGGGGTGGCCAGGATGATATCATGGAAGGGAGGGGTGTGTGGCTGCAGATCAGCGTCGGTGGCTTAATGAAAAATGGCAGGTAGGGATCGGTTCCACCAGGAGTCGGCAACGGGACACAAACACACTGAGACTCACTTAGCTAACCAAAACGGGCCAACGTGCAATCAAAGGTCCTAAAATTTAGAATCACTTTAGTTGCTCTAAACATACAGGGATTTGTCTTGGAAGTCGTGGAGTCAGCAGGAGAAGATTTAATTAGAGCTCTGTAATTGTTTGTTGTTGTTTTTTTTGAAGAAGAAGCGGTTGGCAACTTGGGGCCACAAAATAAACCGAATCACGAGATGATTAATTATGAACTCGCACAAAGTAGCAGTTAGGTTAGCTGCAGAGCAAACCTTCAGGATCACACTGCTTTTTCATCCTCAAGCTGAAGTTTCTACCTTTAACAGTTTTCTTTGTACATTAACCTTTTGTGAGCATTTAAAGATTTACAACATTGTTGGACTCCCATACTGCTTTGAATGTAGGGACTCATGTTTTTAAGGTCTCCGAAAGACGATAGTCTTATAAATTCATGTATTACACATGCTTAACTATCCATTGCACTACCAATCCCAAAAGGAAAACAAAAAAAAAAAAATCTTTGGATTTGCAACAAGCTGGAAACTTAGGCAACCTGTGACGAGAGGTTGCAAGCACACATTGCTTCGTCTGTAAGGGTCCAGAGCCAAAAAGATTGGGACAGACTGTTTTAAATCGTGTCACAATGTAGGTTAAAGGGGCGGACGAGAAGAGCAACACACACACACAAAGAAAAAAAAACAAAAACACATCATGAGTCAACTCACCTGTACCGTTTCCAACTGCCTGCAAAGTGGCATCAGGCCCCAGGGTGTCAAAATCATCCTTTATTTCATCTGCACAGAAACACAGGAGAAGAAAAAGAGGGGGTGAGGGGGGGAGAGAGGGGGAGAGGAGGGGGTGAGTACCTCAATGCAACATCCAAACCAACAAACGCTGACAATGAGGCCTCTAAGAAGAAGGTATGGAGAAAGCAATAAAGGCACTGCTGTGCATCGCAGCGCGCCGCGGCTTTGTTCGGCATGCTTAATGAATGCTATCATCGGGGCCAGACAGTGACTTATTTACCTTTAACATGACAACAAGCGGCGGGGGAGGCGAAGAAAGCTTCAATCGCCAAACAGAGCGATTAAATACAACACGGAGCACATCCACCTGAGCAATCATAGAGCTCCAGCCAACACGCAGGCTGAGCTTATTACTCCCTGGCTGTGACGCTGCTGCAATCCTCTGCATGCAGGATCACGCTTGTTGTTCTTTATTTATTTTTTTTTATCATATGTCATTTTGGTGGATGCTTTTATCCGACGCTGCTCGGAGTATTGTGGAGCGCACACGTTTTTTTGATTTGCCACACAACCCCCCCTAGCAAAGAGTTAGTGCCTCGCTACTAAAAAGAATACAAGCCCTAACCACAAATTAAGAGTTCTGGTTGCAGAAACATTTCTGAGGGGCAGAAATAACCTCATTGGTTGGGGTAAACCTCAGGTGGGCGGAGACAAAGAAATACTGTTCTTTTGGTACTGTATGTTAAAATGAAGCCCAATGAAACGGATAACATTTAAACCTGTAGGCAGCTTTACTCCAAAGCAGACAGAAATTCCTGTTTGAAGTGTCGTTGCTCTGCTGCGGGTGTTTAAAACCGCCCAGAACATCTTGGTAACCATCTACAGAGCATCAGTGAGAGGTGAGGTGTCTACACAGAGCCCAAATTATACAAAAACACAAAACTCACCTTGCTGCTGCCTGCTGAAAGATACAGCAGTATACTGCTGTACCATCAGACAGCAGCTTCACTCCTGAGGCTAAGACTAACCCTAACCCATCCTTCACACTGTACTTTAATCTCTAGTTCCATCCACTGAGATTGATATCAGCCAAACTGGTGTAAGACCTGTGCCCCAGAGAAATGTTTGAATAACTAACCCTCCAGGAGCGTTGGTTCAAACAGAACCGGTTCTTACTGCCCATCAGGATAATGGCACCCGGTCCGTGCAGACGGGCAGATATTGTACTGGCACAGGTGAGGCGGCTGTAAATAACCGGTGGATTGACAGGCTCATAAACAAACCCCCTTCTGACAAATTAATCCCACCACGGTCGACGGGAGGACACCGACTGGACAATCAGCTTAAGGAGTCCCCGGTCCCTCCTTCCTGCCTCGTCGGTAAAAATTAAATCAAGGTGCTTCCGAGAACACGGGGGCTTTGTGTTTTTGAAAAAAATGAACAAAAAAACCTGCATTGTGTGCCTTGCACGCATCTGTTCTTGCTCTGCTGGTCCTGCAAGGACGTTACAAGCGTTGCATTGTGAAGATTTGTGGTTTTTTTTGCCAGTCCACAGCAGGATCTGATGCATCTGACTCTCCCATGGCTATTAGACCAGGATGAGCGCCTACATTAGAGAAACCTGGCTGCGATATTACAGGAAAGGTGGTGGGAGTGTTGTTGATAATAAAGCTATCCTCGTTCCATTTTTTTTTTTTTAGTTGCAAACAATGGGTTTAATAGTTGTGGAATGCTTTGTAAGGCAGGGCTTGCTTGAAATTAAAGATTTGTCTTCTGCGGTGAGATGATAAATACCCCTGTCAATGCCTTCAGAGAATAATGACAGACTCCTCTGGACGCGTATGTCCTAGTTTAACTTTCCCCCTTGCTAGGATTTTTTTCCCCCCCTCTCCTGTACATTTGATTGCACGTCTGCTAGACAGCATCGAAACCGCAGTTGCAGCATGAGAATAAATGGGTTTTAAACAACATAAATTAAGCTATGACAAAACAAAACACTCCACCGCAGATTAAAATATACCCACAAGGATCAGATATCAGCATGTATGAAAACCTCCCCCCCCCGGCTACTTTTTGCACCGAACACAGTCAAAACTCCCTCACATTTCTGTGTCCTCGTAGGCACCGTGTTTGCTTTGGGTAATCAAATTTGGCTGCATACTTTTGGTCTGACGCAAGGGGATGACCGGTGGGATTTACTGGCCCTCCACTCTTCCCCTATTTACCTTGGAAAACTTTTGTTATCTGTGGTCTGAAAAGGGAGGGACGGCTGCTTCCAGTAGGAGGTAGGCTAATACCACGAACACCTCACTGCTACGGCCTCTGGCACACATACATGCAGAAATCCATGCCAGGCTTGAGCTACATTCAAATGGGACAAAGTGTCATTGTGGTGACTCGGGTGCCCGGTGAGGAGAGGAACTCATGTTGCTCCTTTATACACAGATTTAACAAGACACGAACGATTTCATGGTAGCAAAAAAAAATACGGATTTGATTTCTTCTGGACTCATTAATGCTTCAAATGTGTGCCTATTTTTGGTAGTGGAAAGCATTTTGGATCAAACTGTCCACTAACTGCTGTTTTCTCAGTGGTAAATCACAGAAGACCTGAGGCGGTAAGGTACACACCTCCTTGAAGAGCGATGTTGAGGTTTGAGACCCAGGAGGAGTCCAGAATACCTTTGCCCGACCATAATTCCACTTATTTTCATAGCAGCTCTGATGCTGTTTATTTTGAAAACATTCCTATTTTTATGGCCGGTCACCACAGTCGCTTTAAAGTTCTGCCTCAGGCCTCATTTATCCCGAGTCTGTCTAGCGTGCACACAATAGCTTCAGAGCCTCCATTGGATTCGAACAGGGTTTTTTTTTAAAAAGCTGATGCCATCCCCTGATATTTTTGGACCGAAGTTGTCAATAGCAGATATTTTCGTGACGGCGTTCCATCTATTCAGATTTGAGCGTCTTCCAGCCAAAGAACACAGTGTTTTCCTCCTGAATTGTATTCTTGGCAGGGTGGAGGAGCATCTGAATCACCGCACTTATTGAAAAAACACAGGAAACTCCTGGACGCGCTAGGTGTTTAAACGACAAATTAATAACCCCCAAACTTGATAAACGTGCAAAGAAAACAAGAACCACTGTTTTATCAAAAACAGAAGGCCAAATTTGGCAGAAAAAAAATGTCACAAAACAGAACGTTTCTTTTCTCTTCGAGGGAAAAAATGTGGGATTCTTAACGCGTGTGATTGCTGCAATGTTAAGTCAGAAATCCTCCTGATGCCCCCGGAGAGGAGTTTTTTTTTTTTTTTACAAAAGGGCAAAAGGGAGAACGCAGGTGATTTATTTGAAAATGTCTGTCAGTGATAATGATGTCATGCTTTCCAGCACATCGCGTCCAGCCTCGCTGTGGGATGAAGGAATGTCAAGGACAACGCCAGACACAAGACTCTGATTGTGCCCTGGAATCAGAAGAGGGCTCGGCGATAAACTTCTTCTTCTTTCCTTTTTACATGCACGTCTCCGAAAAAAACCACCCCGGCTGTGTTTCTGAAAACGAGCGTTTTTTTTTTCTGTGACATTTGTTCACACTTTCACCGCAATCCCCCTTACGATCGCGATGCAGTCACAAGTGCTTCCAAGACCTGCGTGTAAAAAAACTCTTGATAGGGGAGTGACGACCAAATCAGTCCGAGGAGGAAGGAGGGGAGTTTGGGGAAGGAGGGGGTGCGAACTTATCTCAGTCCTAAGTTATGTGCTGAGGTATCACTGTAGACACTTAGGCACCGAGGAGAAAAAAAAAAAAAAAAAACAGGCTGGGAAACACAGCACCCGCAAGATTGGGAAAGAGACTCCCAAACGCTCTAATGAACTTGACTTGCTCTCCGAAATATGTCAGACACTTTATCACACGAGAAGCATATTATCTGGGAATTGCAACATAGTTGAATTACAGACATTATGGCACCGCAGGTCTTTATCAAATAAACAATTACCGTATGCAACGACAGCTTGTTTATCCTTTATCTTGATTTATTTACCAAACTGTCTTTTCTCCCTCTCCCCTCCCCTTAAGGAGCCACTATGAGCTGTTATTTAGGGAGAAGCGGGGTGTTGATACCCACTAAGTTTTTTTTCTTTTTCTCTTCACCCCTAATAAATGTGCAATTTTCCCCCATATTAAAATTTAAGACTGCTGAATGTTCCCTCCGTTTTTTCGGCACCGTGCACAGCTAGTTCATTAGCAGAAATGAATAGCGAAAGCCCGGCTCATTTAAATTGGCTGTCTTACATGACTTCTCGCCGTACTCTGTTCCTGTCACATGCTTCCAAGAATCATTGACTCTTATTATACATGTAAATGGCTATCATAAAAATAAAAATTTCATTTAAGATTGTTAATGACTTTTTTGCAGCAGTCTGGCTTCCTTTAATGATTATACCCTGCCCCCTAATTAAAAGTATTTATCTTTCAAGCATCCGTGACCGGGGCCGCCGCCGCCGTCGGAGTTGCTCAACAAAAGACGATAAGTCAGTCAAGTTTTGGGGAGGCATCACCTGCCTGGGATTAAGCAGCTCGCGAGGGGGGAGGAGGTGTTCGCCGGCATCAGTCACTGCTGGAGGTTTTGCAGGAATAAACACTGATACAGTTTGAGTAAAAAGTAACCGTCAGCGTGAAACATTGAATCGCTCCGACCACATTCTCCCCTCCCTCCTTCTTTTTCATTTTCTGCAGCTCGCCTGCTTTTTTTTTTGTTTTTTTCCCTCCCCCCGCGCGACGTTTTTATACATTACTGTAAATATTTTTTGTTGTTTGGCTCAGAGCGGGACTTTTCTCTAAGCGTGAACCAAATGGTCTCCGTCGCTCACAAAGAAACTGTTTATCATGTCTGTCTGCTGAGGGAGCATCGTCGGGGCTCCAGCGTCAGACCTGGCTCAAGCAGTGTTTGCCAGACGCTTGGCGGGGTTTGTTTAAGTCTACTCGGGCACCAGATGGGTGCGGTTTACGGCATAAGACGATACTACAAGTGGCAGGATGTGCACACATTCACTATAAAGTATCTTAAAGTCAGCTTAGGGGTAGTGCTTTTGATTGACAGCTCACCTGAACCCCCACATCTGGTAAAACTGATCGAGCGACAGCTGTTTTTTTTTATGTATTTCTTGAGCCAGATGTGCGTTTATAAGGAAAAATAAGGTTATTTGGACACTTTGTCATTGATTTTTTTTTATGATTTTACGAGACCTCGACTTCATTATTCACCCCTTAATTTTGTGCTCTAAATTGAAGGTCGTGGTTCTCGAGAAATCTGGACGACAGATTGCAGATTCGGTTTTCACAACCATTTTCGTGGAGGCAAAAATAATCTGCCTGGTTTGGGAAGATCACTGGGCAGAGCCACAACACTCGAAACATACACGGAAACCCAAATTTAGAAAGAGAGAGAAAAAAAAAAATCAGTTTGCCCTTTAGTCAGTAGATCTGTGACTCTTCCTGCTGAGGTTCACCTCAAACATCTGATCCCAGACACTCACCAGTACCGTCGACCGAGGCACTCAGCATGTCGTTGTCGGGCCAGATGTGCTCCACGCCGCTGTCCCGCATCTCGTCGTCCTCCTCCTCCTTGGTCAGCAGGCCGTGGCTCTCGGCGCGCGGCGAGGCCTCCGGGTTGGTGAGGCTGGCCGGGCTGCCCGTGCCGTTGATCAGCGGGTCTTCCTCGGACACCGGCAGCTTGTCCTCCTCCTCGGTCTCCGAGCCCGTCTCCACCACATTCTCGTAGTTCAGAGCTGTGACACACAGAGCGACAAAGTCCGGTCAGTACAGGAGAGTTTGCGATCAACTATTTAAAAATGATATGGAGCGAGGAATGTAGGCGTGAGCCGCTAAGTGATCAGGAATCTGAGAAGGGATCGACTTGTTTTGGAAATTGCGGTTTTATTCCCAGATTAAAAAGGTCACCCCACATCACTGCTCGGTCCCAAGGCGTAGGCGCTTTTCTTTTGCTTTTTTTTTTTTTTTTTTTTGTGGGTTACACCCCAATTACAGCATCCGCGACTGGAATCTGTGACTGAACCGCAGCGGTGGGCAGACAGCTGTCGAGGAGATGCGAGCCAAAATAGCCACTAATTTTCAGTCCTGCTCACATGCCTCGGATGCCAACGAGCTGCACCTTTCAGGACGGCTCTGCTCCGGAGCATACCCGCCACGTCTGACATGCTCCGCATAGCACGGGCGCTATTAGAACTGTCGTTGCCACGCATACAAAAGGCTTAACCTATAGTCATTTAGATTATTCATCGCATGTACCCCTCGGATGTCTTCACATTTGCATCGCCAGTGAACCATGAACATACATATAAATGTTTTTGAAACATACGAGACACACGACGGGACCTCGAGGCCTATCGAGTGCACACATCCAGGGAGCTACCACACACACACACACCACACACACACACACTCAAAACTCCAGAGCAGCATCAGCCGGGGCCCGCCCGCTTCCTCAACACTCAAGTCCCAGACATATGCCTGCTTTTCTCAAAATAGACGGCCTGTAAATAAGAGGCTGTGAACTCAATCAAAGGTGGCTCACGTGTAAATTAGTCACCACCATCGGCAGGTTCTCGGCGAACGCTTGCCGCGGCGTAAATCGTGGCAGGAAAGGACATGAGAAGACTTATCGGAGGAGTGCAGATGGAGCGCTCGGCGAGCCAGAAGCATGGCATCACATCGGGGACACACCTCATTGGCAGCTCGTGCAAGAATGTTCTGCGGTAGGAGCCAATCATGGGAGGGCCCCCGAGTTTGAGCCACCATAGCGAAGAGGTGGAGGCTTTTTTTTTTAATGCGCTTTAGTTGAATTTATGTTTCGGAGTCGTAAAAAAGCTGCAGCGAGCTCGTAAGTCTTTGGGTGAAAATCAGCAGATTTATATCTAATAGCTTTGAGGAGCCATTTTGTTCATAAATAGCGGCACAACGCCTCACATTGTGGCCCTGTAAAGAATCAACAAGCTTAATGACGGCAGTTTTATGTGCCATATTTTGCCTACCGAGGCCTGAAAGTGTCGCTGCCTCTCGAACTTTTTTTTTTTTTTTGTCTTCTTCCCAGAATCGAGAGCGGCAGCCAGACGAAGTCCGTGCATGACATTTCTGAAGACATTATACATATCAAAAGATAAGCCTCCCCACATCTCCTCCTGACACGTCTCCCTGCGACTGACTGGTCCGCACTTGCCTTCAGCGAACAACTGCACAACAGGTGCAAATTAAAATGAAAACAGGGCTTTCAAATGTGGGAGGGGAGGCGGAGGGGGGGAGGGAGGGAGGTGGCAGGCAGGCAGGCAGGCACGAGGGGGGGAGGATGAGGAGGAGGAGGAGGAGGAGGGTGGGAGTGCGGTGACCTGCCTCGAATACCAATCGACGGAAGAAACAAAACCTTTTCAAGAGGTGTGATCACAAGGGTTTAGGCAAGTTCAGACTCAGTAATGCTCCTTGGAGATGACAAAAAAGGCAACCGAGGCCGGAGACCCAGGAGTGGAGGAGAGACGTTGGGAGTTCCTGGGTGGTCTACCTTTCGGTACAATTGATTTTATTTCAATAAAAAAAAAAAAAAGCGACATGCTTATTTCACGTGAGAGAGAAAGATCGCGTGAAGACAGCTCTCTCTCTCTCTCTCTCTCACGTCGACGACAAAAAGATCATTTTTCGCTGAATTCACCTCTCGGCGCCCCTTCACCCTTGAGGTTTTGAACTTTTCCCAGCAACGTCCCATCAGCTCTGTGTCCCCCCCAAAAAACTTCCAGAGGGGAGGAAAGGGGGGGGAGGCGGCAGCACGGGGCTGGTAGAACAAAAGGCCAAGAGGCTTGGGAAGCTATCAACCCGTCGCTGTGAACCTGATCTCTGGATGCAGATTCAATGACGGCGGAGCAGGGGCCGCCTGAATGAAATTATCTAAGGCTGGACAGGTTTTAAAGGGCCCATTCTTCCCCAATAAAAGGAGCGAGGGAGCTTCTTTTTGTTTAGCAACACATCCACGGCAGCAACGCACACCGTTCCTGACTTCCCACGCGGAGGGGAAAAAAAAAAGAAGGGAACGGTCCTGCGGCAAACTCTTGCGATCGAGAACTAAGAAAGTAAATCCTGGCGAGGCAAAGTGCTGCTTTCATTTCACATTTCTGTCACCCAGTTCGAGCCATTTCGCTGCCTCCCTGCTGTTTCTCTCTCTTATCTCCCGTGACGTCTTGCTCTCGAGTTTTTTTTTTTTCCCGAACAGATTTAAGCGGGCGGGGGCGTCGAACTGTCTCGGAGAGTCTACAGTAAAAGACGCAATCTTCCCCCGAACGTCAGCTGTCAACGTATACCTCCAAGAAGGCAAAAATGACAGTGGGGTGCTCGTCAAGTCAAACGCGCAGCATTAACGCCGAGAAAGCCGCCATTGTTTAGGTGCCACCGCATGACAAGAGCCTCTCCCTCTCCGAGCATGAAGCATCTATTGGTATTGTGTCACGCAACAAAGTAATTCTAACCTACTAATATTTTCCAGGCAGTTATTTCGCCCCCCCTCCTCCTCTCTCCTCCTCCTCCTCCTCCTCTCCTCAAACCTCACTCTTAATCAGCCTTTTGTGCTGCCGAGGAGAGAGAAAGACAAAGAAAAGATAATGTTTACTTCTCCGATGCCTCTTCTCTGCTCTCCCTCTGTTTTATTTTCTTCTTTCTTTCATACCTTGAGTGTCACCCTCGACAAAAGCAATCACGGCCGACGTTTTACCAACTCTCACTACCTGTTTGATTTTGCTTTGAGGTAAATAAAAGGGGAGCGTCGTTGACTTTTTTTTTCCTCCCTCTTCCAGATAATTAAAATGACACATGTAACAGCGCAATTCTTGTTTAATATCGGGTTTTAAACTATCTGACATAACCCTTTCACGGGCCCGGCATTATTCTGTCACTCACGCGCAAAAAGTACAGAGAGGAGAGGAATATTGTATATTGATTAGGATGGCTAGAAAGCGTCAGCGGTGACAGCCTGAGAGGGAACCAGAGAGCACGGGGAGAAAGTCTTATTAAAATCTCATCATTTCTTTGATGAAGATAAATAAAAGGAGGGGAAAAAAAACAATGGCGCAGGCAATACTTCAGCGGTGACAGTTGTATTCTGCAGATACTGAGGGCGCCGGTGGAATTAATTTAGTGCCCGGGAAACAAACTCCAAATCTAAAATGATTATATTTACAAAGCGTCAGGTTTGACAGTGAACAAATGGCTCCAGTGATCAAAAACGCCTTTAATGTCGGAGTCATAATCGACTCCTGCAACAACGGAAAAAAAACAACCCCAGAGATAACTCACTTGGCGTGTGTGTGTGTGTGTGTGTGTGTGTCTGACCACATGCTGCATTCAAAGACTCCCAAAGTCACAGCAGAACACCGACTTGCAAGCTTTCATCTTGACCCCATGGATGGTGTTTGTCAAAAAAGAAAACTTTGGATGTATGGCCTCGTATGCACGGAATCAATCTCAAGCTGAGAGAACCAAACAGAGATATCAGATAAATGAGCTTGTGGTCTCTGTCGTGCGTCTTTGATTTCTATTTTTTGGTCAAACTTTTGAAATGTTAAGTGCCTCTTTAAAAAAGCAGAAAAATCGGCTCGTACGTGTTGGAAAACGTCCATATTCCGCTTAACTGCGACATCGTTAAACTCGACATCCAGTTCGTGGCAGCTCGACTGGAAAGTTAGTTTCAGACCGAGCTTTTCTCACCAGTACCTGGACCCGGATCTCTACCGTCCCCTCGACGGCCGCGGAGGCAAAGTTCAGAGGTGCTACACCTGCACTCTGCCCGGGAAAACCGCCTCGCCACGCTAACGAGCGTAATCACATTTATTTAACGATCCCGAAGTAGTCGTCCAGCGCCCAGAGGAGGCTGCACTAAAAGCCCTTCCTGCTCGGAAGAAAAGTCTCGGCGCCAGAGAGAAAAGAGAAGCTCCTTCTGTTCAGCCGGGCCAACGGTGGAGGTGATCGCTGCGGGGAGAATGACTAACACCCACATTCGCGCTCTCAACGCTAACCCCGGCTGACTTTTTTTTTCTTTTTTTTTTTAAGCCGAGTGTCGAGGCTTAGCTCCAGGTGACACGCTCGGCCTCCTACGCCGATAATGAGCCGGGACATTCTCCCTATTGGACGATAACTGCTCACGCTCGCTCCTTGTCTCATGAATGTGAGCCGGGCGGATCACCTGGATGGCTGCGAGGGAGATGGGGGAAGCGGGAGGGCCTCAGCGAGTGTGCGGTGGGGGAGGAGGAGGGCATTAAGGTGGAGAGCGAGGTCGCTGCCTCGTGGCTACGGCCGGCGGTCGCGGATTCTCGCGGTGACCTTTTGTCTGCCCTCGTTCCTGTCTACAGTTTAAGCACTTCCCCGGGTGAAGTCTCACTGCCGCCTGATGGAAAACCTCACACCAACAGTCTGTCAGCGTTTTAATACCAACCGCTAATTATTTCATGTTACGAAGGAGTCTTTCTTTGACAGATGCTCGTCCAAAAAAAAAAAAAAAACAGCGGAATAAAACTTCAGATTCAGCTACAAAATAAAAAAAAAGGTCTAAAAGTTAAAACCACAAACTTCATTTTGGAGGCTTTTCATTGGCCCCTCAGGTGATGACTTTCCTCTTTTCAGACAACGTTATTGCCGCTCGGGGGTCAAACTCCAAAAAAAAAACACACAAAAAAAAAACCCCTCCGAGTCGCACCGCACAAAAGAAATCGCAGACATGTTTGGATATTTTGTGCTATCTTGTCTCGGTATAATGGTGCGATCGAGCACAAGGGGCAAATCAGGGCCAAGTCGGTGAAAGGACGGTGGCAGAGGGCAAACAAAAGCTCTGAAAGGAGACAGAGAGAGAGTGAGGGGTGAGGGCCGGGGGAGAGGAGGGAGGAGGAGGGAGGAGGAGGCCGACTTGGGAGAGACGATGAATGGTGAAAACTCAGTGAAGTGTAAACGCAACCTGGGAGTGTGTGTGTGTGTGTGTGTCTGTCTGGGTGTGTGTGTGTGTGTGTGTGTGTGTGTGAGGAGGGGGAGGGGTGTCGCTGACTGAGTGTTTGACTGATACGAGTCGTGGAAGAACAACACGGTTTTACAATCTCCACGCCGTTAAAAGCGGAGGGTGAAAGTTTAACGGCGTCGACACTTTAAAACAACCAGCGTTAATCCGTTTTTAAACTGTTATTAAGCCAGTTTAAAGTTTGTTTGATCGGCTGTAAATGGACCGTTTATTAAAAATGGTTATGATTAAGTCAGAAAGTATAAAAAATGACATTTTTTTCTTATGTTTGAGAGTAAAAATACAAATATATGATAATATAACCTTCATATTTATGGTTTTCCTAGTTGTATCAACAGGGAAACAGATTTTTCCAGGTATTATTCTCATCAGATTGTCAAAAACCTCTAAAAGCAAAAAACAACCTGCTGATTTAAAGTTCTTTCAGCTGCATTAACTTGATAAATCACCACTTAGTTCAATGTTACTGGCTGAAATCATTTAAATAGCAGCAAATATAGTTAAACTGTTGAAAATAACTTGCTTTTTCCAGGATTTTAGTTCCGATCATGTTGGAAAAACTCCACAAAATAATCCTAATTCAGTCTCCACCTGCAAATGTATATTAATGTTCACTATATGGCATTAAAACTCACACAACTGGTCAGATTTGTTGTTATTATTGTCTGATATTGGTCTGAATCTCGTTTGGTGTGAACACATTATTCGTCCTGAGATCTTATTTACGTCTGAAATAAACAATATCAGCGATCGCCGTCTGGGTTTGAAACTTCCAGCTCGTCGCCGCACATCCATCAAAATCGCCGCTGGGTTTTGTCCGCGAGGAGGAAGAGGAGGAGGAGGAGGAGGAGGAAGAGGAGGAGACCCCCTCTCTCCCTCCGTCTCTCTCGCGGCGGCGCTGACTCTAATTCAATTAAAGTCCCATTTATTTGCCGAGGAGGCCGGAGCAACAGGCTGGGGAGGGCGAGCGAGGCAGAGAAAGCTTCGAGGTTTGCTCAACAGCTCAGAGGTCCCACCTTTGCCGGGTCCTGCATGGATTCACCATCTGTGGCCCCCCCTCCTCCTCCTCCACCTCCTCCTCCACCTCCTCCTCCTCCTCCCCCAGTTCACACATGTTCCTGCCTCCAACAAATGTTCGAAGTAAACCTCCCCCCCTCCTCCTCCTCGTCACACAAGCCAAAGAAGAAGAATAAAAAAGACACACAAAAGCTTCCCCTGGCTGCCCTCAGGACTCCCAGGCCAGGGGAGTGGGAGGGAGGATTCAGAGAAGAAGAACAGAGGAGGGAGATGTTGGAGGGGGAGAGAGAGAGAGGAGGGGGAGGGAGGAGGTGAGAGAGGATATGTTTTTCATCCCGGCTCAGGTGAGCTTCCCCTCTCTCGCCTCCTGATGTTACCCTGACACACGTCAAGCAAACGGCGAGAGAAGGGGGGAAAGAAAACGGTTAAAATTAGAAAATTTAATTTATTTGATAATTTCCCAGAATAATTAGAGTTAATATGGGTTAATTAATATGCAAATCTCTCAGCAGATGTTCGGCAGCGAGGCTGCGCGACGGCTGAGGAAAAAAAAAAAAAAAAACAGCCCCCTTCTACTTTCTCCTGCCTGGTTTTGGCTGTCAGTTATTGGGCCGTAATTACTGTAACTAACCAAATACACACTCTCTCACACACACACACACACACACACACACACACACACACACTGAGAGAGGGAGAAAGAAAAAAACGTTTGCTTGGTTTCCAGTTTTGGTAGTCGAGAGAGAGAGAGACCATCGCTAATTTCCCCTCCACTATAAAGACCCTTTTTAAGCTGCGAGCTGAATGAATGCAGCGAGTAGTTTAAACTATTTAAAATGTGCTGGCCTTTGTGTGTGTGTGTGTGGATGTGTAGAAGAAGAAGAAGAAGAAGAAGAAGAAGACAAGAGCACCTGCGCGTTAGCATCGAGGAGGAAAACGCCGGGCTAATAGCGGCAGATGTGCGGCATCATAATAAAGGAGGCCGGACACGTGTTTACATGTGTGTTTGCGGCTGAATGCTAATGCCACAAACACGCATATATTAACAGCAGAGGGATTAAAGCGGAAACACTTGAAGCTAAAATGAAAATTTATCAAATAAAAGATGTGGGAGCGTTTGTAGAACGATGCAAAAGAAAATGTCGAGAAATTAAACGTATTTTCTAAGTTCCCCCTCCCCCGACGTCAACATCACAAAACTAATTCAACTGACGGTTTAAGTCGCGTTTCGAACCTTCATCAGCCTCTCGAACGTGAGACGTTGCTGTTTTATATCGTCAGCATTGAGATTCTGACTGTTTTTAAAACCGATTTAAAGACTTCCGGAGCTCCAAAATCGTAATTTCTGATGTTGCAAATTCAATATATTTGAATTTCTGACTGATTTTCTGATGTTTCATAAACTAAATCATCTGTCAATTAATCAAAAAAAAATAAATAAAAAACACAAACAGATAAAATTTGAGCACTTTTATTTCATAATTTGACAATTAATCTGTTGATGGAGCAGAAAATGATTGGAAACATTTTTTTTTTAGTCATTTAAGTCTCAAGTTTTGGAGACAAACACGCTTTAATCATTCAAGTTTCTCAAATATGAGAATATCTTTGCAATTTTGGGGCCTAAAATCAGCATTTTCACTTTTTCTTAAGTTTTATAAACTCAATTATTGATCAATTAAGCAAAAAACTAACAAACAGGCGCATGAATAATGAAGATAATCACCAGTTGCAGCCCAAATACAGACAAAACACAGGCAGACATAATTTTATTATACTTCTATTTCGTTATTTTCCTGTTTTTCATCATCAAGTGTTGAATTTCTTTGATTGTTTGAGTGTTTTTAAAGCCAATTTAAAGACTTTAAAGCTTTAAATCAGCGCGTTTCCCCTAACGAAATAAACACATGATCAATTAATCAAAAAAACAACAAGAAATGTTATGATAATCACGAGCTGCAGCCGCAAAATGAAGAGTTTAGCTCTTCTGGTGTGTATTCTTGTGGGAGGAGGGACGGGTTACCTTTAATAGAAAGATTTAATTCATGAATTCATCCCTGGGGAGGGAGAAAAATATAAGAGCCTATCTCAGGGTGCTCGCCAGGGTTCTCCTGTGGTCAGCTCTCTCCAATAATAATGTGTTTCCGATAGCAGTGAGTGTGTGTGTGAGTGTGTGCGTGAGTGTGTGTGTGTGTGTGTGCCAAAAGCTGAGACTGTTATCTAAATCGTTCCTCTTTCTCTACGGCCTCTCTCTTCGTTTTTTCCTCCTCCTCCTCCTCCTCCTCCTCCTCCTGCTGCTGCCCAGTCTCAAAGGGACACCATGGCTCAATGCCATAAGTCCACGCCCCGGCCTACACACACACACACGCATGAACACACACATGAACACACACACGAACACACGCACTTACATGTGGGACGCGGCAGCAACATGCATTCATGGAAAACAGACGCGCAAACACACATGACGAAGCGGCATGCGGAACATTTTTTTTATAAATAGCAGCACACGCTTTCACACATGTAAAGAACACACTCGCGCACACACACACACTTACACACACACACTCAGGTGTTGGAAACTGCTGACACCGACTCGTATCAGGTCAGATTTTGAGGTGGAGCGAGGAGGGGGCGTCAAATTGATAGTCGCAGCCTTTTGTTATCAGCTCTGACTGTTTAATACTGGAACCTGGCTTTGTGTGTGTGTGTGTGTGTGTGTGTGTGTGTGTGTGTGTGTGTGTGTGTGTGTGTGTTGGAAAGCCCCATGAGAGCCGGTGTGGCCTTGCAGTACTTCGCCACCACGATAACACATCTGCTTTGGGTTCATCTGTTTATGAATCACTCTTATCTGCCCTGGAAGTGCTACACTGCTCCTGAGTGTGTGTGTGTGTGTGCACGAGAGTGTGTGTGTGTGTGTTTAAGTGCCAGCGTGTGGGAGTGTGCATCTGTGTTCCTGTGTTCCTCAGTGTGTGTGTTTCTCTGTTGGCTTGTGTCATTGTGAGTATTTACAAGAGGAGGAAAACAGGGAGACGAGGAGGGAGGGAGGGAGGACATGAGCGAATCACAACGCATACCAGACTCCATTCGGATTTTGACATTTTTTAAAGTGGCTGCAACACAGGCCGACAGCTCGGGGCGGACACTCGGAATGTTTTCTAATGTCACCAAAGATCTCAACTTAAAGTTTTGGAACATGTGAAGCTTCAATAAAGATGTAAATATCCGGTTAGTGTGATGGAAAACTGCCAGAAGTGTTGATAATACTTGATTTAAAATGATGCGTTTTTCAAGTTAGGTTCCCGCTGAAAAGAGTTTGCTGTTTTTCAGGTGGGTTTTCCGTCACTTTCTCCTGATAAAAACTACAAAATGCAAGTGTGGTGAAGCATGCAACAACTTTCCTGAAATCATTTCAAAATTCAGAGGATTTAAGACATTTTGAACCTCGATGTCTTTGATCACAAACACTGAGAAATGAGGACGGAAGAGCCAACAGTTCTGACTTTGCATCTAACCACGAAGAGAGATGCCAGCAAAGGAACCCGAAAGCTACATCACAGGTCATCTGCCATCAGGACAGGTGCTGTGTCACCTTTCCTTCCTTTACACCTATGAGGAAACTCCTTCCATCGCTGCACAGAGAGGCAAAAACCCAGTAATTCTTCATCCCTGACGGCCCCCACGTGCCTCGTTTTAATAAAAAAGAATCTATAAAAATAAATTACTTGCACTAAGTATATGCAAATTCAAATGTAAGCAATCATTGCAAAATTAATTTTGCCAGAACTGATTAAAAGCTTTAATAAATCTATATACAGTATTGCGCCAATCTGATATTGTAAATTTATTACGCTCCCTGTAAGATTAATTAGAAAGCTACGGTAACATATTGCACTGCCAGGCCAGATTACTGTACTTTTTTGTTAATAACAGTTAAGCAGAACCTGAGCTGTAATTACCGGCGAACAGAAGCTTTTTGATGCTGATTTCCTACACCGGGAGGAGAGAGAATGAGATCGAGCCGGTGGGAAAAAAAAAGAAACAAATGAAGGCTTCTTCTTTTTCTCAAATGCATCTATTTTGGAAAAAAAAAAAAAAAAGAAAAGAAGAGGAAGAATTAATCACCGCTTGAAGTTCATCTTTCATCCCGGGCTGGAAGATTTCATTTTCTAGAACTGAGGACGTGAATTAAAACGTGTCCTCGTTTGGTCTGTGGGTTGAGCAAGGCATCAGCGCTTGCCATGGTTAGGAGGATGAATTCCCACCTGAGAACTCCCCCAAACCAGTCATTTTTTTCTTTCGTTCACTAGACTCTTTCACCAAAACTCAGCGGCGAAAACAACACGGTTTGATCCGGCCAAGGTTATTCTGCATTCTTGTGCACAGCGTCGGGGCCGCGGCCGCCTTTATCTCCGCAAAACAGCACCTGAGAGTTTAAAAAAACAACCACTTCGAAAGCAACACAGGAGAGTTTTGCCCGGTTCCTAAAGAAGCGCCGGGCTTATAACGACCCCATTGTGATCAAACGATGGCCACTTGTGTTTTCTTTTTTTGTCCCAGCGCAGTAAAAGGTCTTGAACTGTGACAATGACAAGGAAAAACAGGTCAGAGTGAGACCTCTCGCTGTCATAAAACTCTGCCAGTCACCAGCTGTTTAAAGGTCGATCTATGTGTGTGAGTGTGTGTTCAGGGGGAATGGAGGGGAGGGAGATGGAGGGGGGAGTCAAGCGGGGACCTCAGATGGACTAAAGAGATCAGACAGGATGAACTGGGGGGTTGGAGGGGGGGGTCCAGGTGAGGGGCCACAGGAGGGTGAGGAGGAGGTTTTGAGTCCTCTTCTTCTTCCTCTCTGGTCCGAGCCAATCTGGGGGCCCGGGGCCTCATTCACATGGTAATGAGAGTGTAAAATCACATCTGTTACCCCCATCAACACACACACACACACACACACACACACACACACTGGGAAGATCTTTGTCACCTGAATAGCTTCCCCACCAGGTATCAAACAAGCACCAGGAAATGGGGGAGTGTGTGTGTGTTTGTGTGTGTGTGTGTGTGTGTGCGTCGACCCCAGCAGGCAACCGGCAAACTGGGCTCTCCAATCAGTAAATGACACACAAACACACACGCACACACACACACACACACACTAGAGAGGTGGCCTGGGCCCTCGCAGAGAGGGAGAGCCCTCTGGAGAAAGGCGACTCGCTCTGACACTGTTACCAAGTTCCCAATTAGCTACCAGCCAGTCAGAGGGGGGGAGGCGGGGGAGACGAGGGGAAGAGGAGGAGGAGGAGTCTGGACAGACAGGGGGGGCATAGCTTATTGTCACGGCGACGACCTGAGTGACCAAAACCATCCACTCAAAGCTCTTTTCTTTCACATTGGACTTGATTTCTTTCTGTGAGATTGCAACAGCTTAGCGCCAGGAGTGAAGCTGCTGTCACAACCCAAACCTCACACGTTCAAACCCCCCAACAGAAGCCAGTTTGTGTTCACTGGCAACAAGTCAAGCTGCCACTCTATCAATCTATGAGTTGTTTGGTTGATAAGATGACAGTAAACCCAGAGATATACAGTCTACTTTCACAGAAGGGGAAAGACACCAGAAAATATTCAAATTTAGAATACTGAAATCAGAAAATGTTGACTTCTTTGTCGTGAAAAAAAACATTTCATTGTCTACTAATTAAAACAATTGCTTATGTTTCATATGAGCTACTGTTAAGTAATTACAAGGCAATTATTGGAGTTCATATATATCAAATTATCAAGTTTTATAGAGACCAATATAAATTACATTAATTATATACTGAATAATATAAGTTTGTGCTACAGAAACTGCAGAAAAACATCAGATGCTATCATTTCAGCAGATTTCTCGAGTTCAGTCTGAGAACAAACAGTTGCTGAAGGTCAGGTCTTTGCACCTCTGTAGGTAAATAATCTTTTGGTGGTGAATAAAGCGTACATCATTGTGCTGTGAGCTATAAGAATTGAGTGTATTTTAAGGATGTAAACACATATTCATGCTTTTTTTTTTTCTCAATCGATCTTTCCGCGATCGCCGCCTGGATGCGAGATTTTTGCAACACCTTCCTATTTACCACACCATCCAACTGCGTGTGTGTGTGTGTGTTAGACAGCGCTAGCGGCAAGGTACGCCAGGTGTAAGACACCAGTGTGATGACACAACTTAACCTCTCCCTCGATCTCGGTAAACGGCACAAACAGGCAGCGCTGCAGTCGGAGGCCCCAGAGCCCATGACTTATACATGATGTGGGTGGGAGTAAACAGGAGCAGACTGAGGCATTTTGTTTCCTTTTTTTCCCTCTTGCCAGTTGCATCTTTTTTCATGTTGTACCTGTCTTTCTTATCTAGCCGCAGGAGGGCGAAAACTACACTTTTAATTACATGGTGGGAGTTGAGGGTGGAAGCGGCAGTGGGGGATGCGGATACCTAGGGCTCTTTCACATACTGTGCTACACCTTAATAAGGAAGCTCAAACCTTAAGCTGGAGAGTTCAAAACCGGCAGCCATCTCCACGTTTACAGGTGCAACCTTTAATGTCGACGCTTGTGCGATTACTGTCGTCCGTAACGGCAAAATTAACACGGCTTACGCCACTCAAACTGTACACTCTCCATTTCAGATTGCATAAGGTTCCTATTAGGTGAACAATGAGTAAGATAATTAGCTTAAACTCCCAGACTGATAATGTATGAAAACGTTACAACAAGGGTCACAGATGTAGCAGCTAGGTGTAGGAGATGCTCTAATGAGGATGTCGAGCACAAGATGCACGCAAATAAAGTTAAATCAACGAACACATTTGTACTTTTGTTTGGATGAGATTCAACAAGATAAGTGACCTGACTCGCGGATAAAAGCGTAGATGGCACAAGCTCAGTCACATGTGTGCGTGCATGTATATATTTATATCCATCTAAATATATGGCTTACATAATTGAGTGACTCCATTGGCATGACGTGAATGGCTGCAACATACGGGCACACACACACACACACACACATTCACAGACTCTGTGGTCTCCATATACTGTAAGTAAAAAGGAAATTTTGATCTAAGGCTTCCCCCCCCCACCTACCCTTGGGTTCTGCCTCCCCGTGTTTCTGTCAATCCTCTCCTTTTTTTGATCAGTGGCTTGAAAGAGTCGAGCATGTGTGAGTGCTCAGGTACCTGGGGTATGCCGAGGTGCTAATTAGCTCGGCAGGATAATTGATGTGTAGATTACACCGTTGAACAAATGCTCTGACTTGTTTGTTCTTCGCACTTCTCAGCCCTTTCGCGAGGGGAGGGAGAAGAAAAAAAAAAAATCCTTCTCGGCAGCACCTCCCACCCCCCCTTTTACCTCAGCCCTAATGAACAATTTACCTGGCTTGTAAAGGAGGTGGTTAAGCCTGCCAAGGCAGAGGGAAAACAAAGAGCGGGTTGCGCTGGAGTTCATTTCCCACAGGTGGAACTACTGTCTCCTGTGCTTCAAGACCTGCGTCTATTCCCTGGTGCTAGCGAGGCTGGCTGTGGAAGAAGAGTATGTGTGTATACGCTTTGCCAAACCCTGAAGGAGAGGATGGCGAGCATACATAATTCCAAAAGGGAAACAATTTAAAAAATGAAAGAGCATGCCATTAAGAGCGCCGGTAGGCTTCCATTGTTCTCCCCCCCCCCCTTTCTCCTATAATGCTATTTCCTCCATCTTTTGTCTTTGGGACGCTATTATTAGCCGAGCGCGCACGCAAATAACCTCCCCCTCCCACCCGCGTCCGTTCAATAGGGTTTGAATTTGCTCATTAACGGCTAAGAATCCGCAAACACATTCGCCGGAGCTTTTGCTACTGCTAATAAACTAATCATGCCCTCTCGTCTAATTGGGAAATAGAATGAGGGGAGGAATGAGAGCTTCGCCTGAGGATTTTAGGGAGCTGGGTTTCTATCGCGCTGGCAGAGAAGTGGAAGTGGAGCCCATTAGCAGGACAGATGTAGAGGCAAAAGGTGAACGGCTGAGACGTCGGCGCCTTGCCACACTGCTGGACCGCCCGTAATCTGTCACCCACACTAGTTTACAAGTTAAACACATTATTGTGCTTATTGAGTCTCATTTCTAGGATGCAAAGCGCCCGGCTGCCTTTTTTCTCTCCCTGGTGGAGCGCTTACAAACCTGCCAGGGCACTGTCACTGCATGCAGGCTATTACCATTTTTCTTAGCAGTCCTGATTAGTCAGGCAGGGAGGGCAGACAGAGAGCAGAGAAGGAGAGAGATAGGGGAGCTGAGCCAAGACATAAAGTCGTACTCTCATTGTTTCTTGATACTTCCTTCACATCCCTCAGAAACCTCGTCTCGGCGGCCCGAGAAGCCTCCGAATGACTTCACAGGTCTCCAATTTTCACAGCTCCCGGAAGTCATAGCACTGCTATTTTCCCGTGTAAAGGGGCAAATGATTTGCACAGTGTAAACGACAGGAAATGTGCTCTGCGAAATGTCCAACAACGCCGTCAACTCCGTGTTTACCGGTGACATAGTTCAGCCGTGAAAAATGCACTCAATACAAGCTCCCTGAAGAAGATCATTTTATACTCTTGTTATTGTGTTAGTGGCCTTAGGCACCTCCAGTTTGCTATGTCGGTATGATAAGGGGGAGAAAAGATGAGCTCTCTATTTGAGATCAACCCTGAACTCCCTGGGACAGATTACCGTGTCATCGAAAACCCGGGGCGGCATGTTTGGACTACTCCAGATTGGGAGTCTTGCTGACTAACTGGCAGTTTCCGTCGCCAACCTGATAACTCTGCTCCAACATCCCTCACCCCAGCCCAGCCGGCAAGCCAGCCAGCGAGGCAGGCAGGCAGGCAGGCAGGCAGGCAGGCAGGCACTTTTTTTTTTTGTTTTTCCTCCCTGCCTTTTTCCTGTCGCCATCTCGGTATTTAATCTAACACCGGCAGGCGGCAAGAAGGGTTTACTTTTCCCCCCTCAAAGACAGCTTTGCGAGGCGGGGAAGGCAAAAGTGGGAGGAAGAGAGCCGAGCACTCAGGCGGGGAGGGACAGGGGAGTCTAGGCAAGGCACAGGAAACCTGGGCCAAGCGTCACTTTTAACAAAAGCCTTTCATCTTTCTCGCCGCTTTTCCCCCAAGACAGTGCGCTTCCAGCAGTGGGATCCTTTTAAGTACATACCTGATAAGGAAACTTTTTTTCTTCCCTTTCGAGAGTGCATAAAGGAAAACTATCCCCCTCCCACACACATATACACACATCCCAGTGCAGTTAAAACCCTCTCATCGCTTTGAACGCCAGATACTGTCCCTTTTATCCCTGGCAAGCCGGTTTCCTATGGCTATTAACTCATTCAAAACAGGTAATTACGGAGGGCAAACAGAGACGCCACGGATCAGAGTGAGCCGCTCAGACCCACTCCACCTTTGCAATCAAACCGGTTGGCGACGTCTCAGCTCGCGAGCTAACAGGGCAGAGGTAGTCGAGGATCCATTTGCGGATAACTGCACCTAATCCATTTTAGTCAGGAGTCGCTGTGGCAGGGCTGTGTGTGCACCGGGGGAGGACCCATGGGATGTATGTGATGGAGAGGTCATAAATCACAGAGAAGAAGTTGAAAAAGTCGAGCTCCCACGGAGGGAGAGAGGTAGCAGACGAGGGTGAAACGCCCCTCAGAGCCAAACAAGCACAGCTATCATCACCTTAGTTAAAATATCAGCAACCTCAGGCCGGCGAGGGCGGGACTGCCAAACAATGGCCTCTTCCCTGCGGTAGGAGAAGAGACGGATTCATGCAGAACCTCTGGTGGGTGGTGGCTGCAGAGGGACAATTCCCTCAAGTGTAGTTAACATAGCTTGAGCCAGTTGGTGGGCATTTTCTTTATCCAAAGTTGCTGCACACATTTTTAGCATGGGTGATCCCAGTGGGAGTCGCACTACAAGGCTGGCAGACTTGCAGAGGGGGAGCTAGGTCTTTAAAGGTGGAATAAGTGAGAGTTTTAGTTTAAGATATACAGAAAATATCAACAGACAGCGACTAAATAACAGCTCTGACGTCTAACGCCAGTCTGGGGCCCCTAGCTGCACGGCTAACTGAGCTAACTAGCTGCTAACCCTAGCAGAGTTAGCACTTGAACTCCACAGCAGTTCCTGTGTTCAAAGTCGCTGTTAACATCGCAGAAAATCTTGACTCAATCTCAGGAGCCAAGTAGCCCTTTTTCACCTATCTTCTCATCTGCACAGGAAGTAAATGGCGCCCCAGGGGAGCACTCACTCTTTCCTTCCTCGTCTCCTTTTTTTTTTTTTTTCTTTCTCCTCCGCTGTTTGTTGTTTCAGGTAATGAAAACAGAGCGGCTGACAGAGACGTTTTCATGTTGTTTTCGTGACCCGGACGACATGCCAGAGCCTCCCGCATCGCTTGTTCAAGCCAGAGGTGAAGTTTGACAAGATCCTTAAACATTCTCCCCCCCCGTCCTCCTCCTCCTCCTCCGTCTTTTCTTGCCTCCACTCAAATTTTGAAGCAAGCTGTTGCGTAAGAAACTCGCTGTATCTATGGTAATGGGCAGCTAATTGATCCCATGGGGTTTCAGCTGGCATGGGGAGAACTTATTTACTCTTGCGACAGAGGGGTATTTCAGCTCAGACGTTTTTTTCTCCCTCCCTCTCAAGCTTTCCTCTAATGTGACTATAACTCTCAAATTCTCTTATCTGTGCAGGGCACGGCAAGGTGCGAAGGGGGCCAATGTCTACGCATTTTCCCATTTGAGGAGCATGTGTTCGCGGTGTGACAACCAGCCGCCCGTCGCACCGCAGAGAGGAACCAATCAGGCGTTAACACCTTGACTCTTCTCTCTGAATGTGGCCGCCGCCGCTGAGCTGCTTTCGCCTTCGCCTCGATGTCAGTGCTACAAATTGGCTTCCAACAGGAATCCAAGGTGCCAAAGAGCCATTAGACGGACAAAGGCTTGAAGTCTACCCAGGGATTAATGTGTCAAAATCCTTGTGTCACACACAGGAATCAACCCTCTTCATTAGGGCTCGTCGGAGACTGCCAACATCAGTTCGTCTCAGCGTGCACTCTGCTCCTTTCCTTGTTAAACTAAATTGAACCATTTTCATTGGGTTAAATCTACCTGATCCTTTTATCAAGTGCGAGGTGCGACAGTAGGCTCCCCCATAAATGTGTGGATCATCAATAAATCTGCGGGAGAAACTCGCACCTTTTCTATTCTGTGCCACCACGACAAAAGCTTCTCGACAATACCTAGTGAAATTCGTCTAAAGAGTCTAATGGTAGCCCAACGAGTCGGGGAGCTGCAGATATATTGTTGGATGCATCTTCATGTTGAAAAGCACAAACAAAACACCTGCACCACTGGGCGACAACAGGCCCGATTGTCAGCGAAGCCCATCTCCAATTAAACAAAGTCGTAATCTGCCGCTGACAGAGCGGATTAGGCTTTGTCCTGGCGGGGGCCTCATGGGAGGGAGTAGGACGAAGGAGGAGGAAGGAGCAGCTTGGTTACCACAACTGGCGACTTAATTTCCTGCGAATGCGGCCCTTGTATCCTCCCGTGAAGTTACCTGACTCAGCGGGCCGAGCGGGCGGCTGACTCGCCGTCAGCGTGCGGGGGGAATCAAATCCTGTCCGAGATAACAGCTAATCATTTGTCACCCCGAGAAGCAATTCCCTCCAATCACCCGGGAAGAGAGCGCCACTTTATTCCACCGCGCTGTCAGGATGGCAAGAAATTACATTCGGCCATCAACTTCCCCCCCCCGCCCACCCTCCCAAATCTCTCCTGAGCCCCGTTTTGGAACGATAGAACAACAGCTGACAAGATTGGAAACGACTCTCTCTCCGACGCTGACGCCGGACACATACATGTTTCTGTTGCTACACCTGCGAGGATGTTAAACTAAACTCTAACCCCAAAAACCCACCCTGAGGTCAGTTTTTAAAACAAAGACAAACCCCTAAACCCTGAAACATATGGAAGAATCTGTTTTTCAAGCCTCGTCAGAACATGTCGTCCAGAATACAAACTCACACAGGAGCTTTGGGAAACTCTGGGAAAACACATGCATGCAGGCAGGCCTGTATCACACACACACACACACACACATTCTGTAGCCAGCCCGTGCAGCTGTTTCCTTTCGGGATTCCTTGAGTTGTTACTCTGTGACACTCTCCCTGCTTTCTCAGTTGAGACAATCACTTCGAATGAAACTGCATCCAACAGCCTGAAACTTCTGCGTCGGGCTTCGACTGAAAAAGTTACTCAATGATTGAAGTCATTTTGTGAAAAAAACAAAACAATCCAAGATATTTAGTAAATTCTCCTTCCCAGCACAGCTTATGTAACTCGAGCGCACAGGAAGCCTCCAGATAAAAAGCTGTGATCGTGTGCGGTTTGTCTGCACCTTTTTCTTCTTTGTCTGAACTTCGGTTTTCTTTGGACGGTCGCCTAATGAACTTTGTCTCCGTCCCCTGTTTTGAAACGTGTATCCAAACACTCTCTCGTTCTTGAGCAATGCGAGCCGTTTCATCAGAGAGAGAGAAAAAAAAATGTTGATCTCTGGATTCCATGTGTTAGCAAACTCATGCTAACTAGGCAGCTTGCCAGTTTCTGTTGAACTCTGTGTTGGCTTTTAGTAGAAAATATGCCAGTTTTTCGTCGTCTTTGAAAGAGCGAACAAAAAAACCTTTACATATGTGGACTGAAAACCAAACAAGACGAGGTTGAAGGGCTTCTTGAATGTACACAAAAAGGTAGAAAATCAGCTTTGGAAATTGGAATATTCATATAAAACACATCCACATTCACACAAACGCTTAATCTTAACCTAAGAAAAGACACATGAGATGTATATTAAACGTCTTTTCAGAACCAAACTGCACATCTGCCGCAGCTCCTGGAGCAACGCGGCTCTTTCTATCAAATGCTCCTCGGTGCATTACTGCCACAAGAAGCTGAATGATGGCAAAGCAAAGCGGTTCATAAGGTTTCATATTCTGAGTTAGTGAACTGACTGGCTCTGGGACGGCTGCCCACACCGCATTGGCCATACTTAATTACATTATGCACGGCGCGGGGATATTCATAACATACATGAATAGCGAATTAAAAAGGAGGGGGGAAGGAGAGACAATATTGCCAGTGTGGAAAAGGACCTCTGACATCGAGCGAATCTGGCGACGTCTTTAAAAAGAAGACACCGTCCTATTAGATTAGCGATGCTACATTAGCGACAATTTAGGGAAAAGAGGAGCACGAAAAGTCCAACCTGGGAGCGGAGACGAGCGCGACGGTGACGTCTGGGAGACGCCAGCTTGTTGACGGCATAATGCTAAGTCTGTGTGTTGAAGATAAGAGCGCCATACAGTACGGCCCTAGGCCTGACGCCGTGTGTGCGTATGGATGTGTCAGCGAGCGGGGGGAGGACGTGTGTTTGTACACAGATATATATGAGTGTTAGCGTGCAAGACAAATGAGAAAGGTGCTTGACGGTGGGAAGCGACTTATCTCTCATTATGGGCGAGCTAGTGGATGAATACGGCGGTCGATAGAAAGAGAGAAACAATTAGAGAAAAGCATCCAGGACTATAGATTGTGGAGGTGCTGCTTTAGGTGGATGTGTGCGCGTTACGTGCTAGATATGGAGAGAGGCCATAAAACTGCGACTACAGGTTATATCAAAGAGGCGAGCTCCGGCTTTGAAGGCGCAGGAAATTGATCGTTTCACGCCTGCAAACTTTCTTGATTTTAAGGTAGTATTTTTGAAAATGCTCCATCAATAAATGGATGTAGCAATGAGGAAGAAGAAGAAGAAGAAGAAGACGAGGGGAAGGGGGGGAGTGGACGAAAACAAGAAATTCAAGAGCAGGCGTTTTTCTTTCCCCTGCACAAATACCAAGGGAGACGTCTGATTTTTCTCAGGTTTAACTGAATAATGTATGCATACTTTCACTTGGGCATGATGAAGCAATTTTTGGCCTTTACAACCTGCGAGCGCAGGGGTGGGCTTCACTTCCTGCACGTTTGAATAATTCAGACGACCAGGTGGAGGAGTCTCAGAATACTTGATATCTTTTTTTTTTTTTTCTTCCGGAAAGTAAAACGAGCCGGGTTCTTATTCAAAATGGCCTCATGAATGATTAAAATAGGTGTTGAGATACGGGGAGGAGGGGGAGGAGGGAGAGCCAGGAGAGATAAACAAAAGTGTGGGTTTGTCCAAAACAATTTAAATTTGAGAATGTGGAATGACTTCAGGGATCAGAAGGTCACAAAACTCGCTCGCTCAATCGTTATAAATCCGTACAACAACCCGACCTTCTTCCCTCCTTCTTTCACCTACATGCGAAACATTCAGGTTCAGTCTGCCGTTGCACTCTTTGCAAGTCACTCCGGATAAGAGCGTCAGCTAAATGGCTAAAATGTAAATGTAAAATGACAGGCCCTGGAGATCTCCCTGCCCTGGATGTGTGTGTGTGTGTGTGTGTGCGTTTTTTATCCACGGAGTTCAGGTTTGCCCTTGATAAAAGAGGAGCGCGAGGGGAAAATATATTTGTGCCGAAGAGGAGAAAAATGAATAGAGGGATTTGCCGTCACAAAAGTGTGTCTGACAGGTTGAAGGGCTGGAACCGCGAGCGATCGGACACCTTGGTGGGCTTCCTGAAGTGGCAACTCCTGAGCGTATATGAAAGGGGGGAGAACGTATGATGTGAGGAATCTGAGGAAATAAGACCGCGATGTCCCTTTGACCCGACGAACCCTAATGTGAGCAATGAGCGATTACTACACTGAAATAAGGTCGTACGTAACGTTTAAGCTGCCCGATTCCTCCGTACGTAGGAGAAATAACAGGTATTTATTGTGTCCTGACACTTAAATTTCCCTCTGGGATGAACAGCAGAGGCTTTAACACGCACCGCGCGCTCCGAGATAAACCCAGGTACCGGTCCCTGCAGAACCTTCAAATTACTTCAAATCGACGCAGTAAAATAAAGCAAAATGCATAATAATGTGCTAGCTCTCCGGTGGGAGCGCGAGGAAAAGCGGAGAGAGCAGGATAAAGAGGCAAAGGTTTCCCAGGGCCAGGCAGACGCTGTCGGTTCTCTCCTCGCCTTTCCAAACACCCCACGCTGCCTGCTCCTCGGCGCTCGCCCTCGGTGGCCAAACAAAGAGGAGGAGAGCTCGTCAGAAAAAAAAAAAGTACCGAAAATCAATAAAAGCGAGACCCCACCACCGACCACCTGGCCAAAGGCTCGCGCTGCTCATACGCGCTCCTTTTTCCCTCCTAGGTTTATTCCTTCCTACGCGAGCCCGGGCAGGGAGTAGGAGGCCGGGAGGTGGGGAGGGCTGGAGCAGCTGGGGCTCCTCCCACAGTGCTACCCGTGGGCTGGCTGCCTTGCTCAGGTGTACGAGGGCAACAGAGGCCACGGAGCAGCCGGGCCACTATTACCGACCTCTCCGACTACCTACAGTCAGCGGTGATGTCGAAACTCCTCGCTGTTTCTTTTCCACCGTCGGTCATCGCTGAGGTATTTCACTCCGCACTTCCCTGAGATCACTTGGCAATCTAATGGCGTGGGCGGCGCCGCGTGAACTCCACTCCGCAAGACGAACGGTGGGTGAGGCGAAGGAGAGTTTAGTTTTTTTCACTCAAATATCAAAACCGAATGTCTAGCTCTGCTATAACAAACTTTTTAAAGGACCCCGTAGAAGAAAAAAAGAAAAAAAACTTGTGCTTAAAGAGCAAATTTCAGTCAAATACTGGATTTATGGAGCCAGGTTCGGTCCCGCTGCGATCAATGAAGTCTATTTTACAGGGAGGACCTGGCCAAGAATGGCAGCAACGGAGAAAATTAACAAGAAAGCAGAGATTTGAGATCACAAAAGCTTTAAAAATCATTGAGTCGTATCATATTTTAAAGTGTGAGATCAGCCCGCCCGTCGTTTTGACCCTCTGCGAACAATAAATCGCAAAAAAATATCAAGAGAAGGAAGGTTGTGATCTTTATACTTTGTGCTCAAACGAGACGATAAGTGAGTGAGGAGGCAAAGTGCTTTGTTTTCTAAATATCAGCCAGAAATTGCTGCATATTCTCTTTGTTTTCCGAACTTTTGAGAATTAAAACGGGGCAGAATTCGCTCTTTGCTGATGGCGTTTGGACTTTAAAGGCCCGTCAGTGGTTTTATGAACTCTTTAGATAATTTGCTTCCTCTTTCTGTTCGTTTCCATCGACCGGCTCTCGCTTCTCGCTCGTATCTCCCCGAAGAAAACATTTCTGTGTATCCCTCTCTGACATCACCTTCTGAACAACATCAGCTGAAGTGCCTAAAATGAAAATATGACTCAACGCTCCCTCTCACACACACACACACTCTGACACACTGTTCTGGCAACATATGGCAAAACCCTAATTCACTCCAACTGTGGCTCGCCTTAAAATCGCTGCTGCGCCCTGTAAAGAGAGCACTTGTTTCCCTCCCACACAATACGAGGGCGACTTAATCTCAATTACACCCAGAGGTGAAACGCCGATTCACTTCCCCACCTGAGTGATTGGCCCGACAGCAGCGAGCTGAACTCTTAAGAGCAGCGCTGTGCCGCACTCCTCCACTCCACTTACCCCGCGAGGGGAAGGAGTGTTTTTTTTTTTTTCTTTCCTTTTTTGCGGTTTGAGGTCAGCAGAAAACTGCAGCCGAAGCCTCGCGGTTCATTCCCGCCTCGCAATCTGTATTAGAGCGTCTTAAAGGAAAGGCTTTAGTGACCGAGGAGTATTTTCCCTTCCCCGCTGGTTTTGGCTCTGGATAAGCTATGCCAGCAATGAGAGGATCCCTCTGATACCGCCGTGTTGCAGCAGCGAGAGGCCCGCCCACGCCGAGACCTCATCACGACCGGCTGGTATAGAGGTCGCAGCTGCTGCCCTCGACCTCGCCGCAGCGCGGGGAGGGTTAGTCGCAACGATGTAGGTGGAGGTTGAGCCGGAGACCTCGACGAGATGCTTTTTTTTTCCGGAGCAGAGCAGAAAGGTGGAGGAGACGGTGTGGAGGAGACTCTGGTGTGTTTTTTGGGTTTGGCTTCTTCTTTTTTTTTCCCACCTACATCATGTCGGCGATTGCAGAGCGACGACTCGCCCTGTTTTTCTTCTTTGAAGATACAGGCGCGCATTTAAAAAAAAAAAAAAAAAAATCTTTTGGTTTCAAACCTTAAAGTCTGCTGCAAACATGTAATTTGAGAATTTTTAGCTACGCTGCAAGAAAGGAAAGAAGCTGAAATACCAGAAAGAAACACTACAGATGAATCAGAGATACTTTTACATGACAAGACATCTGAAATAAGTTGGTTCAGTCGAGAAAAGCAGACTCACATCCACTAATTTAAGTGAAATATGATACCACCAATTATGAATAATATGTGGCAGCTAAATGACTCAATTTTAAGAATTACTGTCTAATTAACGCATAAAAGACGTGAAATTAAGGGATATCTCATGAATTCAAAGATAGAAAATAGAAAATCTCACGTCTTTTTGCGGCGCGTGAACTTGTTTATTAAACTTTCCAACAACCGTGTCCGTTTCGTAAGGAACGCCACATCCCAAGTTAAAAGAAAATCAATTTTTAAACAATTATGAAAGCTTTTTAGTCATAACAGGGTCACGTTACACCTCAACATGTCATGTCACCACAATTAAAGTCATTTAAATGGTTTGTTTTCATGTCTGAGTGTGTCCCCGTCTCTGAAACTCTCAATCCGAGTCCAGCGAATGTTCCTCCCCTCGCAGTTTCGCCTCTTCTTGAGTCTAAAGTGCATCGTGTAATAATCATTAGTGGAGTTTGTCCTCATTACGCCCTCCGCACCTCAAACTGGCAACCACTAAAAGAGAGAGAAAAGCCAAGCACGATCCCCTAATTGCATCCCCTCAACCTCTTTACCTGCCTCCCCCCCTCCACACTGAAGAGGGAGGGAGGTGGAGGAGGAGGAGGTGGTGGTGGTGGTGGTGGTTGAGGACAAGGACAGACGTGTGTTTTTGTGTTTTTAAATAAACATGACCCTTGTGGTTTCTCCCAAGGCGAGGCGGATAAAAAAAAAAAAAAGAGATGCCTGCGCGAGAGAAAAGGAAGGGCTCTCGACAACGACGACACCTTCGCCTCCGACACAAAGAGACGAGAGGAGAGGAGGCTGGAGGGGTCGGAGGCAGAAGTGCCACTCGCTCCGAAAAGAAAATAAAAGCCTCGATCTGGACATCGCATTCAAGAGTTAACGCTCAGAGAGGGAGCGCGGCGTTCCCCGCCGATATCACACAAAATAACAATCAGAGTTCAGCAGGTACAGAGTTCAGGGCGCCGGGAAACCAAAACTTTCTGTCCCCTCTCTCGCTGATTAGCCGAACATCCTAATCTCTCGCTCAGGGACATTTTGTTGCATCTCTGGAATACTTTCCTAAAGAGCTGCTGGCTCGGGGGGGGATATCTTGTTCTGGTTCTTTACGTTAAATGTAAAACAGCAACACAGACGAGGAGGAGGACGAAGAACAAGACGAGGAGGAGGAGGAGGAGGAGGGTCGGCTTTGTACAACCGCCGCTGAAACCTTCCAATAAGGGATTATGACACAGATCATAAATATACTCAACCTTATAAATATTTGAGCTTGGCTACTCCCCTTGCTTAATGTGCTGTACAGGCCCTAATTAAGCCAGTATCTGATAGATGCCACTGCATAATGATGTGCGGGTGTCTGGGGGTGGGGATGGAGGCAGGAGGAGGAGCGGCGGCGGCGGCGGCGGCTGGGGACAGAAGTATCATCCGAACCGCTCGCTTTGTAATAATGATAGCAATGTTTATGATGGCACTGCTACTTCAATTAAAACTACTCAGCGACTACTACGTTTCATGCTTCTGTTTTCAAGAGTTTACTTGAGTCAGGCGTTTGGTATCAGGTTAAATATTACTCAAACGTATCGATTTGGATTGAAAACAGGACGTTTTAGACGTAAATATGAGGTCAAATGTCTCAAAAAGTTGATTTTCTTTGTCGAACAAGAACAAAAACTGGCTGCGCTGCACTTTCATCGACCTCGACCTCGCTGACACGCCGCTGACAGTGGAGTTGAAGCGCCTTCTCTGGAAAAATCACCTTTTATCAGGTCATGTTTTTGCCTAAATCGAGTTAAATTTTCTTGAATCGAGTAATTAAATCTTCCTGTTTGCAAAATGAATCATATTGTTCTGAACGTCCTCTTGAATCAGCGCGGCTAAAATAGCTAAAAATTAGTGTCACTGTCTAAATAAATAACAACTTGATTCAATAAAACTCACATATTTGAGTTTCGGGGCTCAAAGCGAAGCTAAATTCCTTCATAAGAATGAGATTGAGTCATTTTTGTCTTTAGCTGATGTCTAAAAGTTTATTTTCTCTCTCGACAATGAGAGCCGCGCTGAACCCTCGCCGACCCGACTGAGTCAGTAACAGAGTTAAGTGCGTAAGTAAGCGCACCATCTCCCTGTTTCTCTGGAAAAACCCTCCTTTTTTTCGCCTGAATCGAGTCCTGTGCACCTCATTTTTTCTGAGAACGAGTGAGACAATCTTCTGTGTTTCCCAACATGCATCATATTGTTCCAAGAGTTCTCATATAATTTGATCCTATAAAGTTCCTTGAAACTTGACTGATTTGGATGGAATTTGACTTTTGGGGGCTCGATGTGAGGGAATATAAATTCATTTTTCTTGAATCAAATGCACATTTCAGCCTCATTTTGTCTGTTTCTAAAAAGAACAACACGTCTGAAGCTGATTATTTTGCAGAAACGAGTGGCGGCGTCGGTTTCCGGCCTTTTCAGGGTGAGAAGTAAACCCTTAAACTTCCAAAAACAGGAACAACATGCATGATTGGATGGACGTTGTCTGCAGCGCTGCCTCTCTGCTTCACACTCTCTCTCTCTCTGGATGAGACAGTCCGGTCATTGATTTCCCCTTCTCAGTTTCTCCCCCTCGATCACACTGAACCACCTCCCTCCTGTATCCTCCGCTGCACCTATTTTCTAAATTTCCTGCTAAATTTTGCAGCAGCGAACGCAGCTCGAGTCCTTGTTTTTTTTTTTTTTCTGCTGATGCCGCGCCGGGCTTTGCTTTGCCAAGCACTATTCGAGCGATGATTCACTCGCTAACATGCAGAAACTCAGGGTCCAAACTGCCTCGACCGCAGGGTGACACAGGGAGGAAATCTGCTCACTCCTGACCCGATGTAATGTCTCCACCAGGCCGGTTGTTCTAATAAAAGGGTAATGAGACAATATATGTTGCTGTTTTTAAACTTTTATTGCGCGTGGTGAAAGCTCCCTAACACTCAAAATAAAGAGAGGAAACCTGGCCCGGTTCTGACACACCGGGTTTTTCTTGAGACAAAATAGAAAAGTTGAACGACGCCGTGGGGACGACTCTATTCTGGACGCTTTCTTCTGAGCTTCCCTTGATTTTTAATCTCGTTAAAGCCCCGGGACTGACTTCTCACCTCCAGTTCAAAATGTTAAAAACCATTGTCCGGCGAACTCGGTGGAGGCGCGCGGAGCGAGCCGGGGCGGACCTCAAAAAAAAAAAACTTCATGACTCAATTATTCCGCCATTTGATTCATGTGCTAACCAGATGATCAATGCAGATTAATTATGTAATAGTCGTTTTGGCCGGGCGCCACGTGCAGCGGAGAGAGGGAGGAGGAAGGGAGAAAGAAGCTATAGACTCTTGGCTCGGGGTGAAGAGAAAAAAAGCCACGAGGACTCGCTCAGGTACTCAGGACTTATTCAATTACGGCGCCGCGGAGCTGCACTGGAAGCATAATTTCTGGGTTTCAGCCTCATCCGTTTACACACACACTCCTCCGCTGACCTGACAAGCTCTTATTACTGAGCAAACATGCCTGCCAAGTAGCCATGAAGCAGAGCCTAATGAGCACATTATTGTATTTACCTTAGATAAGGTGAGCTGCGCGAGGCGATAACAGGCAGATAAGGCCGTGTTTAAACACTGGATGTATACATTCGCCGGGGGGTTTTTTTGGTATTCGTCGGCCGGTCGAACGAGGAATGTGACACCGGGAGGATCAGATAGGAGCCGCGAATCAGAGAAACTCCGGACGAAACCAAGCGTCAGTAATCAAAGGAAGGGTCAGCGAGTTTTCAGACGCCCTGCCTCTAATTGCCAAATGATATTTCCAGTCACGGCGAGCAGGATGGGGGAGGATGGCGATGAGGCAGTCCAGCAGGAAGTGACCTGATGATCTGACGCTCGGGGTAAAAGGTCACCGACGAGTCCCTTTTTTACTTCAGCTGGCCCGCTGCATCCTTCCCCGGAGATCTCGCATTTAAAGCAGGAGGAGGGCCTCTCAAATTTATCACCTATTGACCATAGTTCATGGCGAGGTCATAAATCCACTCTCCGGCCCCCGCAGATGGCCACCTCAAAGCTCTGTCAGCTCGATAATACGAACAGGATACAGGCAGAGGAGAGGAACAAAGCCCCCGAACTCGCTCTCGTGTGAAAAGGTATCCGCCGCTGTCAATCCTGTGCGTTCGCAGCTTCCTGATTCAGAGTTTTTTGTCCCGCGGTGGCACCTATAGTGTGCCAGATGTGTGCGTACCCCCTCCTCCCCATCCCCTCCCTGACTCCCATCCTCCTGCATGTGACCTGAGACAGGCCCGGGGCAGAATTCTGGGTAATTTCTCTCTCACATCCTACACCGTCGATCGCGGCGCCTTTTTGAGGTGAGGGAAAGTGACAGCGCCGACTCTCCAGGGCAGAGCTTCCCAGTCGAGTGGATCAGCGGACTGAAAATCGCTTATGAATAGTCATTAGGCCTTCATTACAAAGCCCCTCACTACCCACTTCTTCCTGTGCAACCAAATGCCTCTTGTCATCTTCACAAGGTGTATCATTTAATTGCCAATTGATTTTTCTCCCCCCTCCTGTATATGACAACATGTCACATAGCAAAATGCAGCCTCGGCCGGCCCTAGGCGGCCGCATATTCTTGGCATCCTGAACCGCCTCTGAATATTCTTCAAAAAAAAAAGAAAAAAAAAAGGAAGAGAGAGACAGGATGCTTCAACCCAGAGAGAAGCTTAAGCGCCTCGCACAATAATTAAACTCAAAAAGAAGAAGAAGAAGAAGAAAAACATTCTTTGTGCCACGACTGGCAATTGTTTCTTTGTGACCCATTTTTCCCGTTTCGTAGGCCACAAAGCTCTCAGAGTGTACGTTCCTTTCCTTTTTTTTAATGTACAGCGGCTTTGACGAGTCACGGCAGCGAGTCTCTCCCTTTTTTTCTGGTTATAAAAACCCAACACGCCTGTTTGCTGCTCGCAGTCACTGTCAGAGCCATTAGCAGAAGTGACACACCTATTTCGCCTCAAACGTAAATGTAGGACAATCGGCGCCCCGATCGCACAAAAAAATCTCCCCTGTAACAAAAAAAAAAAAAACCCACACAAGTGACAGCTCCACATCCACTCACATCTCTTCTGCATTTTCTCTGTCAGCTCGGAGCCTGGAAACTACGGCGTCAGGGAAGGGACACAAACGGCGGTGGATGCTTCCCGCTGCAGCTCCTAACAGCTGCCTGTTGTGTTTGTTGTGTTTTATACAGAGATTGCTGGGCGTGCGTTGTAATGACATCCAAAATCGGCGGGGTTATCTGTCAGGTGCACTTCGCCTCGGGTTTGACTCCCCGGGAGGAGCGCTGCATTGTGTTGGCCGGGGCCACGAAAAAAAAAAGCATTACACGTCGCCTGTATTTACAGAGCAATTTCATCCCGCCTGCAATGCGTGGAGGATTGAGCTCGGAGCCTTGTCTAGCCTTCAAATGTGGCAAATCAGCACAGTCGCCCCCTTTGACACGAAATGCGGCACGATTATCGAGTTGGTGCAGCCTTAATAAGCTGAATAATGAGGGAATTTCAGAAATGCCCAAGCGCCATTATACCCCAACAATAAGAGCTAGGAGTGAGTAAACCAGTGCGGGGCAGAAGGTAGGCGTCGGGGATATAATGAGGCTACTGTGTAAGTAATGTAGTCTCTATTGTATACCCATGTAAATGCCCATTTCTTCACATGCACGGCAACCACGGCATTAAGCCAGTCAGAGATTTCTGGAAGAATGGCGCACACAGTGGTGCTCTTTTTTCTACTTCACCCCTTCTCTCTCTCTCTCCCTGCCTTTTTCTTTTCTCCCTCCCTCTCTCTCTCTCCGCTTTCTTTTCTTTTCTTATTTTTTTTTCTCTTCCTCCCGTCTCGGTGACAGCCAGTGACAGTGGCTGGCAGCCGCCCGGCTTCTTGAAGGCAAACATTACAGCGAAAAGATGAGCTGCAGGTGTGCCAGACTTGTAAACACGCGCTAATTACACATTTTCCAGCGGATGACAATGAGGTCACTGAAATAATTGCTGTTTTTTTTTTTTTTTTTTTCTTTCTCGACTCCGCGCCGTAGTCTCAGTGAGAACGACAGGATGTTGCTCCGCTGCTGTTTGCTCCCTCTGAACGAGCAGTTTATCCAAAATAATGTCGGCAAATTAACAAAAGGCGACTGTTAAAGGACAACATGTTTTACCTGATGTGTCTTTCAAAGTCCTGATCGTGACGGCTGGTTCTGATCTCAAGCAGCAGCACTACTGCTCACATTCCTTTGCTCAGCTTTTATCTGCAAACTGAGGCCTAAACTACTTATTTTAAAGGGGCACTTCACCCCGAAATCAAAAATGCATATTTCTCCCTTTATATTTAGAGCTATTTATCCATCTAGATTGTTTTTTTGTGAGTCGCAAAGTTTTGGAGATATCAGCCGCAAAAGCAAGACATTTTAAAAAAAAATAATTTTAAAAGTAAACAGCGATGCTTCTTTAAAGTATCACAACCTGGTTACTCAAGATCTTATTGGGTGCAGTTTCATGTCCTACTCGTGGAAATAGAGTTTGCTAACGCAAGCTAGCTAGTTTAATTAGCAAGCCTCTCCGTCCTTCTGTCTACAGCCTGTAACCAGATCGTGGTTTCTTTAAAGAGACATCTGGACGCCAAAAACAACCTTGATGGTTAAATATCTCTAAATGTAAAAGGAGGAATATGTATTTTTGGTTGTGGTGCGAACTGCCCCTTTAATCAACAAGATAAGACTACAAGGGCTCATTTAGGACATTTTTAAGAGTGTAATTCCTCGGCTGTTTGCAACCTCCTGCACAGAAAGCTCAGATCTCTATTTTACATCGTGGACGGGGGTAAAGGGGGGCAAACAATTTCCGCATGATCATGATTGCCATTAATTATATTGGCGGCTCATTCAATACTGTTTGTCCTCATTTTTTGAAATATGACTCGCCCGGACAGTAAATTATGTCAGGTACCTCGCAAATCACACGCCTCGGGCCGGCCGAGTTGCTTCAGCTGGAAGATGGCGGCGGCGGCGGTGGTGGGGGGGGTTTGTTTCAGGAAAACAATCTCTCTCCTGCATTGTCAGACGAGGAGGAGGTGGGGGGTTACCCGGCGAATAGGCACATACATCAAAAGAACTGCCAAACAATTGTCTGTTTTTTTATTAATAAGCTCTGAATATTGCTGCTGGACAAGGCCAGGAGAAGTGCCGGGCTTGCACTTTTCCTGCAACACAATACAGGTGCAGAATTTAACAGCCCTGTAGTTGTCGGGGAGGGTTTTTCCTGTAGCATAAAGAGGCTTGTAAAAATGTCCTAATCTGTCAAGGGGGGCTGCGATCTGTTGAGACGGAGGACGGGGGTTTTCAACAGGACCTCCATCTTAGCCAGTCGACTCCTGAAGTCCTCGAATGAAACATGATCGGGGAGTTTATCGGTTTGTTTTGCAGAAAACCACAAAATCCGAAACACAGATTTGTGTTTTTAACAGTTTCAGTTCAAGTCTGAACACAACAACAACTTCAGGATCCCGATTTAGAGACAGATGCTTGTTACATACACAAGAATCTGTCAGTTTTAACCAGATAAGAGTCAAATTCAGCCTGTAACACTCGATTTCTGATATCTGACCCGATGCAAACACATCAGTTTCAGCACCAGTTCGACTCCCGCCGTCCTCCAAACGTTAGCCGGACTGTGTGTGTTTTCTATCTGAGGTCTCGATCTGCTGCACTTTGTTTAAGTATCTCTTTCCATTTGTTGAGAGGGGAGTCTAATCCTTCGCCGTACTTTTTTTTTTCTTTTTTATACAAGCTGTTAATATTGATTGCCACCGCGGACGAGAGCGGGGCGGCTCAATCTCAATAACAGCATTCCATTATATGGCAGACGACAGCCGTGCCGAGTGTGCATCTTCCATGCAGCCACGCAATTTAGGGTATTATCAAATTGATAGTGACTCAAATTGATTTGGATAATGAAGGTCGCTGCACCTTGAAATATAATGGCCACTTATTGTAATTACCATCACAATTATCAAGGTCACCGCATCAAAAACAAAAAGGGGGCTGACATTGTGACCAGAGCCTGATGAGCCTTTATCATTTAGTGTGGCGATACAGTTAAATGTTAAAGTGACGGATGCAGATAAAGGGTCAGGGTTTATTTGAGGATGTCAATGAACATCGCTGCGGATAAACTCGGATCAGAGCTCAAAATCCTGGTGAGGAAACTACCAAAAACCAGACGTGACACCTCCTCCTGTATGATTTTGACTCCAGCTGCCCTTCACCCACCCTTCTTCCTCCCCTCCCCGCCTCCGATGCCCGTCAACGCGTCAGAGAAAACGGGGATGACATCCCGACACGAGCGGACCGTCACGGACGACACCTCGGCCGGAGCGCTCGCGGGCACGACGCCGTTTGAACGGAAAAAATCTCGCCCAAAAAAAAACCTCCAACAACCAATCCTTCAGCTCAGACACAACCTGCCTCCATAGGACTAATCTGCTCGTATACCATCCACAGGAAACAGCGGGGATGTCTGTCTACTATCTCTGAGAATCAAACAATGTTGGAGTGCGTTTCCTTTCACACAGTTGAGCCTGCAATAAACCCTCGGCCTTTTGTTTCGACTACGCCGCGCAGAAGGATGACCTCAGCTTTGAAACAATAAAGGGCCTGTAATGGTCTCTCCAGAGGCCCGCTGCCTCAACTTTGTTTCTCCTGAATGTGTGAGAAGAGGGGAAGAAGGCAGGAATAAGAAAAAAAAAAAAAAAAGGTTCAGGTTATAAACTTTCGCTGCTCTGAAGCTGGACGCCGATAAGGCTGCGACGATTTACGAGACGAACGACGTGCGAGGAAACATTTCAGATTTTTAACTTCAACCACATTGAATGATTTTTAAACGGGGGTGAGAAAAGAGATTACAGTGGCAGGACGGAGGTGGACGAACCGTAAATGAAAGTGTGTGTGTGTGTGTCTTAATGGTAGTAGTAATAGCGGAGGGTAGTAAGTGGGCGGAGGCATGGCAAACTGCTAAGAGGATCAAATATCGAAGCACAACAAAAGCTGTGTCACAGGGGCGTTTGAGTCACAAGTCTCCCTTCGACAGCCCCTTTACTCCGCCTCCTCCTCCTCCACCGCCACCCACCTCTCTCCCCTCCACCCTCCACCCACCACCCCGTACCTCTAACCTCCTGTTACCACGACAGCGCTCTGCCACAAAGACAGCCCCTGATATGACAAAGAACAAAACGGCAGACAGATGTAGGTATTGTCATGCAGAGTGTTGCCCTCCCTCCTCCTCCTCCTCCTCCGTCTTTCCTCCACCTCCTCCTCCTTCTTCACCCAGAGAGAGGAGGGAAAACAACCTGCCCCTGCTGCCTCCCGACACCTCGAGTCGCCGCCGTGACGGTCAGCGAGCAGGTCGACTCTCTGCTCTCCCAGCTCCACACAAAAGTTTGACGTATTTTTACATCTTTTTACTCCCATAAACCCCCCAAAAACTTCTGTTGTTTTATTCTTTTCAGGGTGAATAAAAAGCATTAAGCGTCTGGACTGAGCGCCAGACTACAGAGACGTTAGCAGCTCCTTAAGGCCAGCTGATGCATTGATCTAGTTTCAACATCAAACGGGGTTTTATTTTTAGCTTGTTGGTAAACTGGGTGAGACTGCGTGCTCTCGTTTCAGTCTCGAATCGCTGTCACGGTTTGCTATTTTGACTGGCCGTGAAGTCATGGGGGTAGTATTCGCTCAAAGGGTGTCGGTGACGTTAAAAAAGCGGTTTAAAGTTTGATTATTTCCTTTGCGGATCCCCGTTAAACGAGTTAAAAAAGAAGGAGAAAGCGGACTCCTTCTCTTCAGGGTCATCCGCCACGACTCTGACCCGTGTCCGAGGTGGGCTCTTGATGAAGCCCGGGACATATTATTACAGCTGGGAGACCCGGGGAGACGCTGGCGTGGGGACGAGTCTGATTGATTCAGACCAGATGGGCGTCCCAACACGTTGCTGCGCCGCGACCGAAATAGCTCCACGCCGTCTCGCTGCATTCCTCAGGAACACACTGTGCACTTCACGGGCAGAGAGGGAACATCCAGGAGAACCTTTAAATCCAGCGTTTAATATTCACCCTGCCAGCTTATCTGGGGTTGGACGAGGAGTCAGACGCTTAGATCAACAGATATAAAGAGGAGGAGGTTTCATTCCCAGATAGGAAAAGTCAACAATAATTCAGTGCATGTCCATCACAAGTCATTTATCACCTGCCTACAGACACGTCAGCGGACAAACAAGAGTACAAGAAACTCTGGGAAAGTTCTCTGATAGCATGAGTTAGGGATTCCTCACTGACTGAGACTGATGTTCATACTTTCTCAGAGGTAAATCAACATCTACGATTGTGCTGACCACCGTGAAAAGCACTCTGAACCGAGTTCCACTGAGCGTGTGCACCAAAATAACAAGTTACTTCACACGGCGGGGGGGGCGGAGGTGGCCGGAGAGGTACCTTAAATTAGCCGGGGATTTAACCTAATTGGTGAAAGTCATCTGCTCCAACCTTCACCGCGCTAAATCCCCCCTCTGCTCTCTAGTCTAGACTGAATTCTTGACGGTCCTGCGCTTAATGTCCCGGGCCGTCGGCTGTGTCGGCGGCGGGCGGCTGCAGCGGCGGCGGTAGCAGCAGCAGTGGCGGCGGGACAAATGCAGAGCGGCAGGCCAATCTGACATGAGGCCCGTCGCCCGGGCTTTAATGCGGGGTGGCAGCGCGGGCCTCTTTTTAAGGGAATCAATTAAGGTTTAAAAAGGTGATTCCTGGACGCAGTGTCTGGCTTTATTCCTGGGAGGGAAGAGGGAGGCTGAGGGGGGGAGGAGAGCGAGGGGGGAGGCGAGGGGAGATCCCATGGGGGTTAAAGAGAAACCACACACACACATAATCACACACCTCAATGGCACCATTGTCGTACGCAAAACCACATAACTGCAGATTTTGGCGTCGCCGTCTTGCCTGATTTGAAAGTTTACATGGTTGTTTTAGTGTCGACTGACTCTTGGACCCTTGAAACCCGTTGAAAGTATAATTCCTCTCCCTCTCCCTCCTCCTCCTTCTCCCCTTTCTACTCTCTTATTTTCCCTCTCCTACCTTCCCTCAACATTGTTTTCTGGATGTGCCGAAGCCTTTTCTCTCCTCGCGGCTCGCCAAACACAGCGCCTTTTAAAAAACATGACGACTACTTTCCTGCGTGTTTCTGAACTCCTGACACCGCTCCTTTGAACAGCGAGTGGCTCTCGGAGACGACACGAGCCGCGAGATAATTGAGATCTAAAACTCAAAACAGCTGAGTTGATTTGGCTCGGTCCTTCTTCTGGTGCTAAAACGGCCACTCTCTGCTCAGTTCTTCCACTCGGAGCCCTGATGAACTCTGGATCACCCTGTCACCCTCCATTTGAAACCACTAGCCGCTTTCCAAATTGCCCTGTGGTCCTCTATTCGACTGCTTTGCATTCATTAAAACTCGCATCTGATATCACTCTATCACTCTATCACTCGCCACCAAAACTTCCAAACCTGTGGGAAAGGCTGGGAAGACGAGGTTTTAGCCTCGCTCTGCACCGTTTAGCAGCGAGCTTGTTGGATTTCACTCGGTTACACCATGTATCAAAGGGAAGGAGTCTTTACTAGCACAAAGGTGCTTCTACACCTTAGCATCGACTTTAATCTGCGCCCCGAGGCGCCAGACAAACTATTCTTTCCTTTGCGAGGCACCTTGCATAAGATGTCGAAATCAGCTTACGACATGATCTTTTAAGAAAGCTCGCTCTTGTGTGCAGGTCGCAGACAAGGTGTGCGTATCCGTGAGCCAGAGAGAACGGCATTGTGATGTGTGAAAGATGAACATCCTCCTCACCTCCTGATCACGAGCCGTCAGCGCTCAGACACACATAAACAAATCCGAGGGAGCGAGGCTTAAACGCATAACTCTTATTTATGTCATTCAATTTAGCCCCGGCCGCTCGGCAATTCATTTTCATGATCAATTACAAAACCTTAAGGCATCTGTAATGCATTTTGGCTTTGACAGGCGCGCGTTCACGGGCGCTCGCTCCGAAAACGCACGGCTGTAAAAATATTCAACCCCGGCGCCTCTGAGGATTGGCTAATTTTCCTCCTTTTTCAGGGTGTATTTGTTTGTATTTGTCCCGCGGGACTCAACAGTTACCTACACCTTTGATGCTAATAGCAGGCTTTGTGTTGTGTTGTGTGAAGGTGTGTCTGCAGAGCTCGTGTCGAACAAGACGATGAAACAGGCTGCAAAAAGGGTAATTTGTGGTGGAGAGCTGGAGAGGGAAGCGAGGAAGAGAAGCTGAGAGACGCATTTTTGTATTTGGGGAGTTAACTATCGATTAAAATATGAGATTTAAAGGGTGAGTCCACCAATCTGACACATTAGCCCTGGGGAGAATCACTGCATGTGTGAAATAAAGTAGTATAAAGCCTTTAACTTGCATTGTGGGTAATGTAGGCGCCAGGTTTTGAAAAGGAAGGAGTGCATGGAATAAAAAGATGATCTCTCTGGTTCTGCTGTTATAGGACCCTGTGCCTACATTACCCACAATGCAACTTAACCTCTGAGCTGCCCTTTAGAATCTTATCATGGGTAAAACAATCAAAATAATCCGGATAACCAACGTTATCGATATTTATGGCAGTGATATGATAAAGGAAAGCACAACTAATCAATGATCGATGACAAAATTATAGCTCGGATGAAAGGAAGTCAACGTTTTCTCCGCCGGTGTCAGATTTAATGGCTTTTCCAAATCCTGACCTTTCACCTCTGAACCTCCCTGTGACCCTTTTTGTTTGATGTGGCACTCAAGCTGATATACGAGTCCCCACAGTGACATCTTATTAAATTTATCAAATATCACATATCAGGTGGTCGGTGTCGTCCGCCACTGAGAAGACGTTCATCCATTCCCCGAAAAAGAAGAGGAATTCAGAGGAAACGCTCAGAATCAACGGCAGGAGCAGAACGAGCTGATCTTACATCTACAGCAGCAACAAAACCAAAAAGCTACAGCAGATGTAAAGAAAATAAACAAAACATCTGGAAGCCACAAGTTTCGCAGCGTCTCTGTTTCTCTCCTTCAAACAGGTTTCGATTTTATGAATCACCGCTCGCTCCTCGAGGGAAACGCATCGTGCATTCCTCGAGCCGCGGCCTCTCGCTCATATACAGGAGGAAAAATTCATTTCAATATTTATCTCCATGAATATATTTTTCAAAAATCACAAAACGCGCGGCAGCAGCGGCGGCGGCGGCGGCGGCGTGGAGGTGGGAAGCTCGGAGGAAGATCATCAGAAAGGGAAATTGTGCACAGCGGGAAGAAAAATCATTGTGTTACCCCAGGTGAAAAATATTGTTGCTTTGCTTAAAAGTGCACGCAAAGGCGAGCTACATTATTAGAATGTTTAAATATTAATCCTTCTGCCGGGTAGTAAAGATGATGGAGTCGCCGAGTCAACCACTTTGTTTTTTTCCCTCCCCCTCCTCGTGCTTGTAAGGCCGCGGCCGCATTATATTTTCCCATCCGACCTCACTTTGTTCCCCCTCGTCCTGCGAGAAAACAACACTCAGGGTCACTCCTCAGACTCTCACCGCGGTTTAACATGTTCATTTTTGATGTTTAAACGAAACATGCGATATTAACAGGAAGCACCCGCGGGGAGGAGGGGGGTGCAATGCGTCACCTGACCGGCTCTGATCGGAGAATCAATACCTCCCTCGTCTTTGTCTTGACTGAAGGTGAGGTCAGATTTCAAGCGGCTGACAGTTAAAGGTACAACGACGTGCACTCGATGTAAAAGCCTCCTGCTGAAGTGCTCACTGTCAAGGTGACTGTCATGAAGAGGTTTCACTCCAACAACACTATGAATAAATTTCAGAAAGTAATTATCACCTGATGCTCGTTTCTACATTCTTCAGATAACATTCTGCAAAAATGTTAATATGTCTTATGTAAATGGCCCTGAGATTGCTGATAACTCCTGCTTCCATGCAGCAATTTGCAATAAAAGGGATGAAATGAAACTCCTCATACATCAAGAAGTGCTTACAGGGTGTTACCGAGGAGAAAGGAGAGGAGGAGGAGGAGGAGGGAGAGTGTTTGCCCAACAAAGCCAGGTGCGATTTAGAAGGATCTTCACCGGCACTCAGGTAAAGTGGGGGGAAAAGCGAAGTTCCCCTTGTTATGTCAAAAAGAGATTTCAAAGCCGCCGGCTTAAAGGTGGGTATTAGACTGCTCAGATCTGAAACACTTTGGGATCCTTCAGACTGAAATGGATGAAGATACAAAGAGCCGAGGGCAGGGAGGAGGAGGAGGAGGAGGAGGAGGAGGAGGGAGGGGAGAGGAAAGGAAGGGATAGAGAGGGAGGAGAAGACAAGATCCGAACGGCAGAAATAAGTTGCAGGTTAAGGAAACGCTTTTGGTCTAGGTGTCTTTTTTTCCTGGTATCAAATTTAATTCCCATCCTAAAAAAGCGGCAACGTGGAGCCGGCGCTCTGCAGAAACGCCAACTGTCGCCTCGACTTGAGGAAAGTTCTAACCTACAACTCCGATGATGAAACTAGAAACTCGCTGCAGTACTCGCTGTTGTATTTTCCTCAAAAAGAGAAGTCAGTCAACCTGTTTTGTGTTTAGTTTCAGACGTCCAAACCTCCGAGACTCTTGACAGAAGCGACCCTGCGACTGCAGCCGGCGAGCGCCGAGGGCAGTGACACGAGGAGAGGTCGGCGGCGAGGGGATGGAGGACAAAGGAGACGACAGATAGACACCCGAAGGCCCCCGGTGCACGAAAAGTGAGAGCGCTGTCACTCTCGGCTGCCCTCGCCGGCCCTGCCCCCCACCCGCCCTCCTCCTCCTCCACCCAACCCCGCCCCACCTGAGAGCGATTGCGGTGCATGTTCTAGTCACTCATGCACGAGAAGCAATACACAAGTTCGGTGTACAGCCACTTTAAAAGCTCATCAGGCGCATACTCTGCTTGTAGGAAATACCTTATTCATGACGGAGCCTGCCGAGGCATAGGTAATTACTTGAATCAAGGTGGCCTCGGAAATGTTTAAATCTACAAGGACTGGGAGAACGCATGAATAATGCAAAATAATTTGCATCTAAATTTTTTAAGTGTGCTTTATTCGAAAAAACCAAAACGCGGGCTTCGATTAAACTTTGATGAGTGAAAGCTGAGCGCTGCGTCCGCGCCGTGCACGCATGCGGCGGCGGTGGAAGAAGAACCTCCTCATTTGTAGAAATTATTTAGAAAGGCGATAAAGGGGACAGAGGGAGGCGAGAGGAGAGGAGAGGAGAGGCGAGGCGAGCGGCAGCCAGAGGTAGTGCCAATAAATAATAATTAAGAGCGAGAGAGGTATTACAGCGAGGCCCGGCGTCTGGAGGACGGCGTGAGCAGCATCCAGCGCCACCGCCGCCGCCGCCGCCAAACAGGTTGCAACCGGCGCTCGTACATCCACGCCGCCGCCGAGCATCTTGTTTGGTACACACGTTTTTACAGCTCCACTCGTACTCAACTCTTTGAATATTGATGAGAACGTGTTGTTTCGCAAAGCAATATTTCCCCCTCTTCGTTACAGCTCAACCCGGGCGAGGCGGCCATGTTTGTGTGTGTGTGTGTGTGTGTGTGTGCATTGTGTGGATGATGATTGGTTGCGTGTACAGGAGGTTTACATCATGTGGCATGCAGGAGGAGCTGGGAGTGGAAGTGCTTACCTGCTTTGGAGCGAAGAGGAACAGGTGGAGGTGGGTCGGTACCGGAAAGAGAAAGGAGAAAAAAGGAAATACGTGTTAATTTTAAGCAAAATCTCCTGGTTCTGCTCTGCTAGCGTACGTTTCTGACCAGCGAGTAATTCTGCTAAACGAAACCCAAACTGAACCCTCCAGTGACGTCCAACAGTGGGCTTCTCGATGCTGACGAGACAAAAAAAAATCCTGATAGAAACACTGAATAATTCTCATTCTTCACTACGGAGCCGAACACAAATATTTAGCATCAGCAACAAAAAAAAAATACCACCCATCTGCAGTTTGACTCGAATATAATTCCACATCTGACTGCTAAAACAAATCTGTCACTTCAGATGAAAATAACCTGAATGAATGTTGAGTCTCTCACACACACACACACACACACACACACACACACACCTCCCTTTGTTAAACAAGCCATATATCACTGCTTTTCTCTATCTGCTTGGCCCCGGACAGGGAGGGCCGGGGAGGTGATAGAGGAGTGGGGGATGTTGAGGAGGAGGAGGAGGAGGTGCACGCTGGGCATTTTTAAACGGAGGCTGGAAACAAAGGCCCCTCCTGAGGCCGGCCCCCTGCCCGGAGGATCACCTAGTCCCAGGCTACGCTGCTCCACTTTTCCCACGCTAACCTCCGGCCTCATTTGCATCCCCTGCTGCCCCTCGCAGCGATTATGTTCAGGTGAGCTGCTCTGTATAGAGGGGCCTGGCTTAAGCATGCGTGCGTGCACGTCCACGTACGTGTCTACGTGCATGCGTGCGTTTATGTGATTTTTATGTCCCGAGGTCCATCAGTGTGAATGTGTCTCGGTGCGTCCACCCCCTGATCCTGCTCTTAATTACGACTGACTGGCACCAGACACAATTGCCCCCTTGATTCGTCAGTTTGCCCCACCTCCCCCTCCCTCCCCCTCCCCTCTCCTCCACTCTCCTCCCTCCTCCACCCGGCAGCCCGCGGTGACCCGAATCATCTCCCAGCAGCTGGAGGAGGAGGAGAAAAGAAAACCCGCCGTGTGCGCACGATGACGAGCGCGGAGGGGAGATAGTTGAGACAGAGTTGCGCTGTCTTTTCTCCGTTCGATGACAGTCGCTACTGTTACACAGGCGCTCTATAGGTTACAACAGTAGTCTGTGTGCTGCTGCATCATCTCTGAAGGAGCCCTGTTCCCCCGTTAACACTGCCGCCACACACTCACACTCGCAGGCAGCACGACAACACGGCCAACACACTCAAGCACAAGATGTACGAGGAGGCTACGGCGACAACGCGCCGGGTTAACTCACACTCTGGCTTTGATTTACTGCATTATATCCCGTATCCTGCACAATACTTAGATATCATACTGTATAATACCATATCATACCATGCACAGCAATATAAAAGCTTTAATGTGCAGTTAAACACTGTACTATGCTACGCTAATGTGCTATAGCGAGCTAAACCTGCACTATCCTGTCCTTTACCAGCCTACACACGTTATTATACTGTACAATACCATAATATACTATAATATCATGCTAACTGTGCTGATAAGTATATTATGCCATGCTAACAGCATGCTATGCTATAATAAATGTACTATCCGATCCTATCCGATGCTATATTAATAGCATGCTACGTACTATACTATATATTCTAACGTACTTTAATATTGCATGCTATGCTACACTATGCTATGACGTATATTATGCCATGCTAACATAATGCTAAGCTATTCTATGCTTCTGTATGTTGTACTATGTCGTGCCACACTAGATGACGGTCGCAGGGTAAATCTTTCTTTTACAAACTAACATTGATCATGCGTGCACTTCAAACAAGCGGCTAAAAACAAAAATGCTTCAGCTAATGTTCAGAGTCACTGGTTCCTGACAAACTTTCTGCGGCTACACGGCACAAGTGTCCTAATAAACTCCGAGTCCATCGAGTCTCAGCACGGCGGAGCGACTCCACCCTCGCAGCACAGAGAGCCGCGGCCTCTAATGGACACGTATCGTCGCTTTTCTGCACTAAATTTATGTAGAAATGTTCACATCTTCGGCATTGTTCTCCCAAATAGACCTGAACCCTCTCACCCCAGCTGTGTCAGCGCCTTGTTCCTCCCACTGCGCAACACATACAGCAAACCCACTGATCTCTGCCACAGCAGCTCTTCACAGAGATAGCAAACAGACAAAAACGATGTTTGTCCCGCTGCAGTCGGGCGCCGCGCACACAACTACACCTTATTATTTCATATCGTGAGCTCGGGACTAACTCTTTCAGCTGTGGCAAGGGGAAACATAGCTACAAGGCAGCGAACAGGGATTCACACACACACACACACGCAGAGAAACAAACACACACATCCCTAATATAATTGTCAGAGTCTGTCCCTCCCCGTCTCAGAGTGAAGCCCCAGCGTTCACAGAGAAGGGTAATTATCGTGTATCCGAAAGGGAGGATGCAACCATCTCTGGCTCTGATTAGAGGGGACAGGAGAGGAGCGTCGCCTCCCTTCTGCAAGCCAGCGTTTTACAGGGAGGCGCACCTTTCACTGTCCAAACAACGTCTGTCAGCCGCTATCAATAGCTGCCGTGGGAGGGAAACAGTAGCCAAGGTGCCTGGACCGGCGTTCAGGGCTGAGAAATGGATATAAATTGGGTGAAAAGTGCGTTACAAGGCTCCACAAATCCCCCCCTCCCCGCGTGGAGGTGGAGCGTGGCAGCCGTCGCCCCGTAACATGTCGTACAACGTCCCCTTGTTGCACTTACACCAGGTTTCTATCATGTATGTCACACTCTGTAAAGCCCAGATGATGTCGTACCTGGCAGCCCGGCTGATTATAATCTTCGGACGGATGTAACAGAAAAAAAAAATAATAATCATCTTTCTCTCACGCTAGGGCGGAAAAAACTGATTCTGTCAGAACGGGTCTCGTCAGAGGGATTTTTAGTTGGCCTGTGTGTCACGCTACCTTCCTCCTTCCTGCTCCTGCTTCACTCCCCTCACCTCGTTTCTCCTCCCTGGAGGTTACCGTCTGCACCCCCTCCCTCCTCCCTCCTCCCTCCTCGGCCTCATCTCAGTATTTTTTTGGACTGTTTTTCCGATCGTTTGTCGATGAAATGTACCGTCTTCTTACTCTCACATCGGCGGAGGTAAGAAAGACACATACTGTGCCCACGAGAAGAAGAAAAAAAACATTAAAAAAATGGGGGAGAAACGGCAAAAACTTAATGTGCCGACCGCCTTTGAAGTTCAAGGGAAGGAAGTTAGCCGCCACTTGAGATATCGCAGCTAATTGTCCATCGCCGAGGCATGTGTGATCATACGGCGGAGAAAAAAAAGTGAAAGCGGATAACGACAAAGAGTGAGGGGAGCATACGCCGAGGCCTCATTTAGTCAATAAATGAGCTAAAAAGGAGCAGAAGAAAGTAAAAAAAAAGGAGAGAGAGAGAGAAATCGGTCTTCCCTGCTCCCCTAACACACCCCGAGTCGAGTCAACGCATCGTGGAAGATGATCGTCTCGACTCAATTTCTGAAAATTGCCACCGCTGCTGTAACCCCCCCTGCACCCCCGAGAGAGAGAGAGAGAGAGAAAAGAAAGGAAAAAAAAAACTTATCAGCGGTTACTCCTCCTTCATTTTATTTCATTTATGAATTACAAGGAAAGATGCCATTATATATTATTAATTCTCTGCTGTTGCTTTGGCTCTGGCTGCTGCAGCGGTGAGCTGCGGATGTCGGCGGCGGTGTAATTACGTTCTAGCCGGGCAGCCATCCGTTTCCTTTCAAAAATTTACAGGATTCTTAATCACGTTGCTCATTTGGGTGCACGGTGGCGGGGATGGCGAAACACAAACAGGGGCACGTCTGTTTGCGCGGGAACACCTGCTTAGCATTGATAGCAGATGTCAGTCAGTGAACTGAACACACACACACACACATACAAAAAAAAAAAGAAAGTGCGGCGGAGGGGAGGGGGTGGAATTAAAAATGCAAGCATCACCAACTTCTTATTATTTACTCACTCCAAAAAATGAACTACTGGAATGGGAGAGGGGGAAAAATTCCTGGCAAACGTTTCGGGAAGACGAGGCCTCGTAATTGTGCTCCTCCACTTCCTCCTCCTCCTCCTCCTCCTCCTCCTCCTCCTCCTCTTCCTCCTCCCTGTCCATCTCTCCCTCCGACTACGAAGTGAGGGTCGATAAGTATTTTCTAACCTTTACCCCCTCTCTCCTTCCCTTTCCCCTCCCCTCGGACGCACCTCAGCGCCGCAGTCTTACATTTCTATCCGTTTGCATCAGTCTTTGCTGCATTATTCATTTGCATTATAGCTCTGGATGGTAATTAAATCTTGCCTGGGATGCCGTTGTATTTAAATGAAACGTGAATATTTTAGCGAGGGAAATGCAGAATGCTTAATCTGCCCTCCACCACCACCACCACCACCCACTCTCTCTCTCTCTCTCTCTCTCTCTCTCCGTCCTCGCCTTTTTAAAGCTCGATTATTGGCCGAGCTTTGAAACAGTTTATTGTGCTCGCCCGCCCGCTGTAAACGGCTTCTTCTTAAGAATAATAGTGTTGAGTCAACAGCCGCATTGACAAACATATTTCAGCTGATGCGTTTGCCCGGACAGGGATATTTGATACCACACACACACACACACACACACACACACAGCTTCCTCTTCCCACGTGCACACGCGTGGACGGAAACACACACCGGGCAACAACAAAAAACCCGACACAAAATGGCCACGGAGGACCTTTGACTCGCTGACAGAGACCTTGATAATGTACACATCATAGAAGAAGATAGAGAGAGAGGAAGGAGGATAGACGAGGAATTAGGGAGGAAGAGACGGAGAGATAAGGAGGAGGAGAGAGGAGAGGAGGAGGGGTTTCATTTGGAGAAAAAAAGGAAAGGAAGGAAGAGAAGTAAGCAATGAATGTTGGAACGCCGTCCTCGTGTCTCAGCGTCCGATAAGGTAAACTGATGATGACTGTCTGTTATCATAATCTATTACTGTTTTCTAAAAGAGAAAAAAGGTCAAACTTCTCTAAAAACAGCTTCTTAAATGTGAATATCTGACATTTTATCGGGCGGTGACCAATCATTTGTGCAAATAATCTTCAGACGCGGCCCTGATGGTTCAGATTTGACTTTTTAGACTTTTTCTACACGTTTCTCTACATTTCGTCTCAAATCAGGAAATTTGACTAAACGATCTGGTTCTCTGCAGATTGTACTCAGGTGGATGAAGTCTAACACGGTCAGGGAGAAGAGAGAGAGAGAGAGAGAGAGGGGAGGGAGGTGCAAACATTTACAGATATCCAGAGAAAAACGGAGGAAAAAGATGCAGAAAGGAGAGAGAGAGAGAGAGAGAGGATGACAGTGATAGAGAGACCTCCGGTACGAGCTGACAGAGCGGAGAGAGAGAGAGAGAGAGAGAGGGAGGGAGGTTGGGAGGCAGAGGGATGAGCTGTGCCTTTAATGCCCATCTGGCCCGGAGATGTAATAAAATTGACATATTGATTCCTTTGAATTTACGAATGCCTGTTTCATAAACTCCATTTCCAAAGCCGAGGCCTCTTTAGAGCCCTGTCATTTTTCCCCCCAAATGGATCAATTATGTGCCCACGTAATCCTGTTACCTGAGAAACCCACGCATACTTCTCCCATTTGCGGCGCTTCACCGGGCGCACAGACTCGCATTATGTGCACATAAACAAACTGGAGCTTTTTCTTTTTTTTTTTTTCCTCTTTTGTTTGTGTGTGTGACTTCTCCCTCCTCCCTCCTCCCTCCTCCCTCGTCCTCGTCCTCCTCGTCTTCCTCGCCTCCTAATATCAGCGATTGTTTTCTTCCCCCTCCGGTGTCGTCGCACGAGTCTCCTCCCGGAGGGGCTTTAACGGAGGTCTTTCCTCTGTTTCCTCTCTTCCACTTGTAGAAATCCCCATTTACAGCGCGACCCCGCCGCCGCTGCATCAACACAAACATCACGCGAGCATCCAGCTGCAACAAGCTCCATGTTTTACATCCTTTCTAAGTCTTCAATCACAAAAAAATAGACGGGCTGAAGGATAATTTCTCTGATAAACGCGGCCTTCGTCTCCAAACTGTGCCGTAAGTAACGACCGAGGAGGTTCAGCTCGTCTGTCGCAAGATAAAGACCGGTTTGTAACTCTTCTAGCAAAATCACTAGAAACTTAATGCATTATATAAAATACTTCTTAAAAACTTTCTCAGTTGATATTTCATTGAAAACAAGTTAGAAAGCTAAAAATTACGGCTGCAGCCAACAATTATTTCCATTTTCCGTTAATCCGCTGATTATTTCCTCTATTCTTAATTATTTTTGGTCCATAAAATGTCACAAAGCGCTGCAAGATGACGTCCTCAGATCGTTTACCGTCACAGAGGAGGAAAGAAACCAGGAAAACATTCACATTTAAGAAAAAAAAGCAGAAGATCCGAGCGAGTGTTATAATCTGAAATGTAGATGAGTATAAATGGATAATGTGCTTTCAAACGACGATCATTTACTTGATTTGAGACAAACATCCACTTCAAAAACACCAAATTACAAGTCAATTTCAAAACTGTCTTAAAACAAGGAGGACATGTTTTTTGCCACGACAATAAAACTTTTAACTGTTTCCGGAGAATCGCTCAAGAAGCGTCCCCCAAAAAAACTGAGAATCTGTCAAAGACAATTTAACTTTTCGGTAAAAAAATACTCGAGACGAGTGGATTTATTATTGGAAACAGTCCAAAACATGGAACTCCTCGATCGCCTGCACGAGTCTATAAAAATACCCGGAATCACCAGTCGGGTTTAACCAGAAACAGAACTAGAATTTGTCTCAGTGTCACTGGTGCAGAAACGTGTCGACAAGAGGTTTTTCCCCCCGGCAGCGCGGTGGATGGCTTCACATCCGTAACCCGGGTGAACGCGGGAGGAGCCGGTGCTGCTCCAGCCGGAGCGGTAATAGCATACAAGTGGTCACGGGTCAAACCGGTGCGGGTGTAAATGTTGGAGCGGTGCGGCGGGCTGTCAGGTGGAACGGAAATGTATGAAGAGCGACAGCAGCGGCGGCGCACGGGAGCCCTTCGCCGAGCCAGTGGATATCTATTTTACTATCTCACATTGTTGTAAAACCAAGTGAGAGACAGAGAGCGAGGGAGGGAGGGAGGGAGGGAGAGAAAAAAAATCAGTCCTCGATCTTATTTTCCACACTCCGGCGAGCTACAAGCGGCTCAGTTACACTACACTTGCACCGAACAATCAGTCTGGCAAAGGTTCACAAAACGACGAAATACCTTGTCACTTACTGCCTGACCTGTTCAGCCGAGTGACTCCGGCGGGGGGAGAGAGGAGAGGAGAGGAGAGGAGAGGAGGACGGAGGGGGGAAGGATGGAAGGGAGGAGGAGGAGAGGAAAGGAGGGAGGGGGGGATCATGAAATAAAATAATCATGAAGGAGCTCTGCTGTGAAGTTCAGATACATTCCTGTGCGAGTGTAACCTTCGTTTTCATATATATTCTGTTTTATCAACAACTACACACAAAAAATCCACCCTGACATGTTTGGTATCCTCGGTTTATTCTGGCGGGTTCGAACAATGTTTGGCTCGCCAGCAGGAGTTCGTGCGGCCGACCCACCCGACAGGTCGCCGGGGTTCACCAAGTTATTGTGTGTTGAGTTAAGTCCGGTGCAGTTAGCGTCAAACGCAAAACCCGATTCTCTTTGTTTTCAAATCCACGGCAGGAAGGCTGGGTTTGATATCCAGAACCGCACCGCTTCATTTCTGGGACGACTCGCATCAACAACCGCCTCTATGACAGAAAACTGAATATGTTTGAGAGATTTCATCTCGTGCATCTTCCCGACCAACACGTCAACAAACAGTTGCAGTCCAAACCTGAACCCTTCTCCGACCCTGAACACGTGAACTGAGCTCGACTTTGTAAAACACCTCAAGTTTTTTTTGGGGGGATGACGAGAGAATTCAGCAACAAGCGGCTCGGATGTCGGGATCCGAGGGGGGGCAGGAGGGGCGTAAAGTAGACGATTTGTCACATAGCAGCCGTGGAAAGTTGGTGGAGCTTTGAGGCTGAGTGAGAGCGATTGTTAAAAAGTGAAGAGGAGGTGGAGGAGGAGGTGGAGGAGGAGGTGGGGGTTGGGCTTAAGGGGCTGACAGGCAGCTGAGTCCTGCTCACTGGACTTAATCTAAAAGAAAAAGGCCCCAGTTATGATGAAAGGTCGACAGAGTATGTCTCAGCAAATTGGCTTTCCCCCCCCCCCTTTTTTTTTTAAGCCTCGTGCTGCCTGAAGCTTCACCGCCGTGAAGGCCTAATGACCTACGGCCTGCTAGCTCAACCCGTTCTCCCACCTGTCCAGAACCACCCCCCCCCCGTGGATCAGGAGCACCAATTTCTGTGAGAACTTCGGCTGTCGGTGTCGTCTCCACTTAAGTTCCTCCAAAATCAGCGGTAGTGACAAATCAGGTCAACCATCAAATGAGCTTTGTGAGCCTGTTTTTGTCACCAGCGACGCACCGACAGACGCTTCTGGACTCCAGAAAAAAAGACAAGATAGGAGGGAATGCAGCGACCCGGTTGTGGCCAAGTTCTGAACACGATGGAACGGTTTGGCTCGTTCCAGGCCCTGACATGTCTCCGAGGCCAACTATAATGATGGACAATGACAGGTAATTACTGGGGGGGGGGGGCGTACACGAAGAGCTGCAGATCAGCTGTATCTGTGCTCTGAAGCGGGTCGGAGGACGGCGGCCAACATCCTGACTAGCGGCGGCGTCCAATAGGAAAAAACCACCGCAATTTTTTCGATGTTGTGTTTTCCCAAACTTGGATTGAAGACGTTACAGCGGCACTGGAAGCTACAATTAAAAACCAAAAGGTCGTCGATGAGGAAGCATCTTGTCTCTTCAAAAACAGAAGACGTTTCTGAGTGTAATACCATTTTTTTTTACAAATGATAATATCGGCTTATAGGTTTGAGCACAAAGTTGAACCTTTGTATAAAATCTGCCTTTTGCTTAAATGACAGCATGTAATCGAGCCGGCATGGACTCCAAAAGTTTCTGCAAAACCCTGACGACCCAATAAATCACAATAATAATCAACAATATGAATAAGTTGAGTGAAAAGTCCATGAATTCGAGAATATCTTTGGGTAAGTCCATGACCTGCACATGTTCACTTTGGGTCTGCCGGATCGTGCTTTGGATTGCAGCTGATCAAGTTTCTCAAAAAGTGTATTCGAGCGCCACACACAGTTTCTTTGAAACCTTTAGTTTCGATTTGATGCCCTAAAAACTTGACTTCAGTGACTTCTGACACGTTCGATGACTTTCAGAAACGTCTGATTGTTTTCAGGTTTACGAGACGATCCGGTGTCAGACTTTTGGATCCGGCTGGTTATTCTAACACCTTTGCTTCCTCGTGCATTTCCTCCTTCCTCGTCTTTTTCCTTGTCTTAATCTCCACTAAGAGACAGGTGTGTTGTGTGATGCCCTCACATATCATCATTCAGTCCTGGGTGTTTATTCTAGGCCGCAGATGAACTCCCGACGCTAACGAAGGCGGAATAACAAACAGCTCCAGTATTTTCCAAACAGCTTCACCTGCACGCTGGGAAAGAAGGGATGTGGAGGGGATGTTGGGAGGCGGGGGAGGCGGGGGAGTCGGTGTTGCAATCTCTCGTGTTGCACAGACTCCTCGGCGCTCCCCCTTTATAAATTACCTCATCAGTGACTGAAATTAACACTGATTCTTGCAGGCAATTTCTCAATTTCCAATGCTAATTAGCTTTTTCTCTTTACTTTTAAATTCTGTAGCACCTGTTTAGGGGGAAGACATCTTAGGCAGTGCAGGCGCATTTAATCACAATTTTAATTAACCATCCCCGTAGATGTGAAAGAGAAGCAATTATAATGCAGATGAATGATGATTTTTCCACATTAAATTGTTTTGTTTCTTCGTTATGTTGATTGCATAAATACTGGCGCCGTTCAATTTTTATCTACTGTAATTTTGTAATTGTTTTGCACAAAAAAAAAAAGGAAGGAAGGGTTTGGAAACACTGAGTTTGTGTGTTGACAAATTGTTTCATTTAGTTAACCCGTTAATCGCCGGAGCAGCGCGGAGAGGATTTGTCACGAAGTGTCTTATTTGCTTTCTCCCACAAAAAACAACTGCCGCCAACCTCCTCGCCTGTCAATCAACCTGAGGTTCGTCTGGGGGGGGATTACACTCTTCTCTTTTGACCTTAACAAACTATTTAACCAAATGAAAGTCACCCTCCCTTCACTTTCCTCAGCCTCCCCCTTTAACTACTGAGCGTATAGTCGCAAATGAAAGCACAGATGGGCGCTACCGGAATGGACTCATAATCTTTATGCGCTCGTGAAAATATCATTGGGTTCGATGACGGCGCTTTCGACCGCGTTTATTGCCCCTTGTTCTCCGAAACTTCGCTTTTATGTCGATGTCAGAGTGACTGTCGCAGTAAAAAAACAAACCAAAAAAAACAAACGCCGTCCCGCTTCGCCGCCCGTTAATGGAAGACTGCCGCTCGCCGCAAAAAAAAGGAAAAAAGCTTACGTTAGCTTAGCGAGCCCGTTAATTTGGAGATGGTTGGATAAAAAAAAAAAATCAAACTGATGTTCAGCAGAATTTTCATCAAATAAAAGTTTTCCAACAGTTTATTCGTAATGTTCAACTTCGAAACATGTCGGACGGACGGGAATATCGAGGCCAAACGAAAGTTTAAACATTTGTTGGCTGTTTTTTTGGTTTTATTTCAAGAATCGTTCTCTCGGATCGTCCAGGATGCACCGTTTTAGAGACAGTAACACAGTGTGTTCCTCTATAGAAGACCTATAGTGATCCCTGCAAAGTTCCTGCTATAGGGCCAGATAAAAAAAAAAAAAAAAAACTCCCAGAATCCTCCTGTGCTGTGTCCTCCGCCCTCAGCCACCCCCAGCAACACTCATTCTCTAATCCCACTGAGCGCTGCTTTCAGTTTGCCCAAAGACCATGCAGGGGAACTCCAACGGACCAGACACACACACACACACTACACACACACACACACTCTCTCTCTCACACACACACACACACACACACACACACACACACACACTCCCTCTCTCTCTCACACACACACACACACACACTCTCTTTGCTTCATATCTCTCTCGCGGTCACAGTGACACACACTTAGCGGCGAGGCTAAAATTGGTGCGCCCATCTTTAACATGAGTGTGTTATTTGCAGTTTGCAGATTAGCTGCTTCACGTGAAAAGAAAAACAGATTAAAAAAAAAAGATAAAATGATGTTACGGAATTTAAATAAACGTTCAATAACACACTCTGCTGACGTTACATCTCAAAGATTCTGGAGTACAAATTCAGAATTTCTGCTCTCAGTCAAAGCTGCCATCTTTTTTTTTTTTATGGGTCTATCTTGAATCATCCTGAGGTGCATCTAAAAAGGAAGAAGCTCCCTCTTTTGAATATTAGTGGCGATTGGCTGGAGGTAAACAGAGCATTAAATCCTGCAAAACTGTGGCAAGGCCAATACGGGCGCGGGACAATGGCTTGGCCCGGCATCTCTGAGCCTTTGTTCTCGGCTTAACAAAACTCTGCCGTCACACCGTTTTACCTCAATGCTGCCCTGTCGAAAACGGCCATCAGCCCATCAGAGCACATGCAAAGCTCAGGACAGGCGGCGGCGGGAGGGAGGGAGCGAAAATATGAGGGGTGGGGAGAAGGAAGGTGGGAGGGGGGAAAGAAAGATTAAGACAGAAGGAGGGAAAAAGGGAGAAGGTGGCAAAGAAAGTGCCAGGAGGTATGAGAAAGGAGAAGTTAAAAGAGGAGAAAAGGTGTGAAAGTGAAGGAAAAAAAGCGTTAAAGGGGCAAAAAAAAAAAAAAACAGTTGGAGTATGTGCATGTGGACGGTCAGGAGGGAGAACGAGATGAATAAAAACACGATAATCCTCACACTCTCCCACTTAATAAGAATATATAGCAGCTGCGAGGGGTGGAGGGGGGGAGGGGGGGAGAGGGTGGGAGGAGGAGGACGCTGCGTTTTGAGCTTCGTGACGTGGCGGCGACAGAACTGGAGCAGCGAGATTCACTAAAAGTTTCATCACAAAGTCCTTATCTGCTTCCCTCCGAGGGCCACGGTGAGCCTCGGATAAAAAAAAGAAGAAGAAGAAGAAGAAGAAACGGCACATCTGCGTCTGCTGCGACCTGCCTGCCTGCCAATTAACGTGTGTGTGTGTGTGTGTGTGTGTGTGTGTCGCCTGTGTACATCTGCATGTGATATATACATATATATATATATATAGATAGATGGTATAGCGTGTGTGTGTGTGTCTGAGTATGTGTCCAAATATGCAGATCAGGATGTGTGCGTGCAGACATGTGTCATTATGTGTGTGTGTGTGTGTGTGTGTGTGTGTGTGTGTGTGTGTGTGTGTGCAGATGTTTGCGCTCGCCTGGCGAACATGTGTGATTATTTTGCGAGCGTCAGCCATTTCCAAAATCACTCAGTGCATCCCCTCTTAAAAAAAAAAAAAAAAAACAATCGAAAAAGGCCTTTAAAAAAAAATAAAAATACGATGCAAACTTCAAAATAAAACCCCGCCAGGTGATTAATATTCATTGGGGAATTTTCATAATAAAAGTCACCAACAGCAGAGCGTTTAAGACAAATGTGGGAATTTTGTGGTCAAGAAATCCAAACTACGCTCTTATAATTCAGTGATAAAGAGCAAGCAGCGTCGTCTTTAGCTCAATTAGCCTCGATTTTAAACTGACTTATTAGCACTTAACCCTAAAACTTGACCCCGCGATCACCATCTTGGATGTAGTTCAGGCTTCCACTGGTGCGATCCGCCTGCTCTCAGCTCTCCCTCCCCTCTCTTCCCTCTCTCTCTCTCTCCTCCACTGTCAGGTTCTGGCCTGCCAATTTCCACTTGAAGCTTCACTGGGCCTGATTTGATGCAAACTACCTCGGGGTGAGGGTGGGGAGGCGCAGGGAGGGAGGGAGGGAGGGAGGGAGGATGGAGGGAGGGAAGGGGGACTGAAACTGATGAACAGTTATGTCAAGTCGATTTCGCACCGCTGGGAAAAGGTAACCTCTCCGTCGGGGAGGAGACGGTGGGTGATAAAGGTACAAAAAAAAAAAAAGGTTAGTGGAGTAGGCTGCCAGAGGAGGAGGGTGGGGTCTAGGGAGGTGGCGGAGGAGGCGTGTTATCACACCAGGGTGCACCCACCCCTCCGCCGCTTCACCTCACCTCCCTCTGCTCACCGCCCCGCGCAAAAAACGCTAACTGTCAGTGCGAGTACTAATTGCAGATGTGCCAGTCTGCCATCATAATAAAATCAGAGGCAGGGCGGACATTAAGCATGGCTGGCTCATTTGTGAGACTGCTGAAAAGGTAGCATAAATGAATATTTCATTACCTTAATTACTAAGGAATACTCCTTTCCGCCAGTCGTGGAATGAGTGTTGCTGTAACTAATTATGAAAAGTAATAACATTAGGGATACTGTGATTGCCAGTTTATAAGGCGGCGTCTGCTTGCTGTTGAGGTATAAACCATGTTGGGAAACATACGGCGAGGAGCGGAAGGAAGGAAGCGAGGGAGGAAGGAAGGAAGGAAGTAAAACCTGCACATCTGCACAAAAAAAAAAGTGAGGTTTGCAGGGATGAATGGAGCTCTGATTATTTACCCAGGGATGCTTGTGCGTGTTTGAAGTGGAGGTTTAAACAGGTATGAAAGGTAGCGAGGCTCGCTCGGCGTGCAGAACGACAGCTTCTTTTTTTTTTTTTCTTTTTTTGGCATCGCGGGGAGCTCTTTAATGCGCCGTTCTCCCCGTGAATACAAACACGGAGATATGAAAGGACACACGCGCCGCAGCTACCTGGACCGCGGAGTGCAATCTGACGAATCCTTTAACCACGCAGCCCTCAAGTACCTGCGCTTCCGAAAAGGCCAGGCTGCAGCAAAGCGCCACGAGCGGCACATTTGCATCGCTCCGTCATCCCTCAGTGTTTGATGTCAGACGCACGGCTCGATACCTCTGTCCGTTATTCACCTCTGCAGCCCGCGGGCACGTCCCGGGCCCGGCTGTAATGTATGACCACTGATAAGGTCGTGAGGGGGGGGGGTGTGAGAAAAAAGGCAGAGTACAAGGTCCGCTTTGATGGACATGCTAATTCCAATACCCCTAAGTAGTAAGAATAACAAAGTGGTGGGGAATTTATCTCAGGAATGCTGTAGCAAGACGGCCGGGCGATAAGGAAGTAGCTTCCCTTGGGTGGGGGAGAAGTAATTAGAGTGGGCTGACTGGTTAGATGACTGACTGACTGGCTGGCTGGCTGGCTGGAGGGACAGATGAAAGCAGAGGTGGAGGGGGGGGAACGTACCGGAGGCCCGGACGGAAGGCAGAAAGTTTTGAAGGCAGAAAAGTCCGAGAATGAACTTGACTGTTTTCTGGATCTGCCCCGTCGTTATTCACATTTAAGGCCTCTAACTAATGACTCGGTGGTGCAGCTGCACAGATTCTGCAGGTTTTAAAATGCAGCAATGCAGGAAAGAGAAAGACAGAGAAGGAGAAGAAGAAGGAGCAGAGTCGCATCCTTGACTTCAAAACCGATCCCCCGCAGGCGGAAGCGCTCAGAATGTACAAAACATTTAAACCAAAAAACAACCTCAGGCCCTGGAGTCATAAAGCCTTGACCTAAACTAAAGATCAGGCTGAGTCACAAGGCCTAATCTCAGCTCCAGTCTCCATATCTGACCCAATCTCCCACAAGGTTTCTAGGTCAGGAAATACCCATCCGGCCCTCCACAGCCAGCCTCCTGAAATCCAGCTTCGAATTCACTCGTCAATCAGTCGCCTCTGAGCCAAAGAAACTGAGGCGTCGATATCAAATTATAACCACAACCGCTCAAACCTCAGTTTTATCACTTCATCGTGACTTTAAGAAGTCGATAATGAAAATAATCACAAAGCATCCATCCCTGAAATTCTGCTCCGGAGCCTCGTCCAAACCAAATCCTAGATTCTTGCTTTGTCACCCAAACCGGAGCTGCGACCGCAACCCCAAAGAGCTCGGCCCTGTCAGGCTCAAAAACCTCCCAGTGTTTAATTTACTGTCACGTATTAAACACGCTCCCCCCCCCCCGCCCGTAAATCCCTGACCTCCCGCTTGACCACCTTGCCCCAAAACCCAGAGCCGAGCTGCAGCCCGAAACCACGGAAAAGCTCCTCGGTGCTGCAGCCTCAGCCCCTGTTTGTCCTGCGTGTCAGAAAGGCTGAGGACAGGCCTGTCGGTGTGATTATCCCCCCGCTACCTGAGGAGGTGTTTGTTTGACATTCGCGTTTGACAGCGGCGGGACACGAGAGGGGGCTCCCTCTCCAGTCACAACTCATTAACACGTGAATTCACCTCTCAGAGTTTTTAACAGGGTCGACTTTGCTACACATGTCCACTGACTGCACCACAGATGACATTTAACGGGGAAGATGCGCTCCCCCCTCCGCCCGCCCTTCCTCCTCCACCTCCTCCACCTCCTTCCATGTTTCAGCTCTCCTTGACTCACTCTTGCCAAAGGTTAAATGTACGTTTGAATAACAAGAGGACCGGAGCGCAAATTCCTGACCATTTCCTCTTCTTTCCCCCTGCAACCTCCGGTTACGAAGGCGCTTGATCAACGGCGAGATGAAAAGCGTGGAAGTGAGTGAAATTTGTGCAACCGCAAAATGACCTAATTTTCGTCCTAATCTCGCTCGGCAATCGGCTGCAATTAAATTGAGATAACACATCTGAATTTACTTCCACGCGAGACGGTGGGAAAAAAAAAAAAAAAAAAACGGAGCACAAACGAAAGCAGACAAGTCCTCGTTAAATAAAAAAAGGAAAGGTAGCGAGAGGGGGTGCACTTAGGTGGCGGACGGGGGGGAAGCGGGACACCTCCTGAATAATGAACCAAAGTAAGAAAGCGAGCCCTGATCAAATAGCATGTTCTATTATCCTGAATTAAAGGTAGCACGAAATGTGTGGAGTCGTACGTGGAAGAGGGCCTAGATTTCCAGATGTCACCGTGCCTTAATCTGGTGATCTGTTATTGATTGTTCCACGCGGCCGTGACCTTGCCAGAAGAGCTCTTCCACCCGACAATCAAACATACATCAAAGAGCGTGCACGCGTGTGTGTGTGCATGTTCGTGTAGTGTGAGCGTTTCCCCTAAATGTGTGTGTGTGTGTGTGTGCACATGTGGCGGCGGCGAGCGGCGCTTGCAGATCAGCGGTGCCGACATCAGAGCAGAGAAACTGGAGGCTGCTTTCAACACTTGTTTGCACAAAGGTGTCATCTCTGAAGCAGCTGCCGCACAGAGGGGGGAAAATCTTTTTAATGGGCGATTGAGGTGATTACTTTCTTTTTTTTTCCCTTCTTGCTCCTTTTTCCTCGGAAACGTCATGAAGCTGTGCCCTGTTTTACGCTTGACAGCAGCGATAACACACACACACACACACACACACACTCAAACTCCAACCAGCTGTGATGTTCGCCTCCTTTTGATTTAATCTATATCGGCTCTTTCTGTCGCTCTACTACGACACAATCCGGTTTGTTAAAAGCAGAACATTTGACCCGACCTGTGCCGAATTTTCAGAGAGGATGCGACCAAATACGAGCGATATCTGCAGGACGATTTACAACGAAGTAAACACAGTGAAAACACCGAAATATCATTCCAAAGGGCGTGAATCTGAAAGGTGAACCGATATTAAAAACTGCCATCCAGACGACGACGCACACACACACGTATACCATTGTTCCGGCGACCGAAAGGTGTTTTTAAAGTTGTTTCTCGCTCCCCTCCTCCCCCCCGCCTTTCGCCATTTGATTATGAAATCTCGAATGTTAGTTTACACCTGCTCAGCAACCTGTCGTCTGTCGCGCCCAGACTCCCTCGCAAATGGGAAAGAGCAAGAAAAAAAAAAAAAAAGAAAAAGTCGAACGCGTGGAAAAATGTCGAAAAATCACAGGCGAGACGCGGCGCAGCAACTGAATAAGTGCAAACAGCAGGACGAGACGGAACGGATGGGCCAAATAAAGACTTTGCATTTTCACTCGAGAAAGACTCAAATGAGGCATGATATTTAAAAAAAAAAAAATGCATTCCCCCTCCTACGCAATGCATAAAACATGCCGGCTTAGAGGTAAAGAGTGTACACACGTAAATGAAAAAGTCCAAAATGCATGCAATTATTTGCCGGACCACTGAAGTTTCAATTTCTGTTTTGCTTCTTCTTCTTTTTTTTTGTGTGTATGCGTGTGTGTGTGTGTCAAAATCGCAGGGAGTGAAAGGAGAAAACAAGGGGGATGAAAAAAAAAGGGAGAAAACAAGCAAGAAGGCATGAAATAAAGTCAGGGAAGCAGGAGAAAGACATCTGACTGCAGTGCAACTTTACTTAGACTGGCGTGTCGCAGAACAGGCGTAAAGAAAGAAAGAAGAGGAGGAGGGGGAGTTGATGCGACCTGTCAAATCCTGAGAGAGAGAGAGAGGGAGAAAAAAGAAGGGATGGATGGATGGAGGGAGGGGAGGCGGGTCAGGGCTCGACAGGCAGAACGCCGCCGCCACCTTTAAGTCTGTCACCTTTGCTCCATCACTCTCCATCCCTGCCTCTTTCACACCGTCCTGCCTCGTCCACCTCCAGACAATCACTCAGCAGCAGCAGCGGCGGCGGCGGCGAGACCAGAACGCTGAAACTCATCAGGGCGTAATTTAACTTTTAACATCTCGAGTGGATACAAGCCGAGCGCTCGCTATAGTTTCAAGTGGCTAAAAAGGCGAGCAAAAGCCTTTTTTTTTTTTCTGAGGCAATTCCTTCTGGGGGAAGAAGAAGAAGAAGAAGAAGAAGAAGAAGAAGAAGAAGAGAAGAAGGAGAAGAAGAAGAAGAAGGGGTTCAGCAACAGTTCAGCTGCCATGCAGTAAAAACAAACACTTCTCCGCTGGTTTACATGCCCGTTTTTTTTTTTTTTCCTTTCCACGATTTCCACATAAACAAAATGCACAACGAAAAAAAACAAAAAAGATTAAGGCCAAAAGCACGCGGGGAATGCCACGTCGTCGCCCGCCTGTGTCACCACATTGTTTTTTGGACGATGCATCATTATTGCCGTTTAAACATAAAGGGAAGTCACAGGGGCAGAGTTGGCTCACTATTGGCTGATTCATGGCTCGGTGTTAGTCAGGCAACGGATCCCAGCCACCGCTCTCGCTTTCATCGTTCTTGGCAGTGGCAGTTCTCTCTGTGTATGTGTGTGTGTTTTGTGTTGTGTGTGTTGTGTGTATAATACACTGTAACTTCTGCAGCTTTTTTCCAAAAAAAACACTGAACGTGTCCCATCAGAAAAAAAACAAAAAAACACAGGAATTTTCTTTTTTTTTTTTTAAACCAAAACAAGCACAACGAGGCAGCTTAGAGAGGTTTTGTTTTTTCTTCTGGTGGACGGACACAGACAGCAAAGAGTTGTCATACAAAGAGTTAACCCCTCCTCCTCCTCCTCCTCCTCCCGCCGCCACCGCCACCTCAACCCCGATTCCTTCCAAAGCACGGGTTAATATCATGGCTGCCTGGTAAGGCATTATCCAGAACCTCTCGGAACAAAAGGCCCCTTTTGCAAACAGACTCCTACTTTCCCCCCAGTGTCCAAAGGTGTTTGCTGAAGTAAATCTGCCTAAATCCTTGCGCAGCTTGGCCAGGAGGAGGAGGGAGGGAAGGTGTACCGATAATCCTTCTTCTTAACCAAAAAGGAGAAAGAAAAAAAAAAAAAAAGTTCTGGGTGAGGAAAAGAAAAGAGAAGGGGAAGAAAGAAAACTGGAATCCATATCACATGAGGTACCCCCCCTCCCTACACACCTCCTCCCCTCCTCCATCTCCCCATCTTTGCTTAAGATTTGCATACATCCATCGTGGGAATCAGATGATAAAGATATCCTGCTAATCACTCTGATAACACGTAACACCGTATTGTGTGTGTTGACAAAAATCATCGTGGTGCTTTTACAGGAATTCAGGAGGGAGAAAGTGCGTCGATTGAACAATTGTGTATTCTTTTTTTTTTTAAAAAAAGAAGTTTTTCGGAGCGCGTCGCGAAAAGACACCTGCTCCTCGCTCGCCATTTCTTTCAGCACAATCCAGCCGGTCGCAGCGAGGATTTTTTTTTATTCTTCTTCTTCTTCTTCTTCTTCTTAAGTGTGAGTCGCCACGAATAGTGTGGGCATGCCATCTCGTAACACTATCTGTCTGTCAGGAGGGGCCTGGGTCGCTGCTAGAGTAGGGAGGGCTATAAAAGGCTTGTAACCAGGGGACGACCAACAAACAACCACAAACACCCTAGTTATTTCTCTCCACCACCCACCCACCACCACCACCACCACCACCACCACCACCCTTTCCCTATTTTTTTCCTTCCTCTTCTTCTTTTTTTTCCTCCTCTCCTCTCCTCTCTCGCTCTCCTTTTTTTTTTCTTCTCTCTCCTCGCCCCCCTTTTCATCTCAGGCCCTTTTCTGATGCTGAATGCAAATGTGTAGCCCTGCTGCTGGCGGCGAAAGGGGGCTGAATTGTGATTAAGAGGGAAGAAGAAGAAGAAGAGGAGCTCCTTTCTTTGTTCTCCCCCCGGGGGATGTTTACCAGGAGAGACACGGCGGATCAGATATGAAAGGCATTCAGGTCAGCATTGATGTGAGCGAAAGTGAAATCGTACCTAAGGCATTCCAAAGACCCGCGGTGTCAGGGGTCCGGGCTCGCGGTGCCTCTGCAAGTGTGTGTTCTCTGGCCGCCAGGCGAAAAATATCTTCACACAAGCAGGGCGGTCGACGGAGGAAGAACGAGGAAGAAAAAAAAAATGGAAGAATTAAAAAAAAAGAGGAAAATGTGTCAAAATGTTTTTTGGGAGATTTTTTTTTTGGGGGGGGGGGGGGGGTGAAAGGAGGAGGGAGGGAAGTTTTCTGTCCAGTGTCCAGGATGGAGTTGAGATGATCATTAGTTGTGTGTGTGTGTGTGTGTGTGTGTGTATGTGTATGTGTGTGTGTGTGTGTGTGTGTGTGTGTGTGTGTTAGGGGGGGTGTACAGCCACAAGCCATGCTATTTGCTTTTATCTGCCTTATCAAAGCGTGAAAAAAACTGTGCATGTGTGTTGCTGTTGTGTGTGTGTGTGTGTGTGTGTGTGTTTCAGGAGCGAAGCTGCTGTTGCTGAGCTGCATTCCTGATTTAATTCCTTGTGGAAAGCACATATTAGAGGATTTGTTGAATAACATATCAGCTTGAAAACGCCGAAGATATCACACTGCGACGACTGTATCTGCACCGTCTCTCTCTCTCTCACACACACATACACGCACAATATAATAAAATAAAATAATTACAATAAGTGTAAATACTCCAGGCCCCTGACAAGAAATATTTCCCTGTTCAGACATGACACTGTTACCCAAAGGGAACATCCTCCTGCTCCTATATATATATATATATATATAAATAAATATACATATCTACCGACGCCATGCTTGAAATCACAATGATCTCGTAAGGGGGGGAAGTCCATTCATTTTTATGTGCTTGGCTATACACACTTGACTCACACACTTTGAGCAGATGGATATATTTAGCTCGTGACGACTGCAGCCGAGGGAGAGGGAAGAAGAAGAGGAAGAGGAAGAAGAGAAAATCAAGTGATGCAAAAAAAAAAAAAAGAAAAGCTAGCGTACGCTCCGGAAAAAATAATAAGGCCTCACGCAGCACGCCAAAGTGCAATGTGTAGTTGTGACAGGACAAATATGCCTCCTTATTAGCCTGCGTTGAGGGAAACCTGCTAGCCGTTTTACATGGGGTAATTGGAACGTGTCTATTTTGATTCGACCACGAGGCCCAACGTTATAAAAATACTCCATCCCCGGCTATCTGCCGGTCCTGCACACCACGACACTCTGAGCACAACAGGCCCCCCTGCTGCACAGCGACATCCTGCCGGCCCCTGTAATATCTCACAGTAATTATTTCACTTGCTTAAACAAAATAATCCCTTATTTCCCTCAACATGAATGCACCGCAGAACACTTTTCTCTGCTTCTTCCTACCAAAGAGAAATGGAAAAAAAAGGAAGCCATCAGGAGTGGAAGGTGTCTTGCTTTGGCTGAATTGCCAACCCGTATGGGAATGGCAGCGAGTGAATGGCGCGGTGGACAACCCCCTGCCACTATTGACGGTATAAACATGTAAATGAAACACATTACCACTGACAATCAATTGTCCGCGAGCGCCCTGCGAAACCTGCCCTCCTCCTCCCTTCTTTTTCTTCTCTGTCCCCCCCTCCACCCCCTTCTTTTACTCATGACGGTGGCAGAAAGCTGCCCCTACCTTGTGGAAGGGAGGGAGGAAGAGAGGGAGGCTGGTGGATGGGACAGAAAAGAGGAAGGGGGGCGAGAGAAGAAGAGGAAGAAAGGCAGCACCTTGTCCTGCCTCCCCCCCTCCGCATCCACCCTCCCTGTTTTCTACCGCGGGAGCTGCGAACACAACTTAGGAATAATAGAGATGGACAAATTGTTTAGACTGGCAGAAATGTGGCATTGTCTGGGTCTGAAAGCGAAGCTGCCCCCCCTCCTATTTTCCCTCCACCTTAAGCGTGAATCTGCGATAACCACATTCAGACTATTATATCAAACTCCAGCAGCCAGAGAGAGGAAGAGCGTGAGAGAGAGAGAGAGAGGGAGAGGAGGGAGAAGGAGATTGGCCTCGTCTTTCTGCCTCTTCTTCTTCAGATTATGTAATCGGAGCGTTTCCGAGGGTATGTCCCGACACTGAAATGTCACCTGGGGTGTGGATGGAAATAAAAAAAAAAAAAGGAAAAAAGGAAGCTCTTCAAAAACTGGGTGACGGCGAGTGTACAGAAAACACTCGAAGGAAAAAAAAATTACGCAACATCTGTATCTCCTCTCTCATCTTTTTTTTTCGTCGCATCAAACAACAACACGATCACAACCGTTTGTTTTCTAAACAGGCTGCGTTTTTTTCTTCTTTGGTTTTGTTTTTGATGCTCGCGCCGGTTGGGTAATAAGAAAATAAAGGACAGGTGTGCGAGCGCCTTTTTCTTGTTGGGCGCCCACAGCTGGATGTGACAAGCAACACCTGGCGAGGGCCAAAACTCTCAAACACTTCACGCTGCCGAGATCAAGTTTCACACCAGGAGAGGAGATGGGGTATTTGTAGCGGTGTAACAGTAGGGAGGGGGGGGAGAAAAATGTAATTTCTCAGGTTTTAAGTATTTGCTGCCATTTCAGAGCGCATCAGCTGGAAGACAGAGGCTTTTCACAGCGGCGTGGAGGACGAGGAAGGGGGATAAGTCATGAACTGTGGTTAAATACCACATGACAGGCCGGGCAATGCGGGAGCGAAGCTGCTGTAGCACCTCCAACCCTGAAGGCCAACAGTCATCTGGATGAGAATGTCATTGGTTAGACAACTTAGTGAGCAAACGCCTCATTAATACTAATTGGCAAGAATGCTGCAATGCCCCCCCCCCCTTCCATATTGAGAAAAAAATAAAATAAAATAAATAATAACCCCCGACAATTCCAGCTATTCCAGGAATTTAATCAGATCAAAAAAAAAAATCCCAAAACCAGAGGAGCATCAAAAAACTAGAGGGGAAAATAATTACAGGTGGCACGCAAATTATAATTTACATCCAAACACGCTCTGCTCACACACCAGCACCAACAGAGGAATTAGCTCTAATTGTTCACATTTCACATTTGTGTATATTCATCTGATTCGTTACTTAAGAGGCGGACGAGTCTGGAGTCCATCTGGAGGACAGAATTAAGAAAAAAAAAAGCCTTTTCTCTCCGTGTGTGTGTGCATTTCTTGCAGCATTTCGAGGCGCTTTTTCTTGTTTTTTTTGTGCGTGTTAGTTTCCTGCCGAGGCCGTCACACACACGCTTTTTTCTTTTTCTTTTTCTTTTTCTGCCCTGCCCTGCCATCCCTCCACAGAGCCAGGCAGGAAGAGGACAGAGAGACAGGCAGGGAGACAGAGAGAGGAGAGAGAGGAGAGAGTGGCCAAGCCTCAATAAGCCTCTGCATTCCCAGGGGGGAGGATAGGGGGTGAGGGAGGGGAGGGAAAGGAGTGGGGAAGAGGCAGGAGGAGGTGGAGGGGGGAGGAGGGGTTTCATCAGACTGGGGTAGAAAAAATAAAAGATATTATTTTTTTTTAATGTACACTCTCCTGGATTGAGAGACGCTTTTTCTTTTCTCTTCTTTTTATTATTTTTTTTTTTTAATCATACGAGGTAAAAATATTCTTTACACACTCTGCCAAAGCTCGCCGTCTCCTCTCTCGTCAGGTTTTTAAGGGTGTGAAAATTATATTTGCTTTGCTAATATTATTTTATCAAATGCTACATTTGGTACAAAAGCCAACACCGGTTTTCTCTCCCTTCCTGAAAACAGGTGGCTGCCTCTGAACAGGCTGTCACGTCTCCAAATGTGTGCTATTATTCTATCCCTCCTCAACTGCAAATGTACATATATGCACATAAATATATAAATATATATATTTATTGGAGATCTCCAGCTTCCACTGTTCTGCTCCTGTGCTATTTAATGTGGAACAAAATGCTTGTCTGCCATCGATTGCTGTGCGATCAATAAATGAAATCTGATCTAGATAAATAACCTGTGGGGGCAGAGATTTAAAAAAAAAAAAAAATGTTGTGGAAGAAAGCGAATAATGTGAGCAGCTGAATCACAGCCTCGATGTTTAACACACGCACACACACACACACTCTCTCTCTCTCACACACACACACATTGCTTCAGCTTTTTTTGGAGCCTATATGGAATAATCAGGAATAACGGGGCCAGGAAATGTCACTGCAGATTTGCCTCTTGTGGGAAACTGTGCAGTCAAATGGAGAAAGAAAAGCAACAAATCTCCACCTCCAGCGCTCCAAGTCCAGAGCCAATTAATGTCCAGCATTTATCGGACATGTCATCCGACTTATACACACATATATATATTTATATATAACCATGATGCCTCCACTGCAATAAACTGACACATGAGAGGTAAACAATAAAAAACACAACCAACATGCCATCTCTCTGGGAATTATTCCACCCGGAAAACAGCCCCTCAGTTGGGGGTGAATCAGCTGAAAATGTGCCTCATGTGGAGGTGATGTAAAGGCCCACACGTAGGGACACACACACACACAAAAAAAAAAAAAAAGAAAGAAAGAAAACCCGCAACTCAAGTCACAAGATTGGACTTTTCCACCGAGCAGCGCTGAGTGCTGCCCCTCAGCTCAGCGTCGCTCTGAGTGACCGCTTGCACAGTCCCCCCATGGCGGATCCTGTCCCGGGCGAGGAAAACCGAGCCACCGGCACCACCAACAACTCCCCCCCCACCACCACCACCACCACCCGCCCACCCCTCCCCACACATCCACAAGTTTCCAACTAACCTCTCCGCAACCTCAGCGAAATAAACAAGCATTTTAATTTCACTCTTTTTTTTCAGTGTTTTGTAACACACAATCCAAAAAGGGACCCGTGCGAGGCTGCGACACGGAGGACGCGTTTACGCACAGTTTCTCCGCCGGATAGCGGTCCCGTTATCCCTGCGTAAAAACACAGAGAGAGGAAGGCAGCAATGCGCACCAGCACCAGCCGCGGACCCTCACACACCCCCGAACCCGCGGTGGAAACCTTCAACCCGGGCTTACATCCAAACACAACCCCCCCACCACCCCCTTTCCACCACCTCGACTGCTTCGTTTGTGGGTTTTCTTACCGTTTTTCCGTCTCGGGTTGGCTTGTTTTCGCCTCTTACACCTCGGGCCATCCGCCATGATCTCTTGCTTCATTGATAAGTGTGTGTGGGATCAGATGGCAGCTCGCATGGACTCGATTCCTTGATTTTCAGCTTGATATCTGACGGGAAACACACACAGAGAGAGACAGAGGGAGAGAGAGAGAGAGCAGCACCAACAATATTAGCGTGGAGGTCCACTTGCGCCGGACGCGCGACAAGAAACTGCAAATGTAAGTTGGATGGAGGGACGGATTGTGTGTTTTTTTTTTTAAAGAGAAAAAAAAAGGAAAAAGGAGCCGTGGGTGAAAGTCTGAGAAGGAGCGGCGAGGGAGATCCGTGTCCGTCTAATTTAGATTTTCAGCTGATCGGCGCTCAGCTCTGAGAGCAGCAGGAGGAAGAAGAAGAATTAGAATTTCTCTTACAAGGAGAGAGAGAGAAAAAAGCACAATTCATCCCGCCGAGGAGGAAAAAAAAAACACTCCACTTACTGTTAATTCATTCAGGAAAGTTTCACAATCCGGTTCGTATTTTTCTCCACTTTTAACAGAATTAAATCATTTTACTTATTTTAATTTAAAAAAAAAGAACTGCCACGTTGTTTCGTTGCGCTCCTCAGCCCCGGCGTGTTGGCACAGAAGGCGAAACAGGCTAATAAATCAAATTTTCTGTCAGATTTTTCGGGTCAGATCCAAGAGCTCACCGCGTTTGGAGACGGCAACAGCGAGACTGAGCCCCGAGCCTGGACTGAGCCCCCCACCCCCCCTTCACTATGTGGTCTGATTAAAAGTCAGAGAACTTCAATAAACACTTGGGTTCGCCTGAGAAAAATTGCACTTCGAGGTTTAATAAACTAAAAACCCGAGCCTTTCTTGTCAGCAGCTAATAAATAACACATGTGGAATAATTGTCTGAACGTGCCAAAACGAGTCCGGACCGCGAGAAATAAAAATCTTTTTAAGGCGCAAATCGCGCGTAAAAACAAAAGCGGATCAGAGCCGAACCGCTCGGCTCGCCCTGCTAATTCATCAGCGCAAATACCGTTATTAGGAGAAGTGCATATTGACAAGAGGTTCTGTTTGTTGTGGGCACACAAACAGACACTAATATAACGCGAGCTGAAGGGGAAGAAAATGGGGATGCACATCGGCTGTTTCTCCTCCCGAGGATACAGCGATGAACGCGGCGCCAAGCGCCCCGCAAATAAAGCCCACTTCCCCCGGCTTCCAGGGCGCCTCCACACCGCGGAGGATGGAATAATAATAAAAAAAGGAAAGGTTTGTAGGGGGGGAAGAAGAAATGAAAACAAACGCACCTATCTCCACCTGTGCAGGTAAGACAAAAAAAAAGTTGAGCTCCAAACTCTGGCGCGGGGAGGGAAAAAAAAAAAAACAGAAGTTCACCGTCCAAACCTTGTGAAAAATGCGAGAAATGGAAAGTGAAGGAGGCACATACCTGTTTTTTTTTTTTTAGTGGGGGGGTGTAAAGAGGTGTCTCGTGGATAGAGGAGTCGCGAGGAAAGGATGATACCGGAGCGCGTCGGTGAGCGGATCCTTTTCCACCGGTGATAATAAAGCCTTAGAAATAAAGCCTTAGAAATAGTTGGGAGGAGGGAGGGACCGCTATTCCTGCTAGGGCAGGTTTACAACTGATGTCTTACACCCACTCCAGGAAACAAACCTGGGTAGGGACTGACGTGTTACGCCTCTTCTAATGACATTTTTTTTCTTTCCACCTCCTTTTCTTTGCCGTGTAACACAGAGGAGAAGCCCCCTGAAACGCACGCCACCTATCTTCACGGGAGGGGATAATTGAGGAGAGCCAAACGTGAGCATCTTCTGGGTTGAAGTTTTTTTTTTTTCCTCTCTCTCTCTCTCTCCCTCTCTCTCTCTTTCTCTCCCCTCCCTCCTTTCCCTTCCTTCCTCCTTCTCCCCCCTCTCTCTTCTTCTTTCTTTCCCTCACTCTCCTCTCTCTTCCTCCATCTCTTCTGTTTTTGAGTGAAACCAACTATGTCGGGCTTCGACGCGGAGCAAAAGAAAACAGGCGACAGTGTGTGTTTTTTTTTTCTCCCCTCTTTCTCCTCCTCGCACCAGTGTGTGTGTTGTGTTGTGTTGTGTTGTGTTGTGTTGTGTGTTGGTGTGTTAGTGTTAGTGGAAGTAGGGGGAGAGAGAAACTTGGAGCGCGTCCACGCCGACCGCAATCATGTAAGGATTTTTTTTTCCTTTTATTTCTTATTTCCACTCCGTTTAATTTGCAGAAATGGCACGGTTGATGCGGCGGGATGCAGGGAGCCGGGGTGGGGAGGCGACTCCACATATTCTTCATTATTGTAATTGGCTGCGACTGCAAAAGGTTTGGGGATGTTGGGCTTTTTATCTACGCTGCAAAAAATGTCCGTCAGGACGCTGTCATTTAGAGCAAAAATGTTGTTTTTTTTATTTCTTTTCGTGCGTAAAAATGTTGCTGCGTTTTGGGACAATTCCGCTTGTTTCAGGGAGAAATTCTGCCGTCTTGTGCGTAATTTCCTGCATGTGAGTGATTCCATTTGCTCTGTTGTGATTTAACTTGCTTTAAAGAATTTGGCACAACTGAAAATGTCCCTTCAACTCCACTAGAATAATTTATATTTAGATTTGTGTGCGAAAAATAAGCTTTTTTTCTGCTGCGTAACGCCAAATTATAGTTGTTTTATTACCTGTGATGTACCTGCAGCGTGAAGCGTGCAGGTACATCATAATAAGCAACGCGTGTGAACTCCACACACGGTCGCACTCTGCAGGGGAAATACATTTTCGTTGCTTCTGCTTAATTGCAGAAGTCATTTTTCAGGCTAAAAAACGCACCAAAATGACTCCAAGATCTAAAAAGAAAAACATGCGGGATATTACGCACGTCTGTCTGCACACACTGTAAGCCAGCAGTGACAGCGAGGAGCCGCAGCCTCTGTAGGAATATTCACATGACACTAAAGGAGCTGGGAAAACGCCGTAAAGTACAATAAAGTGAGTGTAAAGTCGCTGCGGAGAGACGCGCGGCGGGTCCCTGCAGGAGCGTTGTGGGAACATCAGAGGGGAGATTCCGGGATTATTAGAGTGATTCTTCGTGCTGGACGCCACTTAACAGGATGAATCTCGCATTTATTAAAGAAGTCAACCATCTCGGCCATGTCTGACACACACACACACACACACACACACACACACATACACACACACACACACACACACACGGATAGAGAGAGAGAGAGAGACAGAGAGAGAGAGGAAGCTCCACCTTTGCAGCGCCGTGATTGGTTATGTAAATAAAGTATTATTTTGTGTCCTGTCCTCCTGCAGTTCGCCACTGTATGGCTAATTAAATCATCAATCAAGGGGCTGAACTGGTTTATGCCCCCCCCTTCCCTTTCCCTTCCTTACACCCCCACCTCCACCCTCCTCCTCCACCTCCACCTCCACCACATCCCCCCCCCCCCCCAAAAAAAAAAATCCAATCAGATGCAGCAAAAAGAAATCACAACTAAATCTTTTTTACGCGTTTTGGTTGGAATTTCTTTGCCTGCTCTGATACTTTATTTTTTGGAATACCTTGTTTTTTAATACTTTTATAATTATTGTTATTAATAATATGCTAATTATATTATTACAATTATATAAATATCTTCAACTTTTGTTTCTGTTTCCAACTCTTGGACGGGGAGACTCAGAGAACGACTCAAACGCCAAACTGAGTATTTTTTTGTTGGTAAGTTTCTCTTTTCTCTCTTTTCCCGTCACTTATTTATCTTCTTCTCCTTCTTCTTATTGATCAACGAGAAGGTGGAGGTGTAGGTGGAGGTGGAGGTGGAGGTGCAGAAGCCCGGTGAGGACCGCTCTGCAGCCCCGTTTTTTTCCTCGGGGGGTCCAGTGTGGATCCAGTCCTGGGTGAATTATTGTCATGCGTAATTTACTGCCACGGTGCGTGCATGTAAACGAAGCAGTCCAGCTCTCTCTCTCTCTCTCTCTCACACTCTCACTCTCTCTCTCTTCTCTCTCTCTCACACACACACACACACACACACACACACACACACACACACACACACACACTAGACCCGTAGCTCCAGCTCTGTGTCCCATTCATCCGATCCGTGCGCGCCTGGAGTGGCACCTCTGCGCGCACAGGGGGCCGCATATTCACCGTGAAAACGGATTACAGTCGGTGTGTGACCTATAGGGGGACCTTGTGCTTAATGAATATATTGATTTAAAAAAGAGGGGAGGGTGGGAACAGAAACAGCTTCTGCATGAATATATAATATTATTTTTTTTTTTTTCTTTGATTTCTTGATTTCTGATTGAACGTGTTGACGCTCAGATGTCAGTGTGATTTAATTCATTAATTAATCATGTGGGGAATGTATTTTAGAAAATTGGAATTAATGAGCTGAAGAGTCTAAAAACAAACTGACACATTTTGTAATAACCACAAATAATTTCTGATGAGTTGTGTTTTATTTTTAACTGTATGTTTGTGTTTTGATTTTTTTCTCTCTCTCTCCAAATAAAAGATTTGCAGCTCTTCGCAGCCTCTCACATCCGCCGCCGTGCTTTTTTTCTTTTTATTTCTCCTCAAGTTGAAATGTTGCCCCGCGAAAAAAAAAAAAAAAATCAATAAGTGGAAATTCACTTGGGTTTAATGGTTTTTAATGTCCAACACCTAAATTGGAGCTCTGCAGTTCTGCAGCTGTCCGCCTCAGGCGTGACTGCTGATTACCAAGATTATAATCCTAATTTTCTCTCCCTCTCTGCCTCAATGTGTGTGTGTGTGTGTGTGTGTGTGTGTGTGTGTGTGTGTGTGTGTGTGTGTGAGGAGAAAAGAAGAGGAAAGAGGCCCACTTCTAGTTTTTTTTTCCTGACAGCGTAAACACAAACAGCGCGGTGCAGCGAGGGCTGGAGGAATGTTTCGGAGCATTTAGAGAATGTGAGTCGAATTACGACTTCTGTTTGTACGTCGAGTCACAGAACAGACACGCCGAGCGCTCCGACACTCTGTCAGCTGAACGTCTCCGTGTTCCCACAATCCGTCCTGTTCGTGCACAGGCTGCTTTAAATTCAGGATGTACATCGCCGGGGCAGGGAAAGCATGAAGCGAGGAGGTCAGAGGTCACCGCAGCGACACAGAGGAGGCTTCATTTAAAGGCTTTTTTTGCAGCTTGGTTGAATTTCTTGAGGCGTTTTTGACAAATATGAACATTTCCAGGTGAAATAAAGCCGAGATTTGTTTTTATATTATCCTGCAAAAGTGTGAAATCTACAAAAAAAAAGAAATCTGAACCAGCAGCATGTTTCTTAAATGAGGCCACGTCTAATATTCAATAACTCATCTACAAAAAAACACATCCCGTATTAATACATAATACATGTTTTTTGTCCTGTTGTTGTTGCCGTTGCTGGTGTACAGTAGAATAAAGCAGACACACACACAGAGCGAGAGAGAAGCCACAGCGGCAGAACACGCCTCGGGACTCACAGTTGCATGTATACGTTTGTGCATTCAACAACTCAGCCGCCAGGCGTCCCTGATTATTGGCCTAATTTAGATCTGTGAGCGTCACATGACATCGTGGTGCATCCAGTGATGAATCTCTGCCCAGTCTGAGCTCCGAGAGAGAAACACCCGGCAGCTCGACCCAAACCTGCTACCATTTGCGAGGGATTAATAATCTGGATGATTTTGCGACTCCGAATCCAAAGAAGTGGATTCAATCTTAAAACGTGACTTTTGTCTACCAGGTCTGGTGCTGCAGGTCGAACACAACCACACCTCAACGATTACGTGCCGGTTTTTCATGTTTCCAGGGTCGTTTTCAGCGCCTGAAATCCCAAAGAGAAGCGTCGTCATGTTTTACATTTTGATTTTAGAGATTCACACGATGTCACATATAGTAACCGGCAGCCAGGGAGGTCAAAGGTCGGCGTAACACGGAGCCGCACCGATGATGTGGCCGGAGTTATACGACACTTACACTGATGTCTCGGGCTCAGAGCTGCCAGCAGCTGATGTATTGTGCCAACAGTTCATACTTTAATTGTTGGCACAAACAAATCTGACACTTCTCCAAGAAAAACAATGATTCAGCTTCTCCTCCACAGGCCGATTCTTATCAGAGCGGAGAGAGAAGGAAGACGCAGAGTTTTGTCCAGGGAATTCATAATGACTCTTCTATAGCTTTAAATTGAATTTGATTAAAATGTCACGTCAGTTTAAAGTCAGTTTGCACTTTCTAATGAACAACAGCTGTAGATTCAAGATAAATAAACAGGGACAGATTGATCATATCATGTAGAAAGGTGCTCAGCAGAGGTGGAACTTCATTAAGCGTCTGACAGTATCAGATTTTCACCACACGAATAATTCATGACGATAACATGATTGTGATATCTATATTTTTTAAAAAAAAGGAATTACACTTAAAAAACAAGGTGGAGATGGGGAGTCTGAAACCAGAACTGTGCAAAAAGGTTTAGTTTTATGGCGCACAAGAACCAATCAAGAATCAATATTTCATTCTAAAATATCAGGTTATTGTCAATATCTGTTTCGATGAAGAGAAGTCATATTTATTTCAGCTGAGGTCACAAAGTGATGAAAGCAGAATCTGAACATTAAAGTCTGAGCGTCTCTGCTGAGCTCTGACTGCTGCTGGTGTTGTTCTTATGTTCCTCTATTAAAACGATGTGACACATATTGATTACGTGTTGTGTCAGACCCACAGGTGTCATGGTTACTTTAAAATGTGCTGAAAATGGAGCTTGCACCAACAAATGTTAACCAATAAATGAGATTAAATTAAATTTTGAAGCGACGACTATGCAACTTTCTCCTGATCGCTTACGATCTACACATTACATCCTCTTAAATTAAGGTTATTTATTATTATTGATTCCAAGGCCTCACGGTCCGAACACTCGAACCGACCTGATCAATGTAGTTTAAAAACAAGTGGGACATGTGGAGTTGGAACCTATTTTCAAATCGCAGCAGCTGTCATTGTGTGTAAACGTGAAAGGTTACACATTCTTTGTTACTGTATTAAGTAGATTTCTCAGGTGTCTGTTTTTCAGCAGCTTTTTTCCTCCTTTCATTTTCACAACAGGCTCGTTACTTTAGTTTGAATACATTTGAGGGGAATTATTATGGATTATTATTCCCAAAATCACAAGATTGACGGCAGGTGTAGCGAGACGAAAACCGAAGACATCAGAATTCGGAACCTGCAGACACTTGACCGACATAAAACATTGCTTTTTGTGATTCTGCCTTTATCATTAATGAGCTTCAGATAGTTCTGACCACAAATGTCCTTCAGAGGGAGACTTACATGCTACATTTCAGAGCCTGCACTCTTTTACATTTGCGGGAGTAAAGAAGCTGTCATGCAAAACTGTGACGCAAAACTGACGATTCCCACAAATCATGAATCATCTCAACTGCAATATCTGTCAAAATAATCCCGATATGATTTATTTTTCTTCACCATCATGCAGCCGTAAACAATACGGACTCATGCCCACATCACTCGTCCTTGTGTGCTGGGCGGCGATGCTTCTCTCAGCGGTTGCATCATGCCTGGAATTTGACAGACGACGTCTCTCAGACGTAAAGTAACAGGGGATTTTTTTGGGGGGGGGAAAGACGTCATCATGATTCAGATATCCCCTCTGCACGAATCATTTTGTGGAAATGCAATTAACACCGAGAAGAATAATATCTGTTTCCCTCTGGTTCGTCCAGTGGACGTGCAGTAACTTCATGAACTGACATGTTTACGTTGTATTAGCGAGTGTACGGAGGAGAACAACTTCTGTTTTCAGCCCCTGAGCTGGAGGACTCGGTGTAAATACAATTACAACCACTTCATGTGATGTAGAGAATCAAACAAAGCTGCTCTGACCAGAAAGCGTTTGGACATTTTTTGAAAAATTCACTTCTCGAATTGAAACCAGCTGTCAAGTGAGTGCAGCTCGGCCTCTGGAGTGTAAAACCCTCAGCGAACAGTTTGTGCTTCGGCCCCCGAAAGCAAGTTTCGCCTCTTTTTAATTAAAATAACGGTGGTTGTTGTTGGCGTTTCAGAGGGTTTTTTTGAATGCATGACAGAGAAGCCGGAGTATCCTAGATCACATCTTCTCCTCCGTGCCTGTTTGTGGCTCGTTCCCCCGCGCTGCAACATCAAACTCGACAATCCCTCGCCGGGGTTTGGCTCTGTGATAGCCACCGCGAGAGCCTCGACGCCACAACAACTCCAGAGATTGACGGACAATTAAAGAGCGAGAGGCGAAGGCTGGAAGCGTGTGATCTGCGAGAGCTCCTCAAACATGCAAAAATGAATTTAGCTTACATTCGCCACGAGCGAGAAACAAGAGAGAGCGAGAGGGAGGGAGAGAACTCCTCTTCTCTGAGCATTTCTGATCTCTCTCAGTCGGACTCGCGGAGAGAGAAGCAAGACGGCTGCATAGCAGATTGCTGCAGAAACAAATGCTTACACCAAAAAAGTATTGATTTTTTATGTTGCTCTTGTTAGCTGAAGACGGCGCAGAGGCTTCTACAAATGGCCACTTATTCGACTGAGACACTTAGAAGAAAAAGACAAACATATCATGTGTTCGGCTTTGGGTTTTTTTTCCTCTTATGTTCCTGTAGAAAGAGGTCAGACGCTTTGTGGCTCCCAAAAAACAACAAGTTGGAATAAAACTTATTACTTTTTCTTTTTAAAGTCTCATCAGGCACCTTTTATTTCACCTTACACTTTCATTTCTGCATTTATTCGATTGATATCTGCTCATTTTTAACCAGAAATGTTCGACTTTTAACATCTATAATATCTAACACTTAAAATGTAAAAAATGGAATGAAATGAATTATTATTAATGCATCTGGGCTGTCTGTACCTGAAGATCTGCACTCTAAAAGCTTAAAAATCACAGTAATTGGACCTTGAGTGAAGATATTTGGGGTTTTTAGCGAACATACGTGAATGTATAACATGTCCTGCGGTAAATTACACTTCAACAGATGTAATCATGTATTGGCAGTTATCACCAGACTGATGACTCCACATTCAGAGACTTAAATCATGATGAGAAAAGGATCGGAGGAGTCAACAACACTCTCTCCCTCCTCTCCACGTCTCCCTCTCGTATTGATTGCTGGCCTGGGAGTGAAGCTCCTGTCGTGTCAGTATTAAAGTTCGGAGCTTTCTCAACACACTCAACCAGAACATAAAGTCTTCTCTGAGGGCTCAAATGTTACCTCAGCTTTTTCTTTTTTTCCCTCAGCTGCCAGTTTATTAAGTCCACCTAAAGCTAAGGCTAACGCAGTCTGAAGCATGCAGCGAGGTGATGGTGTTGTTTCCAGTATTTTGTCCACCACGTTTATAAGAATTCAGATTAATATAATTTAATCGTTGTTACAGGATGGCTTTTTTAAAAAAAAAAGAATATATATATATGATATCAATCAATAATCTATGCTGTTAAGTCTCTGTTAAAGGAACAGTTCACTCAAATCTTAAATCCTCGTCTAACATGCAGTATAACTAAAGGACACCTACGGAAGCTACGAGAAACCGTTAAAGAGTTAATGTTTAGTTTGTCCTTCCTGGGCTCCTGTAGAAACTCTGTAGAAGAAGACCTGCATGCTCTGTAGATATTAAAGCTCACTGTAAGGTTACCAAAACACCACAATTCTTATTTCAGGGTTCGATTATGATTTATTTTGATATATCCTCGTAGCTCTGCACAAAGGGGCTTTAAAAAATAACATATTTTCAAATCAGTTTGAGACCTTGGGGCTTCCGTAGAAGTCGACTATGCAGGACGAGCTGTATACAGACATTTTATGTCTCCAGCTACTTCGGTTCTGTGGACTACGACACGTCACCCGACTAAATCGCGATGGGGGTGAGGAGATAATGACTGAGTTTTTCATTTTCGGGTGAACTGCTCCTTCAACTAATTTTTTTTTGCATTTATTTGACAGTTGACAGTAAAGAGAGTGGGTTACAGCTCTCAAAACTGTGAGTGCTTGAACTCATCATTAGCAGAAATGGTCCAAACATCTTGTAACGAGACACACATACGTAACGTGATCTCTACAGTCCGACTGTCTGACGCTTGATCCGGCTGCAGTCTCTGTTCTCAGCGCCACCAAAAACAAATCCCGCACATTTACTGTACTTGACAAATAAAATGGTTTTGATTGGGATTCTGATTGATCCCACAAGAAAACTTTTCACTGCGAGAAGACGAAGAAGAAGGAGAAAAAAAAAAGACGACTTATCGCTCGCTGAAATGAATAATTGACGGCGTCTCCGATGAATAATTAATCAAACATTTGAATAATTGTTGTAGCTCTAATCTCGACAGACATTTGCATATCGGCGTGCTCTTAATATCTGCCACTGTATATGAGTTTACATCCTCTCAGGACACAGAGATAGAATTAAAAAGATCTAACTCCAGCCGTGTCCGGCTCGCACAGATTTCTCCACTCGCACGTCAGATCTCTCGACATGAACCGGTCTGAAACACTGACGAGAGGCGAGGAGCTCGTAAACTCACCGCCGTTTGAATAAAGGTTAGAAAAACAAGACCAGCAATCACATGTAGGAGTGCAGCTACACACACACACACTAATGGAGATACGTGAACAAACAGCAAGGAAGAGCTTACTTATGAAGTTAGAAAGGCAGGATGATGATTCGATTTTGTGTTTTCAGACCAAACGCCGTGATTCAATTTAAAAGGGAATTCTCATAACACCCGAGAGAGAAAAGGGCAGAACAACAAAGCAACGTCCATTTTAACACCAGGATTCATTTAAAGGTATAGTATGCTGGATTTTCAGCGCAAAAAAAAAACAATCCTTCTGTGGTGTCCGTATCAGAGTACCTGTCGTTCGCTGTGTTCAGGACTCAACAGTCAACTTTGGATGGTTTCTTTACAGACAGCAACGGACAAATCTTGCATAGTGTGCCTTTAAATGAAGGCTAAAGACTGAAAAAAACCTTAACGTGCTGCAGAGAACATCAATAAATAAAGGTAAGTTTCCAATGCTGGTGTGAAATCTCTACAAAGCAAATAAATCTAAAATTTGATGCAGAGAAACATAAAGACTCCTGATTGTCTATTAATATAGTTTCTATAAATACAGTTTCTGAGTTTTACTTTTGTAGCCAACATCTTCACTCACCAAGAGAAGAGCTGAGACCTGGAGGTGCAGCAGAAGTGTGACGGTAGCCTGGTTGGAAAGCAGTCCGTCCGCTGTGAAAGCAGCTTATTACGACCCATATTCGCGACTCTCGTCAGGCGGCGACCTCCAGTGGACGTAGTAATTATCACGGCTGCAAAGGAGGAAGTCAGGTGAAGTCTTTTAAAAGTCCATTGCATACGTACGGATGTGCGTGCATCACAACACTTAAAAACATTTAAAAACATGAATTTGAAGCTTTTCTCTCAGCAGCTTCGTCTCCTTTAGTAAGCAACTAATTTCTGTTTACAAATATTATGTCATTCTTTTGTATAGATTTATAAAATAATAAAAATATTTTCAAGATCCTCTGCACGTACAATAATCCTACATTATCAGCCCCTGGCAACGACAACATGATTCATGTTTTTATGGCTTTGCTGGGAAGAACTCAAAGCACTCAGCTGAATGCAGGGAAAGATTGTAGCTGCGGTTAAATATTGGAAAAAGTCGATTGTGCTTTGCCAGGATTGACTTTTTTTAATATCTAACCGCAACCACAATCTTTCCCCAAACTTAACCAAGTGTTTCATTAAACTCTATCCAACAAAACACGGGGCACAGGTCAGAAAACCCTTCGTCTCCGCTGTCTTCGTCTTTGTAGGACGAGAGTGAAACCACCTCCTGATGTGCAGTCACACAAAAAAAACAAAATCCTGGACTGGAAAAAAGGTTTCCATTGGACGTCCAAGAAGCAATTACCTTCCCTTTGAAGATATATTTGGCGCAGCAAATTGGTCATTAAGAAATATAATTTGCCGAATGCGTCACTCGCATTGATAATAACATTTGCAGATTGATCTTTGATCCTCGTACCTAACAGGACTGAATAGGTTGTCAGTGACTCCCAAAAATGACATATATCACTCCGACCAGAACAACATGATCGTTGCAGAGACCCCGACCCCCATTTTTCATGGTTTGACAATGAATTACTGGTTTACCAGAGTCACTTTTTGAGAAAACACAGACAGATTTCTGATTTCAGCTCCTCAAATGTAAATATTTTCTGGCTTTTTGACTCCTCCGTGGCAGTAAACTGAAAGATCTTCGCGTTGTGGACAAAACAAGACATTTGAGGAACGCTTGTCGACATTTTTCACCAACAGTTTCTGGACTTATCTGAACGATTCATCGAGAAAATGATCCACAGATTAACAAGAAAATTATAATGCTCATTGCGCATAGCACCACCTCCATGAAGAAATGGTTTCCCCAGTTTGACGAGGAAGAACTGGAACACCAACAATGACCCATACCGCATCAAAAATCAGTGTCCAGTCTCAGGAAATGGGTCCAAATCCACCAAACCAGGTTCTGCTGTCTTGCAAGCCTTCCCAGACGAGATGGTAAATTGTCAAGTTATCATTATAAAGACATTTCAAACAATGTCAACTCTGCCTTAACAGTCACATATTGGTCTGAATGACACTTAATGACCCAAACATTCAGAAAAGACTCCATCAGGTCCGCGCCACTCCTTCAAATAAAGTGTTAGCAAACAAACTATATGATACATATAATATCCCCCACACAGTGCAGGGAAACAAACTTTTAAGACTTCCAAGACTTCGCCTACGATCGTCCAGACTAACTATCACTCGATGCGCTGCCTCCAAACATGGCTGGAAGAAGTGTGTGAGTGTGTTTGTGTGTCTGAACCAAACAATCACTTACTTTAAACTAGGAGGCAGCAAACTAAATGTTTTCTTTTTTCACCTGCTGTGGCAGAACTCTGCAGAGAAAAGTCAGCTTTGAACCCCTCGGCCTCTTCGATAAGACTCCGGGAGTTTGCCGTTTTTGCTTGTTTGCGGTCTCAAATGTTCCTCCGCGAAAGTTTATGGCCCCTGTAGGACTTGGAGAAAAGTCGGTTCACGGTCTGCTGGATGCGCTGTAGATACCTCCACCGCTCATTTTTTTTTTTAGACATGCCATCCTTTCCTGCATTGTCATCCGAGGCGTTTGTTATCTTGACGCTGAAAGGATTCATGTTGGGGGGGGGAGTGTTGATACAAGCTGGTGTAGGAAGCAAATTGCTGTTGTGTTCACCACTTCCTGCCATCTTTCTATCCTTACTCGGTAAAGCTATCACTCTCACCTCTCGCTTTTGACCATTTTTTTTTCTTTGTAGCCGCCTAAAAAACACAGACAAGAGAGCGAATGTGTGTGTGTTGCTGTGTGTGTGTGTGTGTGTTGGTGTGCGTTGGGAGGGGAGTCGATGATTCGTCTTTTGATCCTGGCGCGCTTGTTGTCAAAAGCTGCCTGGATTGAAGAGACTGTTGGCCACAATTGACTGTGACAATTAGGGCACGATCACGGTCCCCGAGTGGAGCACTTAAAGGCTAATTTACATGTCACTTTGTCGAATTAAAAAAAGAAAAAAAAACAGCGAGAGAAAAGATATTCTGCTTTTTTTTTCTCGTCCCGCCCTCCCTCCCACCTTCTCGTTTTCTGTCTATCTGCTCGTTCTTTTTTTTTTTTTTATTCCTCCATGCCTTGTAAACTGTAATTTGTACACTGCTTAGGGGGAACCTGGCAGAAGAGAGGCGACCGGCATTTCCATTTGAAAAGAGGCAATCACCAGGCCACTGCTGAGCCTATTGTCCGGCGGAGGTGGCGGAGGGGAAGGTAGGGGGAGGCGGTGGGCAATTTACAGGCAGGGAAGTTAACCTTCTGGCGAGGTACATTACACGCGAGGTTTACACCTGTATAATCGTACGTCTTCCCCAGTTTGCTGATTGTTCTTTTATCAAAAGCTGGATGTCTGTCTGTGATGGAGCTTCGTCTCCTCAGCCGGCTGCGACGGGGACCACCACATGGTCCTGACCTCATCTGGGACGTCCTGGTCTGACACCAAACAGGCTTCATATTTCCATCGTCAGCTCAAGTGTTACTTCATCCAAAACTATCCCGGTCTTGCTAACTGCGGCCTCATTTGCGAAAATGCTGCTTATGCTCGATTCATAAAAGATGATGCAGAGCATACAAAACAAGCTTGAATCTGTAACTTGCACACCTTGGATCTACAAATCCTCTAAACCTACGTCATGAACCAAACATGAAAATCAAGCTTCTTCGGAAGACGGGTAGACGATTGAAGCCAGACGACATGGAAATGTTGCTCATGGAGCTCAAGTTTGCTTGGCTTGGACGCAAACTACACAACTCAAAGGAGAATCCCTCACGTCAAGTCTAGACTTTGCCTAGCGTTCAGATCATTTATATGTCAAGGTAAGGTTTGGTTTTCTGTTGAAGTCTTACTTAAAACCTGGTGTTTGGATCGTTGATGCACAAAACACAAAAACTGCAAAGACGTAAAAAAAAAAAGACACGGAACAGGTCGACATCGAAGGTCGAGCTCGTCCTGGTGTAAGTTCTTCTGGCGTGAAACAATTAAAATCACATATTTCTTGGAGCTCCGTAGCAAACCCTCCAGAACATTATGTCAATCTCATGACTAAGTGTCTACATGGAAGTTTAGCCAACCACTGTGACATATGTTATAAACCATAAACCAGACATATAAACCAGTAAGTCATCGTCATAGATTTCAGGCTGTCGTCCCAAAACTTCGACCTCACAGGTTCATTTCACAGCTCTGAAAACCAAAGCGCATACAGATTTTTGCCTGAGTGTAACTGCGGCGTTGCGTTGGAGGATGTAATTCGTGTTTAAAGCTTTCAAAAAACGACACATTTCAGTACAGAAACGCTCAGTGGAATCAGTTCTGGCCTTAGAGATCTGGTCTGGGCTCAGACAGACGATCGTTCCCTCGGCTCGTCCTCGTGGCTGAAGTTTCTTTTCTCCTGCTCTGACAGGCTGTTTGTGACAGGTGCAGAGTGTGTGCGTGCATGAGACTGTGTGTGTTTGGGTGTGTGAAAGGACCCCTCCTTCCTTCACCCATCTCACACACACACACACACACACACACACACACACACACACACACTCCTGCTGTCCTTTCAAAGAGAACATAGAGGGGACAGAGTGTGTACAGAAACAGCAGGTTGATGGGATAATGCCCATCATCTGTTGCACCGTGTCATTTCTGCGCCGCCGTAACCTGCTTTTGTAACGGCCCTGCACGCACACACACACACACACACACGCGTAAACACACACACCTTTTGACGGCAGTTTTCCTGCGCTGCTATTTCATTTCTGCAGCAGTGTGATCGACTAGAACACGACGAATAAGAGGAGCTGCAGGCTGAGAAATGCACCCATCAAACAAAACTTGATGTGTTTTAAAAGTGTTCCTACGTGTGTGTGTGTTTTGCAAAGGTGTGTGTGTGTGTGTGAGGTGTTCAGGCATACGTCAGCCGGGGCGGATTGTGTTGCGGCGCAGCCTGCTCACAATAATCATCGGAATAAACTCCCCCCCCCCCCTCTGCTGTGAATGACCTAATCCAGATTTGATGGTCATTATATCAGGCCGGTTTCATTATGCCGTAAACATACAGCGGAGATAATCTTAATCTCTGTAATGCCACTGTAAACGAGAATAACACTGCTGTTGTTCTGAACCCACCTCTCGTCGGTTTGTGTTCGCTCTCCTGGCGGCAAATCAAAGTGGAGTTTTATGATATTTGAGGCAGTTTGCAGCCAACGTTTTTCTTTTTTCCCCCCTTAAATCCTGGAAAACATACTTTTTGCGGATACTTGAGTTACCGATACGAGTATCAAATTGAATGTAGGTTACTAATCCCAACGATTGAGCCCTTAATTAATTGCGCAGTTTTGTAATAAGGCTGGGGAGGATTAGCGTGTGGACAGGTGGGCAGATTTAAAACCTCACTGGGCCGGACACATGTTGAGACTGAAGGGAAGCCATCATCCCGAACAAAGAGGGATTTTTTATCCCGTGGAAGTGCTCCAAATGTCCGTGTGTGTGTGTGTGTGTGTGTGTGTGTGCTACGACAACGGTTCTGCCGCATGTAAGCTCAGATGTAAGCTCGGGCCGATCCAAAGCACCGTTTCACAAGAGGCTCCGCCGACACATTGTTCTTTGATAGTACTAGTATTACTATAACCGACCTACACTCTCTCATACTGTATATGGAGAGCTATGGACCTTCTGTCAGCCATCAGCCCACATCACACGAGCACCCGACCCCTGCAGAGACCAGCCCACACGCCTCCAGTTGGACCGCTGAGCAGGAACAGATTACAACTTAACGCTGAGCACAATTAACAGAGAAGGAATTGGCGAATAAATGGGATACACTACACGTCTAGGAGGAGCTGGAAAGCTAAGCTAACTAGCTAACGACTCAGAAACGGTAAGGCAGAACCGGGAAATTAGATTTTCCGAGTAACTTTCCTCCTGAAGTCAGATTCTGACTCGGAAACTTGGAAGAATCTCACCAAGCCTGACCTCAGAATCCAAGATGGCAGCCACGAGCGGCAACATTAGCGAAAGTCGTCGTCACGTCACTGGTTTAGCTAACATTGGCTAACAATGGCGAACCAAGCTAGGACCAGGTTTTTCTCACTCTAACTTCTAAAATAAATATTTCTTTCCTGTTTTTTCAACGCCGCTAACTTGTTGTTAATCTCCTGCACAGTCGGTAGTCCTAAAAACATTTAATATATAGAAAAAAGCTAATCGCTAGCATTAGCTGTATATCTTTGATGAGCCCAGATGGCAGCAAATAAACGCAAAAGTATTAGCATCATAAACATACGTGTTACAAATACTTACTACCTACTAAGACAAATGTTATTACAGATTATTACATATATATATATATGCAAAGCAACTATTTACTAAAGGTGTTGCATACATATAGTGGAGTTAAAAAGGACAATCACTGTAGAATAGAGGCATAAAGTACACACTGGTTTTAAAATAAAAAATGTCTGACCTCTTCCCAGCATTCACATATTTTCTGCCTAAAGCTTATTTTTGGTGTTAAACAATCGTAACGCAGCGTCTGACTTCCACACGCAGCCGAATGTGATGCCAGTCATCACTTTCTCTCAGAGGGAAGAAAAAAAGGTGTTAATTTTGTTAAATAGTGGATGTCTCATTTTTGGAATGAAACTCCTCATTTATCTCCAAAATGTCAATTAAATTCAAATATAATCAAATATAATCTCAATGAATAAAACATTGTGGGTCGCACGTTGGATGAGCTTTCACTGCTGAGAGTGTGCAGTGTTCGGGCTCGCTCGCTCGCTCTCTCTCGCTCATTATAAGCAGCCTTGAGCATTATAGCAACTCTCTCTCTTCCCCACACACACTGATGTTTGCCAATCTCTCTCTGAGCGAGTTGTTAGTGGCCCCAAACAGTTTCACAGTACATTTAGGGTTTGATCTTCTGCTGATGATTCGATGGCGCAGCGTGGACGGCCTGCTCCACGATGTACGAACAAAAAGACACTTCTTCACTTCCGGACCGGCTAATAAAGAACTGAGACACTGTGATTTATTTGCAGATAAAGCCTCAGAGGATCAGTAGATTTTTAGGACAGTTAGACTTATTCTGCCATGCATTCTGCCTGGATTATTGGATTATTTTCAACTGAAAAAGACGAGTCTAACCTGTTGAAATTACAGGCGCATCCCCCCATTTTTCACCCTCAGGCCTTAAAGGTGCAACATGTAAGACTTTTAGTTAAAAACATAAAAGAAAACATCCCCAGAATTTGAAGAAATAACAGTTTTGATATGACGCCCTGATATCTACTCATGTTAGCATGCTAGCCAGCTAGCCGTGACCCTGTCCAAAGTTGCACGGCTAACTGAGCTAACTAGCAGCCACACTTAGCAACAATTAGCGGTTACTCTATTTGTTTTAACGAGGATGAATTCTTACGTACTGCAGCTTTAAAAATCAGCCAAGTTGTGTTGCCAAAATACTGGTTATGTCTGTGCTTCATTAGATGATCATTTGATAAAAGTACGAATCGAATCTTTGCGATGATGTCATGTGAAACTATTTAAGATTATTATGAACTTGCTCACTTGACGTATGTACAGAAACAGATTTCGTGTGCAGTACACATATCACAAAACTTGTTTTGATATATTATCAAAAACACATGATTAACTGTGATTTACACACAACATGTGCTCTGAAATGTGAAGGTTTGAAGAAAACACCTGCAAAAACCAAACAAAAAACAACAATTTTAGATTTTACAACAGTAAATTGAAACGAAACATACCTCAGCACTTTTACTTTTCATAATAAAGCACTTTAATTTTAAATATCTGTACACTTTCAGGTAAAATCCAGATTATGGGACCTTTTTGGAGCGAATTGGACAATTAAAACACTTTTAATTCACAGTTTTCTCTTTCCTCTTAAACAGCTCCCAGCAGAAATGAGTTATGAGTTCATGAATGAACTCGTGCTGCTGCTGATGAAGGTAAATGTGTTTGTCCTCCTCAACTGTCACACGGCACGCTGCTTCCTGTCTCTTGTCACATGTCGTCTATCTAACGAGGACACGTTTGCATTTTAGGACCTCATGAGACCTGGTCCGGATGCGTTTACATCTCAAAGACAGTTATTTAAAGGGGGGGGAGGTGTGTGCGTGGGCGGGGTATTCCCTAAAAAAGTTCAGTCTCTTTGGAAAATATTGAGGGATTGTGATAAAGCACAAAGCCTCCTGCACACCAGACAGCAGGGGTTTCAGCGCCACGCTCCAATCAAATTTTGTCGCCTATTTTTGGGGGCAAAGCCGGGGGAAGAAGAGGGGAGGAGCGTCCCGGGTTTGGTAGGGTTGTTGGGGTCCGTCTTTACAGAATTGTCTATCAATAGGTGCAGCCAGTGTCAGTAGTCCTTCTCATCAAACCGGGGCCTGACAAAGAGGCGGCGGCGCATGGGAAAGGGGCAGCAAGGTGAAACTAATGCCATGGATGTTTGATTCATCAGGGCCTCATTGTTGGCGGCCACGGCTGATTGTGAAGGTTCAGTCAAGCAAAAGGGGTGCGGAGTAATCAGTCGGATTTATGGTGCCGAGGGCCTCGGAGAGAGGCAAAAAAAAAAAAAAAAAAAGAAAAAGAAAGAGCCAGATAGAAGCTGTTTGCAGTGCAGCCGGAACAGGTCTGCAGAACACACATACCTCAAAACACAGAAAAACAGGTTCCAGATCCCGTACGGAGAGACGCCTCACATCGCTGGATTTATAATACTTCTGGGAAATCATCCACACCTGCAGGCACACACACACACACACACAGGCATGTTGTGTGTGCTATCTATTTATAGTAATCACATTACAGTTACATGAATACCCAGCGAGGCCACCTGCACTGACGGCATGAAGCCGGTCGCTGAAAGAAGAAAGTATTGAACATTTTAGATTACGGGACGCCAAAAAGATCATCCGTATCTGTCCAACCGAGCCAACTGTCGGTGTCCATATCTGTTTATTTGAGCCTGAAACTGAAGTTGGATGATCAGAAGTTTGCAGAACTGAGCTTCAGATCAATGTTTGTGATCACAAGACCAAGAAAACTATTCGCAAACTTCTGAATAAAGCGACACAGTGATTGTCCGTCATCATGAGGGCAGAAAAACCATCAATGAACTTTACAATTTCAAGCATTTCCTTGTTTAACAGTAAAATAAGTATAAATTAAAGGTTATTTAAGTATAAATGCATCATATATTCATATTGCCGTTTACTGCACTGTGTGTATATTGTATAAGAAAGGATATGTTTCAGTGTCTTAGCATCAAGTGTTTAAATCTTTGGATGCATCTGCAGCATTTTCTTGTCGCAACAGACGAAAGTGGAGCTGATTCAAAGCGTCGGGGAGTTTAATCTGCAACAATCCGTCGTAGATAGAAACTGATTCTGTGTGTTCTGTGTGTAACATCTGACTGTACGCTGAGTCAAAGTGGAGTCTCTCCCTCTGAAGTGCGTCTCAGAGCTCTTCCTCAATGACCCATTAAAGACAAACGTCTCCACCACCGCCACTTCCGTCACTCTCAACCCTCACCCGTCTCTCCCCACCCCTCCATCCTCCACCCCTCCACCTTCTCTGATTGGTCGTCACGGGGAGAAGACAGATGTAGGGCGAACAGCGGCTAAGCCGTTGTACTCTTAAGCCTAATGTGGAAGTTTTATATGCAAAGAGGTGAAGCAGGGAGGAGGGGGAGGGAGGAGGATGGAGTTTGAACTGATTAGGATAATTCCTGCTTTTAATACAGCTGTCCCTCCAGCTTAAGGTAAACCAAATGTTGCCATCGGAGATTAGTGTACCTTGCCTGGTTATTAGCGACCCCCCTCCTCCCTGCTCACCCCCTCACACACACACACACACGTCAGAAAATGTCTCTAAAGCCGCTCTCGCTCGCATTAATTTGAGAAAAGAGAGAGGCGGGAAGGAGAAGACGAGGGGGGGAGGAAGAAAAGTGTCGCAACTTGATCTCCTTCTGCACCTGTTGGGGAATAGTGTGTGTGTGTGTGTGTGTGTAGGAGTGTGTAGGAGTGTGTAGGAGTGTTCCTGCCCTCAGGAATTTTAAGGACAATCATTGTAAGTGATGACATTTGGGCTCGTTCTCACTTTGGCGTACGACTTGAGGCCTGAGCCGCAGGATGAATGTCATCGACGTAAACGTCCTCACAAGTATACGACTTCAGACGCATTTGAAGAGTTTTTTTTGTTTTTTTTCTTTCTTTTTTTAAATAACAGCTGCCGGCTCTCAAATTAAAGTCTCGCGTTGACGGTAAAATGACGACGATGAAAATGTCGTCACCTGTTAGGGAAGTTCATCTCTGCCGCCGTGATGAAGAAAAGAACTGAGAAACTGAGTCAAACATGTGAGTTATTGTTTCAAACTGAGAGCGTTTCTCATTATTTTGACTTACTAGGTGATTATTTTGGGAAAGTTCTCAATATTTACGGAAGCTTAGTAATATTTTGGGGAGTTTTATACTTTATTAAGACACAATGTCTTTATTTTAGTGATGTGTACGCCATTATTTTGAGATAAGTCGTTATTGGAGTTACACAAGTCATTATCTTTTGATACTCTATCATTATTATGAGATATGACGTCATTATTGTGTCATACTTAAGCATAATTTTGAGATGTGTCATTATTTTGAAATATCAAAACATTATTTTGTCATATTAACGTATTATTTGTAGATACCAACTCATTCTTTTTAGATACTGAGTCATAACTTTGAGATAAGTCCTGACTTTGTTATTTTGAGTCATTAATGTGAGATATGAAGTTATTTTTCTTGTCATATTAACTCCTTACTTTGTGATACTAACTCATAACTTTGAGAAGTCCTTATCTTGAATTACACAAGTCATTATTTTGCGATATAAACTCATTATTTTAACATACTAACTCATTATTTTGTCATATTTACTTATTACTTTGTCATAATGAGTCATTATTTTGTGATACTAACTCATAACTTTGAGATAAGTCCATATTTAGCATTAGGTAAGTTATAATTTTGTCATTTGAAATCATTAATTTGAGAGATAAACTCATTATTTTGTGATATAAACTCATTATTTTGTCATATTAACTCATAACTTTGAGATAAGTCCTTATTTTATTATTTCAAGTCATTAATGTGAGATATTAACTCATTATTTTTGTCATATTAACTCATTACTTTGTCATAATAAATCAACCCTAACTCATAACTTTGAGATAAGTCCATATTTAGCATGAGGTAAGTTATAATTTTGTCATTTGAAATCATTAATTTGAGAGATAAACTCATTATTTTGTGATATAAACTCATTACTTTGTCATATTAAGTCATTCTTTTGTGATACTAAGTCATATCTTTGAGATAAGTCCTTATTTTGAATTATGTAAGTCATTATTTTGAGATACTAACTCATTATTTGGTCATATTAAGTCACTGTTTTGTGAAACTAAGCAATCTGGGAAAGTTTCTCATTATTTTCGGATACTAACTTAATATTTTGACTAAGTTTCTCCTCACTAACAGGATCATGCTTCACCTATTTGTCTTTGTGTGATTACTAAACACATCAACATTTCCTCTTTATTCTGATAACACTACAAAATAATAAACTTCGAAGAGGGAAATGCAAGAAAAAATATTATAAATTAAACGGTGAGAAAAACAAAAGACAATATAACATAATACCCATGTGAACACTTGTGTGAATGTGTGTTCCCGTGTGTGTGTTTCTACCTGTGCATCTGTTCTGGCACATCAGTCGACGGGCTCTCAACTGATCCTGCCAGTTGGTTTAATACCTTCACACCCCGAGGAGAACAAAACACACACACACACACACACACACACACACACACTCTACACACACACACTTTCTCACACTTGGCATCTCATCTCAAATATTATGTCACCCGCTCGGAGCCAGGACCGTTAACGCAAACATTAGTAACTGAATACAGCAGACTTGGCTCGGGAGTCAGATCTGAAATCCTTTTCTATACTTAAGCTGCTCGGCTGACTTCAGCTGTAGAGAATTAAACAGATTCAGTCCAGAACTACAGTAGAGGAGGAGGACAAACCCACACCGACAGCATGGAAGTCCTGAATGTCAGACTTTCCCACCAGCACATGAACACGGCACAGCACGGCTAAAAATAACATCACATGAAATTCACAGAAAATCTACAAACTGATCCAAATGCCCCCTGATTTCCCCCAAATCTGTTTACTTTTATAATGTGAATAACTCAGCAGTTTAACATTTTCTTCGAAGTAACACAAGCAAATAACAGAAAGCGTTTAAATTTTCATAACTGTGATTTTCTTTGTGCCATTAAAGGACAAACACTGAGAGTGATGCCTAACTTATAATGAATGGTACAATGAAAGAATGATGAACTGCTCGAAAAATGTCCAACTTTTGCATGCTAATTGAGGTAAACATGTAATATATAATGTTTACTAGCTAACACTTGCTTCTACAATGAATCTTTGATGCTAATAGAGCATCTAAACATCGGTAAACAGATATATTTGGGCAAATAATGCGAACAACCTCAACGGCTGGGTCTGTTTTGGACACAACTAGCTCCTCAGTGAACTAAAACCCTCCAACATGGCCGCCAAACAGACTTCATGTCACAAGAGATGGATGTTTTCTGTTTAGATTGAAGTAGAACTAGCTTGTCATTAAGCTAAAGACCTCCAAAATGGCCGCCAAGAAGACATTCCTGTCGTAGGAGTTCACTGCGACCCAAAAGCAAAAGTCTGTTCGTCAACTTTCTACAGATCACAGATAAACCCAACAAACAAGATGGGCGAGTTTTGTTTTGATGGAAAACACAACTCACACTTCGTTTGGCTAAAAGCCTCCAACATGGCCACCAAAAAGACTTTGTGTTGTAGGAGTTGACTGTCAACCAAAACAATTCTGTAACACAACTTTCTGAACATTGAAATTAAAGCTGAAAAACCCAACAAACAAGATGGATGCGTTCTGTCTAGAATGAGGTAGAACTATCACGACGTTGAGCTACACGCCTCCAACATGGCCGCCAAAAAGACTTTCCTGTCATAGGAGTTGACTGTCAACCAAAACAAGTCTGTCACACAACTTCAGAACAGACTACAGACACAATTACACCTGGAAATCCAAAAAGCAAGATGGATTTATTTTGTTTTGATGGAAAAATACATTTACAGACACTGAAGTTGAAATCATTAACATTAAATTTCAGTTTTGAAAACCTTTTGATGGCTCATTTAAGATGACTTCACTAGAGAACCATGATGTTTTCGTTTCACTTCAGCCATCATGTTCTGTTTGATTCTCCTGAAATCAAACCCCTTCAGTCGCAGGAGCTGATGGAATAACTCAGACGCTGTTAAAAACACTCTCCAAACGCACTAGGTGGGCACGAGTTACGTCTCTAAGCGCCGGTAAGTAAGTATTCTAAATACTATGTGACCTAGTTCTCACACGTGTGCCGTAGCTGTCACTGAATCAACCCTAATTTCCAAAGCAAGCTACTTTTGACAAAAAGGGAGGAGAAATCCTTCGCCTGGAGCGTTTGAAGTGAACATGTGAAGATTTCCTCCCAAACGAGATATCCACTGACAACTGAGGCAACATCAAAAAGTACCAAATTAAAACAAATGATGGCAATTTTCCAAGGGAAGTAGGTGTGTCTTAACTCTTTGGCTGACACGCTTTGGGCTTCAGAGATATTACCTGATATCTTCCACTCCGGCTGGTATGTATACAAAGTGAGATGTTACTACAAAAGTCTCGTCAGATAAAACTCAAAGTGATTTCTTGGAAATGGGAGCAACGGCGTGTATGCAAGCCTTTCATTAGCAGGGTGACCTCTGGCTCACCGGCCCTTCATCCACGTAGTTACGGACCGTGGGAGAAAAGGAGGATTTCTACACTTTGGTCGAGTACAATCACCACAAAAGTAAGTATGTGTTGAAGAGTTCTGCCAAAGCCAAGAAGCTCAGCGCAACAAAACAGACCCGAAACACGATCTTTTTGTTTGGACCCATTGGGTTTGACTCAGGCCAACTGATGTGAATATGGTTCGGGCTTTTTTTTTTTTGTTAGGTCTGCTTATTCTCAAATATGATTCAGAATTTCCCCCTGTTGTCCGTCTGATTGTGATTATAATCTGCGTCCATGAGAGACATTTGCTGCACGAAGTTAGTTTAGAGTTGACCTGCAGAGGTCAAAGTCAAACCGGTCCTGAGGACGTGGAAATGAGCTGGGTTTGCATCTCAGATGCTGTGTTGTAATGTTACACCAGCTCTCTTTGATCGTAACGTGATGACAGTTGTGTGATAATACAGTCTTAAAAGAATTGTGTGATTCATGCAGAGTGGACGCAGCAACACTAAGAAGGTATTTCATGAGCAGGAACTTTCCCAGGGATGGGGAAACTTTGGAGGTACACGGCGCATTTCTACTTTTGGGACTAGAGTCCAAATAAGACTGGTGATAGATGAATTTTTTGTGTTATTCTTAAGCATCCGCATATAGATTGGTTCCCTACAAGCCTTTAGTGGGCCGTAACAAGAGTGAATAGACAGGCATTCACTCAATGGGGTGTGTCCGGTGTCGGGTCAAAGTCGGGTTCCTCTCATCACACGGACCTCTAAAACCGGCACTCTTTATACGGGATCGGTGAGTAACAAGACCTGCCTAGTTTTTAACACAACTCTGCCTTTTCACACCAGCAGAGTTCAGGGTTTCCGGGTCAAATCGTGTTTCTCACAGTTGTTTTTGTGCTGTGGACAGTAGCCACATTTCAAGAAGCAAGATTCGTTCCTGTAAGGGAATTTATTCGACTTGCTTTGGTTTTTCCTGGAATATCTCTCTGTAGCCAACAGAGTAAACAACGCTGTCACATCCAGGAAGTCTTCACTGGCTAAACGAAGGTAAAAGAAGAAGCAGCAAAGCCTCGCTGACAGAGCGAATCAGAACGAAGTGAACACTCAGGCAGAGGAAGCCATCAGAGGTGATAACACCGTTCATTTCTGCCTCCATGACATGTGAAAGAGACGGTTCACCGGCTAATGCTCAACAATAACACACCACTTCACACACACATTTATACAGTACGTGGAGGTCAGAGGGCAGAAGAAGAGAGAAATCATTACAGACACTGACCCACACAAACGGATGATTACCACCACCGCCACGGCGCCGCGTGGATCGATGCGGAACAATTCGCTCCATTATCAGGGTTGGGTAGTTAGACGACATACTCTGAGTTAAGTAACAAGATTGTGGCAGTCGGTGCCGGAGCTGCCGAGAGGGGAAATATCACAGACGGTCACGGAAACACGAATAAACTGAGTTCAGTGATGAGGAGGCGATTCTGGGTGACTTTCAGTTCTGGCTCAGTTTGTTTATCACGATCATAGTTTTTTCTCTTCACTTCTGTTTTATCTTCAAACTGTTGAACTGGAGATCATGTTTGTATGTTTACAGCCCGTCTGTCTTCCTGACTGCGCGCACTTTCCACCAAGTTTGACCTTTTTTAGCGAGTCGTCAATGAACTCAGCCGCAATTAAATCGACAAGTGCAACAAGTGATTTCCAAAACATTGAAAATAAGACTTTACAGAGTGTCTTCAGGTATCAGATGGTTTTCATGATCAGTTTTAACCAATCTGGGAAAAATCATGTTTTACTTTATTCTAGAACTGCAGGTTATCGTCAAGGTAAGCAGTATAATGTGATCTTATACAGTGGTTGGTTAAATTTGATTGATTTTTTGATTTTGCCAATAAGTCAGTGAAGGTACAACGTAAAGAGACAGAGATATAAGGTTGGTATCATCATAAATGTGGACGCATATCAGGACATCAGGTCGTGTTAAGACGTATAAAGGACCTGCAGACACGCTGCTTTATGCAATCATGCAGAATTATCCTGTAATTCCCCGATAACTGTTGTAAGCTCAACATTAGCGGTGGCCCTGGCGTTTGCTCTCATTCCTCTTTGCTTCACCTCGGCCTCGTTTACATCCTCGATACGTAAATCTGACCTGACTCGAACGCGGCTCCAGTGGAGCCGAGAGGGAGCGGAGGCGCGATGGCTACAGGCGGGTCAGCGGGTTAATCACACTTGACTCGGAGCTCATTGCGATTGTCTGAAACACTTTAGACGTCGAGCGCGGACCTTTCAGCGCAAATCCCATTAACCTGGCGAAAAGACCATTTAAACACGGTGGCTGGAGAAGCGATTAGGTTCAATTTGAGATTCCCGCTAAGCAGTGCGCGGCACTCAGCCAAAGAGAGCGCCGAGATGCAGTGTGTGTGAACTTAACCCGGGCCTGAAAGGTAAACGCATCATCACGTCAGCGTGAACACACACAGGGATATTAGGAAGAAACATTCCCTGTAAGTTGTTGTTTGCAGTTGAAGGAAAGAGAAAATCTTGAAAATTGATTACCTGTTGTACCTTGAACTTATCGTTTGCATCGCTTTTTGTGGCACAAATTAAAAGAATACCTTAATATAAGTAGAAGAAAGCATTTGCAGTTAAAAATAATTAATTAAATGTATCTGATTTTGAGCTGAAACCCTTCAAATGCAGAGAAGAAGATGTAAACAGAGGACGAAGAAGAAGAAAGATGAGAGTATGAAGAAGACTGCTGCATGATAACTCGCACCATCCCGTCCTGCTGAAGGAGTTGGAACATCGTCTAAAGCTCAGAGTTTGCACCAGCGCACCGCTGCTCATTGCATTAAGGTTAGAGAGACGAAGGTAAGCGAGGGGAGACCTCATGCGTTTTCTCACACTACAGTACTCGCATGTCACACAGCATCGATTTGACACGGAGAAAACGCACGAGGGCGAACAAAGGTGGGCTCGTATGTTAATACACCGGAGCCTTTCTCGCCCTCGCTGTTGGAAAACAAGCTGCACTCTGACTCACCAGCTCCGGAGACGACCCTGAACGGTTCAGAGGACGGGCCGGGGTTTTAGAGAAAAGCAAAAGGTTTCTCTCAGAAGTGGAAATAATCTCAGCATTCGTTTTAAAACTTCTTAAATCTTCCTCGTCTTTTTTTGCGTCGGCTCGAACAGTGCAGGGCCTGAAGTGCAGAAGGCCATATTAATATGGAGGTAACGCACCGTCTGAAGACATCAAAACAGACAAAAGACTCCTCCGCGGTCACGCACGGCTCCCGGAATAAGCCAAGTGGTGCAAAGTGCAGGCAAACTTCTTGATATCACGTCTTCACAAGTCAGCCGGTGCTGCAGAGTGCGCGGGGTCCCTCGTTCATTTTGCATTGATGCTGAATGTCTAATTTAGATCCTCGCTCTGGCCTACTTCATCAAACGACTGCGGGGTGAAGGGGTCACCAGGGTTATAAAAGATGAAATGGTCAGACGCTCTCCGTTTGAAAAGAAGCGACATGTGCAGCGCTGGAGTTTTGTGTTGCAGACACTGAAATTATTTCATTTTCAGCAGCATTTGCCATTTTTCATTGGGGCTCTGAAATACCGATTTAAGCCGAGCGATATCCATGAGAGAGTGGAAGTCTTGAGTTCTGGGACTTTTCTTTTGAGGGTTTGGATCTTTTGACAGATCATGTAATCGTTGGTGACGAAACTCTTGGTGGCAAAATTGTACCGAGCACAGAGGAGCAGCCCAGTTTACTTTAATCTACGTACAAATAACAGAAGGGAAGACTTTCAAACTCAGTGACAGTCACTTATTTTCACTTACTAACGAACTGAAGTTTAAGTCATGTGACATTGTTTTGGTTCTGACATCCAACAAATCTGCAAAATGGACAACCAGAGTTTGAGTCACCTGGAGACATTTACATCCTTTTTTGTGGTGAGTAAATCAGGTATTTCAAAGTAAAACATCATTTTTTCTTAACTCTAACTACAGTATGTGTTTTTTTTGTGCATAAACAGAGCATGTGCACAGCTTTGTGATGAAAGAGAAATAGAAAAATACTTAAACACATGAAGAAAAGTCCAGTTTTAACCTGTGGTTGCAAGAAAGTCTCATTTCCAACTCGTTAAATACAGACGCTTCGGGATGGCACCAGGCCTGACACACAATCCCCCCAAAAAATCTACTTTTCTTAATGACAAATACAAAGAAAGAGTTAAAGGACTGAAGAAAACAAAAAATCCTTGGACCTGTTCTGGCTGGAAGAGGCGGAGCTGGAAGACAAGCGACCATGAACTGAAACAATATGAGAGCTTACATGTGTGGACGACAGAGAAAAAGACCATTAATCATCTTATTTGAAAGGTTAATTTACATTTTTAGAGCCCATATCTTTTACAGAAACATGATTTTAAAACCCTTTTAACTCGGGACTCTCAAGTGTCGACGAAACACGCGTCGAGTCTTCAGCTATCACAGCTGAAAAGAGCCATCTTTGATGCCAAACATGTCTGAGGTGTAACCGTGTTTCAAAAACACGACTTTACCTGAAAGCGTGCAATTAAGCGCACCCTGCCGGCGCCCCGCGTGACTCCCTCGCTACATAATCAGAGCGAGGTGGGGGCGGTCGGTGCGCATGCGAGGCTCTGACAGCCTCGACAGTCGGGATGGGCGACTGCCAAGCTGCTGCTAAATATACACAGGGGTCAGTCTCTGGCAGTTCCTCGGCTTTGTCAGAGCTTCAGGTTTTCTGATAAAAAAAAAGGGTTTGTGCTCGCTGAAGTCAAGTGACAGTTGTGACAGGGGAGAGGTCGCGGGCTGGGGACCTCTGCGTATGTGTGCGAGGACCTGACCTGTCGGAGGTTGATAGGCACTATAGGCGATGGAGGGGGCGGGAGTTGTCATGGAGGTCCCCAGATATCCAGCAGAAAGGACTGAGGTTGTCCTGATCTTTCCTGCCTCGCGGTTTGTGTGTGTTTTGTGGGAACACTACAAAAAATATCTGCTTTACAGAGTCATGGAAACCAAATATAGGTGCATTATCACGCATGTAAACTGCATTACGATGCACAGGATGGAAGGAAGGACGTTTATAATCCAGCAGCCTCATTATTATTTATTTTTAATGTCGTAAAGCGTTCTGAATGTTGAAAAGTGTTTATAACTATGATTTTGCATCACTGTAGGTGCACTAAAACACACTATAGTTATGTCTATGATGCATTATACACATGATAAAAGTGTGTTTTTGCTTTGTTCTCCTTCGTTTCTCTGTTTTATTCCAATGCAAATGTTAATGTATTTCCATAAATCAAGAAAAGAATAGAAGCCGGGACAGAAGACGTCACATTCACGCCACTGAAATGCTCTTAAAAGACAGTAATCACACGGTGAGCATTTTTTGCAGCGTGCATCTGTGTGTATGCATTTCCCTGAGAGTGTGTGTGCCCATGTGTGATAGTGTGTGTGTGTGTGTGTGTGTGTGTCAGCGCAGCATTGATGAACTCAGCACAATGTTGAATGGGACTGTTTTGGCAGCTGAGACAGCGGGGCCGAACCTGCGGGTCAGAGATAAACGCCCCTCGCAGCTCTGAGCCGGCGAGAGGACGTCCCATCAGAGACGGTGGAGACAGCACAGGAAAACACGCTCGCTGAGGCTGGCAGCGGCGGACGAGGGGGTTGGACGCACGGGGGTCCGCGAGCGGAGGGGTTGCTGGTTGAAATCCCCCAGCGTTGGATTGGACTCCCGAAAGAAAATCAGCTGCAGAAATGACACAATCAAACGTGAATAATGTTCATACAGCGCAAATATCACAACATCTGCATCTGACAAGCGTAGGTCCACGTTCTCCTGGCCTTACAGATGCCGCAGATTACTAATTGTTGGAAGGAAAGAGCCAATTAAAGTCTTGTTTACTCTTAAAGGTAATCATGGTGATCTTCAAAGAAGGCATCACGGGATGACTCACCCAAAAGGTTGAGAGAAACGCTGGTCTGGAGCCCGGCGAACATAAATGAACTTGAACCTGCGATGCAGTCACCAGGAAGCGGCCTAATCACCGCGAGGAAACGATAAGGTTGGTGCTTAATGTTTGCAGCAGGAAGCCGGGCGGAGGTGACCGCTCCGTTTAAACACGCAAACCTGCCAAGATCCAATCTACTCTTGTTTTTCCTCGCCAGTGGCCTTCTCAAGATGAGAAAAAAATAAAAGGCCTTGGAGAACCGCGGACTGGAAGCTTGGAGCTGCATTTAGGAAGGAAGTGAGACCGCGGTACGATGGGCAGACAAAGGTTATTACCACGGTGTGAAACTCAGGGCTGTATGATCGCGGACGGCTCTGCTCAGAACCACTGAGCTCAGCAAAACCTGAGGTGAAGCGAAGAAGTGACATCTTCTTTTCCTTTTTCTACTGAGGCGTCCTTGACCAAAGTAAGCTGCGAGGTTGCTGTTCTGCATCTTCGCACGACTTCTGTCCTTTTCTTCAAGTGGGACGCATGAAGGGGAATTCTGCTTTGGCAATCAGTCAACTGTCAGATTATCACTAAATGTCCTTTTAGTCTGTTTTTGCAATGACAGCAACGTTTGACGACGACCTCAGTAGTCAGAGAGATCCGGCAGCGAGGAAGCCACGAGGTAGAATCCTGCGAGGTGAAAAGTTCAGAACCGGCTCCTCCGTAACGTTTTGTTTGTCTGGTTGCAGTGACTCCTGGATGTACTGTTCTGTTACACGGTGTGAACACGGGCTGAGACACTGCAGTGCACCGTCTGACAGATCGCTGATAGTGAAAAGAAACAAAGAAAAAAGCAGATTTGTAAAAACATTCCCTGTAGTCGGGCAGAAAGGCCTGTTAAGAGCCACTGAACTGTCAGCAGTAGACCGTCTGGGTTGTGAGGTAGAGCATGGATACCCGACCCAAACCCAGTTGGGTTTCCTGGACAAAATATTAGAAATGATTCTGGGTTGAGGCTGGTCTTACAACAACTGTGTGGGGCTCAAGTTCAGCTCGAATTTGTTTCGGGGTGGATCCATGGATCCGATCCGTTGCGTACCACGACTGCTGGATCTGATTGGGAATTTGGAAGCCAGGTCGACACCCTGAGCTTCTTGTCATGGTTCTCAGGCCATTCGTTAGCAGTCTTTGGGTTAGGGGTTGGGGTTAGGGGTTGGGGGTTAGGGATACGTCCGTCAGTTTCAAACTTTGTCGTGTCAAGCAGCCCAAATCTGACAGATATTAAACCACAGACCCAGAAGATTTTATCTCAGGGTCCCCCAGAACTTTTTCTTTGAGATGTTTTAGTACAGATAGTGTACAAAACCCGCAACCAAAACAGCCAAAATGGTCACACATTCTACCGTCACGTATAGATGTAATTACGCTGAATATCTTTGCGACTATCAGTTTAGCAAAACCCTAAAAAAAAACTGCAGAAACCTTTGCTAAAACAAACCCAGTCTCCTCTCAGCAAGCAGCACCTTTAAAGCGGTGTCGAAAAACAGGATTGGAGTTTCAACACAGCAGCTCCGAGGTCCAAATAAATGTGATCGTGTAGCAGCGCTCCCCCCTGAAAAACTGCATACCTGCACAGCAAATCTCTCCTCTGTAAATAACAGCGAGAAAAAGCGAGGCCCAGTGTGCAGCAAATAAAGAAGCACAAACACGTTCGGGAGGAATAATCTGACTGCCACGGCGGCTGCATTACACCTTTCATCTCCGCGTTAGAGAGAGTGGATTTGGCTTTCCATCACGAGGACAACACAAACTAACTCGGCGAGAATGGAGCGAGGGGTTTGATCTTCCCCGCGGAGAGAGGCCGCATCCGAGCAGTTAGCAAAATGAATTGAATCAGCGGGATTAACGGCACCTGTAAAGAGCTGTCAGGTAGATTTACAGGCCCCGCTGATAAGCCGGCGGCGAGGGATAAATACGCCTGGTGTCCCGTCGGCTGCCAGCCAGTCAAAGGGAAAACGTCCACCCCTCCCACCGCCTCTCTCCTGGTCTCTCTTTGGTTTCCCCCCGGAGCCGCAGACACCTCCACCTTTGATAAGGTAATAACATCAGTCTTGACTCGGGCTGCAGAGGTGAAAGCTGACTGCAGGATGGCGCAGACACGCTTTCAGGGTGATGAATGCAGTCAAAACCAGGCGGACTGTGTCTGTTGATGCCTGTTTGCTTATCAAAGGTGAACACACCCTCGCTGTCAGGTGGAAACCGCGTATCGCCGACATGTCGGGTTCTCTGAAGCCTTAAAAAAAACTAGTTTTTTAAACACACAGTCGTGTATTTGAGTTCATCCGGTGGTGTTTGACGAAAGTAAAACCAGCTTATAATCAATCTTATATTGCTAAACATGAAAATTTTGATTACAGGAGGAACAAAGCTGCTATTTAGGACAATAGGTTGTATTCTCATTTTCAACCTAAAGAGGATTTACAACCGCTGAAATATCAATCAATATCAACGTAAAGTTTTAAGTCATTTGTGGTTTAACAAATAATATAATACGATTGATTTATTGCAGAAAACATACCGTACTTTCCGGACTATAAGCCGCTACTTTTTCCCCATGCTTTGAACCCTGCGGCCTATACAACGGTGCGGCTAATTTATGGATTTTTACAGCTAACGGCCACTAGGGGACCTCCTCAATCTATGGATTGTACAGGTTACGTCCCTCACCTTTAACGCCTGGTTTATTATTATGCTTCTGCGTCGCGGCGACAGCGTAGCTACGTCGTCGACCCTACACCGTCATTGAGCATTCGGAGTTCTGCGTCGAGGGAACGCGTTGTTCTGTCGGTGGACGTCATCAACGTCAGTGATTCTGGTTTGTTATGCTAACAACACATAGTCAGACAGGTGGCGGTGCTAACGGAGCTAACAGCTGTCTGTCAGTCTGACCGAGAAGTTTCTCACTTTACTTCGCTGTTAGTTGAATTAAATGACATTCATGTTGTCTTTAACTGTCCGTGCGAACCAGTCCGCAGCTTTGTGCGTCTGTTTGTGCGTCTCTGACTCTTGCGTGTTGACGTTTGCGTGGTCATAGGTTGTGCAAATATGCAACTTGTTTGTTGAAATGTTAATAAAATGGAAGCTTCCCCAAACAGCAGTCTCTTTCCCGACAATCTCCTCTGTGCACGAGCCTTTACATATGGTAATTAAACGCTAAAACACCTGCGGCTTATAATCGGGTGCGGCTTGTATATGTACACATTTGTGTTTTTCCCTAAAAATTGGCTGGTGCGGCTTATATTCAGGTGCGCCTTATAGTCCGGAAATTACGGTAGTTAAAATGTTAGTAATCAACAAAATATATAAAAGATTCAAAAGAAAATTTGGACTTATGACCGTTTTAATTATAATATCTCTGCTACAGTCCCGGCTGCAAAGATTCACACGTCTGTGCGTGCTTATGACTTTATAAATGTGCCTGTACTCTATGTTCAGGGTTTTTCTTGGACGGATTGTTTATGTACATGTGTGTCAGGTCACATCTGTCCTGATCCACAGGGAAAAGCATAAAAGTCCAGGAAGAGCGCTGAAGCTGAAATGTTTGGACCAAAGTTGAGCCCGGAGCAGGACAAGGAAGCATATGTCACTGTGTTTAAATCCCTTTTATGTTCGGCAGGTGGAGGCCGGCCAAATAAGTTCAGACCCACCTCTGCATAAAATATGAAACACCGAGCTGCCATGTTTGAGGAGTGCGCGACATTTTAGAGGCGACTTTAACTTTTCATGGACTCCAGCTCCGTCAGAAGACAACTCCCTGCTGCAACAGTCACTCTGAGGTCATGTGAATCAGTGACAGGCTGCAGAGAAACTCTGCACCGCCGAGCTCAGGGGTGTTTCTCCTCCCTGCTCCCGATCCCCTCGTCACCGGGTGAGAACTGACATGGAAAGTAGGCAAAGCGTAGCGGAATCAGAGGTTAGGTTAGAAACTGCTGACACCTCAGGAGTGAGAGAGAGAATGAAACGGAGTATGTAAACTTAAAACGTACCTTTTTTAAACAGGGTTTGGCTCGAATATATGACGTTTATAGATAAACTTTATATGTTTAAAATCGTATTCACACGTTTTCCCTCGCAACACATTCATCCCTGAGACAGCTATGATGTTTTTCTACATGAAGAAAGAATTAACATTAGCCGAATCAACAAGAAGGCCAACATAATTAAGAATTTGTCAAAGATATTGTTGCACACCATTCATAGAGTTTCTCCACATCGACAACTGACAAAATTTAGCGATTTTTAAAGGGAATCTGGGGACTTTGTCCAAAGAAGTAGCATTTACTGGTTACATCAATAAAGTGTTGTGTCCTTTCATGAACTGAGTGTAAATATGTTTTGCATTTAATGCTGAATTTACAAAAAGGTACAAAAGATAAAGAATTTGTCGTAGCCGCTTCACAAACTTGGTTAAGTTTCTCCTCACTCAACATCTCGTTAAAAATTACGTGATTTCTTCAGGGAGTCTGGAGCTGTGGCCTGCTGTATGTTTGCCTGCCGAAGCCCTGATAATCAGAGAGTCCTGGGTCCAGAGCTGCCTGTTTGTGAGTTCATTCACATGTGCAGGAGTACATCCTCCCTAAGCTAACACCGAGCCTTCACCTCCTCTCGCAGCTGGACGCGTTCGTGTGTGGCCGACCTCACTGCCTTCGCCTCACAGCGCGTATTCCTTCACAACTCGAGAGATACGACTCGTTGAAAACTTATTAAGGTTGGTTTATGCACCGAGGGTTGAAACTCACCTCTGAGCCGACTTTAATTGAAAACAGCAGTTCACTACATTTACAAGAGGACTGTAAAAAGCTCTCCTGGCTGCGACTTAACAGAGCACAGGAGGACGGCGTATCCTGCCTGTTTGTTTAAGTATGTGAGAGCAGTTTATGACGGTCAGTTACCGAGTCCACTTACGCCGTCTGATTTATGTCCGCGCCGCGGTGAAGTATCCCGCAGGATGGACAGAGATGCGACAAGCCGCATCCATCCAGGGCGACCTGGGACGGAGTCCAGTGTCGGCATGTAGGCCACGTCCCTGGTGGACATGTTCTCATGGTGAGGTAATCCATGATGTCACCGCTGTGAGCTGCAGGTGGAGAACGGACAGGGGACCGAAAAAGAGCATGACTTTCTTTTCCTGTCTTTTTTTTTTTCGTGCATGTGTTTGCTCTCACACCAAAGTGTGCTGGCTCACGGACGCAAAAGAAAGTATTTTTATTGCTGTCAGGTTTGCTGTATGACTGAATGTTTACATGGTTGTTGGGCGTCTTTTTTTTTTTTTTTTTTTTTTTCCCGGTTGGACAAATCCCAACGTATCGCCGCCGGCCAACGTGTGATGTTTTGTTTTTCCCTGGGATTTTTAAAGTGGAGGTGATGTCTCATAAGTTTCTGATTTATTTCCACTTTATTGACGGAGACAGGCAATTTAGCTCACTGAAACTTTTAGTGCTGGAATAAGATGCAACCGTGTGGCCAAAAGTGAGCGGACACCATGCAATAGTTCAGCAAAAACACTGTGCTTCCAATTTTGTGGCCCCAGTTTAGAGAACGCTCTTTTTTTTGTATCCTGGTAGCTCAACTGATAGACCTGCAACCACTGTTCAAACAGTTGTGACCTCACTGCAGATACCCAGAGTTCAAGTGTGGCTCTGTCCAGCATGTCAGCCCACATCCATCAACCCATTTCCTGTCACTCCTCGCCGGTTCTTATGATAAACAAAGGCAAAGGCCAAAAATACTATAGTTTACGCAAGACGAACATCCATTCTCCATCCAAACACATCACCGTATCCAAAACTAGATGACCGTTGCAACGTAACTGCAACACGTGTACCGGGTCTACATCATACTGTCGCAGTTTGGTTAGGTTTAGGAAAACATTGCTGAATAGAACAAGCGACCTTCCGATTACTGGATGACCTGCTGTACCTCCTCATCATCACGACCTCCTCTACCGTCACCATATCTGTTGTTGTCAGACACTGATGAAGGATCTATTTCCGTATGTAAAGGATGTATAAATGAGGCTTCATCCAGCTCCATAAAGACTGTTATTTTTTTCCTAAATCTGATATGCAAGAGCTTGATTGACGTGCACACAGCCCTGCCCTCCAACCCCGTCCAACACCTTTGGGATGAGCTGGAATGCAGAAAGCGAGCCATGCATATTTGAATGGCTGTCTCCAAAAAAATACGGCTCCACCCATTCGGGTTTTCTGGGCTGCGTCATGTGGATTCCCCCCAAAATAACCACAAAATGACATAAAACTTGGAATTTTCATGACAGCACGCCGTACGTCATGTGGATTAAACCGTCGCGCTAACAATCGGACGGCTTGGATTTCATGACGAGTACCTGCGCTGCGTCTGAGAGAGCAAGCCGAGCTCAACATCCCAAACCCTCCAAGGACCATCGCTTGGATACAGGGGTAATTCCACCAGAGCATCGCTGGCACGCCTGCACTCTTCTCAGAGCTGTACAGTCGAATGTTTACCCGTATTCCCCACTGGTCTGGAATACTATATATCTGTAAGAGGTAATGTTTTTCAAAGCCATGACCAAATGTGTTTGGGTTGGCCGCGGAAAGCTCCCTTAGATTTAACACAGGCTATACGGGCTGATAGCTTGTCCAAAAAAATATATTCCATGAGCAACACGGCTCCCAATAAAGAAAGTCAATTTAATGAATATTTACATAAGGCTGGATACATGTCAAACTTAAGGGAATTCATAGAGTTGGAGACACAGATCACTCACTGAACTCTGTGTAGAAGCACTGTGGCCACATCTGAACAATCCAGCATGTGAGGTATTTAAAAAAAAAAGGTTGAAAAGCCTCACCAGAGAGGCTGGAAGTCAAAAATAAGAAGAAGAAAAAACAAAGATTAAAGAGAACTTTACTGCTTGATCGCACAAATTGAGCCAAAAAATCAGAGAGGTTGATCAATTACAATGAATGATTAATGATTTGACCAGAGAGTCCTGGAGTGAACTGTGTCTCGAGACACGTCAAGTCCAGTGATCTGTTTCGTCTTCAGTACCTCCCACTTCTGCTCTGATCAGCGATCAAACTCTTCAGTGTTGTGGAAAACTTTTCCTCGCGTCGACAGGCGGCTCGGAGGACGGGGGAGTTGCGGTCCCTGCCTGCGCTATGACATAACGCACTCCAAATGTACACAAAAGCAGACTTGAGGGAGTTACTTGTGTAGGAACGAGCATTTTGATGAAGCTGTAAAAGAATCAGTCTTTTATTGAAACTGTGGGTTCAAATAGGAGCAAATACACAACACTTACCTCTTAAAGCTGCAGGTGTGTCTTGATTGATTGATTGGAAAAGCAGCTGGATGATGACGCTCATCAGCTCAAGAACAAAAAAGTGATCAAACTTCAAAGATATTATATTTCTAGGGATGCACAGATGCTGTATGTCCCTTGAAGTTTGGTATCGGACAATATGACACTCTAAAAAAGCAGTGAAGCAGTTTTATTTTAAGAAAATAGTTTTTTTTCCATGTAAAAGAAAGTTGTACTAAAGGTTTGTGGCCTGTCAAAGATAACGTGAGGTAGGTTTTCTATGTTTCCCTGCCACAAAAAGGGGAAAAAAGAACAAAAACACAAAAACACAGGTAACAGCATCAGATCTTGTTGATTTAAACACAGGCACCGGTACCGGTATCGGCCCAGAACTCACAATCGATGCCTCTCAAAGGGCTTTGAATGCCTTAAAGAAACAAGTAGTTCAAAATTGGAAGAGCACAATCAAGGACCAACCCAGTTGGTATCAATACTTGGATACTACTCATTTTTATAAGGTTTAAATCCATGACACAAAACTAAATAAATAAGGAAAGAGAGGAGCTTCACCATCTTCATCAGAACCTGCGATCTCCGAAGACTCTGAGAGCCGAGCGTCCCCGCTCGCGGCGACGAGACGGGGGAAGCTTTGAAATGCAGATGGCGAGGCCCGATCGATTGTCACCTGTGTGGAGCACTTTAACTCCTGTCGCTGAAATGAGCCTTTTCAAGAGGCGCATTGTGCCGCGTATCGGCCGACAAGGCAGATTGGTGATGATTGCTCTATTGTGGCTGTCAGCCACTGAGAACGAGGTATTCATCCTTTGTCAGAGCGACGTCTCCTCTCTCATCTCACCAATGAGGACCCCCCTCCTCCACCCGCTCACCACCACCAGCCTCTTAACCTCTTGTCTTGATTTGGAATTACTGTTCAAAGGCATGGTTCGCCGGTGCAACCTGCTACCATTACTGCCAATGAGCGAGAGGTGCAGCAGCCATATTTGCCACCATGTAGGTATCAGACCGCTGCTTGTTGAGCAATCAGGATTCAAGTTTGCATGTGTTGTCTAGCAGATTCTGTGTTGTACGAGGGCGACAAACCCTGTGCACATAAAACACTTCATAAAAACATCTTGATTTTTCCTCCTGGTTCTCTTACGGCCGTACGTCCACCCTGTGGGGGGCCAGAAGCCGACACGTTGCAGAAATGTTGGGTGGCATCTGAAGCGGTGTAGGCGAAAAAACGCACTTCCTTGTTTGTTTATTTCTACCAAGCCAGTGACCGCTGTTCAAGACTGCGCTACAAGAAACCAGCTGATGTTTTTCACCAGACGTTGGACATTTTCCAGCCGTGTTTGTACCACAACCGTGATGTTTTCCTAAACCCGACCAACCCAAAATTAAAAATGGAAGCTGAAGAAATGTGAAGTTTAACATGCATTTTTTTATTCTGGGTATTTGGGTTAATTTTCTACCAAAGGTAAAAGAAACAAAAAGCTAAAATCTCTCTGGAAAAACACTTCGATTTCATAATTGTGTTGTTTTGTTCCTCCGAGAGAGATTTACATCATTTTTTTTCCCAGCTAACTGTTATTTTCATAAAGGATTTGTGATGAAATTTAGTGTGAAACCAAGACAAAGAAAAGAAATATCTGAGGAAAGTTGGTGTTTTCCAGTTGAGAGCACTGACACCTCATTTTGCTTGTGGACCCACTAAATTAGATGTTCGCTGTTTGCCAGTATAGCGACTTTACATCGAGGTGCGACTTTGACAAAGTGTGAGACACACAACAGCCTTTATATCACCCTGCGCTGAATAAATGCACACACTTATAGTTTCTATAGTACCTCATTTATTTCCTGACACTAATGCTGCATACTGTGTCCGTGTTGTGCGTCTCCGGTTTATTTTCCCCCCTTTTTTTTCTCCCATAATTCAAAGTGAAATACTTCCAGCCATTTGACACAATTAGGCACTCTCTTCCCACCGCATCGCATCCCACTGGATGGCCCTCATTATCACGAGCCCTTGCCTTTTAGATAACTTATAATGAGGCCGAAAATGTTTCACATTTCGCTTTTTCTGTTACACCGTCGGTTCAAAGAGACCTACTTCAACCTAATTAGGAGTTCCAACTGCTGCAGTCAAATGCTTTTCTTGTTTCTTATGGGGTTAACAGCGGTGAGACGTAGATCTCCACGAGACAGGGTCTAAAGCCATTATGTCCAATCTGTGACAGATATCACTGATGTCCAAGTCCTACGGTAATGGTCCACAGTGCGCGGTCTGAAGTTACCGTGCTGATGGCGAGGATGTTGTTAGTCAGATAATGTGGGGCTTTTTACTTTTCATCCCCCGGATCAACTTACATTTACATCTGCAGATCTGGGACTTGAGATTTACAGTGAACCTGTTCTCTTCCTGTGGTATGTTTGCCGGATGAACAGCTGAGCCCCCAGAATGCTCCTAAATGGTCCGCCGAGGACCACAGATCCACTCTGCGTCCGTTTAATTGTCTTCCCATTTGTATCGAGGACACCTGGTCAGAAAAATCTTGGATGTGCACACAATCCCTCTTGGTCTCTTTGGATGCCGAGCAGAAAATGGGAAGCATGTGGTTATTCCCACTTACAGGACTGTCAAAGCGGACCTGACCGACTGGAAAAAAAAAAAAAAATGCACGGAACCTTTTTTTTTTTTCCTCCTCAAACATCTGCATATTAAATTTACAGTCAATGCATTTAACCGGCACTCTTGCAAAGTGAATTAGTTTAAAGTTAAACTGCCTGCTAACCCTATTTGTCTATTTAATTACATGCAAGGGTTATAGAACAAGTGTGTGCTCTTCTTCTGTGGTGTTCATACCAGCTAAGAAATCACGAAGAAGTAGTCGTTTCTTTGGTTCGTGGTCGCTGTTGAGTTTCAGTTTTGGCCACAGCAGCTTGGATATCGTATGTGATTCTTTAGCATGAAGCGCTGATTCAAAACAAATGTTATCTCATGACACTTTCCAATTGGACCGTACTCTTCGGCTGTGTGGACGCTGAACGCAAAGTTGATTTCAGAGACAGCGTGACGGCCTAAGAAGTCAGGTTAAAGAGGCGAGCGGGACCGCTCTCGGTGGGGCGGACGCAGCCAAAGATTCGAGCTGATGTTTCAACTCGCTTAAACTTCGAAGCTTTACGACTGAACTTTAGAAACGTACCAAGAAGAGACGTTTTGGAGGAAAATAACAGAAACAACCGCCAATCCTGGTTAGTCTGATGGCTGGAACAGGAAAGTGAACGTGCACGGATGTTATTTAGAGAACGTTACCTGGCTGTTTTGTTCTTGAGTAGAAAAAGACTTTGCGGTAAATCTGCAAGTGCTGAAGGCTGTCCAAACCCACAATCCATCCGAAACCCAAAGGGCCTCAAGTGGACTTTCTGCAGACTTCCACAGAGTCCATTTGGGGGGACTTCACTGATAATTACCCACAATTCACTGCAATCAACATACACTTTATTATCCTAGTCTTAAGGCCTGTCTGTCAGCGCCTTACATCACCAGTCTCACACCCTCCTAGTCTTGACATGATGACAGTGAACACATCGCCGTACAGGCACCATCCGGATTCAGCCGACGTACAGAGTTGTGCATGTTAGCTTCCCCGTGGAGAACCTTTAGTCTCCGCCCTCCGCCAGTATCTGCAGAGACGTGTGTCTTTGCACGAGTCAGAGGTGAAGCAAAGTCAGCTACTTTTTTGCGAGAGTCCAAAATCTTTCTCTTCGCGCTCAGTCTTCACACCAAAAACACGAGCTCAGACTCTCACACGTTTCTCCGAGTGTCTCACTGACGTAATCCGGTCCGAATGAACCCGGAGAAAAACCAAACCAAACCGGGAGGCTGAGAGATAAAGTCTCCGGCAGCACACGCCTGGTGTCAAGTCAACTCTCAAACGGAGCACGAAAAACTGGATTCCAAACACTTTTTTGTTCCGGCTCTCAGGACCCCGCGGTTCAGCCGGCCGTCCGCTCAGATAATTACAGCGACGGACTCGACCCGTTCGACCTCTCCCGACCTCCCCAACAATTCAGCTTTCCACTCGAGTAGGTCGTAGGTGTGTTTACTGGGCGCCAGCTTGTCCCTGTTAATAATACGAGCGCTGAACCTTGGACCTCACCTGACTATAGCATCTGGGACAATAGCCAGCTCCAGTGTGTCACCGTGTGTGTGTGTGTTTCCTTTCCCATAATCTTGTTCCCCTGGCCGAGCCGCAGAGCCTATAAAGCTGTCAGTGAACATGTAGGACACGTCACCTTTGCCGGCGTTTCTCACACACACACACACACACACACACACACACACGCAGAGCTGCTGTTACACATGCACTAAGGTATGCACATGAGAGCGCGCAAGAAAAACAAAAGACGCTCACTTAACACCCAGAAACACACACACACACACACACACACTCGTACAGACTCGTCAGATTCACACACTGCAGCGAGGTCCAGATAAACACACAGTATTAACCTCTGCAGATTACAGCAGGTCGCTGTAATACGTTCAACTGGAAGCCCGACAGTTTAAAGAGTCGCTCAGTGTATTAAGAATCACGAGTGTTTACCCTCGGCGGCTATCTGACGTTATGTCACCGGGTAAACACCAGGACAGATGAATCCGTGATGAACCTGCTCTCTTTCTTCTTCTTCTTCTTCTTCTTCTTCTTCTTCTTCCCTGCAGCTGGAAATGAAATCTTTTTTTTCCCCCCCTTCTTTCTTTCTTTTGGCGTTTTTTATCGAGAGAACAGGCGCGGATCGACTTGAATCGGGCTCATTAAAACAGATGTTTTGCTCTCTCGCAGCTCTTTAAAAACGCGAGTCGAACACGGAAAAAGAAAGCAAAGTACAAACGCAGTTAATAAAGCGGATTCACATCTCGTGTGTGGTATTCTCTCTCTCCGTCTGTCTCCGGGGGACCGATCTATCATCTGCTATCTCCAAAAACCTTAATGTAACTTCAGCAACATTCTCAATAATCCTGCTCTACGTCAGTAAGTGCGTTACTTGAATCTCTGCCCTGTTTATTTTAATCTGTCACACAAGTATGAAAAATGAAGGCAGGTCCTGAGTATCCAATCTTTTAGTCAAGTTTTTAATCTAGTTTTAGGAGTTTTGCCTCAGACCTGGAACAGGTAGTGCACCAGCGCTCATCAGAGCGGCGGCCGGCTCCTGGTGGATTAATGAGGTCCACAACTTTCCAAATGTTTCATCCCCGGGCCTCCCGATAGGTTAATCCTTCCATGACAATGTCTGGTGAAGATTGTGTTTTGTACAGCATGATTTTTCTGCAACTATTTGGATCAGCACGCTCGACACAAAGAGACACTCAGACTCTAAAGAGGGTCGAAAATAAGAGTCTGTGTGTGATTTTGTGTGCCATGCATCTGCACGAACATCCATGTAAATCCTTATGTGTGTGTGTGTGTGTGTGGTTGTGTGTGTGTGTGCACGCCGCTCAGGCTCCGGTGTGTATGTGGGGGGCCAGCAAGCTCCTGGTCTGACAGGAGGATTATGGGAAACAGATGACTTACGCTTCTAATTTGCGGCCTTAAATTGCAAACAGAGTTTCGGGAGTCCAGGAGAGTTATAAATGCTGGAGGAAAGGTGTTTGTGTGTGTGTGTGTGTGTGTGTGTGTGTGTGCACTGAGGGTGGGTGGGTTATGCCACACACACGACTACACGTCGGCCGCAGGTTCACCTAAACAACAACATTTTACATTTCTTGTCACAGTTCAGTCTGTGCTGCAGTCAGCAGGAGGGTGAAAATCAATATCAAGTTTCAGTTTTGTGGCGGTGAAAACGTCTAAACTGGTGCGACAGGTTTTAAAATCAGTATTCTTTCAAAATAAGAGCACCGAGGCCGACTTTATTGCCCTCCTCGAGTATAAATTATGCGTCTTCACGTTGTTTTCATCATGCTTAATTCAACCAAAATATGATGTACTTCAGATTAAAGTTTCTGTGCAGCAGGACAACAGCAAATCTTGGATCAGAACTAGAATCAAAGTTGGATTTAAAGGACAAACGTGGTTTTAAGACGACTGAATTAAACTAAATTAAACCCCAGAATGCCATAAAGCCGCTTCCTGAACTCTGAAACATGTATAACATGTCGTCAGTTGTCCACATGGTGCAGGAAGGACACAAATCCCAGCGTGACAAAGCTCTGCTCCTGCAACACATTTGCCGTGAAGGTAAACAGCTGAGCCAGCAGCACATAAACCAGCACCTGTTGGTCATTAACCTTTTCCCAGCTAAGGTAGGCAGACGAGCACGCGGCTCCTGTGGCGGCGAGGAATGCGGCGCCGGGACATCGGAGACAGACCAGAGATTTCTGACCGGCGAGCGCTCGGAGAGAGGAAATACCCACGAGACAGCTGGGGAGGTTTTCACCTGGCACCTGTCAGCCGACCACAGGACGTGCCAGAGAGACGCTCCTGCTGCCGGTTAGAGCTGCGAGTGCGGCTGTCAGTCACTCCCAGGACGGGCGAATCTGTGAATCATCATCGCGTGGGTCTCCAGAGACTCCACTTTCTGTCTTTATTAAAGTTTTACTGCACCTGCTCGCAGGGAAAAGTAGCACAATGGAGGCAGGAGTCCAATTCCTGTATGAAAATATGTGAATAATCCAGCCACACACTGGGATTTGAGGCTGTGACTTATTTTATTAGAGGGCTACAGAAGTCACAGGCGGCTGAATCATTTGTTTGTTGCTTAATGAAGTAAGCCAATTTGTATAATCCTCATGTGAGGTGGATTATTTTTCAAAGAGAAAACCTCCCCGTTTAAAATCACCGACGCCTCCTGTGACAATTTAAGATATTAAATTGAAAATATTGAATGAAAACTGAAAAGAAAGTCTCATTTTGCGTAGATTTGCTGTGTTTGAACAGCTACGGCAAGCAAAGGAGGCCAAATCTGAATGTGACGGATGTTTATGACGCGGAGAGCGTACTGTGTTTGAGCTCTGCTAACGTTAGCATGCCCGCTAAGGAAGCTGAACCCTCCATAAAGTGTTGCTGGAGATAACTGGACTTCTGTTGACGTTAGCGTTAGCCAAAATTCAGCCACTTCATCGTGATTTGCTCACGTGAAGACAGTTTGGGAGTAAGAAACAACATGGTCCGCTGCAAAGAAGCTGTCCCACACTGAAATGTTGCTTTACCCAACGTTAGCAGACAAGCTAATACCATATATTCAAACACAAGTCGCAAAGTGGACGCTAAACTGCATTGCTAGCTCCGAAATGTTGCATAAGATGTTAAAAGTTCTCAAGTTGTTCCTGACTTTTACATCATGACTGGACAAACATACCAGGCAGGGATGTTTAATGAAAAGACACTGATGAATTGCATCATGGGATATGTAGTATCTGACATTATGCACAAACTCCTGCGACCTTCTGTAATTTTCCGAGCGTGCTTTTAAACTTTTTCTCGACTGGTTTAAAAATGGCACCATGATGGCTGCAGAAGTCTCCGTTCCCCCTGCACAGAGAAACTGTGATGTGGTTTGTTAGAAGCCCCGAAGTGTAATCCAAACTGACTACAGGAAACAGCTCACAGGGATTATGGGTAAAAGGAGACAGAAGCAGCGTTAAACTCCAGCTCCACCTTCCCTGCTGGCCGAGAGTCTCGAACCTACACGACTTTTTGTTTACATCTCGTGGTCGGGCTTGTTATTGGGCAGTGTGAACGAAAAAACTCCTAATTACATTTTCCACTCTGGTTTGGACCAAAGAAAACAAACAGGAGGTGTGATTGTAGCTTTATTTAAGATAAGAACATAGAAAAAAAAAAAAAAACGGCATTGGGGATAATCAGCGTTTTTTTCCACGGGCCATTTCCTTAATCATGTTACTGTTGTGCTGCTTGTGTGTGCGTCCAAATGTGGTCAAAGTTTTGGACGGAGCCGTAAACATGGGAACATTCTTCTCGTCTGGATTAAAGCCGAGCTTTAAAAAAAAAAAAAACGTAGGAAAGATGTGTATCTGAAACCAGTTCGGTGTGAAACAGGAGAGCTTGTAATGAAATGTAATTCCTCAGAGTGGTAGACTGTCAGAGGAGCTGCGAAAGGTCCCGACAGTAAATAGATTCGGATGCGTCCCGGCGAAAAAAGAGAGGGGAGGGAGCGCTAGATGTTTGGAGACCGGCGGCCAAATGAGGCGGGCCGGGCTGACCACACACAGGTACAGCTCTCCGGTGTTATATAATGAGACTCAAAGGTCTAAAGGAGTTTTATTTGATTCCTCTCATTCACCTCTCACTTCAACTGGTGTTCAGCGACCTAGCAAACGACAATGATCCCTCACAACATGACGGAGCGACTGCACATTCCAGACACCGAGGATAAAAACACGTCAATACCCTTCTGTGGGTATTTATCCAGGATAGCTCCAATTCCATATAACTTATACATGTTTAACTCCAGTCTGTCAGGTATAAACACACTTTGTTGGCCTTGCAGAAGAGCACGTCAGTAAAAGTGGCTTTGAAAAGTGACATCCGGGCTGTCGTAGGTAAATCTAACAAAGAATAGGTGGTTAGTGAACACTGACGTGGACGTATCCTGTCGAAAAACGTCATGTAGTTCCCTGTCGAGGCTTTCATCAAATGAAAACGACTGACGTGAGCCAATCAGAGGCAGAGTAAGGAAGTTCTTGCAAATTAAAATCAGCGGGATCCTTAACAACACGTCACAGACGGAGCTCAGCACTGACACCAGGAAGCAGAAACCTTCCTTGAGAAAACTCACATATTCAGGAAGAACATTTTCCGACAGATTAAAGACAAAAATGAACTATTCTCTGTTTCCTGTTAGCAAATTGAACACCAGCGAAACAGAAAAGATGTTATCGCTTCCCACCGTCGGCTCGCTGGTGTATCATTCGCTGCTGGTTTGCATGATCTGCTCCACATGCGAGGGCCGGGATGCACTTATCTAACACCGTTTCTGCTTCAGTGTCACCACAACAAATTCCTGCACAACAAAAGCAGCGGCGGCCTACACTGTACTTGAAGCTGGGAGAAGAGGACCGGCGAGGGAGGGAGGCGTGGGGGGGAGGAGGAGGGGTGAGCCGTTGCTGGCTTGGCATGGCAGTCCATTTAGCAGCCCATGCAAAGTGTTTACAATAAGTCTGACTGTGGCTTCATTGTCTCGTAAATGAGGACAGCGAATCACCTGGCGAGGGGGAAAAAGGTCCCGAAGTGGAAAGGCTTTTGTCTGGCGGATGGCGAACCTTTTCCCTGTCGCCTTCCCAGGGAAGAGAGGTATTTTTTTTTTTTTTCCCCTTCTCCTTTTTTGTTGTTAAACCCACAGTCATTAGTCGGCTACGGTGGGGGGAGACGAAGAAGAGGGAGGAGGGAAAGAAAAAAAAAAACAAAAAAAAAGAAAAACGTGAGGCCCTTCGCGGGACCTGAACCTTTTCAAATGCGAGCGCGCCTTTTGTTTTTGCAACCCTGTCAAGAACGGTCACCTAATTAGACCTGATATCTCTGGCCAAAGAGAACCCGTTTGTTAATGGCTCTTTACGGAATTTTCTTAATGAGTTTAGATGGCCATTGTGTGGCGGGGAGCTCCTCTAAGACAAGAGCATTCTCCGGCACACACACACACACACACACACACCAACACACACACACACACACAACAAAAAAGAAGTGAAATGAGGGCGAAGATTGAGCAATGGGAGAAGCGAGCTGACATGACTGTGGGCTAAATAGGCAAGGTGTAGCGAGAGCTGCGAGCGTTATGGATGGAATCAAGGCAGGGTCATTAAGGCGGAACAAAAGCGAGTGCGAGCGTACCCAGGGGCCTGGCTGCTATCTGGCTGCGCATTGTGTCGGGCGGAGGTGGGTGGTGGTGGTGGTGGTGGAGGTGGAGGTGGAGGGAGGACGGGCGTTGACGGCGCTGGACAGTTTTTCTTGAGACGCGAGCTGCACGCAACACCTTGATCACATCCAGTCGCCGACGCCGTTTTCTTCAGCAAACTCCAGCGGCTTCTTCTGGGAGGAGGAGGGAGGTGATGGAGGAGGAGGGAGGTGATGGAGGAGGAGGCTTTTTCTTTTTATTTATTTATTTATTTTAGTTTTATACCCCTCTCCTCCGACACCCAACCTCACCACACCAACCCCCTCGTCCTCCTTCTTTCTCTCTCTTTTTTTTTTTTTTCTGCTTTTGTTCATGTCTCAAGGCTGCAGCCTCCCCTTTCTTCTCGGCTCTATGGAGAGGGAACAAGCTTGTTAGCTGGCATGGATATTTTGACTGGAGATATACTTTGGCCACTTGCCTATGGAAACAGTGTCAAAGCACAACCTGGCTTAATTGTCACATCGGCAGTCCTGGGAGAGGTCTTTGGTGAGGTCCAGGCCTAATAAATATCAAAAGCTCCTCTCATCTCTCTCTGCTCCGTCTCTATTCACCCCCCTCACACACACACACACACACACACACACTCTTTTTTTTTGCCAGTGAGGGAAAACTTGTAAATTAATCTTAGTGTCAAAACAAGACTTTCTCTTCTTGCCTCAGAATCTCTAGTTATTTTTCTGTTTTTGTCCCAGAAGTTTTCATCAAAGGGGGTGCAGCGCTGTCTGAGACCTAGCGTTAAGACCATCCGTGCAATTTATAGATTTGATGTTTGTAGAGGCTTGCAGTTCCTCAGTTGATTTAATGAGAGTCTAAAGCTTCAGCAAAATACACAGCAGAAGCAAAAAAAAAAAAGAGACATGGAGGAAAAAAAATATATATCAACAACAAACAGATAGCTGTTCAGGAGTTGAACATTTACAGCAGTCGGTTAAGTGGAAGAAGAATGGCATTCGGGGGAACTCCAATTTGACGAAGACTCGAGGTTTTTCTCCAAATGGGTCACCACACGGCTGCGCAGGGACACGGCGGCGCGAAGTATTGATTCTCGATTATGCACAAGACGTGCAGCGTAAAGGTTTTCTCAGCGCATTCAGAAGAATGTTTCCCGGCGGCAGAAAACATGTGACGTAACCTCGCCCCATTAGCTTTGATGTGCGAGAGGTCGGACGTGGATTCAGTGGCGGAGCTGTGACTGATTTTTGAGAATGTTCAGACGGATTAATGACTTTAAGGCTGACAATACGCTCGAAATGATCGAATCCAATAGTTTCTCCGTGCAGATGAAGCCGTGTGAACGGGACAACGGCACCATTTACAGTTTGGATTGTCTTTGTCACGGTAGAAAAGAGCCTCAGGACGACTGAAGTGAACTGCAATGTTCTGCTGCTATTTATTATAGTTGGAAAAGTGAAAACCATGTGAGAGATCTTGAAATAATCCGCGGCGATCTTCAGAGAAACAGTGAGAATCTGATGAGTCACGTCCAGGCGCTCGTTTTCCAGCAGGTCTGACTGTCGGACCGACAACCTTTTTCTTTTTTCTTTGTAACTTTAAAGGAAAAGTTGGCCAGAAAGTGTGATGAAGCTGTCACTTTAGCTGCTAAGCTAAAAGTCTGAAGTAGGTGCACGAGCTCAAACTTGCATTATGGATGTAAATAACATATTTTCAGGGCTTCTGTTGACTTGGATTACTCTGGACAAGCTGTAGAGCCACTTTATTTAGGTGTTTGGTTGTTTTGTGGCCTGATTTTCAATCGGCACAGAGGCGAGGAGATGATAACTTTTCATTTTTGGGTGAACTTTTCCTTTAGCTCACCCACAATGCTGCTCCGAGAGCCAAAAACAAAGATGAAGCTTGGCTCACTTTGTCCAAACCGGGGATAAGATCGCACGTGGCCGCCTCGGTTTTTGGTTTTCGTTGGAGCTTCTGAAACAAGAGGTGTGACTGACATCGGCCGATCCCGCCTCATCAGCGCTACGTGGACCCAAATCAAACCCTGGTGACCGACAACAAAGTCTCGCTGCACTGCATTAAAGCATTCTTTTAAATGTCTGAACCAGCAGGATGAATTTATGGTGGTAAAAGCCAATGAGAAACCACCGAGATGCCCTTGAGCAAGGCCTCTGACCCCGACCTGCTCCACATCCGACAGATCAGTCTGCGATTATGCCAAGCAGCTAACGAGTGAATGTGTGATCTGATCTGCAGACGATCAGTGAAACATCCCACAAATAACCGTTAAAAGGCGCGTTTTAAGTCGGACAGGAGATAAAAAACAAACAATCGGTCCGCGTTCAGCTCATAAAACGCCTTTCCATCACTGTCAGGTTGGTGATGGACGATGTCATATATATCTGAGATACACGCAGGCTTTATTTCTAATGATTTATAAGCCGCAGTTATCGGCGCTAAATCACAAAACTGCTGCTAAACCTTAGAGAGCCTCGCTGGGTGGCTGTTTCCCTCCTCGGGGGGAAATATTGTACACTTTATTTTTGGTAAGAAAACTCAACAGTTGTTCATTTCAGATATCAGCGCTGGATATCAGGACAAAGTTTGCTATTGGCAGTTTTTAAACATATCCGTCTTGGCATCATGTGCTGCTGTAAACATTGTCAGTGCGTCCTTGTCCCGCTGCCTCCGAGACAAATTCCTGTGCATTTATGCTACACGGTGCATTAAGTGATTCGGGGGTCTGATTATAAAAGGGACAATTCACCCTGTTTTGTCTTTTTGTAAACACAGCTTCGGGGTCGGAGTGTCTCGCTCAGCCACGACGGATGCACTCAGACAGTCACCGCCGCCTTGTAATAAAAAAAAGAAAATAAAAGGGGGGAGTTTAGGCTTTTATCTCCCCCCCTCCCTCCCCCGTCCATTTTAATAAGCACACTTTGTGACAGCTTAGGTTTCCCCGGCATCTTTAGGTGATACACAACCGAGGCGGAGACTTCCAATTAAAGAGGGGAGGGAAGAAATGAAGAGTGACACGGAGGGAAGGTGATGAGGGGGGGAGAAAAAACATGGCTGGTAAAAAGAGGAAGAAAAGGTTCAGATCTGCATGGCCCTGTTTTTTTTTTATAACCCCACTCTTGTCTGTGGCCTCGCCTCCGTTAACTCGGTTAGGCCTGTTACATTAGCCGCTGGGATGCTTTATGTACTTGTACCAATTCAATTATTTGTTTTCTGCGACTCGGCCGCGGCAGGAAGCGAAGGAGAGGGGAAGGCACTCACATAAATTCTTAGCTGTTAATTTCCAAGTAATGCAGTGGCCGCGATCATTTAAGACAAGACAATTGATACCACTGTCAGGAAAGAGACATCTCTGAAGGATGTTTTTTTGTTTTTTCCCCCCCCGCTCGCTTCGCTCGCAGGACGCGGCGGTGACAGTCGGTTCGGATGAGCGTCCCGGAAGCCCTTTGATTAACGTAATACAATAAGAGAAATGGGAGGCTAAAATGCCCGCGCACGTCTCCTTTCTGAATATTCGACGCAACAAATGAAATTCCCTCCGTCTGCCTCCTCCTGCCCCTCTCTGTCGAGGACCTCTCAATCGTTTTCTTTGTCATCAATCAATAGACATGACAGTGACAAACACGCCGAGGTCTCCGGCTTTTTTTGGGGGCTTTATTGCTTTACGGGCTCCTCATTGTCAGGCTTGCCGACACATGTATTTCCATGTCATCTTTGGGAGGTGTCAAAAGATGACAGAGAGAGGGAGAGAGGGAGGGAGAGAGGGAGGAGGGGGTCACGAAGCAGGAAGCAACGCCAGTTCATTTGTGTCACTCTTCGCTGGAGACGGCGGCCATAAATTAATACGCTAACACACCGCGGAGCCGCAGGTCACTCAGCGCTGCGGTATAAAGATTTAGATTAAGTGTACCTACTCCGCTCGTACGAGCAGCTTTTTCAAATTTACTGCCCCGCAGAGCCGGATCGATTCATTATTTACCAAGTACAGTGAACGCACCGGGGGCAGGCTCGCAGGTGATGGCTTTACAAAGGCACGTGGAGGCTTGTGCTGCGATATTTCTACTAAAGATGCGACCTGAGAGTGTATAAAAATGTACAAAACTTCATTCAGGTTGTCCAACAGGGCCGTATCAACCTCCTACAGGGCCTGGGGTCAGAAGGGCCCCCTGAAGCCCCCTTTATCCCTGGTTACTGAAATCTATTTAATCACAATTTCTGGTACCTCACCCTCAAGATTAGGCGCTAAAGAAGGCACTATACTATAAAGAGATCTGCAGGGATGATGTTATATATCCTCAGCTTGTGTCGACAAACTAATTTAAGCAAAAAGGGACACAAAACCCATCAGCTGTCGGGGCCCTCGGTCTCTGCCGGGGCCTCATGTTGCACATATTCAAACCATGAAAGGAAACTGATGGCTCACATTTATATAACTGTAAAGTCAACACTGATGACTGAAGCCTGACTAAATGTGAGAGTGTTGTTTGGATTGGCGGATTGGAGAATATTATTCCTCTCCACTTAAAAATGCGTATCCCCAAATTTGGTGATCGAACGCTAATCTACAGGAGCTGGAGGCGCGTTGGGTCGAGAAAACTCTCCCACTTGTGGAGCAAAATAAACAATCTAACATCCCATCGATCATCAAAAAGCATGCAGAGATGACAAGCTGAAGACGGGGGATGTTTCCTCGCTCGTGAGAAGCAGCTTGTTTGGTGGCGTTTGATTGTGAGGGACAACAATCATATCATATCATAAACAACACATGTTTTAGAGGGAAACATTAAGCAAAAAGATGAAACCTCCAACTAGAGAAATGTGTCAAAAAAATGTATTTCACTAAAAAGACGACAGCCTGGTTCGATACAAGGACAACAAGTCCTCACAGCCGTCAGACTGCGTAAAGTTACCTCCACCTGTGAGGCACCTCAACCATTAAGCGCCCTCAGACGGGATAATGTGTCTGAGGAATCATTCACCGCCGTTGCTCATCACTTAAAAAACAAAGATGCGCTCTTTGTCCTGCACCTTAACTGAACCGACACTGAGCCGAGACCTGAGGGCGACTAGAATAAATATCCAGACATCAGGGCAGATTTTCTGCCTCTCGCTTGATCTTGTGACGATGACACGAAGCACATTCGGTATGTAAAAAGCTTCATCTCACACACGTCCCGCGTTCGCAAGCCTCTTTCATCTTATTCATGGTCAGCGTCGCACCTCGGGGCTACGTATGTACACTATGGAGCCATAAATTAGAGCCGCGGCGCTCTCTGGATTCAAAAGAGCTGTTCTTGTCTGGGGCTCTTGATTGGACTGTCCTTGATCAAAGTGATAATGAATACAAAAAAAAGTGCTTAAATCAAGTGGTGTTTGCCTTTAACACGACGAATGACAAGTTTATCTCTAACAGGCCGTCTCTTTGGTGTGGGGGAAGAAGAAAATGAGCTCTTTGAAGGCTACGGAGGTACAGTACGAGGGAAGGATTTGATCTTTTCTGAGTGGAAGTACAAAAATCATGCTAAGTACCTTCCCCTCACATCTTATTTGATGCAACCCTTCCATGAATAAACCCTTCAGGACGGTGATATTGCTTTTAAAGGCTCAGGAATATAAAATAATCATCGCAAACCCTTCAGATCTGACTTTTCGTCTATCTATAAGCTGATTTATAAACCCTGTGAGTTTGAGGTGTCATCATTTTTTTTTTTCCTGGACAAACAAAGTTAGAGCTCTTGACACCTGACTGCTCTTAAAACAGGTTTTCTGTCAATGATTGCACATCACCTGTTAGCCGCCGGGACAAGTCAAGGATCAGTTACCTTCGTCAACGTGAGGTGGAACTCACCTGTTCAGGGAACGAGAACGGATAAAGGTTGGATGAGATGTCTCTTTGTGGCCGGAGGAAGTTAATGATTGGTGCGTATTTTTGAGAAATCCGTCAGGTGTGTCTGTTAAAGTGTACCTTGTTTTCCACAGGTTCAGGATGCAGCCAGTTCATCAGTCAGGCACCTCAGCAGGTTAGACATTCTGAGAGTGGCGGCCAGGAACACCTACCTGTGACTATTTTTATTTTGTATACTTGGAATTGTTTAATGTTTAAAGAGCTTTTTCTTATCTGTGCTGTGTTTTCTGTCCGTCTGCTGCTGCAGCACCTGAATTTCCCATCTGTGGGATCAACAAAGGATTATCCTGTCTTACCTTGTCTTATCCTGTCAAAGAATACATGAATATACAAAGAGAGTGTTGTCACCAAGCGCTGTTTCTCCACAGTTTATCCCTCCTCAAGGTCTGACTACTCCAGTGTATCCATACCACCTAAACTGAGACCAGTCCTCGGGATTAAAACGCTGGCATTAACATTTCTCCAAACTACAGTAACTTCCGAGGTTGACATTCCTCGCAGGTGTGGCATTTCACGTTCACATCTTATGTTTGGTAGCAGATGTTCACGTCCACAGGTGGAGAGGATGGTGGTGGCACTATTACAAGGGTCAAACCACTCAAAGTGACTATTTGTCAGGGGAAGTCAGACACTTTTGTCGAGATGTCAGGACATTTTCTGTCCGTGTTTTTGATGACAGAATCAAATACTTTTGATGAGATGTCAGGACGTTTCTAGCCGTGTTTGTGGATGTAGAATCAGATACTTTCGATGAGAAGTCAGGACATTTCTAGCCGTGTTTGTTTTAACAAAACTGGATACTTTTGATGAGATGTCAGGACGTTTCTAGCCGTGTTTGTGGATGTAGAATCAGATACTTTCGATGAGAAGTCAGGACATTTCTAGCCGTGTTTGTTTTAACAAAACTGGATATTTTTGATGAGAGGTCAGGACGTTTTCGAGCAGTGTTTGTAATGACAGAATCGGATACTTTTGATGAGATGTCAGGACGCTTTCTAGCCGTGTTTGTGGTGACAGAATCAGATACTTTTGATGGGAAGTCAGGACATTTCTAGCCTTGAAATGTGGAGACAGAATCAGACACTTTTGACGAGGTGTCAGGACATATCTGGCTGAGTTTGTGGTGACGGAGTCAGATACTTTTGACAAGATGTTGGGACATTTTTAGCTGTTTGTACCAGCTGAACTGGGATATCTGCAGTTGTTTTATGGCAACCAAACCAGGTTTTTTAAGCCCAACCATGATGTTTCCTAACATGGTGGTATGGCATCTTTCACATCCATTCAGCGTATGCTAACATGCCTGCAACACAGTTTAATGACACGTAGAGTTAATTTGCGTGCAAAAACATAAAGATAAATTACCCCACATTCATCCTGCTCTTCTTGTATTGCACAGTATCAATAATGTATACGGTGTGGATTTGTTCTGCTTGGGGATTGAAGTAATTCTAATTCTCCTCCAAAAACAAAACCAGAATTCAACATTTTGCTCGCCGTCAATTAAAATGGAAAAAAGACATCCTGATACACTCCTTCACCATCCGCGACACCTTTGCTTAATCCACTTACAATATTTGAGCTGCTTCGCAAACAAATTGATATCATCAATTGTGATGTTGGCAAATACCACAGCCAATCTGCTCATGAATGTTTATCTCCTCTAACACTCACCCACCTGCTAAGAGGTGCCACGCTTTAATGAAATTGTTTGGACTACCGGCGCCCGTTGCTAAGGAACTGTGTGTCTCCTGTTTTTTTTTTTCTTTTTTTTTGCCTGCAGATTCCTGTCATCAAATAATGATTAGAGATGAGCACACCTCAAGGTGCTCAAGCCAGTGAAGGGTGCATTCAGAGCTGGATTGGCAAACAGCTCCGGGGCGAGAACGAGACGCTGAAAAAAAAAAAAAAAACAAGCCTTTGTGCCGAGGAGCCTTTGCTGGCGTCGACTCCAGTTGTGGCCCCCTTTTCAAAAGCAACACCGATGGCTTCACGACTTAACGCGATTGGAGACGCGTCGATGTTTGCGTTTTTGAAGGCAGGATGACCAGGAATTCGGCGAGCGGTGGAATTACACGGCTGAGCGTTCTGCTCCTCTGTACCTCTGGCAAGGTGTCGGCGTAAACCTGTTTCCACAACAACAACACCTCTTTCCCAGCGATTAGCGATTGTCATAGTCAACTTTAGACACCGCTTCCTTTCATCCCCCCCTTTTTTTTGATGTCTGATTTCTCCTCCCTTTCATATTTTTCAAAAAAAAAAAAAATACACATCAGCACACGAGCGCTCTCAGACATAGGTAACATGAAAAGAGTGTAAGATCAGGTGTTTCATGAATATGTTTACACGTCGGAGCCTTTCACTGGGAAATTATCCCACACTCGCTGCAAAAAAGGTTGTTTTTTTTTGCGAAATAACATCTGGAGAGTCGATGTTTGACTTGATTTGTGCTACTTCACGCTAAACACAAGCACTTACTTTGTGTTTACAGGAGTGTGTGTGTGTGTGTGTGCTCAGAGATTAGTGCTTCTGTCTTTAGTGTCTTTTTAACCTTTAGTCATGTCGAGGAGATTCTTGCTTCTCACTTAAAACATCGGCAGGTTTCACGACGGGAGCTGCGGTGTTCAATACTTCTGAACGTCGGCGTTTCAAATCGCACCCGGGTGGATTTTTGCATGTAAACTGAGGAGAGTCACCAGAATAGCATGACAGCTTTATGTTCTTGGGGACAAAAGTGATTCCCCGATACATTTGTTTACTATGAATATATTTTATTTGGTCTAGATGCTTTCCACCTCAGTCTTTGTATATTTTTTGGATTGGATTTTAAAAGGAAATACATTTTAGAGAGTCAAGCTTGAGAGAAATCAGACATAGATAATATGACATGCAATCTATCTGCTCTAACATTTTAACTTATGTTGTTTTAAGAGAGACTCTGGTGCCCAGATTGCTGCTAATTTGCATCTCTCAACTTCAGACTGTCTGAGCTAATTATGTGATAAGTTGTCAACTATTAAATTAATCGCCACTGATTTGGACAATCAATTGAACATTTTCAAGTAATTTCACTTGAAAAAATGTTCAAATTTTGATGATTTCGTTCATCAAATGTGATTTTTTTATTCAGTAAACTGAATACTTGAGCATTTTATTGAGGACGTCATCTCGGGCTCAAGTTTTCACAGTTTTCTGATATTATTCGAACAGAAAACCAATTGATTAAGAGCTGCAACAATTAATAGATTAGTTGTACGTTTTTGATAATCAATTTTTGAGTCATTTCTGTGTGAAAGATGTCCACAAATGAGTGATATTTGCATCTCTAATGTGAATATTTTCTGGTTTATTTCCTCTGTGACAGTAAACTGAATACCTTTGGGTATCTGTGGGACAAAACGAGACATTTAAAGACGTTATCTTCGGACATTTTTCACCAAAACATCCATCCGTCGATCAACAAACCAATCCAGAGTGAAAATAATCATCTCTTCTGACCTCGTTTACTCTAAACTGTGTTGATCAGCATCTTCTTGTGGTAAGAAAAGCAGCAAGATGTAAAAAACCCTGCGTGTAGTTCACTGAAGTCAGGATTTCTGACTACCTCCGAAACCTCGTGACTTCTTTTGTCTGAGCATCAACATCCACTTTGCCAAACTCCCCCTCCAGAGATCTGAACTGGCACTCGTTCAAAAACGTGCTCGTCCGCCCTCCGTCGTGCCACCGCCCCCCTCCTGCACCGTCTTTCCCCCCACTTGGTGACTGTAGGTGAGCATCTGGACAATGGCATACGGTTACTGGAGTCTCTCCACAGGCCCTCCGCGTGGTATTCAATCAGGTGGAGGCAGGAGGGCCTCTAGATTGTATAGATCCAGAGGGCCGATCCATAGGGGGCTCAGCCTGTGCAACTTCCCTCGCTTTAAACCGCCTCCTTTTAAGGTGCAGCTATTGGCCCATTCACCACATGTTTAGATCAATTGTATCCCTGTTAATGGAAAATAATTGAAGTTTTCCACGAACCTGCTGCTGCTGCACGGCTGCGCTCAAAGAGGCGACCTGTGAGGGATGTTTTTAATTCAAAACGCCGCGCTAACAGGGCGAGAGCGGGGCCTAAATTGACGTCTCTGTTCTCCGACGAGTAAAGACGTTTTGTTTTGGTTTTTTTTTCCCGTCCTCTCCTCAGTGAGGCTAGGAGGCATCCTCGTGATAATTACTAATGCCGCGGAACAGAGGGAGAAAGAAAGCCTTCTATAGAAGCTCTATAGAAAGAGAGAGGGAGAAAAAAAGACGTGGCGGCGAAATGCAGACACATCAAGAGTCACGCCGAAATGGTTCCCCCTCCACGCATTAACGGCCGTATCAATTGAATAGCATCTAAAGTGCTTTGAAAGGAGGTCTACGCGCATGCACGGCCCATACATACAGTCAGCACATCTTGTGATCTCCATCTCTAATGCTAACGTGTGTGTGTGTGTGTGAAGGTGGAGGGTGGAGGGAAGGAGGGTAAAGATGTTAACTGTGAAAAATAAATGTCATCATTGGCCTCTCCTTCAAGATGGTTCCCTCAGATAAAAATTCTATGGTCGAACTCGGCAACTCGAATCAATCGGCGCAATTAGGGCCCGCGGGCCATTACACTGTGCACACATCTCCCCATTCGTTACACTGAATGCTCTCTGGTCTCATTGTGCACGGCGAGGGCGTTTGTGAGAGGAGACTCAATAGAGAGGAGTGGAAGTGGAGTCTTAAGAGAGTCCCTTTGTGATCAGGGTAAATATAGCTCAAGGTAGAGGAGCACGTTAAGTGAAGCCGCGGTTCTCAACCTGAGGGCCGGGGTCGTCCACACGGGTCACGAAGACTTAAAGCCGCCTCTGTGTGACCTACATCGTCTTCACATACAGGTTACTGTGACATTATCTGCATATTAAAGGCTGAATTACAGCTCGTCTTCCATTACAACAAGCAATTTCACACATTCAGGTGTCTTTAAAGGTCTAAATAAACGAGTGTAAAAGCCCTTTCTGACTCCAGACGAAGCTGTATGCAATCTGATAAACTGCCTCCAGTGATGTCACTCAGTGGCCGAGTTGCATTGTGGGTAATGCAGACTCCATTACTGACGGTTTAAAAGCAAAACGATCGAGGTCGACACAGCAGAACCAGAGATATCGCCTGTTTTGATTCCATGCATTCTTCTTTCTTTTTAAACACCTGGTGCCTACATTACCCACAATGCAACTTTCTTTGCAAGAAAGTTGATTTTTAGTCTTGTTCCCAATATGTTAGAAACATGGCCGCCATCCGATATCTTAATGAGGCATATAAAACATGGATAACAAACAAAAGATGCATAAGATATCGCTATAATTATTTATTTTATGGACACTGGATACATGAATCCTGGCCTGTAAACATCATACAGCTTCAGGCTGAGATGTTTTGACTTTTATCTCACACGTGGGTCAAGCTCATCTCCTTAAATCCAACGCTTCCTGTCTCCTGGCGTTCCTCTGATTTCCTAGCCCACCTCTTCAGCTTGTGATGCGGACCGTCTGTAGTCTGATGACACTAACAAGGTTAATTTTTTGAACCACGGAAGCTCCCTTTCGGAAAAGTTCAGATGATTGTTTATGACGTTAAAACTGAACTTCACGTCGGTGGAGTTTCCCTTCAAGGAGGGAAAAACAAGAGGGGGAAAAACCTCAAAGCGAAGGGAGTAACCGTGAAGCACAAAGCCCCACACAGCTCCACATAATCCAATAACGGAACAGGACTTTGATGCGGCGGCTGTGTGCGGCCGTGCTCCAGACTACCTGTGTCTTCTCTTGCAGAGGTTGTGACATGTAGATTTCCTTCCAAGCCGAAGCTCTCACTCCGGTGGAGTGCAATCAAAACCACCGCAACATGCCAGGGCTTCAATCTTTAAGAGGGCCCCTCTGAGCTGCTCCCTAACAGGCCCGCTTGGCACACTCCGGCCTTCTCCAGACTCGAGACGCCCTCACCTAAATCAGCGGACGGCCTGTCCCCGATTAGCGTTAATTGCAAGCTTTGTGAGCGCGCCAGGCCCCGCCGTGGAGCGGCACCGGGCGTCTTCTATTTTAATTTTATTTAATTTTTATTCAATCGGGGGGAAGGTCAATTATAAGAGCAGAAATTCTGATTAGCAGCGATGGTCTGGCAGCTCATCTGAACCGGCGGGTTGATGTAAGCGGCACCATGTCGAGATTGCCTGGTGTTACCTCATCCGCCGCGCACCATGCCTACGTTAAGATCTGAACTAGGTACGGAGGAAGGAGAGGATGCATGTGGAGGGAGGGGGGGCGGACCTCTGGGAATGATGAAACAGACCTCTCACGTAGTGGAGGGGCGAGCTCGTCTGTCGAGTGTAAACCAGGCAGTCAAAACGCTTCGCCTCTTTCTGGCCCTCAGGCTCGGGGATGAGCGCTGATGTGATTCGGCCTCTGCAGCGGTGATGATGTTTGAGAAAAAGGTGCTGAGAGGCTGAGACTGATGATTATTAAGGCCAATAAAAGAACTGAAACACTTGATAATAAACATCATTAATAAAAGGTAAAGTTCAATTGATGGATATAAACCTCTGCAATTGCTTGATAAATGGTCTATAAAGTATTTTAATCAACTAGCTATGAAACAAAGCGTAATTAACTATAAATTCATTGTTCATAAGTGATGTTTTTTATAACATTTTACCCAAAAACCCAAAAGAACCTTTTCTTTCAGGCTGAAAAGCCACTTTAAGAGCATTTATACACTTAGATTTGATGATCTGACCCTTATTCTCTGTGAAATGGCTAAATGATTGCGGCTACCATCCTAAAACTTTTCTCTGAGATCCAAATAAATACACCCTGAGCCCTTAACTCCTCAAATAACTGCACCAAGCGTTCAAAGAAGCAGAATTGTATTGATTTCTCGGCTTGATTCTGCAGATGAGGTCAGAGAGACACTTTGATTTGAGCAGAAATGGATCACAGGAGGCATCAGTGTCACCTCTCCTAGGTATGTATTGTTGAGTGACGATCGCATCCCCTTCATCTGTGACAATTATCTAATTTGTGTAATTACACCAGCATGTGAAATCCCAGCAAGCATCTGACAGGATGGGGAATGTGTCAGGAAGTGACAAACTGGCACTGAAAATCTCTTCTTCTTTTCTTTTTTTTTGTTCTCGTGTGACGGCAGCGTGGAAGAAAAGAAGATGAAGTCTGGAGTTTTATTTTTGGTGTTAGAGAGGAAAAGAGGATTTAGGTCACGGAGTGGAGCCGGGCTGCAGTCAAAATCTAAATGTTTGATGGATGTTCTTCCAAATTAATCACCTCTGATTTTAATGTGCATGCGTGTGTCGTCTGCATGGGGGATGTGTGCCGTCCAGGTGAGGCCTCGCTGACGGGCAGGTGAGGGGTTACGAGGCCCTGCTCTGTCAAAAGGCTAATAATTAATGATCAAATGTTAGCGGCGGTGGCGGCGCTGCCGGGCTCCACTGATGCCATTAATTCAGCTCAGTGGAGCTCAGGCCTTTTGCTCGGGACCTGCTGCAGCTGTCACCGTGCTCGCTTAATTATCCCCTCACCCTCCTCCCCCCTCGCTCACCCCTCCAGCCCGCGGCCACCGCAAGGCTGCTGCCGCTACACCCCCACCTCACCCGCCCCCTCCTTTCCGTCCTTTCCTGGGGTCTGCTGCGACGCTCAGGGCCAAAAACAAAGAGGTTAAAGTGGGTGAGTGAGTTTAGTCTCCGTCTCCTTGTTCACTGTTAGTCACTGTGCGGAGATATGATACGCCGAGTTTGTGTTCATCAGCCGTAGAAGGTAAAAAGAAGGTGATGCCTTGTGCTGTCCGGTGACATTTTCTTGCATAAGAGCACACAAAGACCTTCTGTTCGTATGACGATAATGAAAAGCAATAACACATGATACAAACAGTGAGTGTATCTTACACTATTAGGGGCATAGCAGGGCAAATTTATGATGTAATCTTCTTGTGACTTTAGTATTTGAATGCATTTTGAATTATGGGTCCTGCTGCAGTTTATTTCTACAGACATGTGCAGCATTTTTGGGAAAAAAAAGTCCTTCACAAGTCGTGTCGAGCACCACTTCCTGTACCTGATTGACGCTTTGCATTATCCAAAAAATGGCATTGTGTCATGGTGGTGGCGTGGCAGCTGGAGACCACTGTTCAAGACCGCGTTCCAACATTTGCAAGCGATAAATCCTGGATATACGTAAAGCCACAACATGTGTATGACCTCCCCAAAATACTTTGCAATACCTGCATTTTCCAGGAAGTTACAAACTCTAAAATACCATGAATACCTAGAAAATCACTTTTTTTTGCCATTCTTGCGCTTGATTTTGATTGTTGTCTATCGGTAGAATATGACAGCACGTTGTCTGTCTGTAAACCAAAATTGCTCATTCGAGATGTCCAAGCTCCACTCTAATCACATCATGTGTTGGGACTATCTGTTCAAAACTATAACCAAAGTTGTTTTATCCCATCCGCCTGACCTCGACCACTTCCTGCAAGTCCACGTCCATTATTCTCACTCCCAAACTCGCTGCTACGAAGCCTGTCAGCGGCCACCAGCGGGAGACTGTGCAGCCCCGTGTGGATTTACAGCGTCTCCGTATGGATGCTGTAAATCTGATGTGCTCAAAAAGACAATGTACACACAGGAAATCATCCCAGATCAAATCGAGGTAAAGAAGATTTATGCTGCGTACAACTAAAGGAGACTGCGGGTGTGTGAAATCAGCTTACCTGGCCCTTGGATAGCACACACTTCCATGTAATATTTACCAGTGTCAGATATCTCGACCCGTCTACTCTGAGAGGGAAGTTGAGTTTACCTGCTTGTCTCAGCGCAGGAGACATTCAAGGAGCACGCTCTCACGCTAACCAATAACCTTTAATATTTCATCCCGGCCTGGGTTGATATGTTTAGAGACCTCTCTGCACTTCCAAGTTGTTCTGAACCCATCGAGCAGCAGACGGAGGCGGAGGAGGAGGAGGAGGGTGTGTATCCACTCTCACTTTGCTGTTGGATTATTTCCGTACCTGTTCAAACATGCCCCGGTGAATTATTCATCCCGCTCAGCTCCCCGCGCGGTGCACTTGTACCGCGAGTATGAAACATCTCACCCATGCTTTTACCTCGCCGCGGTGGAAATGTACCTTCGGACGCAGGGCAGACAAAAAGGGGACACTTCAGAGCAGCGATTTCCTGCCTCGGGGAGAGGGGAAAACAACGATGCTCGCGGCAAAACAAATGCAGCGCTCGCTGTTTAACCTGGGCTCTGAGCCGAGGGTTGAGATTATCTCTGAATTATGGATGAAGTCTCAAAGTGGATCGCTAGAAGGTCTACGTGTTGCGCTTTTCCGGCAAAGTAGCTGCGTACCTTCGCGTGTGATAGAGTGGAAAGTTTCAGGTGAGTCGTGACGCTGAGGGACTTCTAACGTTCTCAACTACAGTTTAGTTTTTCAGTGATGCTGATGAACTTATGTCACGTCGGCAGCAGGAAGTAGAGCATGACGATGGACGTGATCGGGTTCGGGTTAGATCCAAGCTCTATCGGCAGGATAGGAAGAACTTCCTGACGTCAAAGATAAACAACCCATTGGTAGACTTGTGCTGACCCCAGATATACGTGAACTTAAATTACCTTTAACTTGCTAATCCTCCTGTATTAGCATTAAAGGTGTCCTGTTGAGTTTTTGACCACTAGGAGACGAACACTTGGCGAGGGTACAGGACCAGGAAATATAGCAGTGCCCTCAAAAATGACAGTGAAGAAGAAGACGGATGGCTGTATGGATATAAATAAAAAGGGGCTTTGCAAATGCTGCTCAACAGGATCAATTTTGGGTACTTTAACATGCAGCCGTGGGGGATTTAGGTATCAAACCATCGACCTCTCACTTAGTGGATGACCTAAACCCATATAATATTGGATAATATTGGACTTCTGACCGAATCGTCAACACCGAAAACACATGTGAAACCAGAGTGGGTAAGATGTGGCAGTACAGCTGTGAGATATACTTCGAGACAAACAGATAATGCACACGTTTAATGCGGATCAGTGTGTTAAGAGACGAGCTGGTGTCTGTTAGTGGACCACTGGAAGTCCTCTAATTACAAAATGAGAAGTGGTTCTTTAATGACTATGGTGTAGGCCTCTTCAATTTAGTATAATCACACAAGCGAGTGTCTCGAGATGAAAGATTATCAAAAGGAGCTCCAAAAAAATGTTCTATTATCAAATAGCCCCGATCTTCACTTATCAAGAACACTGAGTGATAATTAAATCGTGTTTTTGAGTTTTTCCTTTTGAATAAAGATTGTTAACCTTAATGAAAGGTTTCCTCTCGAGGGAGAATGATCTTAGATTTTAGTAACGAGGTAATTTTTTTTTTTTGTGATAATCATTTAATGTAGAAAAGGGTCCTTCAGTCACCAACTGACTGTTCGTTGATGGAAGATAGAGTGTGTCAGCGATCTACTCAAAGTTGTCACTCTCATTCTTTATTGCACTTTGTAACTAAATGCACAGTAACTGCACGTTTTGGGAGCTTTAATTATCATCTTTTAAAAGGTATAAGTTGGAAGAAATGGTCAGAAACTAGTTCAAGAGATGAACTATGAAAGCCGGCGCTCCCTGTTCTCTTTGACGAAGCTACCTTTAGCTATAGTGACTAGCTGCTGCTAGTCAGTGGCTCAGTTAGCTTGACAGCTAATGGATGCGGCCCCACTGGAAGCGACAGGACACCAAACTGGGACTGAACTCACCCTCTGAGACCATCAGACGCCAGTTTGATGTCTGGCGATAAAGTAAGGAGGCGATTTACAGACAGAAGAGAAGTAAAGCAGCACAGGAGAACGGGAGAATATTTTAATACCTTACTGTGTGAATTGAGGATTTATTCATATTTATGGAGGTAATTAAGCTCATCAACATTCAGTTGAAGTGATAAACTTGACTGTATTTTTCTGTTCAGGAAGGAAGATAGTTGGAAAAACAGTTAAAAACTCGCTGCTTGCATACATCTCCAAGATGAAACTACGGGATTTGGTGGACTTCAGTGGATTTGTATCTTACAAATTGCCCCTTTAGTAACTGAATTTAAAAGCTAAATAATAAAGAACCCAAACTGTCCCGTGCAGCTGGTTTCTAATGAAACACGACAAAACTAAAATAACAACATAGAACAATTAATTGTCAAGGAGCCAGATAGCCACTGCTAACATATTCTGTATTTATATAATAGAGAACAAAATAAAATAGAATGAGAAGGCTGCATATCTTTTTAAAGAGACGATGGAACGGTTTTGTACTATAAGATGCAGTTGATCTGTAATTCCCTGTAAAAGCCGGAGACCTCAGTATTTGTAGCCAAAGGACGGAGGAAGACTGAACCGACTTAGAGAAGGAATAACATTAAACTATGATGAGCTTTGCTTTGTAATGACAGAAAAAGTCCCCCGGAATTACACACAAACGCTGATAGAGATCAATCCCGTCTAAGCTCTTGCACCATGGCACGTAAGATGGTAGCAAATGTCCTCCTTCTCCGGCTGCACAAAAGCAATAAGGAGGTTTCTTCTTCCCCGGCTCTCCCTCCATGCACCGGGGGCGGCTTTCTGCATCAGAAGAATTCCTGGCAAATTAATGCACTACCTCTTGGGCTAATTAAATTAGAGGGGATCAAAACTACAGAGCGGCTTTTGTGGTGGACACAATGTTGTGCTTCATGCGCTCCTTGCTCTGGGGGGAATTTCTGCCATTTAGCCTCCTCGCTGCCTGCAGCTCCATGCTGGACTCGCTCTAACACAGTCAAGTTTCTCTAATTTGCTTGAATGAGAAAGAATTATTAACTGATAATAAGAAAACCGAGAGAGAGAGGGAGAGAGTGAGAGAGCGTCGCGGGGCTGCAGGCAAGGATGAGTGGGAAAAAGGGTGAACTCCGCGGCACCTGAAGCTCATGCCGTTTTTTTTATATTATTAATTCCTCCCTAAAACGAGGCATTCAGGAGTAAAATTGCTGTGCAAATGACAAGAACGATTATGGTTGTAATTCCTCTTCTGTGGGAAATGTGTGCAGCTTTGTTGCAGCTCTAACTGGATCAGGCCGCTAACAAGCTACCGCTAACCACGTAGCATTAAGCATGACCTCTGCAATGCATGATGGTTCATTCTAAGGTTATTCTGCTGCATAGAGGACACAGACACAGACGTCACTGATATTATTCTGCGGCGGAAATGCCAACCTCGACATTGTGGAGCAGATAAACGGGTTTAGTGGATGTAATTACAGATTTTTGCTGTGAATAATAGCATCAGAAACAGCAAAATATGAAGTGCATGACCACAGTTGTTTGTGTCTCTTGCAGGGTGCCGTGACTGAGGAGCATTTTAGAGATGACTGGCTGCATTTAGTGTTATATCATGTTGCACTTTCTGTATTTACTTACTTTATTTACTTCTCTATTTTCTAACATCCGTCCTGAGTGATCCGATAACAAGTGGACCAGTCTCAGTACAGGTGTGAGGAATCACTCAGACTGTATTTGGAGGTGGTTCGGGCTGCCCACTCGACTGATGACGAATCAGAGGAAGAAGAAGAAGAAGAAGAAGAAGAAGAAGAAGAAGAAGAAGGAGCAACAACAGCCAGGGAGGATTTCTGTCTGATTTCCATTTGTTCACCTTTAATGAAAGTGACATGATCCAACCACTGAATTATCACTGACAATATCAGAAGACTCCCTTAACAAATCGTGCAATTTTGAGAGTGATTGAGTGAGGAGAAACTTTGTGAACGTCTTACAGATTTGGCACAACATTTGTTATTTTATTAACGTAAAAAAAAAAAAAAAAAATCCGTCCCCGGGATGTACGTGTTTGGAGATCCAATAAGCGGTAACTCGTGACACATGTTAATGCCAGGTCTGGACTGACGGACATAGAGCTGTACACCCAGGATGGATGTTGATAGCCAGTCTGAACCGGGCCCTCGAATGCCCCCCAAATCTGACAGCAGCTCACAGTGTCAGATACAGATGCAAAACCCATCATTTATCTTTATGTTATTTGATTAACATGTACAATCTTTGGATGTAAAGTAACAAAAGAACTGTCACATAAATGTGGACGGAAGAAATCTGAAGTATCATATCATGAAAATACTCAAGTAGAAGAAGAAGTTACACTGCTAGCCCCGGGGGAGCTAGTTAGCATGCTAACTCCAGTAGATATCTCTGCAAACACAATATATAGACATCACAACACCAAATTACAGACAACTATTATAATATCAATTACTTGTGCAACTTTCCACCATTGATGTGCGAGGACGTTTTAAAAACTGGCTAACAGCATCAGAACGTGAACGAGATGATGAGCGAAAGCAGCTCGGCCGGCGTAAAAATACATGAGAGCCGAGTACAAAAAATGAGCTTTCCCTTTTAATCGACTTTCTGCCTAAACTTGTGTCCATTCTTCTGCGGTTGGCAGCCTTTTTTTTTTTCTCCCCCGTGCAATACGCTCCTTGAGATAGTCACACATTACGACCAATTTACTGCAGAATTAATCAATTGAAAGAAGTCGCCCGTACGTAGCTGTGAGGCATAATGTCTGAGAGACGGGGAGAAAAAAAAAAAACTGATTTGGATCAGCAACAGAAGTCTTGAGTGTGTTTTGAATGCCTTCAGGAAATCTCTCAGAAGTGGAAGGAAGTAAACCCCGCCCGGCCGCCCGGCACATCGCGGTCCGTGCTGGCAGCGGCGTGCCAACAGATTAAGAATTAATTCAGCCGTCAAAGCCTGCTTACCTTGACATTAAGGTGGGGTTCCCCCTCCTTAAAGACATCTGCATTCTGTGTTTGGTCCTGCCTCTGCGATTACAAAGTGACTGCTGCAATCCTCTGCAACACGTGAGAGAGGTTAATCATTCAGGTTGATACAACCGCGGCTCGTTCGCATCAAAGGGGGAGATTAACACAAAGACTCAACCTGAAGTCACCAGCGAGGGTTCCTGCAGCACGTGTGTGCATGTTTATTACATGAATACATCTGCATCCTTTCATTTGTCTTGGATGGAAGCGTGTTTACCCGCCTGTTCCCACCGTCAACACTGGGAACAAAAACCCCCACAAAGTGCACCTCGGCTAATGCCGTTCACATTTTCCCTGACAAACACTACATTAGATTATAAAACCATCAGCTGTGGGAGCAAAATCACATGTGCTGCTGTATGTTTTCTATTTACAAGCCGTTCCCTCTGTGCACCTGGTTTACTTTGTCACAAACTCGGCGCAGACACGCGGACAAAGACAGATTGTCTTCTCCCGTGTCGGACACGATGGTTCAGAGCTGGAGGACCATCACACTCATGAGCTTCCAGCTCCTGAAGCCTCTTTAAACACCAGGCTGCTCGCTAATGACTGTACGGACTCAGTTAACATGACTAAGAGCATGTAGCATGTGCTAACGTGTGTCACTGTTTGGAAAAAGAACCAGAACAATTGATTTAAATAAGATTTGTGACTTTTTATGTACATTTTTAGGAACTTCTTCTCTTGTTAGACGCTAACAAGTTTTACATTTCTTCCTTTTTATCTGAATCTGCGTACCTGAACTTACATAGGACTGTCATGTTATGCATAATGCATGTCCATATATGTCTGATTATACTGTATGTGTCACCACAACAGCAGTAGGGAGACCTCGACAATGTCTTTTGTGCAGCGCAACAAAATAGTGAAGCCACGAATCAGAACGAAAGATGAACACAAGTTACATTTCTTGTCTCATTTTACAAAAAAAGGTGTTCCTATAATTTCAAAAAGAAACGTGGGACTGCACGTGTTATAACTACTGAACTATTTATATTTTTATAATCTCTAATCTCTATGAGTCTCTGGCTCATATTCCTGCAGCTCAGTTGACTTCTGGCTGAATTGTTCTCAGGTGACTGTAGATCCCAGTATGATCCAGTGTTTCCCACACATTCGAATCAAGTCTGATCTGATAAAGTAAAACGCTGCTAGTCCTCGACCAATCCCGCGCCACGGTACACCCGAGTGTCATGTTTACATCAAGGCTGACGGTGACGGAGCCAATAACCACCCGTGACTACTGCGGAGAAGAATGCCGATTGCACCTTTTTCCCCCACTGTGGACTAAAGCCAGATGTAGGTGGGCGTTAGTGGGTTTTTCATTGTTCTGCATAAAAGGGGTATTTCTGTTGTTGAGTCCAGACACGGCTTACCGAAAGCATTAATCACTTGATGCACAAACTGAAGTGAAAGCAGAGGATGTTGGACTACACAAGTAGTGGAAATTAAAGCACTTCTAAGTGTTATTCCACGTTATTAAGAGGCGGTATCGACACGGCGAACGGGGGTTTAACAAGCAAGCAGCTGTCTAAATTGCAACTTGCTCTCTAATCCAGAGAGAATTAGGGCCCTTCCTGTGTACAAGGCCCTCTCCCGGTCAGGGCCCCTGTCCTGTTTAGATTTGTGAGCTTGATAAACCTCGACGGCCAACAGGTCTGTTATGAGTGGGAAACAGCAAAGCAAGGGAGGAGGAGGATGAGGAGGAGGAGGGGGGCACATTTTCTCATAGCCAAAGTCAACCAGGGGATAATACCTCAATCCTAATGGGGCTCAGCGCGGGCATTATCTGGCCTCAAATGTTTTTTCCCCCCGCTTCCTCTTTGTCCGCGTAGAGTTTATCCAGACGCCCCCTCCCCTCACCTCCCCTCCCCTTCGCTCCACGCCGCCGGACCAACCTGTTTGGTTTGGTTTCAGGTAGATGGAGGGTGGGGAGGTGGAGGGGGGGGAGCGTGAACACAATGAGGATGTGAGACAAAAGCTCTCGGTAAAGTCCCCCTCTTCCTCTCCTGTCAGAGATAAGCCCCGGTTTTGCCTTTTCCCATGATAGCACCGCGGGGACGAGGCGGCGGCAGCCACGGTGGCCTTGGTCTAGTGATTACAGCCTCGATGCGAGCTGACATTGTCGGGAGAGAGAGCTGTTTGCGGGCGGAGATTAAGTAATGATTCTTGTTGAGGAGAATTAAGGGCGGGGAGTGAACGGTGGCACGGTGGCGCACACCTCAAGAGCCGGATTGCCATTTTTTGAAGTGATTACAAGGTCGTTATGCGGCGGAGAAGCTAATGATGCACATTTCAACTTGTCTATCACCAAAAAGAGAAATCATACTCGCTGTTTTTTTCCCGAGCAACACGTTCACTCGTCTTACTAATGCCGCCATCCGCGAAGACGTGAAGACGAAGACGAAAAAAAAAAAAACGGTGTGTCTCCTTAATGCAATCATTTTCACATCAAGAAAAACGTGCCAAAATATTTTCCCGCGAAAGCCGGCCTTATTTGTCAAATTCTCCGCAGACTAATCTCGCAATATTGCACGATGAATATTCCTATAAAAAATGGGGGTGACGGAGGGTGATGGTGATGGTGGAGGGAGGGAGGGAGAGTGGTGCACGCTGGGGGTTTTTAATAAGGACAGTTTATCTTGTGTCGACAAAAAATAAAATTAAGACAGTTGTCAGGCGCTCACCCTTCTCCTCGCAGGTGATGGAAGACGCGGGGAAGGCGGCGGCGGCGCGGCCGGTTGAGGTGAACAGATGGTGATGAGGCCTTGTTGCTAGGCGGAGAGAGGCCTGAAGAATTTCTTCTCTAATTCCACATTATTTGCCTTCGCTGCCGCAGGTTTCCTCATCGCTTTCCGCCGGCGAGGACAGACAAAGAGAGGGTCGTTGGTGGTGTCGGGGGGGGGGGGGAATCTGGGCCGGGTCAAGAATGAGGGATTGTGGGATACAGCTGGATCAACTGGAGGAGATCACCTGGATGACACCTGATTGATTGCTCTCAATCTGAACTGCAGAAAGTCTTACACTTTTAGTTTGTTCTGATCCCTGTTAGCAATAGTTTAATGACAATAAAGTGAAATTCTATGACAATAAAATGAACTGAAACAGTTAAAACAGGGAAAAAACTAAATAAAAATGCATCTAATGATTATTAAATCAAAACAAGTAATGATTGTTTTCATCGTTGATCAATCCGTCAGTCGTTTCCTCGATTCATTTATTAATTAGTTGCTGGTGATGCCCAACACAACGTCGTCAATTGTCCACAAACTGAATTATATTCAGTTTGCTGTCACAGACGAGGAAAGAAGCACAGAAATGTTCACATTTAAGAAGCTGGAAAAGGAACATTTCTTTCTTTCATTAAATAATGAGATATGAGAATATCAAAATATGTGCAGATTAATTTGACAGTTGACAACTAATCGATTAATCACTGCAAATCTGAGCATCTTCAAAAAAAAAAATGTGCTAAAAGTCATTTAAAACAAAGAGTATATTTGTTATTTATCTAAAAAAAACGTGGTTTGCAGCCAAAGAAGAAACAAACGTTCACACTAACTTCGTCCCAACACGATGAATAAATGATGAACATGATCCCCGACAGTTTGCTGCACACACAGACACGTTTGACGTATCGAGAGGTTTGTTTTGGTCGTTATCACAAAGTACAGACGAACTGATGGTTTTATTCACGGGTGATATATTAAAGAAAATAACAGTCGGCCTTTCTCAGGAGTTTCTTGTAAACCTAAAATATTGACTCAAAAATCAAACGTGACGGTGACGCCATTTTTTCTTTTTTTAATCGGCCCTCGAAAGAATTCACGCTCGCTCTTATCGCACGACCAAAAAAAAAAAAAAGAAACGCGGGCGCAACATTTTTCTCTCCGGAGCGTAGAGCGAGGGCCACTTCACTTCAGAGGACGCTGGAAAAGCTTCTCCCCACTAGGTCAACAACCCGGCCTGAGAACAGACTCCTTCTCTGCTCCGTCTCCAACAATCACACCGACTCCAACCACAGAGGACTCCCCCCCCCCCACACCACCACCACCACCACCTCCTCCTACCTTCCCTCACTTCAACATAGACCCCCACCCAAAAAGAAAGAGAAAAAAAAGGAATCGCCAGCTTTCAGCACACACTACGACCCTATCTCTCTGTATACAGGACCCTGTCGGCCCGTTTCCTCTGTCAAACACCCCCAGCCTCCCCTCCTCTTTTTTTTTCTTTTTGTTTGCTTTACTGTAATCATTTCGCTGGCCCAGAAACGTGTGGGTGTGCTGGCAGCCGCACAAAAAACCGAGAGAGGCAGGGAGAAAGAGAAGTTACATGGGAACTGAGTTAAGGTTGAATATTTATTAGAAGAAGCCATCTGGCGTCGCGATGTCTGTACAAAGAGGGCTCGCTCTCTTCTTGTAATAGTCCTCCTCCTTCTCCTTCCCCGACTTTATCTCCCTCTCATTCTCTCTCCCATTTTCTTCATTTCCCCCCGTGTCCCAGAGAAAATATTCAGCTCCGACCACATGCTCGCGGAGCCTTTCACATAATCACAGCATTATACCATTTCAAAGAGTCGCTAATCAAAGGAAGGAGCGCCGAGATATTTTACCCTAAATGGTTTACTTTGCCGCTCAAGGGGGGGTTTTGGCGATTTTTGCGACACACAGCCGTCACACACCTCGTGTTTCTGTGTCGCCACTTCGCAAAACAAATAGAAGTTTTTTTTATACAACAGCAGATTATTTTCTATCCCTGCTCACATATACGACAGATTTTTTTAATGTTTTCCAATCACTGCCAACAGCGACAAACCACGTGACCAAGATAGATACCAACATTTTTTAAGTGGATCTTTACCTGAGAGACGCATTTGATAGTTCTTGGCAGAAGCTGAGCAGATAAAGTGTGAAGGTAAAAAAAGATGCCAAAGTGGAAGAAGAGCTGGGCGTTGATTTAATTGGTGTTTTTAGAGGCTCAGTAAAGTCAAAACCGGCTTACACAATGTAACAGGAATTCATTAAATATCACTGAATCCATTTAGATTAAGGTTCTTGTCAGGTAATTACAAGAGGTAATTTATTTTAGACAGGGTTTCATAATGAAAAGAAAGTTTCTAGTCCCTTCATGTGATACAAACAAACATATGGACATAATAAAAGCATGTCTATTATTGATTATAAGACATTGATAAGCACCTATAAGAAATTTGTTAAAACTGGTTCAATTCCAGCTCCCCCCCGCAAAAAAATGTTTTTAAATACATCATATGGAATTTATTAACAGTAATAAGGGATTGTTCTCATTTTTTAGATCTCACAGTAATTAACTGTGAATGAATGCATAGTAAAAGATGGATTAAACTGATTATAAAGCAATAAATCTCTGTATGTCTGTCTGTTACTCGCATATCTCGAGAACCGTTCACTTGATCTTCTTCACACTTGGTAGGTTTGTTGTGGAGGACTCAAGGAAGTGCAGTGTCAAATTTGGTCCAATTTGGACATTCGATATATTGAATATTAATATATACCTTATAGACAGCGAATACCGTTCTGTGCAGCAGCAGGGGGCGTGGCTTCACGGGGAAGCAGACATAAACAACAGGGAGATCAACGTGATGCAACAACTTGCTGTTGCGTGTCGCAGTGAGAACAAAACAAACAAAACAAGTATTTTCTATTGTTCAGCAACAACCGGATGTTAGATTTTAAGATTCTGTCAACAGTGGTATGCTAGCTAACGATAGCCTTAATGGTAAAATGGTCCCCAATGCTCGGCGGTACAGTCAGCTGCTCCCGAAAGCTTCTCGCATTGGTTGTTGTTGTGGTCTGGCTCGGAAAAAGAAAAAGAAAAGAACAATTATAACTAACTTAGAATCCTCTACATATAGTTCTTAAGTGTAAATACACTTTTAGGCTTCTCATAATTTATGATGCTAATAATTACAATTACCTATTACCTAACACGATTAATACATACTACCATAAAGTGTTACCAAGACATAAACAAGACATCTGTATTCCCTGCACATGTGTATTTTCATGTGAATGTATGCATGTATGTGCTATAATGATTGGTTGCATATGTGTGTGCGTGCCTAAACACATGCAAACACGCAGCATCTCCTTCATCTGTGTGCAAAACCGACTTCCTGGATCTGAGACGCAAGAGTCCAGAGGGAACATGAGGACGAAGCGGGCCGCATTTCACACAACAAATCCCTCGGGAATGTTCGGGGTTCCCCGCAAGAATGAAAACCTTCCCGGGGGAATTCTCCATGGAAATACATCAGCGTGCATACTCATTCCTCTTAAGGCCTACAGTATGCGCCGCTCAGCAGGAGCTTTCTCCAAAGTTAGTCAGAAATCTAACACACACGATATATCGGGGAGAGGTTTTATACTGCTTACAACCTTCAGTTTGTACTAAAACTGAGTTTAAAACCATGACCAGCAGAATATCTCAAACACGATGACTTAGCTCCTCCAGCTGACACACAGATATGTGGAGCTATTCTGGGCTCGGAGTCTTTTCTGAGAAGAAATAGCATTGGCAAAACAGACTTATAGATAGAGTCTGTAAGGCCTTCAGAGGAGAGAGATTTGTGATGACATGCAGATCCAATTTAGCCCTATAATGACCGAGTTCAAGGCATTTTTCATGTTCACATGTGGTTAAGTATAACGCTAGAATGGCATTCAGTAGAGCGCATACCTCTGCCAATTCCCAAAAGACTGCCTTATTTAATCACGTATAAAACGCAAAGACATCCGGATCAACATCTGAGTTCTGTGGAATTCTGGTCAGTAGTTTTTGTGGATTCTGCTGACAAAACAAACAACAGACAGACCAATTCAACGCACGCACAAAAAAAGAATAACCAAACCAACCAAGCAACCGATACAACCAATCAATACAACCAACAACCAACCAATACAACCAACCAATACAACCAACCAACAACCAACCAATACAACCAACAACTAAACACCAACAAATGCAACCAACCAACAACCAACCAATACAACCAACAACTAAACACCAACCAATGCAACCAACCAACAACCAACCAATACAACCAACATCTGAATACCAACCAATGCAACCAACCAACAACCAACCAATACAACCAACATCTGAATATCAACCAATGCAACCAACCAACAACCAACCAATACAACCAACATCTGAATATCAACCAATGCAACCAACCAACAACCAACCAATACAACCAACATCTGAATATCAACCAATGCAACCAACCTACAACCAACCAATACAACCAACAACTAAACACCAACCAATGCAACCATCCAACAACCAACCAATACAACCAACCAATATAACCAACAACCAACCAATACAACCAACCAACAACCAACCAATACAACCAACAACTGAACATCAACCAATGCAACCAACACAACCAACCAATACAACCAACACAACCAACCAGTCCATCCAACAACCAACCAATACAACCGACAACCAACCAAAACAACCAACCAATACAACCAACAACCAACCAATGCAACTGACAACCAACCAATACAACCAACAACCAACCAAATCAACCAACCAACCAACCAACCAACCAACTGGCTGAACCACAAACCTAGTGGCACAAACTAACCCTCCTTGGTGGAGGTAATTAAAAGGACTTCCTTTTTAGACGGACTTAACGGGGAAACGCTCCGTAGGAAATGTCAGGACGACGTATTTAGGAGGATAAAATGTTCTTTGTCGTCCAACATCAGATTAATTATTTGCAATTAAAAGTCAATTAAACTTGCGTTTTGTCTGGGGTAAATATTTAGCCCTGTTATGACAACAGTTCTCATACATGTAGCGCTGTGATTCATTTGATGCTGAATGAAGTAGTGGAGGCTTTCAAGGGGCCGTACACAAATGATAAAACTTCAAAAGTGTGAAATGGATTCATTGTGGTGCCTGAAGAATGTATTTATCTGAATTCCAAGGTCAATAAATTGAGCATCTCATCAACACTAGTGTGTTATTAGCGCCTTCAAAGCATCAATAAAGTTTGATTCATAGATCCCGCAGCACTTTCCCCCCAAATTGTTGCCATGACGGTTCAATGCAGTGTTGAGAAAGAGTTTGCAGCGCCACCACAGACAAATGAGTCTTGTCCCTAATTTGACTCGACGATTAATTCCCCCACTAGGAAAAACCACGTTTGGTTTTTATTGCCAAATTTGGTGTTTTGAGTGCGACGCGATTCTGATTGGGCCGCGTTTTTTTTTTTTTTTTTGGGTCTCGCTTTTGGGAGAAAAAGAAATACCAAGTCGCCGCCCTCCCACTTTTTTCATGATAAAGACATGAGCTGAGAACAGAAGATGATGATTTTCTCTCACCGAAAGAAGATCAAACAATTACGTGAAATATGATATTTACCAGGAGAAGCGTGTGTTTATGTCTTCTCATTGGCAGCAGATGAACCAAATCCCACAGCGCACTCTGGTTTTACATGCACTACGTCTTCTGAAGTCTGCAGAGAAGGCCAGCCCAGAGGAAACTGTATTAACTTTAGGATTTACTGCCTTTAATTGAAAGGATTTTTCCACATTATGAGAGCTATTACTGAGGGCAATATAGTTGCATTAGAATTGAATAAATGAGTCGGGGATGTTTATGGAATGTCTTCCAGTTTGCAGGTACACACCATGCATCCCAATTATGGCAGAATAAAGCAAAATGAAATTTCCATCTCCATTCAGGAATATGAATGTGCAATTTTACGAGAGGGAAAAAGGTGCCAAAGAGGTAAGTACCTCGCCAGCGCCGTGAAAAATGGCACCAATTAAAGCCTAACTTGCTTGTTTTCTCATAACATACATGTTTTCATAACTCTGAAATCAAATAATTGCTCCTCTTTATATCACGCACAATAAAAGTGAAAATATGGCGGCTGGAGGATGCTCCTGAATATTTTAGTGGGGATTTCTGAGGTACTCCAAAAAAAAAAAAAAGAAAAAGAACAGAAAAGAGGGGAGGGCAGCAGAAAATGTGGCGTAGTGAGATGCATATTCGAGGTTCCTTCAAGAAATCGGAGAGGAAGAAAAAACAAAAAAAACGTCCCCGTTTATCTTTCGGGGGCTGGAAAATGCACATGATTTCATTTTTTGTGATTACATGCCAAAAGCAGCACACTGGTCCCTCACAGATTATATGAAAACAGTGTGTTTGTTTTCTGGAAAGCAAAAAAAAAAAAAAAAAAAAGATAAGTGTTCTGTTTTCCGCCTGGAGCTGTGCAACTTCTTCTTCTTCTCTCTCTCCGTCCGGCAGGTTTCCACCAGGCTGCGTCCAATCAGACGCCGGTTCTTTAAGCAACACCAAGTCAATTAAAGTTAATTTATAGGTTATTGTAATTATCGCTGCACTGAAGTACAATTGGTGGTTTATTACTTCAGTAGCTGTTTATATTACACACACACACACACACACACACACACACACACACACACTAGACTGATGTTAATCAATTTGGAGAACTGCCCGGATTGTTTAAACTGTCATCACCACCCATCAGTCTACCGCACTCTCTCAGGAATATGAATATCTCCAGGGGGAGGCGTTCTTCCAATACACCAACACACACACACACACACACACACACACACACACACATCCATTGACGCACACAGGCGAGGAGGCGCTCAGACTTCTGGGATGATCACATCACACAGGACCGAGAGGAACGCCCTCCACTGAAACTAGTTTTTCCGAAACAAATCTATTATTATTGCTCAACATGAGCTCTGTATTACAGTTAACGTTATTATGAGATTATAACTGTTGGATAATATTTACGTCTCACACTGTCATGCTGCTGTTTAACCCTCACTTGGTATGAAATATATGTCTCTGAAACTCTACGTTCATCTACATTAAATCAGAATAAACATGAGCATTTATGTGTTTTATTACCTTTTATCTTTTTTTTAAACTCTAAAAATCAGTGTTGATGATTTGAGCTCAGAACCTGCAGGTCTAATTGTCCACTGAGGTGTGTATAAAGCACTTTGTCTGATTCTGTATCTAAGGGAGGTTATTTAGACCAAACTTAAAGGAACATGTCACGCAAAATTAAAGAATTCAGTCGTGATCTCGTCGCTCCATGCTGATCGACAGTCAGGTGAAGTTTAACTTCTGCTGAACAGCTGAAGTAGCTGGATATTAGTTCCAAAGTCTAAAAGCAAATAAATTATAAAATGGCTTCGTACGACTCCTCTGATGTAATTAAAGTATTTGGAAGCCATTTTTTACACCCTCATGGTGCCGTCTTCAGACAAGGTGAATGCTAACTCTTTTAGCTCAGCGGCTACAGTGAAGATTTCAGCTTTAAAAAGGGTGCAGATAACATCTCTTCAAATCAGTTTAGGATCTAAATTTAACAATCAGAAAACAACCGTGCGTGGGAGATTTTTAGTTTCATGCACGAACTGAAACTTGCACACAAACGCTGCAGCTGTGGAGCAACAAGAAAGCCCTCTGAACTCTGTGTTGTGCTCGTGTTTTATTGTTTCTTTTGCTTTAGTCTGTTTCAACATTTACATTTCATGTTTCAAAGTCTCTGTAATCAGTCGGATGTTCTTGTCAGACACCTGTAAAGCCACCCGACAGCTCTAACCTGTACAGGAGGTGCGATACGAATCCCGTCGACTGGCTGCCGGATCGATGTTCCTGCCACTCGAAGGTAAACGCGGCAGGAAATTCTCACCTTTTTTTTTTTCTCTCCTGGCGTTTTACAAGGTGCGGTCACACTCGTTTGCTTTAAAGTGAAATGAATCTGCGTTGACGTTTTTAATTGTGAACGTAGCTTCCAGGTTTGTGTCTGAGGATCGGCACACACGCCAGAGAAGACATCACGTTTTGCGGGATCGCGTAAACGGCTTAATTGTGCCACGTTATTACTTCCAACTTGCAGGAATTGCTCTCTGCGCCGCGGCGACGTCAGTCTGAAGAAATCTAGGTTGAGTTCATGTGTCTGTGGCTCTTCTTCTTCTTTTTTTTCTTCTTCTAAAGGCCCGGAGGTTAAGTAACTCTAGCCTTCTATGTCTTCTTCGACTAAATTGAACGCGGAGCTCAGAGGAAAGTGGATTAATTGCAAATAAAGAGGTTATTCTCCAAAGAAATAGGCCACAATTCCCTCTTCATCTGCTCAAAGAGGAATCGGAGGAATATAAAGGGTGACACGCTGCGGGTCACAGGTGGCGCATCGCAGGTGTTATTCAAGCGTATCGTCGTTTTTTTTTTAGGTCATAGAAATGTGAGAATATCTGAATTCAGCGGGCGAACTTCAGTGAGTTCAGGGTTTAACAGCGGCGGGCCAACGAGACGTTCATGTTATCAAAGAAATCAGCTCGTCCTCTGTCAGCTAAAGCAGATAAATCTGAGGTCTGACAAAGGAGGCGTCAGAGGAAACATCGCTCTAATGCGAGCCGGGGCATCAGCGTCTTGTTTATTGGAGGTGAAAACCGCGAGCGAGGCCAAAATAATTGGGCCGTCCGCGGCTTTTCCCGCGGTCACGCAACGCACATCGCCATTGTCCAGTGAATTTCTGAAATGGCTGTAAATGTCGGCGCGGTGACACGTCTCGCCGCGGCGGCACGGAGCCGCTCACAAAGAAGCTGTTAGGAGGAAATGGGTCAAGATCAAAGTTGCTCGTCTCCCAAGTTGTGAAAGGGGATCAGTGAGACGAGGGGTGAAAGAGAAAAAGGGGAGCGGAGTAGTTTCACTCTGCATTCACATTTTAGCGGCGTTTAGCTGACACCCTGTGTCCAGAGAGCCGGGGAGCGACGCGAGCGGCGAGCCTTCCACATCAGCTCCATTACAGCCGAACGCCAACATGAAAAGTAAGTGGAAGTGGCAGGAGGAGAAATAAACACAAAAGCTGCAGAGAGTTAGGAGGGATTTTGTTTCACTGTGTGAATTACAGGCGGATTAGACGCCAATTGGAACAAAGGGACTTCCTTAAAAACGTAATCTTCAGGCAAACACGAGAGAATTTCATTATATTTAACATCACGTCGCGTCTCTCCCCTCTCACTCGTGATGCATTAAATTATCCGGGAAAAAAAAAGAAAACACCTCGATGAAAACTTTGCAGATATTTGATGCTGCAGACGGCGAGAGGAGGGAGATGTTGGGAAACAGGAAGTGTTTTAAACCCGTCAGAGGTCAGCAGAATTTAGTGTCTTCTGCGGAATGAGAGGCCGCCCGTCGGTCCGGAGGTCGCCCGTCACGGTTTCCGACCTCTCGGCGCAACTAAAGGGGGAGAAACTGCGAGCTCGTAATGAAATGTGCACAATAAAAGACGCAATCAGTCATTAAAGCCAGCTTATCACCAAACGCTTTTTGTCCGCCCCGACGCCGACGCTTCAGCCAAAAAAGCAGCGGAAAAGAAATTGCTTTAACGACGAGATTTTGCCTCCCCAAATAAGAAACAAATAAAAAGCCGAGCAGAGACAAAAATCTTTTTGAACCCCACAATGGGAGTGGGTGTGAGTCGTGTCACTTCTATCTCGGCTTTTTTTGATGATCTTTGGCGCCGAGCTATTCTTTTCTTCTACCCGTCCTTTCAAGTAGTGTTTGGTCTGCCTTTTTTTTTTTTTTTTCCCCAGCAATTCTACAGAAGTGTGCTGCAGTTAACACAAACTCTGCCCCGGCTGTAAATTATTCATCTCATCCACGGCGGGGCCCCTCCGTCCTCGCCGCTCTGCAAAATGCACGTCATTTGATCACTGGCGCGGGCCCTCGTTCGCTTCTAGGCCGTGCCAGAGCGGAGATCCACCCTCCCTAATTACCAACGTAATTGTTCAGGCATCTCCTTACCGCTGGAAAGGCTCTCACGCTGGAGCTCTGCAGCCAGAAATGAGTGCCATGTGGGGAGAGACTGTACCCGACCACAGCAGAGAATTTGAGGTGGCGCCTTGACGCCTGGAGCCCGCCGCTGTGCCCCCGGGCTGCCAGAACGACCACGATTCAAGTGTTAGATTTTGTTAGATTTAAGAGCGCTCCGCTTCTAAGCTCTCTCCTCCTCCTCTCCTCTCTGATCCTGGCACTGATTTATATCTAGGAAATGTTGATGACAACTTTCTGATGTATAACAGGATGAATAAATGCTGTGGGAACCAAATATTGTTTTGGTCCGAGCTGCATATGTGAGGATTGTTTTTTTGTGTCTCAGCGGGGACGTCGCTCTCCTCTCCTCTATCCTCTCCTCGTCGCCAATATTGGCGTTTTAATCAAAATCAAATATTTGCCAGCGAGCGACGCCGGTCACCGCCGATACGTCGAAGGTGATTGAGCGATCTTGACTGCGCCGACGTCACCGGCGTCAGTGTGTAAAACGTGCAGTGAATCCCGCCTCACCCCGATTTAAAGAGTTCCTAACACCATAAAAGAAGTTCATTAGGCCCGGAGCGGCCGGGAGGAGGTTTGAGAGGAGTTTCCAGCCTGGAAAGTGTTCCAACGCGGGGGGAAAGGCTTCAGTGCCTTCAGAGGGATTTTCTTTTTTAAATGGAACCCAACAACATGAATCCAGAACCGTCACTGACAGAGAACCAAAGATCCCTCGCAGCTTCAAATTAGGTTAAACAAACAACAACAGCGATTCTGTTTTTAATTTACTGGGTTTAAGCCCGGTCACTTTCTACCAGAACCAATAGTAGCACTGTTTATTTACACCCATACCACACTGGAGAAGTGGTTCCCAAACTAAGGTCCGGGTCCCCCCTAAAGGTACGTGAGGGGGCTCCAGGGGGTCCCGGCAAAAAGGAATATATTATTTATAGTTTTAAATTGGACAAAATGCTATTGAGTAGGAGTCTGGTCAGAGTTTTTCTCTGTAAAGTGTTTTATTCCTCTTGCACTTGATTATTTATTCATTCTTTTTGTGTAGAAGAGACGCTGAAATGGGCAAAAATAAAGCAAATATGAAATCAAATTAAAAATGTAGGTGCAATAACAGCAGACTACAGAGAAATAAAACATAAAATGTAATAAAAACATGGAATTTAATGATTTAAGTCAAATTAAAGTGAACTGAACTCCTGAACTGATTGTTTGAGGGCTGAGAGACAGGAAGGAGAAATCAGAAAGTGTTGTTTATGAGTAAAACATAACGCTATCAGTTGTAGAAAGTATCCAAAAGTCATTCTGGTAAAGTAAGTAAATATATTGTGTTAATATGTTTGGTACAAGCAAATGTCACCCTTACTTATAGTATCAAAAGTACATTCATTTGAACTTTGGGTCTGATGCAGCCTGTGATCTAACTGGTAGGTAAAGTAAGTCCGGAAGTGAAATAAAAGAATAAGTGAGACTGGATTCAGAGGTTTGGTTGGTGACCGGACAGGAAACCAAACACCTGACGGACTCGTGCGTGTCGACAGCCGGACGTAGCGACCCGGACGATGGCGAATGATGGAGTCAGGTCGCAGTGACCTCTCACGGAGGAGGACGAGGATGTCACCAGCTTCCTGAGAAGGCCGGGGGAGGCTGAGCTGCTTCAGCTGGACTTTTCATGTCCACGACTAAACACAGCTCTGTGATTTTTGACTCTCAGCACCCGTCCCTCGCCGCTCACATCTCGTTTTTCTACACCAGCGGCGTCTCGTCGCGGCTGCCGTCACCCAGAAATCCTCCCTGGATGCTGCTTTGTGAAACCAAAACGTCCATTCTTCCACCTAAGCTTATCTGCAGCGCGAGCCAACATCCCCCCGCCCGTCTGATGCCCGCGATTTTTCGAGAGAAGACGAATTTTCATTTTCACTTAGGAAAAGATTTGTCTTAGGGGCGAATGCGGTGCGGTGCCAAAACGAAGATGAGGGAGGAATCATGAGTTAGGAGGCGCATATCTCTGGGCCGAGATCAGGAGCACACTAAATATAGGCCACATCCAGCTGAATTTATTGCGATATAATGAGAAAAGGATGTTCCTCTAAAGTGGATGTGAGGCGTTCATTTATTACGAGGAAGTTGAGTGTCCTCTCACTTTTTTCTCATGTGAAAGTTGGAGAAACTGCCCCAACAGGGCGCCGAGCGAAGGATGTCGATTCGTCTTCTTTCTCCTCCGAAAGAAAATCTCAGAATGCGCCTTTTTTTTTTTTTTTTTTCTCCTCCCTGTGTATTTTCCCTTTCGACGCCCCCTCTAATAAGAAAGCAACACGGCGACACACATCGCGGGGGGGGGGGTTTAAAAGGAAAATCCAATCGCAGGACCACATAAAGGCCTGAGTGACACGTCTGACAGCAGCCGTCCGATCTGTCCGTCCACTCCTCTTTCCTGCTGGTGTCATTAGGCGGCAAGATTTCCCAAACATGTCCGGAATTATTTCACACTGCATCCTTTGCGCCTCCTCCTCCTCCCCCCCCCCCACTCAGACTCCCCTCTTCTTCACGGTATGGCGTGCAGCATTAACCATTAACGTGTCACTCCGCCGACGAGGCTGCGTCTCCGAGAAGGGGAGTGAATAACCTTTAAGGACCAGGCGATGACTCCGATAATGAAATCTGCTTTCTTAGCGAGCCTGTCAAGGGCTGTCAACAGATTTTACAATCTGTTGCTCAAAGCGAGGAAGGGAAAAAAAAAAAAGTGTCCTTGAAAAGCGGGAGGTGTAAGGTGGATGCTGCACCTCGACACTGGATTAATTCAATTTGGACATATCCAAGCAGAAAATGAAATTATTAGCAGGTTGCTGCGCTGATGGAGGAGGTTTTTTTTTTTATCGTAAATTGGGAAGGAGAAGTGTCACAACACACTCGGCTGATGGAAATGATGTGACACTCGGGGTTTGTGCTGTCGGCGCGGGGAGGAAATCAGAAAAAAATCCGCAGATGTGAAATAAGTTGATGGTGTCTGATAAACACGAATTAATAAAGTTGTATCGGGTGTTACGTATGCAGCTGTAGACTGAGGGATAACACAGAAGTGATGCTGTATTCTGCATTTTTGTAGTTTGAAAACACACAACAGGGCAAAAAATATCTGAAGTTAGTGTAAAGAGATGAATATGTATTTGATTCTCTCGTCTTTAACGACACAAACGTGGTCACAGCGAATAAAAACGATGAGTTCGGAGTGCTGAGGAAGTTCAGACTTCAATCGTAAAATCGTTTTCTGGGCTAAATTACCCGAACAGGGCCGACCAACCTGAGGAAACATCGATACTTCAGCACGTATGATTCTAAATCGATGCATTGTGACTTCCTGAATTGTCCGTCGCGACCGAACACCTTAGAAAACAACCAAAAAACGTGAAATCAAGGAATAATACAGCAAATAAAAGATGGTTGTGTGCACTGTGGATGCAACTGTATAGTTCAGTACAGTTCATTGTTAATTAGTGCATTGTTAAAGCAACTTTTCTACCTCATAATGAGAGCGTCAGTGTCTCTCATCACTTGTTTCTGCAGCATGTAACTTCAGTAAGAGGCAAGACACCAAAAAACACCAATTTCTACATAATGCTGCTTAAACTGCAGGTAAATGCACGTTAAAGGTAAACAACAAAGGCTTTTATTAACATTCTTAAGCGTTTTAAGAGTCTTATAAATGTCTTATAACAAACAAATATACTTTATAGTGTTATTAACACTTTAATACATATTTATAAGGACTCATAGCAGCGTCAGCGACTCGTTTTGTCTCCTCGTCGTTCAGGCTCTTTTCCTGCAGTCACAATCACACCGTGAGGGAGAACTTCTGTGTGGTCCACGTTCACGTCACACCACACTCCTGACAAAAAGGAGCCAAGTTCCACTTTCATTTTGACGCCGTTTACGACCCTCGCCCCCACCGACCGGCACGTCGCCACCGCCTGAGCGTAAAAAGCAGAGCGTCCTCGCTCACTTGAAGGCCCCGGCTCTTCAGAGGAGCGCGTTCAGCAGGAGTGTGCCAGGGAAATATTTGCTTTGAATCATCAGAGGACATGATTTCATTTAAAGAGCTCTTTGATGGAGGGGCGCACTCCTTCCTCGCCTGTGATGTGGCTCAGCTGAGAGCGAAAATCATTCAGAGCGCTGAAGGAGTGATACCGGTGTTTTTGTGTGTGACTGACTGAGTGTGTGTGTGTGTGTGTGTGTGTGTGCAGGCACAGGCTGGTTAGCATGTGTATAAGAGGGGCTGATAGAGAAGCTCATGCAGATGTCTGTCTGAATGTGTGCGTCTGTTTGCACTTGTATTAGCACGGAGGGCACGCTGTATGTTCCCGTAACACGTCTATGACGGAGTCGTGTGTTACTGTCAGGTGAAAAGGTAAAGACTCAAGAATCCAGAATCAAGATCTCAAACCAATCAGACTTGGGAGTCCAGGGACACACCAGGCCAGTGACGACGCCATCGGTTAGCGTCCGTGGTCAACAGTTTGTCGTTGGCATGCTCGTTGTTTTCATACTCGTCTCGGATCAGCCGAGCAGCTTGCTGTGTTCTTGGCTCCCCCGCGAGCTTCTGCAACCTCCACTTATTCCTGACACCTTTGTCTTTGTAGATCCGCGCGCTCGTAGCAAGCACACAACACAATCAGAATACCAGATCAATCAAAACTGCAGTCGATTGATTTCAACCCTCTCTAGAAGTCTTCCAACCTGGATGATTGACGTGTGCCTAAATAAACTTAAAGGAGGCTGAATCTCGCAGAGAGGAGCTTTGAAAGGTGCCATGAAGTAGCCTCTGAAGCTAAAGCTAAGTGGATTTGATAAGGGATTCACGAGGATTTGATCCTATTCAGAAAATCAGATCAGCCCTAACTGCGTGCACTATAATTGCATTTGCAGGCTTACGCACCTGAATCTGATATATTTTTTTTTCTCCGAACTCAACATCGTGCTTCCGTGTACTCCAACACGCTTTCATGTGCCGGCGTGTGAGGTTGGTGTTTGTCTCCCGTGCCTTTGGATGGATTTGTTGCGCGGCCCGGCAGTTAGCGGAGTCGACAGCCCACTGATCTCCCATCAAACCGAGCGGCGCTGCAGGTACGGCGTGTAAAGGCTTTTGCTTTGAGACTACCTGTCATCACACATCAGGAGATTACGGCGCTTTGCTCTCTCGCTCTCTCCCCCCCGTCTGCGTCTCGGCGCAGCAGCTACTACACCATCTGTAAAACGTTACATCAATGGGGTACATATCTCTACACGGAGCCGCAGATAATCTTTGGCATTTCAAAAAACACAGAGGCGCGATCACGTCACCGTTGCAGCAGGCCTCTCCGCCGAGTCGGGCCGCCGCGTACTCCAACGCTCGCACGACGCCAGATGCCGGCGCCATATGGGAGGCTAAATTTATCATCTGTTTTTTAAGAGCAGCGGCATCTTCGTTTTCGATTTCAGATTGTACTGTCGCACCATCAATTCAGGCCCCTGACACACGAGGATGCAAAGGTGGTGATTATGTTTGTCGGATCTCAAATTAAAAGAGGAATAACAGACTGTCACCGTGAGTGATTTGGGACGTGTGGTACTTTAAGTGTACAACTTTTTTGCCATCCAATCTAAATAATGTTCTTGGCGACTGGATGATAATTCAGACAAATCTACACCAGTGCACATTATTTCATTTTTTTTTCTCTAATCCCTGCAGAGTTTTTCTCATATCTATGACTGAAGGCAAAACAGGAAGTATGAAGCCATTATTGTAACCGGCGTGTTAATATATTTAGACCCGGAATAGAATAAAACGTAAATGATCATTCCTACAATAATCCTCAGTGACCCGTGAGGGCAGCGCGTCTTCCCCCCCTGGGCGAGTCTTAATGCGCTCTGGTGTCTCTTTGCTCGGTGCAGCGAGGTGACGTCCGCAACTACATAAATCTGATTTAGAGGCTTTTTGCACACTGAATAAGCAAATCCATGAGCACAGCATCACCTCGCATCAGGGCGAGGAGGGTGAGCAGGAAGGTGGTTCCTACCAGAGACAATCAGGGAAAGTGGCTGCAGGACAACAAGAAAAAAGACAAGAAAAATGTAGATCTGCTTTCTTTTTAGATTTGTTCGAAAAACACAGAGAGAATTTGAGGCTTTCTTACACGCAACGGTGCCGGGTAAACATTCTGCTATTAAAACCTTTTTACTGCAGCGTTCATTCACCCAGTGCCACGCAGTTCGAAAGATGGAAGAAATTACACCTCAAAATAAAGAAAACAAGGTGTTGCTTGGTTGTAATAACTTACCTGCCAAGGAAACAAGTGAAATTTGCCTCAAAACAAGTGTACAAAATCTCACCAGAACAGCTACTTTCAAGGCAACTGTACTTTTGATTTTGAGTTTTGCAGACAAATAAATCAAAATTCAGCAGGTTTTTACTGCCTATATTTAAACAGGTAGTTAAGACGAGAGTTACGTTGATTTATGTTTTAGCTCAGTTTTACTTTGGATGTCTAAACCTCTCGTGACCAATCGAAAATTCACCAATTTTGGTGCTCCGTGGGATGGACCATAAAACTTTTCTGCAAAATCTGTCGGCCAATGTAATCACGAATGTTTGCCTCATAAATCACAATATAGAATCTTCATCTCTGCAATTAATAGGTGACAAATAAGACGTCAAAAAGAGCTGGGTATCGCATCTAATATATAAAAAAACCCTCAACTCAACAGGCCACGAGGACGCCGGCTGTAGCTGTGGATATTGAAACAGCACTTGAACCTGACAACATCACAGCCGATCGTCAGTGGTCTGGAGCAGTTACGCGACCACAAGAAGATCCAGATCACTTCCCCGCCGACGTCCAGACGCGACTCTAAATGATGACGCTGATGAGAGTCTACAGCCTCTCTCTGCTGCTTCGGCTCGTCGCGGGCCGCGTTGACGTTATTGCTCGAATGCGGCAGCGTCCCGTTCACGCTCCTCCTGCGCATCGCTCGGCTCTTTTAATCGTCCCTGTCCATTGCTGCGTGCGATCAGCTTTGTTTGTGAATATCTGGTTGCCATGCATGTGCTTTAGCACGACGCAGACTTGAACCAAATTAAAAAGGACTGGGTGCCAGGAGCGGCACCGAGTTAGGCAACAGGGAGAACATGTAAAAAGGCCAGACGGGTTTTAATGTGGAGACGGTGACCGGGTCGGACAATCAGCGCTCGTCGGAGAAGTGAGCAAATGTGAAATGAGATTTTTTTGCATAATGGCAGCGGTGGTGGAAGTGGCAGAAAGTTGCAGAGACAGGCTTGTGACTGGAAGGTCAGCGCTTTGAAATGAAACGCCTGCTCTCCTGTTTAACAAAACTTTCCTGTCACCGTGCCCCGGAGCGAAGGCAATACGTACGACCGGAGCCGCACAGCTGCACAAAAGGTTGTGGCGAACAGGTCACCAGTGAGAAATACGTAAACATAATGCGGATACAAGGCCGGGGTTCTGCTGGAAAATGATGCTCGAGAAAAAAAAAAAAAAAAGTGTGAAAATAAGAATGAGTCAGTGTCTGCACCCTGTCAGCAGAGCAGCCTCTCACCACACAGCAAGACACAAAACATGACAATGAGGACGCACGAGCTCTCGATGCTTTAAGGTGATGCTCACACCGCACGGCATATGTAAATCATCAAAAGAGAAAAATATTCTGGAATAGATTACGTTACAGATTGAAAATTCTGCAACAAATCAAGCAAATGCGGATACAAGAAGGCTGGAGATGCCTTAAAATCCTCATGTTTGGTCTATTTGTTGCATTCGTTTATCAGAAACTTACCTACTTAAAATGTTAATCCAACACTAATAATCCAAATCATTATATCAGTATATAACATATCTAACATAAACAAAGCAGAAGCATCTAATCCGCAGATATACATCAGCCGATCAGTGACAGATATTTGAATGGGATTTGGGCGAGAGCCGACCAGATGTCCTTTTAGAAATATGGTAATTTTAGATTTACTTGCCCGCCTGTAAATGTAGACGTCGAACAATTTGCAAAACACGACGACTTGTGATTCAGCATGATGTTCTTGTAAATTCGGCACACAGCCTTTTAACAGAGTTCGAGTCATTTTTATAAAAAAATGAAGTCATTAGCGACAGTTGCATCCCAAATAAGATCAATCTGATGCCAAGCGGATATAGAAGAGATCCAAAGACGATATAAAAAGTCAGCCGTGTTGATTTTGAGTAAACTGATAGTTATAATTATGTACCAGCTTCTGTGTTTTTAGGCTGAACTGTCACCGAGTCAAACTTAAAATCACAAATTAAAAACTCGTACGGCCTTAATTGATGCTTTTCTGTGTTCACATAGCGACGTGGGTTTCGGTTGGCGTAAATTTTGCCACCCGGATACGACCGCGGAAACCCAGAGCGACGTAAATAAAGACGAGTGCGTTTGCATCCATCTCGGGAAAAATAAGAGACCTTCATAGAACTTATTTATAGTAAAAAAAAAAGGACATACTCTCCAGGTGGCTGATGGGAAATGTAGTTTGCATGAAGAACAACGCGCGCTTGCATTTGTATTTCAATTTCTTCACCTCTCGTGTGTCACTTTGAGAGGTTTGAAGTGTAGGTTATGATAAAAAAGCAACACCGCAGGTATGGTTTTGTGAACTCGAGCGGTCGCCGTCGCTATAAAGCTGCGTTTTAGTTAAACGAGTGGCCCCGCCGAGCAGACGGCTTGTTGCTGTAGCTGATTCAGTGTTGCTTTGGTTTAACATCGGCTCTATTTTTAGCCTGACATCTGAAGTATCCACGGAGTCTAAATGTGGGAAAAGCCTGTCCTCCTTCCTCCCTGGGTGTCTGATGTTTCCCAGCAAGCCCTGCTGCAGCCCTCTGTGTGAGTGTGTGTGCGTAAGAGCGAGCGAATCAGTGTGTGTCTGTAAGTGAGAAAGTCTGTGTGTGTGTGTGTGTGTGTGTGTGTGGAGAGTCTGGGTGTGTCGTGTGTGTGCCTGTTTGACTGTGTGGGAGAGTTTTAACATGTGGGTGTGAGAATAAGTGTGTGTGTGTCTGCATCAGAGTAGAGGGGTGTGTGTGTGTGTGTGTGTGTGTGTGTGTGTGTGTTTAGCAGTGCATGGAGACCAGAGGACTGTGGGAGGACTTCCTCTGTGGATCCTCTCTGTTTTCTTTTCAAAGAATGACATTCCTAAGCTGTTTCACTTTTCAGGCAGGAAGTGGAAACCGTCCAAAAATGATTAAAACCAGGAACGGCAACATAACAGCTCGAGCACCGCCACGGCGTTTGGAGTGTTGACACAAAGTCAAACAGTCGTGATGTATTGTTTAATAAATCTGAATAACTGGTGGAATAGCACGTTTAGGTCTGGGAAAAGTAGATCACGGCGTTTTTTTTTCGGGAGAAGGTTCTTGCATTTCCTGCAACATTTGTCTCAAATGATCGGTTCGGGGCTGAAACTCTACCCTCTGTTGGTGAAAGGAATCCTATTTTTGTTTCTGGTGACAGGCCCGATGGAATAAAAAATCCATCCACGTGTCTCTGGTGGGCTGTTCGGTCCATGTTGATGGTGTTTTATCTAAATAAATGAGTCAAAGTTAGCTTTGGAAGTGTTTCAGGTGGACATACAAAACTCACAGACTGTTTTTTTTCTTCCTCACAGGTAATATACTCTCACGAGTTCTCACATTTTGTGTCATTTTTTACTCTAAACTGCCAGAATTATCAGCATGTTAACTTACATTAACAACTCTCCGGCCAAACACAACGTTGACATTGGACGGCTCTGCAGAAACTCACTTCAGTGCATGTTCGCTGCCACGGTTTTCCTTGTGATATATGATTTGCGCTGCAGCTACAGTATGGTTAACATGGATCGGTTCCCAGATGGACCTGCCAGGCACAAGCCCAACAGGTCAGGGGGGCCCCCCCTAAAACCAGAACCTCCATGACCTGTTATTACTTACAGTTTGGACATTTTCTCACATGCTAATGAGTCAGCAGTGGACGCTGATGCACATGGGGACACAATTTCCCTTGTCGCCTACATTACCCACAATGCAACTTACCCACTGACAGTTCATTCAGATTTGTGTGTGTTATGCTAGTGTAGCTAGGTAGCTTGATAGCTCCACACCACCACTTCGTTTTTCTTTTCAAACATCGAGTAGACGAGCCAACGCTGACTGAAGCAACACCCGCAAAAAAAAAACAGCTGTTTTGGTCGTCTGTGCAAGCAGTTTATTGCAACCGATATTAGATTAATTGTTTGGTGGCGACCTCCAGTGGCTGTGTTAATTATGACAAGAGCAAAGGAGGAAGTCAGGCGAACAAGTGTGAAGAGCAACAAGTCCATTATAATTTCTCGTCCAGAGCAAACGATAACATTCCTAGCATCCATGTTTACTTCCTGGTCATCCAACCTACTGATTATGTGCAGTGGAGTAGCAGATCTCCTGATTCGCCTTTTGAATTTTACATTGTGTCGTCATAACAGAATTTTAAATGCCTTCTCTCGGCTCGAGGACGGGAAAAAGCTCCACGGATCAACAATTCAACAACAAAGTTTGAGGTGTGCTGCGTCTTTTATAACAGCGGTTTATGAGGAAAAAAACATTTTGAGCTTCAATCAAGTGATCTGGAAGCGAGGACGATGGCGCCATACCCAGACCTTAATAATAGATTCAGGGTTTGGAGGAGGTTGAGGATGGACGGATGGGTCAAACAAAGGCGTTCAGCCAGGACACCATGTTTGATTAACCACGTGTTTGTCCGGTCCAACTTATATGTCATTAGTCATCGGCGTACAACCTATTCTGTCATTTAGGTACCTGGACAAGTTGTGCTTTGAAATACAAACTGTGCTGACGTCCAACTGTGGGTGTTTTGTTCCATCCATAAATTAAATGAACAGATACAGTCTGCCAATAAAACCATTCAGCACAACTCCTCCACGTCTCCTGATTTACGTGCTCTTGCAATCTGCATGTAGAGACTGTATGTGTGGGCCCGTGCGAGAAGTGAATGTATGCATAAATACATACAATTTCTGAGCAGGAGTTGGGAAAACACACAACGTTATTTCCATTTATGCATTAGCTGATGAGAGCCGCTCTGACCGTATGGAGTCACGTGAGCTCTAATTCCCGCGCTGGCAACATTACAATAATCACTAAACAAACACTAAAGAGGATAAAAGGTCAGCGCTCTTTAATCTACAGATGTCAAACGCTCAAATACAAAATATGCATGTGCAAATACGCCGAGGTGAAGCCCGAAGCTCATAATCGCGTCCATCACAAAAGTTGTTGCTCGCTCCAAGCTCACCCACGTCGGTGTCAGTTTTACGAGGCCGCGCCGCATCAACAGTAAAGAGATATATAGGGTTTATTTTTAGACAAAACACCGTGAGCCACCCCTCCTCCTCTCTCTCTCTCCGCAAAGTATTTTCCCCTAAAAAATGCATGAACGGTGGTGGGGATTGAAAATGCGACTCTCATGCATTGTTAACGAGGCTCCATAACCCTTCTCATGACTCCAGGTCGGGATAAGTGCAACCTATCCTTGTTTTCAAAAGTTACACCGAAACACTGTCTCACATCTGTGAATTATTGACCAGCGCACAGATGTTGCCTGATGACGACTGTAACTGTATGTGTGCGGCTGTCCTGCGCAGCTCTAAACGCAGTGACTCAGGACTACACGCGGTATCCGGTTTGTTTTTGCTCGATTCTGCCCGTTTGTCTTGTTCTCACACAGTTTATTGCTTTGTTGGTCCTCCGCTGCTCGACGATGAAATCGGACTTGATACTGGATCAGTTTTTCTGCTAATCTGACCAACATTCAGTGTTTGCGTTGGACTCCGCTTCATGTTTTCGCACTAAAGCGTCGATAATTGAGGGTCTACCTCGGTGTCAGGACACAAAAGAAGGAGATGGAAAAACAGGAAGGTAGAAATCATATATCATAGAAAACCTGCGGCAGGGACCGCGCACTGAAGTGAGGTTTCTCCGAGCCATCCAACGTCAATGTTGTCTTTGGCCAGAGAGTTGGTAATATAACTTAATATTCTGGTAATTCGGGCTGTTTAGGAGTGATATAGGAGCAAAAATAAAACAAAATGTGATACAAAAGTAAGATCTTGCAGGACTATTTTACCCGTACGGAGGGTTGAAAACAAATGTCCAGAGTACAAACCTTATTCATACAGAAACTACTGGAAGTCCAGAGGGAAAAACAAAAAAAAAGAAAGTGCTTTCATACATTTTTCTTTTATGGGTTTGGCTCTCTAAAAATGAAAATAGTCTTCTTTAAATTTCATTCCAACAGAAAAGGTTTCTTCCCTCGAGGTGTTTTTAAAAAACCCAGAAGAAGCTAGAAACGCACCATTTGCTCCAAAAAATGCTCCCAATCGGTCCAGAAACGCACGCCGGCTTCAAGAGATCTGGTGCGCGGCGAGATTTGAACATCTACATGTTCTGAGAACAAAAAAAAAAAAGTAATGGAGGACCGTTTTGTCTGCTAAGCATCAAAAACAGCTCTTAACTGTCAGCGGCGAGGGCTTTACAGTGTGAAATCACCATTAGATTCTGATGCATTAAAAGCAAAAGTGCTCATTAAAGTTCAGAAATGAGTAATTTTGCTATGAAGTGAAGGATTTTACAGGTTCTCAGATTGTGGGAGCCGTCGAGCGGGCGGAGAACGGAGACTCCTCTCCAGCGAGCGAGGCCTGATGTTCCCGTAAGCTGAGGTGATTTATCTGACTCTCCCTCTTCAGATCTCTTCCTTCTTCTTCTTCTCTCACAACAGGACGAAGAAGAAGGAGGAGGAGGAGGAGGAGGAGGAGGAGGAGGGGGGCAGTTTGAATGAGGTAGTTATGATGAACCGTCACTCAGATCCTGACAGCAGCTTTCTCAGCCACTCGTGCTCCGAGGAGTCCAATTGATAACACGACTCTGTCAATGTCACGGCATCACGGCGGCCCCCCCCGTTTAAATGCACTCCCGGCGCTGTCGGATAAATCACATCAAACATCACTAACAGATACCCCCCCCTTTTCCTCCTTTGTCGGTAATTGCGGTATTCCTGTCCTCCCGTAGATGTTCAATCCCTCGATCCCTCAACCAATTGGCTCTGACAAGGGGGAAAGCAGTTCCTGTCAAAACTGTTAAAGGGGAGGATGATATTTAAGAGGTGTACCGGATAACAGATATCTATCACCTCTCTGCAAGAAGACATCATTTTCTGAAAAGGATTGCTTGATCGAGATGTCTTTCCTCGACTTCTTCCGTGGCTGAAAGTAAAGTTATTACCCGGCCGCGATGACTCCATGCTTCTTGGGCGAGAGGGAATGTGACAGGTAGAGAGCCGGGATGGTGCGAGGCAGATACGCCCGAGGAACATGAATAAGTCAGGGGGAGGGGGGTATTAAATATTCATTCTACCGATATCGCTCTTTGTCACATCCTCTTTAACAACAATGAGTACGGGCAGAGGAGGAGGAGGAGGTGGGTCCTTAAACTGGCGCCGGCTAGACGTGTCACGCAGCATCAAGTCACGACTGGATATTTAACCCGAGGCGAGGAGGATCTGCTGCTAACGCGCACCGTTTGCTCTAACCTGCGTGCCGTGGTGGCAGATGGGCGGGGTCTAGCTGCCTGGGAGCCAGAGCGCAGACCTCTCAGTCCAATTAAACACGACAGCAGATGATTTCGCTTTTTTGATTAGCACACCTTCCACCGGAGGAAGAGCTAATGGCAGGACTTAGAAATATGAGTCTGTCAATGGCTGCTTCACATGATGGTGGAAAGTATTCTGTGACCCTTTTAATCCTACAAGGTGTTAGCGTCTAATTAGCAACCGATCGAAACCCTTTTGTCAATCTGTGAAAAGGTGCAGTCTTAAAGTCGTGACATAAGACAAATTCAGTGTGATCTTGCAGAACCATCTCGCCGGGCTTCAGGCTATGTGCACGTAGCTGAACTCACAGAGGTTGAACCAATCGACGTCCTTTGATGAACTCCTGGCAGCTACAAGTGTGGTTTTAGCTGTGACGACCATCGAGAAAAGACCTCCAGACTCTTCTAGCGTGGCTACTTTAGCATCAGTTATATCCAAAAGAAAGAGTTTGATTTACCAACTGGCTTCGATGACGATAGCGCCGTTCTGCTGTTGATCTTTTTAGTTGAAGATGGGCTGTGATGGCAGGTGATAGACGGATGGTTTGTCTAATCATCCGCTGGATCAAAGACCAGGGTTCACATCTTGTTTGTGTCTTATGTTACGATAAGTTGAGGGACGGAACGTAGTTATTTGAACCCAAAGCAGGATCTTTTTCCAAACCTATCTGAACCATCCAGGTCCAGAACTGACACTAGAGAGTTTAGACTGATCTAGTTTGAAGCTTAACATCACATACCATTGAAACGGTTCTTGTATCCTTTAGTTTTGGACCCCGTTGCTTTTGTAAACCGTCCCACAACCACATATTTAGCACATGCAAAACTCACATTTCTGTGCTTCAGCATCATCTTCATTGATTTATCTGAAGGAAAAAAAAAACACATGCCTCCTAAATACCGCATATAAAGAAGAAATAGTAGAACAAGTTTTTGACAGAAACAGATCAAAGTTTAGTTGCCGATTGAACAACTTTTTTGGGCAGCGCCGCGCGGCGACATTACCCCAGCAGATGTCTCGACACACGACGCAGTGATTCCATGGCAACCTCACGCTCGGATCATCTCCCGTCTATATTTTGTTTGCTGTAAATGCCGGCGGATACGTCGACCCCGTCACATTAAGTTGGAAGACGCTTTCATTACGAGTGGATTGTGTTGGGGTGGTAACAGACACGCAGCAGACTGCCACGTTACAGACTGACACGTTTCTCACTTCAGGTTTTTTTTTGAGCAGGAAGGTGTGTTGGATGCGCTGGATTGGTGCCCAGAAAGTTGCCTGATTTATTGCCCACATCCGTCTGAAAAAGCAGGTGGCTCTTTACTGGACAGCATGGTTTGGTAATCGCACTGAACACATTACTCAGAACTCACCGGATTGATCCAAAAAACGGTCACTTTGCTGATAAGATGAACTCTGTTCCCCACTACAAGGAAAACAACGTCTCAGCGGGTTCTGGCTCTGAGAAGACGCACGCTACAGCCGACTCTCGCGCTGCTTAACTGCAGGTTTCTCACAATGTTTCTCACAATGCAGATGCAGAGTAATAATCCCAATGTCGTCATCTGAGACTGTTTTCTGATACCGGTGAGTAATCTCTGCCACAGCAGACAACTGAGCTGAAGACAACAGGAGCTGTGCCAAATGGGCGCCTCGTGAGGTGCTGATTCATGGCTACGCATTTCCCGAGCAGCGACAAATACAAACGCACATCTCTCAAGTTCAACAAATAGCTTACGGCTACATTAACAAGCCGCATTGGTCATGAAATATGTCAGAGTAAAGGAGTGGTAGGTAGGATAAATCCTACCGGCGGTGCCGGCCTGCCAAGCGTGTCTTCGTGCGGCCGTCGGCCACGCCGGAGCCAAACTTCATAATATCACAATGTAAATCAAAAAGTCAACGTGAGAAAGAGGGGAGGGAAACCATAACGCGCACTGTAAATCCTAAAATCAAAACTCAGCATCCTTTGGTTTCTAAATGCACTGCTGTCATAAAAGCATTTCCATCGACAAATGAGTCTGCGGGAAAGGTCAATAGTTAATTGAATAATCTATCACCTTGGGATGGACAGAGTGAACCACACTATGCAATCAATGACAGGCGCATTAAAAGGTCAGCCGCAGACTTCCATGATAAGTCACCTGGTTAATGTTTGCATTGGTTATACACAGCTCGAGGGTCGACCGAGAGGCCACGCCGGCTCGCTCGTACAAACACCGGTCAAACAGCAGGTACAGGAGACTAATGAGGAGGTTTGATCCGGAGCAGGGTGACAACAAGGTCTCGGAAAATGGAGCGCTGATGTGGCTTCAGCTGATCAACGGGACATTAATCAGCAGGAATCAAGAAGTCGTTCATCAGCTAAATATTCCCAGGTTTCAGTGTGTGAAATGTAAAGATTTGGTTCCTTTCTGCTGTTCAGATGACTGGAAAGTGATTATAATTACTGTTAGTAGCAGCCAAAGCTCCCTCTTAAAGGACAAGTTCACCCAAAAATGAAACGTCAGTCATTAAAACAAAGAAACACAAAAGAAATTTTTTTAAAAATATACAGCTCTTCCGCGTAATCACAACCTCACGAGACACCACATTGGTTTGAAAAGACGTTATTTAAACACAGCTCGGGTCACACTAGCTTTTTAGCAGCTATAATGAAGATTTTGGCAATGAAAGGGGTGTAAATAATGTCTTTTCGATACAGTTTTAGGATCTCTGAGCTTTTATAGACTTGGAAAAACACCTGACTATCTGTTCGGAGCTGTTTTATGTATTTTTGGCTGTTTTTTGTTGTTGTTTCGATGGAAAATCTAAAATTCGACATTTACCTTCTGTTTGTTTTCATGCTCGGCTGTAAAACAATTTAACCAATCGTCTAATTGAGGCCATCTCGCAGGTTAAACGCTGTGAAAATGGGGGGAAACGTTTGATTATCTTGTCTCACCTTACAGCGACGAGCACAAACTGCTTCTTTTCTTCTTTTTCTGCCGGAAAATAATACAGTCTGGAATCCACGGCTGCTGAGCATTACCGATGCAAGGGGAATACTCATTTAGAGCAATAGTGGTGCATTTGCAGCAATATCATTGTGTCACTGTGACCGCCCTATCAATTATAAATGAAGAGCATTTCCTTATAATGGCAATTTATTCCCATTCATGTGTGCACTTTTTGCAGGGAAGGTATGGCGGCTTCGCTTTGAAACAAAGAAGCAATGTTAACAGATGCTTCCGAGAAGAAGACGGGAAAAAAAAAAAAACAATAATTATGCAAATCTGCAACGGAATAATTATGGACGTATTCATTATTTATAGGTTTGGTTTTGCTTTTGTGCTATCATAAACTAACTCTGAGCCGAATGTGCGATTGTAGCCTTCTCCTTTAATTGTGTGTACATAAGAATTATGTCATTTATTTCTACCACTGCTAACGCAATTTCATTATGACCATGGGGTAGAAGGATGGTGATTGCCAATTTGGTTCTGTGAGAAACTTCATATTTTCTTTACTTTCATATGCATGCATTTGTTTTCTTTCTTTCCTCCCTCCCCGCACATCTAAATGTTGACTTTGCCGGCAATATTACATTATAAAATCCATATAAATGAGTGAAATTACTGCTTGAACTGATGTAATGATGGCCCCTACCGAGGAGAATCTTATTGATGTAATCAGCGAACGGCAACAAAGCGGCCATTTTTTCCCCCCAGTAATTGGACGTGTTGGTACAGTCGCTCATTTGTCCGGTGATTAGTCTTTGTTTAAAGTGATTGTAACCGAAAAAAAACAACAAAGTGGGAGTTCCAAAAACACATCCAACAGGTTTTTGCAGATTGTCTGGGCCTTGTCTGGATCCTGAAAGTTTTTGAAGTGATGCGTTTTGTCTTTGCCACGTTTGTCTCGGCGGTGTTTTTAACCGATGACGTCTGAAAACCAACCTCCTTCTGAAACACACCTGAAGGACGTGAGAGCGTAAGACAGGTGGACCTTCAACAAGAAGACGAGGACAAACGTGCAGGTGAGACAGGACGTAAACGTCAGTCACATGAAAAGTTGAGTGAAATTTCTTCTTCTCTGGATCTATTTCATCCGTTTTCAGCAGCAAACTTAGCGCCTCTGCCTCTGGGTCGGGTTGCCAGGTACAAGGACACACATCCTGCAAGAAAGTGAGAGACTCCCATGTGATTTGTATCCAAATTGGCAGGTATGTCCTCAAAGTCCTCTGAAAGACAAAGACTGAAGCGGACATGTATATACATATATACATACAGTATACATCATCTTAAATGTGTGTTTTCATGTGATAGACTACTTTACAATTTCGCTTTTCCCGACTTTGTGAACTAGCTGTTTTATTGTTCTTGTAATCTTTTATTTCAATTTCAAAAATATGCACCACAAAACCTTTTTAATATTCACAGCGTACCTTAATAAGCATTGATAACAAACACACCATGCTCTTTTAACTCCCAGACTGCTGCATAATCTTGTTATTCTTTGATAAGCTTTGATATTATATTCTTTTATACTTCATTGAAATGTGAGCTTCCATTTTTTTTGTGTTTTAAGTTTAGATGAAGTCTCATATTTTACTTCATACTTTGCGAGATTACAAAAAAGTACTAATTGTACTGTTGTTTTTAATAGCAATGAAGATGTAGATGTTAAGAGTTTCATCCTATATCTACCTTCATGTTGACTTTCCTCTCAGTTTATTGGTTTATAAGTGCTGCAGTCTTGTTATTTCTAAATTACGCCCATGACGTGTTGTCACAGGCCCCAAACTGTCGCCTCTTATCCTCTAAATAAAGCGCCACGTCTTGTCAAAAGTTAGCCACGGCCGCTCAAATAGTTGCTCTATTCCGGAGTAAAAGCTCTCCCCATCATCCCCGTGAAGTGCAAACGATATCCCCTAAACGCCGCGGCACCCCCCGCTGAATTCTCCGAGCAGACGCGGCCACTTGTCACGGAAGATCAGTTTTGTCGTTTCCCGTCTCTCCAGTGTTTTTCCGAGATGGACCTCTCTCACATTGATCCTCTGTGGCGTTTGTTTGTCATCCCGTGAACCATCACTGTCAGACCCAGAGCCCCGCTCTATTCCCCGACGCGCCGCTCATCCCAAAAGAGGGTTTTAGACATACAATTAGCCACGGTGATAGCACCATCAGCGATGCGGCGGTCGGCGACTTACAGGGTCCAAATCAACATCCCCCGTCCTGCTCCGTCACATACAGTATCATCCCCCCCCGTTTGAGAATTATAGGACAAAGTTTGGGTCCGAGCTGCCAAACAACTATTATCTCCAATCCTCTGATGTGATGTGACTTTCTTTAATAATTCATCTGCTACATCATGTCACGCTTGTCACCGAAACGCTCTTACGATCCCGGCGCTCCGGTCGTGACAGACGCTTAAATAAGCTGCGTACAGTTTCATTTATACCTTTATTCGCTGAGCCCTCGCCGCGCGGCAGACATCTGATACTCTACATGTGCTCTACAGCCGTTCTTCATGCGCCTCAGAGGCATATAAAGAAAAAAAAAAGAATAAGAAGAGATTTAACAGGAGGAGGGAGAGAAAAAAAAATGAATGAGGAAACACTAACGTCGACAATTCCATTTATATTGTCCGTGCTAAGTGTGAGCTCAGTCACTTTGAGGAGTGCCGCTCTTGAAGGCTCTTTGCTGAAAATGTCCATAACTCAATAGAAACTTGGCCGCGTCTCAGGCTGCTTCCTCTCTCCCGCCATCCTTCAGCGGGAATACTTTATGTGCCATCACCTCTCCCCGTGAAAAGGAGAGCAAAAAGCACAAGTGATGTGTGTTTCCTGGTCCGGGAGGTTCCCCCCCCCACCGCCTCCTCTGGCAGCAGAGGCGCTTCTCTCCCTCCAGCTGATCGGCGCTGATAAGAAAGTTTCGGGCTTTTGATCCCTCTGGACGCCGATTCTGTAACTTTGCCAGGCGAGATGAATTACGGGCAGAACAATCGAGTTTTGAAACCATTTGCAGTCGCATTTTTATTTCCATAACAAATTGAATGATGGATAGCGTGGTAGATACTGATGGCTTTTTTTTTTCTTTTTTTGGATCAATTAAGCATGTCACTGAATGAAGCTGCAGAGATAAAGGCTTCTTTCAAAACTGCAAACTTTGTCTTGACTCAGTTTACGAGTTGCTTGGCATTGAAATATCACAAGTCGAGGCCAAGATAGTTCCTCGTACCTGTTTTTGTTTTGTTTTTTCTTTTGGTATCAGCTTGGACAATGCTCCAAACGAGCAAGACACTCCAGACCAGTGTTTTATCGACGCGTGTTTGACTTGAGTCGAGTTATTGCAGTTTGCGTCAAATATTTCGTCCATCCCGGACGATAACTGCCGCCGTCTTCCATTTGTCGGCATCCCTCTGCACCTACGACGCCCAGAAGACGAGTGGAGTCGCTCCGATTCCTCCTCCACGACTGTAAAGGTGCCTGGAAGGAGACACCGGGGTCGTATCAGCTGGCCCTGATCACAGCATTACTCAGGTTAACACCACATCTCCACCTCCGCCGCGATCTCGGCCTCCTAAATCCATCACACATCCCGTCCCTTATTGAACGTCGTCCCTTTTACACACACACACAAAAAAAGAAATCGGAAGGAAAAACAATCACTAAAAGAGATACAAAGGCTGATTTCATCCATCTCGCACCCCTGAAGTAAATCTTTCGGGGGTGTGGGGGGGGGGGGCGGAGATCTACGCTCCTCTCCTCTCTCTATTTCAGAATTGCCTCGGAGCTCATCCATAACGGCTTTCGCGGGCCCCCGGGTGCTCGGAAGGGGCCGGTCGGAGCAAACAGGGGAATTGAATGAGGCGAAGGTAGACAGAGGAGGAGACAGAAATGTCTCCTTGGAGGTCACGCCGGCAAAATTGAAAGTCTCAGGTATAGTGGGGCCTGTCGGTTTAATAAAATGGATAGAATTTCCATTTACCCTCGGCGGCCCCCCCTCCCTCCTTAATGCATTGTTCTTGTAAGGGAGGGGCGCGAATGAGTCAGGAGCCGAGGAATACACTTTATAGACACAAATAATCGTAAATTGGGAATGTCACCTTTAAGCCGAGGCATTTTTATTATTGTTAGTGGTGCTGCTGAGTGGGTTTGATGCTTTATTCTCTCAGGGATCCGGTGCACCGGCGCCGCCGCCCTCCCCGGCGTCTCTTCCCCACCTCCCCAATCTTTATCGGGCTCCTGGCGAAAGGAGAAAGAGGAGAAAGAAGGAGAAGAGTGGGGGGGGACTTTAAGCTAACTTGCCTCTCTTCTACCGATACTTCCGGGTGATTGATGGCGGATAGCGTGCTTTAAAATAAACCTATCCATTAACAGCGCTCACTGTTCTTTACTCGAGGCGTTTACGGCTGTCCGCGGGCCGGCGGAGTGCATCCTATCAGACCTGGCCTTCGCTGTACAGGTGTAAGCTCTTTATTTACTGCTATTATTTGGATGTTACAAAAGGCCCCTCTCTAGTTTATGGCGGCGACTTTATAGATCCTCCCTTCCTCTGGAATATTAACTGTCTCCCCATGATTCAATATGAGAGCACAGGGGCTCCTGGGAGCTGTAGACCAGAGCAGCGGATACAGGTACTTGTCTAATTGAAGTCTCCTGAGCTTTGAGGCTATAGAAACATATAAATTGGACGGATAGCGTATTGACAAATGTCTTACAGCGCCTTTTTTTTTTTCTCCCGCCATCCCTCTGACTGCCGGGCAACAATACTAAGCAGCATCATTTCCTATTCGCCGGTGCGGCCGAGTCAAGTTGAGGGGAAACGGACAAAGCAACAAAAAAAAACATTCATATATTTAAATTAGATTTGCAACACTTGACTGACTCGTGCGTGTGGAAGTCAGACGGAGACCTGTTTACTCGCCGGCTGCTTTGCATTATATGTGAGTGCCCGCGCAAATTAACGAAGGAGGTCCTCTGTATTTTTTCGGTGGGCTCCATGTTTAATTGCGAGAACTAATATTAAGGATGTGTGATTCTTATGCCCGAGCATATTGCATTATAATAAGTTCAGGAACATTACCAGGGAACACGGCTTATTAAAGACAAGCAAGGTAGAGGCTGGATGGAGATAGATTTAATTGTAATATACCTAATCCTGAATATATTATACATTTGCATGCAAACCCCTATACAAGATTTGAATATTAATTGAAATATGCAGATGATGTATAGGGTTGTAATTATTGCTGATTTAGAAGTATAATTGGATGAAAACTTTTTTTTTTTGGTGGACTGTTGCAGCCGTGCGCTGTGGCGAGAGATTAATATGCATATTCATGGCTGAATCTGCTGAACTCTTATTACTGACAATTGGTTTAGAGAATACGTTTGTGAGGCCGGGGTTGAAAGGCTGCTGGGAGACAATAGCGAGCGGGGACCATGCAGAGAAAACAAATCTTTCGCCGAGCGACGGAGGCAAAATGAGAAAAACATATGAAACAAAGACCTGTGAGCCCGTTTGGATGAGAGCGGCGGGCGAATATCCGTTTGCTGCACGGCCGAACGTGCGCGTGTGTTCGGCTCCTCGACAGCAAACCAAGCAGAAGAAGAAGTTTGTCGTGTTTGGTTAAATAATAAAACGAAAAAATCTTTATATTCCTCGATGTGAGACGTCGGATTCAGTGTTTGAATTTACATTTTGGTGATGTAACTTTTAGATCAAGAGTAGATGTTCAATGTAGTTTAAATCATCATACTTTTACTTAAATGATTGGGGAGTCATGGATGTCTGGAACAGGAGGAACACATCCACAAGTCCTGGTGAGGTCGCTGGGGAAAGGTTTGGGTAACGTACCAGAAGGATTTTCAAGGCTTTAGCAGTGTTAGCTAAGTGAGCTTGGCGATACCAAGTGGAGTAATTACTTGATAAAGTCAGTAACCTAAGATCTCCGTGAACGATTTGCCGTACTAGTCACGCTGAGAAATTAGCAGATTAGCGCCCAGAATTCATGCAAGGTATCCACAAGTCGACACAACAAGATAAAACTGACCGAAAGCCGTGCGGTGGACGTACTTTAAGGATTAAGTTGCAGCCATCGTAGCCCCCGTGTCAGCTGACACGATCTACTGGATCAATTCCAACACTTTCAAATAATTTACTCATCAAAATATGTAAATATAGAGCGAAGACTTTCTATTCCTGTGTAGAAATCCTCTGCCTCCTGCTCTCCTTACTCATTGCTCCTTAAAAACAACAGGTGGCTCTTTTCTCCGATACTGAACAGGCAGTATTTTCCTCTCTGCCTCCTTTGCCGGAGCTTATAATGTCACATCCGAGGGAGAGGAATAAGTCACCACGTGCTTACAGGATGATGGATGGATAAAAGACGGCACCATCTCCTCCCGTGAACCTCCATCCTGAACTACACCGCAGAAGGTAATGAGATCCACGTCCGTCGCAGGATTAAGAACATGTTGGGGCACATGTAGAGCTAATTCACCTCTCACCTTGCTCCACCTGCGGTAAACCGCTCGGAACAGGCTTCTTATCTGCCCTGTTTCTCGTCTTCCTACCAGCAAACTTCATGAGTCGTGACAGGCAGGTTGGCGTTAATGCGACCCACTGGAAACCGCTCCCGCGACCTCGGCTGTCTCGGAGCTGCCGAGCGGCCCTCCCTGCCCGCCTCCCCTTGTCAAACAAAAGAGAAACGCTGAAGGACCTCCGCTAACTCTTGTCAGAGCTGTCACGCACTCCGCCGCCGCCTCAGTCTTGACGAGCAGTTGGTTGAAATACCCGCCGAGACCTGTCGCCCTGCCTCTCCCCCCTCCCTCCCGTCCGCCGCCGTCATTACCTCCTTGTTCTATATGCTGATTTATTTCACTTCACCGTCTTTTCATCCGCCAAAAACTCCTCTAAGAGCTCAAGACAGAGGCCTGATTACTCTGAGAAATGCCTGAAAATACAATTAAGAAGCTGTGACCCAGATTGGGGTGCTGACCGTTATTTTACCCCGGTCATCCCTCGTGGGTGCGCCCCCGTGCCCAAACCCCCACAGCGGGATCCCAACCTCGCACCCCCCCCGTCCACATATCCAGCCCCGTTCCTGCATGCAGATGATAAGGAGGAGGGAAGAAGTTGCCACAGCGGAGAGTCCCTCATCAAGTTAGAGCTCAGAGACCTGCTCTCAGCCCCCCGGGAGCTCGTACAAGGCTTTTGATATTCAGGCCGTCCACACACACATGCTGGTGGAGTGAAAGTAAGTGCAAAGCTGCCGAAGAAGTTTGAATGCAAACAGTTTTAACGACATGTTGCGTGATGTAACTTGCAGGCCACGTGGCGTCCACATCACGTATGCGATCAAACACGCTTCTGGAGGATGCGAGGAAGCAGATGCAGAAGCAAGAATCAAAAAAAGAGCTTCTCGACTTCATCGTTACTGCCGTCAATTCCTTGAAAGCATCAAAGGAACTTCAACCGATATGACGAAGGTCGAAAGTCTCGATTTTTGTTGCTGCGGCCCAATTCCATACTAAATACAGATTCTCAGCAGGACTCGAGTATCAAAAGATGTCAAGTGTGGAGAAATTCTGCTTGATTTTTAGGTGGGACACTCCCAAGAAAATCAAAAATAAAGCTCTCCATCTCTGGAAAACAACTCTTCCTTTTTTTTAAAGCAGCTACTAGAAACTTTGTTTTCTTGATTCTGGCGACCCCTGTGGAGAAAAGAGGCATGAGCAAAGTAAACTTTGTCAACAGACTTTCAATGCGCGGCGTGTCATTTTTTTCCGTTAGCTAACAACAAAGAAGACTTTCAAGGTAACAAGTTTGAAGTTTATGTTCAATCACTGGTGATGTTTTTGAGGATGCAGTAAGATTAATTGATTGACTGCAAACCCAGCTACATTAAAAGAAATGGTTTTAATCCGCCGTCCGACATCTTTGGGACGAACTGGAACACCAACTGCAAACCAGACCTGATCAACCGACACCAGTATTGGACCTCACTGACGCTGCCAGGGTCCAAAAGTGAATGGTGTCCACTTCATTTTGGGTACAGACAATGTAGAGCCTGTTTTGTACAATCCGAGTATGTAGAATTGAATTCCCCCTCCACTGCTTTTGTTGCCACCCCTTGCATCACCTTGATAACCGTTATCGAGCTCACCGCCAGCCGCGCCCACTTGATCCGCCCACAGGAAGTGGTTAACGCCCCCAAATGACCTCTGTAACATTGAACCTAGGAGAACGGGGGAGTTCAGCTTGAACACACAGCACCGGTATTAAAGAATACATGCTGTTTATTTACCATGCTGATCAGATAAAAGTTGAATCTTGCAGCTGCAGAACAGCAGTGTGGGTCCGAGGCTACTTTCGGTGGCGCGGCGGTGTCACTGTGGGTGTTTACTGTTGGTTTTTGCATGTATGTTGGTATAAGAGACGTGGGAGCTCGCTATTTGTTTAGTCGGTCTGGCGGCCGCGCCGATTTCATGATAAATATTAGCACTCAAATATGTGAGTAGGGCATTTATTGAAAGTGATCACTCCAAACATTGTTTGTTTGTCTGCAGAATTGCGGGCGGCCTCTTCTCGTCGAGCGGGGTTATGAGAAATTTCTCCCCCCAAAAAAACAGCCCAAATGTAACCAATTCGATTTATGTTTGTTTTTCGCCTTTTCGAGACTGTTTGTCAATGTTTAGAAGTGCTTGTGTGTGAGTGTGTGTGCGTGTTGGAGGGAGGGAGGGAGGGGGGGGGGGAGGTCCACATGTGCGTAACAATGATAGCTACACTACACTCGGGAAAAACAAACACCTCAAGAGACCCATATATCCACTCGCAGGGAAGTTTTATAAACCAGGCTGCAGTACATTTATCCACCCACTCCATTTTCCTTTTTCTTTTTTCTTCTTCTGCATGGGATTACAAGGTGGTCAGGCTCTGCCAAGAATCCTCTAGGTGCAGCGCAAAGGGAGCGAGAGCAATGTGTGTGAGAAAAAAAAAGCCTAAATACGTGACTTTGGAGTCAAGCGGGTGGAGGGGTGGGAAGGAGAGAGGGGGGAGATGGGACTCGAAGCCGAGATGGCCGGAAACGGAGAGAGAGAGAGAGAACCCGAGGAACAGTGGGAGACTGACCTTTTACAAGACAGCTGTTCTCTCTCAGGTGCTTGTTCTCAGCATATCTGCAGCCCCCCCTTTTTTTTTTTTTGCATTAGTCATTATTTGGTCCCGTGGGATCGGGAACAGGATGGGGTGAGTGTTTTAATGTGGCAGGAAGCAAAAACTACACTCTTAGAAAAAAAAAAGCTTGTGACCCGTTCAGGACAGAGCACAGCTGATACACAAACTTACAGCGTGTTTAATCAAACCCTCCTTCAGGAGAATTCTTCCCATACATGTGGCGTCATAGGTGTCTGTAAACAGGATTACTAAGAATTTTGCTCGGGAAAAACAACATATCCCAGGAGGCAGCGAGAGCATGCCGGTTGCTTTCTGAAATAAGTGTGCTCTTTGTTTGATGTGTTTCGTCTCAACCTCTGTTTTTGTGCAATGTGTGTCTTTATTAGGGGGCTGACAGGAAAAGGGAGGGTACAGAGATGAGGAACGACATGCAACACAGCCAGGAACGTTTCGTCTAACGGCACCTTAACCCCCTCAGGCCGCGGGGACGGCCCATTGTTGTTAATTAACTGTCCCTTCTTTGTTGAGATGCCGAGGTGACGAAATGTTAGCATCCAGCGGAGCGGTGGATGGAGATTCATCTTACAGTATGGAACCAGATCTCACAAACAGCTTTCAGGTGATGCAAGAAACTCAGTGAGTTACAGAAGCCGCTGGAAAAAAAAAAAAAAACAACATTAAATGTTGGAGCGGGGCGAGATGTTGTGCCGGGCCTCTAAAGCGGGATGTTTTTCTGTTTTTGTGGACGAGTACGCACTAAAAGTGTTGTAGCTCATTCACGCAGCAATGTTATTATTAATTAATAAGTATTATTAATGTTTTACCAGACTTTATATTTTTCTTTCGCAGTCATGACTTCACACTGACTCCTTTTTTGGGCTAAATCATATCTTTAAAAAGTAACTCCACCAGTTTTACACATTAAATTGTGTTTACAGGTCTTGAGGTGTCGTATAAAGCCTTTTGTGGCTCCACAGGAAGCTGCATGTGATCTGATAAAGATGTTGCATTGTGGGAAATGGAGGCACCAGGTTTTGAGAAGAACATCAGCTGATCTCTGCTGCATTGATTATTATGATTATTTGTTTTTTAATCGTCCACAATGAGTCCGACAGTGTGGCCTTTTAAAAAAACAGGTTTTTCTAATGAAATATTCAAGCGCCTGCCAAAAAAAAATGCAATTTTATGACCTAAAAACTCATTATTACTCTTTATTTCCTCATTAACACTCATTGCATGCATATAAAATAGTCAAAAGCAAGTGCTTGGTCAGAAAAAATGGACTATTCACAGAGTAAAACTCATAAAACTACGTAAACTAAAACTCACCTGTTTACATGATCACTTAGTGGCTGTTGTGGGCTCTAGGGCGGGCATAGAAGCTCCGATCCTATCCTATCCAAGCTTCATAACGATGTTTAGCATGATTGTTACACCTGTCTTTGTATTGTTTGCTCACCAGCTTAGCCACACACACTCAAACCTGAGATTATATTTCATTTTGTTAAACTGATTTTCCCTTTCCCTGCACTTTTTGTTGAAAAGCTACTAAAACCAGTTTCACCTGCCTGACTCTAGTGGAGAGTACGAGGCGTAAATGCTGGATAAACCCTTTATTATGACACCAAAAAGGTCAATTACTGTCATGCTTTCATTGAGACTGTGTCACAGAAACTCACACCGATCTAACTGTACATTTGAAATATAAAAGCTGCATTGAAAAGCGCTACATATGTGTGTTGTAGAGCCACAGAGAGACAGATGTATTTCAAGTATTTTCTTTTATGAGTGTACTAAAGGAGTCAGAGGGGGTTTGTTCGGCGCAAGGAAAAGGCATTAGGTGATACAGCGCACCTCATCTCCGCCAAGCTCTCCAGGTTACAACAGCGCAGGGAGGGGAAGGAGAGTTTTTCTTTTTTCCTTCTCCTGCGAAAGTCTTCAATCTTGTGAAGCCTGAGGGGCTGAGTAGGTGTTTAATTATTAAAGGTGTTTGAACAAAAGGCTATTCTAAGCCTGCTGGAGCCACCAACTGGACATTCTCCTCAGTGTTTGATGGATGACTACCTTCAGAAATAGTCTGTTTCCCTCGCTGTGTTTGTGTTAAATTACCCCAAAAGACTCCCAGAGACCTGCGCTGTCCTTTCTCCTTGTTAAAAAGGATATCCTCACATTTGTGGTGTTTCACAGATGCGGCAACATGCTGCGATCACCACAAAAGGTGAACACAAAGATTAATCAGCTTGGAAGTTAATGCACGTCCATGCAGCGCTTTGGAAAGTTTAGTTTATGATGCAGCTTTAATTCTGGCTGAATGAAACTTGGGAGGAAAAAGTACAATTGCTGCAATTTGGATGCTAAACTGGTCGTCATTGTGAAGGCCCTCCTTTCTGTATTCACACTGCATTCATCCTCACATTAACGTTAAAGAGAATAACTTCTTAAATGTTACACATAAATCCAATTAGTATTGTACAGTGACTGAAAAAGGGCTTCACTCCTTTCAGAAAGAGCAGAACTACCACGATGACATGAAACACTTATTAAAAGTGATGAATTTAAACTTTTTCTTGAGCAAAATTATAGAGAAATTAGAGTAAAATATCACAATTATAAATAAACTGCTCTTTTAATAGTATAAAACTACAAACGCATTAAATATTAGATAGCATTTTAATGTTAGGTGTTCTGTGGAAGATTAAAGTTAATAATCCATGCATTTTAAAAAAACATTTAGTACCTGTAAGACCAGAATAAAAGTATGAAATGTGAGTGTTTGGGAGGGCAAGCTGTGATTTTTCTTAAGAATTCCTGTTGGATTTGAGCCGGAACACAAGTGCATTAACAAAAAAACAAAAAAAAAGAAGTGAGACTTTATTAAAGAGTCATGTAAGCAAAGCAAGAAACATAAAAGCAAAGCAAGAAACATAAAAGCATCACATAAAAAAAGACGGGCGTCAGGAAAAATTAATAAAACATCACCACATAAAAGTGAGATTCAGAAGTGGTTTTAAAGACGTTGCTGAGTATTCAGGTCGGACTGAAGCTCGGGAACTCTTGACAGTAAAAACATTCTCGTTTTGTTTTCATTCTCGGTCAAAAATCACATTCAGCATTATCAACCTGTCTTTGGGTTCAGCTGGTTGATCTACTGGGAGCATTTGTACAAATACAACAGATTTGGGTGGTTAGTAAAACTGCAAGAAATCAACGTCAGAGTGCCACATCCAAGAACAATAATTATTAAACTACATCAATAAGAACTGGAGTCCTCTTAGGCCTGTGCCGTCAAGAATATACTCCAAGGCTGGCCAAAGAAGTGACACAGACTGGAATTAATCACCACTATTACTGTTTTTTTTGTAAATTCTTTAATTTGTAGGGGAAAGTTCGGACAGCGGGAGTCATTAGGGGCTCAACAGCCAGGTTTTGCCTCAGATGGTGGTGAAAAGAAATGCTCCTGGTCTTACATAAAACCCTGAGAAAGGTAATCCGGCCATGATCTGGACTGACCTAAGGAGTGAAGCCGACTCAGGAGTGAAGCCGACTCAGGAGTGAAGCCGACTCAGGAGTGAAGCCGACTCAGGAGTGAAGCCGACTCAGGAGTGAAGCTGCTGCCAGCTGTCAACCTGTCAACAAGCTTAATTTAGGCTGTCTCATCTAAAAGTCACGTTTCACTGTACAAACCTGTGTTGACAGTATGTGAACAGCAATATATAGATACATGTAAGCAAAATGATGCTGTGAAATACAGGATCTCCAGTGAGCTACACAACACTTTGAAACTAAACTGCTGGCAGAGACAACTGGCTCCTGAAGTCCGTTAAAACTGTTCTGGCTTCTTCTCAGGTATGTTTTGGATCAGTCGTGCTTTTTCAAATCAAGAGATTCGTGCCCAAATCCCGTCATATGACACCTTACAACGGCTCGCCGTGCCAGATAGAGGACTTATATGTAAGTAAAGCACTCTGAGCTGAGATGCAGGTTGTGTAACGCTGAAAGAAAAATCCCACTTGAAGAGCAGACACTCCAAGGATCTGGTGTTTTCTGGGCAGTTCCTGATGAAATAAATGAGTTGTTTGAATTACCACTTAATGACAGGGTTGGGGCAGATTGCTGGAGACGATGTTCCCCAGTGGTTGCTGGACCAAAGGTTCAGTCTGATGTTTCCACAAATTAAAAATCCACCCGAAACCTTGTGAAATCAGCCTGCGGTGTGCCAATACCTGCTCAGTCAGGACTCCTGGGTCAGTAAAATTTCCAGGTCGGAAAAAAATGTTAACAGAGCCTTCAACACTTTCTGGTTTTTAAAAAAAATGAGGGGGAGTCCAGGCAAGGAGCAGCGTTTGAGGGTTACGGTTAATTTTCCTCCATTAGTGGAATACAGTTATTCAAGGGAAATAAGTTATGTCATCCAGTGTCTGTGTCACTCAGGCAGCCAACGCACTGACACCATGAGACAGATAACTACGGATACAAATCTACTTTATTATTATCATTCTGAAAACTTTCATTTTGATGAAAATAAATGAAAAATTGAGGTCATTTCAGGTTTTAGGTTTCATCTTTATATAGCAGTAAAATACCCTTAACCGTACCGTGTTTTAATAGTGTATTCTGTCACGTATTTTACATCTAATGCTTGAATGTTATAATTCTGGCAGGACATATTAATCTGCTTCGTTTATGGTTCTTAGTTGTGGTCCAGTGCAGAATGTACTCAGCTGGCTATCCTCTGTGTTTATGTGGTTTTATGGGAAGATGCCTCGGAGCTGTTTTTGTTAAATTTAACCATTTCTAATTCTCAGTTATTACAATTTGGGTCATATATCGGCCATTTATATTATATATATATATGAGGCAAGACTGAAAATGAGCACACCTGAAATGCTGATGAATGCAGATGGTAAGTTATCCTAAAGCAGCATGACAGTTTTCATGGTTGCCTTGTTTACATTTCATGATTTAATGTAGTGTTACAGAGAGGAGTGATGGTCAAAAGTGTGAAAGTAAACCAAGTTACATGAAACCACGAGTGTTTCACCACAACTAAACACCGGATGAGACCGCTGGACTTTGGAAGCAAACGTCTCAGTGGCTTGTGTTTCTCTTAAAGAGGACCTATTATGTTCATTTCCACATCTACGTGGTTTATTGTGGGATTCCACCGCATGACTCACAGTTAAAAAAGAAAATCCTTATTTGTGTGTAGTCAGGCTTATTTTCTTTTGATTAGACAAACTTATGGGAGCTCGCCGAGGGGGAGGACCAACTGATCGGACTGCAGTATGCACACCACCCCCACCCTGTTCCCTGACTGCTGGAGCAATATAAACTTGATGAGGCCGGACCTCACGGATTACTTTACAAAAGACAGAATGTAATTCACTGATTTTGGTAAAACTGGACCTTATTTTCTGGGGAAAAGGATTCACAGAGTTTTTGTTGCCTACCTAGTTAGCTTGGTTAGCTGTGCAGCTAGTCAGCTGAGTGTAACGATCCGACGATTCCTGCTGGAAGCTCACGTCACAGTTAGCAGCAGTTAGCGGCTATTTTTAACAACAAATAAACCTTTAGACGCTTCAGAAAAAATCTTAGAAGGCTCATAAAAAGTAGATAGAGGACACCAGAAAGTATTTTCTCAATAAAATATGATCCAGATGGATGAGATGAGTCCCCGGCATCCCCGTATTTTGTCGAAACTCTGTACACAAGCAAACATAATGACACAAATGTTGTCAGATTTTAAAGGAAGTAGAAAAACATGTGCGTCAAATGTTGAGATTAGACTATGTATTGTGAAAATTACCTTTATGGCCACGGCACGGCTTTGAAAAGTTTGTTTTTTGACGATTCTGGACAACATCGTACCTACTGTGCTGCATGTGCTCGTGTGCTGAGGCTTTTTAATCCTGTACTTGAGCCGACTCCCGCCCGTGACCGTACCGTGCCAAGCAGGCCACCGTTCCCTGTTAATCGACTCTGAAAGCTTCAGTGGAAAACTTCAGCTCTGACCCAGTGACACCAGCACTCGCGCCACAACAGCGAGCCCCGGGAGAGAACCTAGCATCAAATTACCTCTCTGCCCGGACCTGTACTCTCTCCATGTGTGTGTTTCTGAGAGACAGTGTGTGTTTGGAGGCTGGGCGTTGTTTGGGGGGGGTTGGGGTCGTACTTGCCTTGACCACAGGCTGACTGCTCGCCCCGGGGCCCCTGGCGTCAGTGTCAGGGAGAGGTGAATCGGACTATCTCCACTTGCAAATCTATCCCTCGAGACCCCGGAGCCCTCGCACCATCCCCACCTCCTCTCCCACCTCTCGCAAAACATCCTTTTAGAGGGGGTCCATCGGCCATTATGTCCCTCCTCACCTCTCTCGCCACTCCAGCGGGGCGCTATCTGAGGGGAGGAGAGGTGCGACCACGCCACTAATCTCTTTCTCTGAGTCGCTTTGCGCTGCCCATGTCACTCTCTGCCACTGCTCTCCAAGGACGGCTACCTCCACGGTCAAGGTGACTCAGAGTTTAGTTTTCCTGCAGCCATCATGGACACAGACCTGGACTACGGGGGGTTTATGAATTACAGGCCTTGCTTAAGTGGTAATTTAAGCAGGAATTAAGGGATAACGTGTATTCTAAGAGAGGAAATCCTTTGAGTTTCCTTTTATAATAGAGCACCTACCTCACAGTGGGTAATTGGAGCCAGATGTTGCTCTATGCAGCATTAAAAGCACCGGCCTCTCTCTTTTTCTTTTTTTTTTTCTCCTCTCAGCTACGTGAAACATCTTGAAATTCTGTCATCATACCGGCTTTTGTGCGCTCGCATATACTCCTGTGTCTGTGCCACATAATCACATTAGTTAGATTTAATCTAAGAAGGGGCAAATTATGCGCTTTTCCCATCAAATTTAGCCGCATGACGAGCGAGCGTGCAGAATCGGGGCGAGTGCAACCTATCCCAGAGTGCTTTGCATGGATGGCACAGGACCGGAGGAAGAGACAAGAGGGGAGAGTGAGGCGCTGGATGAAAGGGAAACGCTAATAATGTCTCACATGTGTACTGGCAAATTGTCTGCTAACACCGGCGAGCAACACACACACTAGCCGGCGAACGTGGCGGCAGCCTCCTAATAAGCAGCATGCACTATTTATGATCATAAACCAAGGGCAGGGAGGGTGAGCGCTGTCAAAATAAAAAAACATGTCAATCTTAGCGCCCCACTGTTGCCTGAGCTCGTTGCCTGTCTGTTAACGCACTTTTTTTTTCATGTTTGCCTATGATGTACAAAGGCGGGAAAAATCACATCAAACCCACAGATTTCTTAAACTTCTACATGTCTATAAAGGGAGGGAGGGGGTCGATGGAAATCAAAGGGAATATCAAAGTTCGGAGAAGTACGGGAATACGTCTGTGAGAAAGTAAATATTTTGTCCTAATGGTTTGTGTGTTTTGAGCAAAGCACATGTGATGAAAACCAGAGATATACATGTCAGTGCAGCCGGCGGAGCGCTAGGTGAGGAAGCACGGTGAGGTGGGGGAGAAAAAAAAAAAAAACGGGGAAAAAATGAGGCCAGGCTGCGTTTTAATACTTCATAGGGCATTGAAAATTCCCTCTGAATTTCCCTAACTTCTCCCCGCTCTGTGCAATTATGCATGTTTATTCATTTTGATTAACGGCGATGAAAAGTCACGTCGGCCTCGCGCCTGATTTACGAACATTTGTGCCACTGAGCGAGTGACAGTCCGTCAGAAACACATGAAAGACAAACGTCTCAGCTTTTTTTTTTTCTCCCCCCCTGCTTTATACCTACTGAAACAGCAGGTAACTGACACAGTTTAAATATTTCACGGGTCTCGCAGGACAGCATTCAAAGACGACGGAGGAATATCTACGGGATCCAAGAAAAGTTGATTTAAGTCGGTGTGACACAAGTAATACGTTGATTAGTTGCCTTGGGCCCCGGATCTTCCTCGCTTCTAACAACTACTCGGCTTCTTTCTTCTCGCGAACCTTCCCTCTGAATCCACCACCGGCCACTGGAGGAATACAAGAGGGAGATACGGAAGAAAGAAAGACGGAGCGATTGAAAATATCACTGCTGTCAGGTTAAAAGCTGAAAGAAAATATTCAAAAAAGTAAGACTGTAATGACCTGAGAGAAGAAAAAAAAGTGATGTCCTGTTGCTGTTTGTGTGCACATCTCATCTCATCTGGTCATTTACGTCTCTATTTGAGAATATTCTAGCATGTTTCCACAACTTATTTCAAGAGTTTTCCAAGTATGAGTTTCAATAAAAAATAAGGAAGATGACTGCAAACGGAATCCAGAAAAAAAAAGGCAGAAATAGAAACTTAAGAATGGGATTTCTGCAGCGTGAGCTCATTCCTCAAATCTAATTAGTATTAGTTCAACAAAGTGTAGATTTGAACTCTTCCTGGATGGTGAAAGATATTTGGAAGCCATTTTTAAAACCCGAGCAAAGGTTAACATCCATGCAGAGCTCGTCTACCTTCAGGAAAGAAACATGTAACACGACAGCTCAGCGAAAGCTAAAAAAAAAAACAGGCATCCTGTAATAATTACAATGACGAGGTTTCTCCAAAACAGCAACTGAGACAAAATAAAGGTGAGAAAACGCTCATAAGTTCCAGAAAGAAAACATTTCCAGTGATGTAACAGTGTGGGAGACGAGACTGTCAGACGGGAGGAGGAGGGATGGCTGGAGGAGACCACGGCAGCTTCGGAGTATAATAATAAAAAAGGAGAAAAAAAAAGAAAAGAAACACCAATTTCGCTCCAACAGCTGAGCACCTACAGGTCATTATTTCCTCTGCTGGGCTGTAATGTGAAAGTCCGGAGCCCCGGTCGCTGAAAACTTCCCCTGTGTTGAATCAACAGTAAATAATGACTTGGTCAGACTTATTCCTGTACCTTGACCTCTGGCAATAAGGCGACATCAATCTGTAAACAGAGACGTTTGATCACGACGGACTTCTTCCATACAGTCAATTATACGAGCGTATTTGGTCAGATATGTGTCACAGCAGCCGCGAGAAAAAGAATAAATAAAGCGAGGTCATTATTGCTGCAGTTTCCTCTGTTTCTCTAATCCAGATGTACAGTAGATACGTTCACCGTCACATGAAAGGTTCGGCTCGGTAGATGTTCCCTCATCCCGACATCCAGCTGAATGATGGAAATCATCCCTGAAATCCAGCGTGATGCTGCTGATGGAGGATGTTGTTAACATTTGTGTATTTTTATATGTTTCTTTGTATCTTTGATTGTTTTTACACCACATTGTTGCATATATACACTCATTTATGTGCATTTCATTCTTAAAATATAGATACTGTGTTCAAATATTACTTTGGCGAAACTCAAAGTCACCCCTACAAATATTGAATGAGAAAAGTCTTGAAGTATCTGATATTAAATGCATCAAAAGTATGAATAAAAGGAAATAAAAATGTGCTGACACACTTAATAATTGGATGTTAATTTTGTACAATATTATGTTTATTCTATTCTGTTTCTTACCTTTTAATTATGTTGTTTATTTTTTACTATTGTTATAGTTTTTTGTAATATTCCCTTTTCCCGTTTGTGGGACAATAAAGGAATACTGATTCTTATTCTGATGATGCATGTATATTTAAATGTGTGTTTATACTAAAACTTACTACTATAAACTAAAAACTTTTTGGCAGGTATGAGTCGTTTATACAGCGTGTAAATATAAAAAAAAACAGTACGGCGCATGAAATGAAGCCCTGTGACACTGTGGCAACAAAAACAGACCTTGTGGATCTTGTGTTTTTAATATGTATTTTATTTTTAAGGGATCATCGTACTTCCTGTTCCCCGTATTCAACCTTCCCCCTCCTCTTCTCCCTCAGTGATGAAGTGCTGATCCAGTGTTTAACATCTGGCTGCCAACCAAATTTCCTCTGGGATAATGACTATAATGATAGCCGGAGTAAATATCTACATCTCGCCGTGAATAACTGCATCTTGTTTTGAGTTTGACAACCGTCTGACACTTTATATCCATAAACGCCGGCTGCTTTTCTAACCTTTAAAAAGATTTACGTGTCTTAACATCAGCAGGACACGAGATCCGCGGCGTGCTTTGTATCGCGGCTGCCTCCGTCGCGTGTTTCAGCAGGTTTTCTTTAAAAGAGCCTCTCCAGCATTCTCACCAGGGTAAACACATGTATATTTAATCTACTTGGTGATTATAGTAATTCTACTGTGACATACATGAATTTATTACAGCAGATGACCCCACCTAGAAAAAGAAAAATCCCTCGGCGGAGAGAGAGAGAGAGAGAGAGAAAAAACAGGGAAGAAAAATGATAGGAGAGGAATGATAACAACATGTAAACACTCTGACTCTCGAGGCCGGGCTAATGAACGTGCGAGGACAGGAATAGAGAGTGAAAGAGCCAGGGCTGTCTTCCAAAATATCCACTCCCACATAGGTCAGTGGACTTTTGGCTACATCCTGAGCGGGCGTAGGGGAGGGAGGGAGCAGTTTTAAATGCCTGGGATCTGAGGAAAGAATTCGACAGGGCATGGGAATGGCAGTGTCACGGCAGTCGCCAGAGAACGCTCTTAAAAACGCCGCCACGACAGACAGGCCTGCTTAAAAACACTGTCACTCCTGCAGAGTCTCAGATTCTTGTGTTTTTATGACTTTGTTTTCCCGAGGACAAGAACCCCTGTTTTCTCAAGAAGTTCTCCAAACAAATTAAGTGTGAACGCGGAGGGTTGTTTACTCGTGTCGAATTAATAGAACGCTCTTCGGCGATTCTTCATCTATGAGAGGCGATCGGGACAGAGACCAGCTGCAGAGTGTTTAGCAATATTGTTATTACCTTTATTTTAATTGAGATCAAGGTCGACGGCAGTTAGAGTTTAAAACCACCCACCGAGTATTCAAATCTCTGTGTTTCATTCACTCTTTATTGGGCAACAAAGTAGAGGAGTTTAAAAGTCTGTTTTAGCAACACCGAATCAACTGGCAGTATGATTTTTTTTCTGCTCTGAGTCTCGTCGTCTTCACCACCCACGACCTCCCATTTTCATTTCTTCATCGCCTTCTTGGAGTTTCTGATATTTGTGCATAACCCAAAAAAAAAAAAAATGTGTTGATCCAACCCGGCAACACGCCAAACTATGTAACCTCGTCGCTGTCTGCCCCGTGAAAACAACACGGTTTCAAGTTAGCGAGACCAAACATGCAATGCCTTGCTATAATTTCAAAATAAAAGGCACCAATAAAGTAACTACTTCCTTAAAATAGACTACCGGCTTCACAGAGGACTCGATCTCGTCACGATCGCCCCCTGCTGGTACTGCACCTTCGCACATGAACCATCAGAGCCTTTCCTCAAGCTGATCGGCAGGGTTGGAAATCTACGTCTTTAAAAATGTGTTTCTCCTCTCGACGATAAATTCAAGATTTGCTTTACTATATTCTGGATCCATCGCCAAAGATTTCCCCTAAAACCCAAACAACATCAGTTTTAATTGGGAAAATGGTACTGTGCTTTCTAAATGAGAACTGTAAATGAAAACAGTCAGGGTGGAATATTAGTCTGCATGTAGAAGTCGTCCCTGACGTACGATAGTCCTGCGTGATCTAATCTTCTGACCTCGGCCTTGTCGAGGGGCAAATTCCTTCAGTCTATACGGTGCTTCTGTGTATATACGGAGACTATTCCTGGATCAACATGAAGTCGTATGGCTTTAAACTTACTGACACGCAGAAACACTTGGCAAAGGAGGCCCGGCTGATGGAAAAACAACGACGCTGCCAAGTGTGGTGAGGGGTTGTCGGAGGGGGCCCAGGAACAAATTCTGCCCTTCGGCCCCCAAATGAGGTAAATCCAGCCCTGGATCTGATCTTATGAGCTGCGGTTTACGGAGATTTTAATATATTTAGACAGCTTCATACTATCAGGCAACATCAGAGTATGTGGTTCAATTCTTGTGTTGCGTTCGAGGTCAGAATGTAACTACGCTGTACTCCTGCAATCCTCTGCTATTCTTCGGCTTCGACAAGAAAAATGCGATTAATTTGAGAAGCTAAAACCAAAGATGTTTTTTTTTTATGACACCTCAATATTCACAATTGCAATCAATTTCCTGTTTACTGATCTTCTTGCTGCGTGGGAGAGTTGCGTGCGCGTCTCCGTGATTAAACTCCATTTACAACTTTGAAGGTACACTCTGAACGTGGAGGGAAGTGTGTGTGCTGTTCCAGTGTGTGTGAAGAAGAAGAAGAAGAAGAAGAAGGGGGGGTGATAATTTATTTATGTTTTGAGACTAAATCTGGGTCACTGGAACCTCGTTGTCGTCCTCCTCCTCCTCCCCTGAATCCCAGCGTTCCCTGCGAGGGAGGGAGGTGCTGTTAACTAACCACAGATAACAACAACGCAGCGCTCTTGTAATTTATTTCAATTACTGCCAGTCCTAAAGAGGACAGCGCTCTTTTCTCTATCAGCGAGCGACTCCCACTGAGAGGAGTGCCGGTCAGATTACAAAGTGAACAACACAAAGACTCTAAATATCTGGACAAACTTCCTGATGGCGTTTAAACAGTCCGGCTCGCAGCGAACTGGGAATTAATGTTTTCCCCTCCTTCAATTTGTCACCGCTTTTGTTTTCCTTCTGCTCTTTATTCTAAAACGATTGTACCAGACTCCACTTCCTGTGCAGATCCCCGAACTTCCCTGCAGACTTTTAATTGATGTCACCTGTGTGATCAACATACATTAACCGTCTGAGTGTGTAATGACTGTAAAATGGGACAATTTGTAACATTTCGCAGAGGGACAGTCCTGAACTCTGCAGGAATTTAAAGGGAGCAAGTCTGGGAAAAACCAGCACTGAAACGCCACAGGTGCACATCTGGGAGGTCAGGTGTGTCGCGGACGATCGGGCCTCAGGTGAAACGGATGTTAATGATGTAACCACGACAACACTGAGAAATAAAACATGTAATTCCTCCTCTACTCAACTCGCTATCGTGACGCCAAATTAATTTCCCTGGGAGAAAATAAACAGTGAAAACGTCTAAATATCAGATACTAACCTGTGATATACAGCATATACAAACATGTAAATACGTATAATTCATTCTCACATGTGGATTTTTTATACTTAAGTCCATGTAATATCATTTTTAGATGGTTAAGTTGTATTTTAACCCTGTAAATAACCATATTTCTTAATGACTTTGCAGTTATCAAACAACCATAATTCATAAATCGTCTATTTAAAGTTAATTAAACTGTAGTTCACAGTTAAAGTCACTGTTAACAAACAATACAATGCTTTATACATATAAAGACCTTATAAACATCTACACTTTCTTAAAAAATGGTTTATGTAAACCTATTAACTCATATTTAATCGACAACAAACAACTGAAATCAGTCAAAGATCTGTGCTTTCAGTCAAACTGCACACAGTTCCTGCACATCGTCAGAATTTGTCAATAACGACGGTGAAGAGTTATCTCCATGAATCTTGCAGTCGTTTTTTTTTCCCCTGATTTGCTTAAGTCCTACCTTCCTGTTATCAGAGCTGGGATGTTTTCAGGTGTTTTCGCAGCTGCGATTAATAACCGCACGTCTGTTTTTCAGGAAGACGGGGATACATTAAAGCCCCTCAGACAGAAAGCGCCGGCTCAACCCGGCTCGTACAGGATGTTGTCGTACACAGATCACACGCTGCGACAGCAAAGACACCGTGACTCTGGTTAATCGTCGTTTCAATACGGGGAAATTTCCTCATAAACCTCCTTTTTTTTTTTCTTTTTTTTTAAACCTGCTGGAGCCGTCACTCAAATGAGGAAAAACCTCAATATCTCGGGAGTTCACAAATAATTTTGCAGTCATTAGTTTGCAATTATAGCACAACTATCTGCCAGCTTTGCAATTATCAGTGTGAATATGCAAATTCGGCTTGATTTCATGGCCCGATTTAAGAAAAAAAAAACACAATACAGCAAAGAATCATCATGTGTGTCAAGTTGAAAAGTGTCGGGGAAAAAAAAAAAAGGAGGAAAAATAATTCTTTCAAAATGAAAAGCCGCCTCGATACGAGCCGCGTGGAAGAAGAACTTAATCAACAAAGTGTTAATTGAATACAAGTTCCATAATTGTTGTATTACAAGCACAAACAGTACTTTCCTTAAATATTGTTAATGCGTTTTTTTTTTTTTGTTGCACCTATTAGAGATTCTTGTCTCTAAGTTAATTTCATTATGCTAATCAGGCCCTCATCCGTACAGAACCTCCGCTTTGATCCGTGTTAGTTGTCGTGATCTTCAAAGACAACGTCACCACTTACTTTAAATGAATTTTACATATTTTTAAAGGAATCTTATGGAAATGAGGAGATGGGGGGGGGGTCGGAGGAGTAATTAATTTTTTATGATGTGTCTCGGTGTTTTCGACGGCACGAGCTGGATTTCATTTCACTGTTTTAGCGGGAGAGGAAACGTGGAGGCGGGCGGGGAGGAAATGGCTTCAGATGCGAGAAGATTAAAGAAGCTGTGAATTCAAGACTTAATTTGGACTGATAAACTTTAGTGTTTAATATGCTCTTTTGTGTTCCCAGCGTGAAGAGAAGAAGAAACTTTTCCCCCGGTTTCTCCTGCTTCTCCACTTCCTCTTTCTCACGCCGCCCCGCTGCACCCCTCTCTTAACTTTTCTCCCTCTCTCTCACGGCGAGCGCTTCCTGTCCGGGGCCGGTTGTTCGACATCGCCGCGAGGAAGCGGGGCCTTCTTCTGGAGGAGGGGTCGGGGAGACGGACCCCGAGGCGGGGGGCGAACCACCCGTGAACACGCCTGCATTATTAAAACCGGACAGCGCTGTGAATCAAAGGCCTGGAATCTGGATTAAAAACCTGGCCTGAGGCGGTACGACTGATCAAAAAATAAAGAAGGGAGTGAAGCTCCTGTCGATTTGTTTGTTTATTACCGCTGTAACGTCTCTGAGCCGCCTGGAGTTTACTCTCCTGCCAAAAAAAGAAGACGCAGAGGAGTGTTTGTGAAAAGTTCTGAACTCTCATCATCTCGACTGAAAGAAAAAAACACGTCAGACTCTTCATATAGAACGAGAACGAGCACTCATACGTCCACCAACGTTTCCCTTTAATTCAATCGAGTCTGATCCAATATCAAACCCGAATCACTCTAAATATCAAACCACCCACAACTGTTTAACCGTCATTAATGCAGATCTAACCTATGTGTTGAAGATTCAGCTCAGCTGCTCTGTATTGTCTGGTTTTCTCTCCCCGCAGATCTGGATCCGGATATCCATCGAAAACAAACCGAACCAACTAACAAACAAAAGATAACCTCTGATGAGCCTGGACAGATAACAAGTCAGTCAATCAAGTCAATTAATCTATTTAAGAACAACAATTTTAACTAAAAGTACACATATTAACCCTTTACAGTCTCTTAAATGTCTTAAATTTCCCTCTTGATGCTGAACTATTTTGATTGTTTCGGCCTTGTGAAACATTTACTGGTTCCAGCTTCTTAATCGGCTCGGGGATGATTGCGACGAGCATTTTTCACATCACTCATACACTAATTGATCAATCAATTAACAATCATTATGTGCAGCTCTACTCATATATATTTGTGTTTTGGGACAAACTATGACATGAGCATGGCTTTTTTGTTTCTATGTTCCCACATTTCTAAGACATTTTCAAAATTAGGTCTTGTGTTCCAACATTTCCCTTCAATTTAATGGTTAGGGGTTAAGGAAACCCTAACCCTGAGGAAATGTGGGAACATAGGCACACTCCTTCTTTATTTCTAACATTATACAGACTAAAAACAGAATATATTATCATAAACAAACCCTCAGCAACCTGCGTATCACCACAACAAGGTGTAAAATGTATGTTTTTAATATGAAAACACAATGAATCCTCAGTAAACATCTACTGGATAAAGAACAACACAACACATGCCCAGAAACAAAAGGGAACTCTTCAATTAAATGCCCAAATACCTGAGATTACTCAGCTTTTTGTCACATTTCCCAGATGCCCCAGCGCGCTCGTAAACATTTCCTTTACTCCTTCTCCCATAAAACCTTAACAAGTCGCTGAACCCTCTGATTCTTTTCCTGAACAATACCAATAAAACGCCCTCTGAACGCCGACTTCCCCTCTGCTGTCTGTGTCCTTGTTGGATAATATCACGTAGGTGAACACGACAGATTGTGCTTACCTACTAAATCCGGCATTAGAAACATTTTTTAAAAAGCCTCTTACACGCCAAAAAATCAAATCTGTCCCCGTCCTGTCTGAGTGCTCAGGCACGCTGCCAGATCTACTCAGGTAATGCAGGCTGGAAGCTGACTGCACAAATCTACCGCCGGCTGTGCCTGGGATACCGCAGCTATAATTTTCCATCATCTATCATTTGAAAAACATACTGTGGCATGTGAAGTAATTAATTAGGAAGACAAATACAGGCAGAGAGGGAGGTTTTATGTCGATGGGAGTCGTGTTTTGATGGATTGGGCGGCAGGTTTCTGGGGTTGAAATGGAGCGCTGGGCTTATACATGTTGATACGGACGCAGGGATAAGCTCTCTCTCTAATTCCTCTGGTCACCGCGGTCAAACTCTCACTCTATCTCTTTTTCTCAGTCTCTCTGTCCTGCTCTGTTTCTGCACCGGTGCGTAGCAACGTTGGTTTCAGTCACAGACTTTATTCCCCTTTAATCGTCATAAACAATCGTCATTCGTGACCATTATTTCTCACTAAATCAGGGCTAGTGTCGGGTGTTTTACGTTGATAAAGAGCCTAAAATGGGACAATAACTAAATTAGTTATCCGTTCCGATAAATGACTGACTGATCCTTTAAGGTCAACACCGAGTCTGACGACTTGTTAGCACACAAGAACATTTGTCTGTGTTGTATCTTTACAGTGGATAACCGAGAAAGATAATGATGCGTTCAAGACAACTCGGAACTCCGACATCCGATTAGAAAAAGTGTAATTAAACACCTCTTAAAGTCGTCAGCTCAGGTCTGACTTCACACATCATGGGACTCATGGGGAGGATGTATTTGTAGATTTCCAAGTATTAGCTGCCAACTTCCGGAGCTCACAAGCATTCTTAATCCCCTGACTTCCTGCGTGCTCTGATTATGAAAAATGATCAATAATAATTAGGGATTGGGATGTTTTACACCAAAAATACAACAGTATGAATTTAGAAGGTTCAAACGTCTGCACGTTTGCCAAGAGATCATCAGTTTGTCGCCGTCAGCCATGTTTTTGATGTCGGCGTCGTGCACCTGGAACGCTTCAAGGTAGGAAACTGGACATTTTCAGACAGGAAATTCCAGCGTTGTTCGTCTTAACCGGAGACCTCATTTACTCAGGCTACATTAACCTGTTTCTTGATTGTAATGTTTCGTCCCCGCACTGCAACGCACAATGAAAAATCAGCTAACGAACATCTGGAAATAATTAGAAGTAATTGTGTGGATGCTGGTGAGAGCTCAGAGCGTCATGACATCAGATAATAATAATATTCCGTATTTTCAGATAATAGTGAAAAAAAGCAGAAGCCGCATTTCAAAACCGGCATAAGACGTGTCTATCTTTAACATCGCGGCATCTTTTCAAAGTCACAGTCTCAGTTGACATCCATCATCACACATGTGGCATCATCAGCTGTTCATACACAGCCGTAACGTACACGAACGCCTCGTGTTGCTGTTAACGCACTCCAGAATGAACCTGAGTGCACAAGCGCCTGTGACCTATAACTAATGAAGGAGGTGACAGATACTCGATCCTCGCAGAGCGATCTGTGTTGTGTGGACTTCTTATCACGCGAGAAATTAAACCGCATTGCAGGAAGCGTAATTATCCTTTTGCACTGTGCAGATTTTTCTCTTTTTCCTTTCATTGGGAAAAGAAAAAAAGAAAAAAAGAAGCCTCGGCATTAAGCGTCGCCTTTAAAGGTTGTCTATTTTTTGCAGTGTGCTGCACCTTGCAGACTTCCCAACAGGTGCCTGCTGGACTTGGTGGGTGTTGATCCAACGCCAGCTGGCTGTGTTGATGCATGACCAACCATCGGCTTCTTTCTTTCCTTTCTCTTTTCCCTTTTTTTTTTTTTTTTCCTCTCTCAACATGCAATGCGAGCTGCCGATCGAGGAGGAGAGAGGCGAGGAGAGACTAAGGAGCGGATAGTGATCTGAGAACGGAGAACTGATTGGGTTTCAAAGAGCTTGGCACCGGCCGGCTTGCAGGAGGCAACCTGCCAAGAAAAGGTTCCTGTGTACTTTCAGAACGGTAAATGGGAAGTTTAATCAGAGCTATATTGAAATGGTGATTTCCTGCGCCGCGGACACGCACGTGCACGCGCGTTGCCGAAGGCACGTATTCAGCCGTGCACGTATTATATAACCTCCACAATTGCGCGTTAAATCTGCGCAGGTGCACCGTGTCAATGAGGTCCTTTCACACCCAGAAATGTATGTACATGCACACATGTCACGTATGGAAAGATATGTACATGTTAGTACGCGCCCACACGCAGAGACGGACGGACAGACGGATTGTAAGCGCTACACAGCGGGGTTAAAGAGAACGCCAGTCTTTGATTCCTGAGAAAATGGAGCCACTATAAATAGAAATATTGAATAAACAACAATTTGACATTGTTTAGTATTTATCAGTATGTGTCATCCGCGTCTAAACAACAGGACTGAACCACCATGACATCCACTTGAGCGAAGTCACGTTGTCGGGATGGTATTTTTTAGGAGTACAGCAGCTTTACTCCTCGTTTTAGAGAGGTTGGAGGTTTTCACACAGATTTCAAGTCCTCCGCTACTTTAGTTGTTTAGGAGAATGCTGCAGAAATGTTTTGTGGACTTAGAAACGTCACCTGACATCATAGATAATTAATTGACAGTCATTGGACAGGACAGTCAACACACATTCAAGTGTTTTACATATTTGAAGGAAACTTGATTTATCATTTCCACTAGTACAGCCAGAGTTTACATATCTATAAATACTCCTACTGTATGAAAACCTCTTAACAACCCCACATATCTACTGATGTTGCATATCCTCCAACAAAACTGACAAAATCTTTAAAAAAAACCACAGAGGAAGCCCTTTAAAAACCCTCCTTAGTTAACTTAAAACTGTATTCTGATCTATTTAAATCTAAGATACAAGGTTTTTCACTTGACATCAGACGTCTGTACACGATTGTCAGAGCTGGGATGTTTATAAGTCTCAAGGAATGTACTGAATGATAGCAGACGGAGCCAAATAAGCTGGAAGACGAGGAGTGATGATATCAGAGGTCGGAGGTCGGCGCTGCGTGATGAATGCCTCTGAATCACTGCGTGACAGGGAGGGTTTTTAAGGGAAGAAATAACCAGCATGTGTCTCTGTCACTGCCTATTTCCCATATGTGCGTTCATAAGGGCCGCGCGTCGCTTTATCTTTTACCAGCCGCGAGGATTAACAAGCCTCGGCTGCCGCGCTGCACCTGACTGAACCTGCCAGTCGCCCCGCTCAGCTGGAGGATAATGCCTCTCCGGCCAGCGCTCTGTCCGACCTCGCCCTCAATTTGCTCGGATTTGAACTCTTGAATTATGGCTTACTAACGGCGTCTAACAGCTGGTACAAGGAAGGGCTTCTGCTGCATATTTAATCGCATGAATTAAAGATGACCAGGAGGCTGCCTCCCTGGGCCCCTTTTCTTCCTCGTCGCACCGACACAATGAGCGAGCAGGAGTCAAGTGTAGAGGTGAGCCGCGTTACAAGAGGGGTCGAGGCCCTTCCGCCGCCCCCTCACATCAATTTATGTAATCCAGTCGTCTCAATATTGGGCAGGAACGTGAACAATCCTCACCGGACACACAGTTTATGCAGCCAGACATTTTACAGGGAGATACAGGGGATGACAGCTCCAGGTACGACATACCTGAGCACCTTTTTAAAGAGCTAATGTTCCAGTTCAGACACATTTCCACAACACATTTCATGTCCTGCAGGTCCATTTGGGTCGGACACTCTTAAATAAATAAACGAAATGTACATAGAGACGGAAAAAAAACAAATTCATGTGAGCTTTGTGACGAGACAACATCAGATCCGTCAGCCTGGGGACACTCAGTTGCGTCCTGAATGCAGCCTCACTCCACTCAAATTGGGATTCAGACCACAACACACACACACACACACACACACAGAAACACACACACTTGACTTGTGCCAGCAGTGGCGCCATGCTGCATCCGTTGAGCTTCAAAGCCTACAGGGGAGCGCGACCACAGCCAAGCCTGAGAGTCTCAGGTGCGGTGGGTCTTAGCCAGACGGCAGATGTATAGAGAGCTCCCACAGCACTGATCCCCATTAGATCTCCACAATTACCCCACCCGAAAACCCCCTCCACCCACACCCCCACCCTCCCTCAACTGCAAACTCTGCTTCAAATTAGCATCTGGCTCCCCGGGGCAGCGAGGGCCTCCTGTTAGTTCAGACCGGGGTTAATGTCAGGTAAGCAGGTTGACTGCCGATCGCTGCCGTCCTCGGTGATAATTACATTTTGACCGTTTGACCCGAGTCATTTAACGCCGGGGGGTGGGGGTGACGTGGGGGTTGGGGGTGGGTGGGGGCAAGGTTGGAGGAAACCACCACTTCCTTTCCTTCACCACAACACTCACCCCCTCGCCGCCGCGACCACACACACACACTCACTCACACACATTCTCCATATCCTCAGATCTCCATTATGATGAGAGGAGCCACTTATGTCCTCTTGTTAAGTACACCGATGACAAGCAGAGAGGGGAGAATGCGAGGACGGCGGGCGGAGGAGGGCGAGATTCCTCTTTGACGACATATTCTCTTTAAAGTATCACCGTTTTTTTGTTTTGAATGGCGCCAATTAAAGGAGACTGAGAACCAACTTTTTGCAGCGCGAGAGACTAACTGCCATTTTCTCCCATTTCCTAACCGAAGTCAGTCTCATTCCTCCCACTGGGTTCGACTCCGCTAATAGACCCCGGTGCATCCGGTGTCAGGTCGAGATCTGAATAATCTCTGTGTAAAGTAATGTCCTCTGTTTACAAGCCATTATCTGTTCAGAGTCCCTCTCTTGTCTCTCTCTTTGTTACTCTCCTCTCTCAGTGGTAGCCTAATTGCGTTATCCAATATGCACTCCCCTCTTTGATCACTTAGCGGCACTTAAGGTGTCTGCTAGACTTGCTGGAAATTGTCGGAATAAAGCGAAAAAAAAAAAAAGAGAGAGGGACGAAATAAAGGAGGGGAGCTGTCGGCGGTGAGAAAAGGCCTCCTTAATTGCGGGGAGCCTTTGTTTTGTTGAGGAGATAGGTGCCACGGGCGGCTCTGACATGGTTTATGTGAACGTTTGACAGCGCTATTCTCTCAAGTTAAAAACACGGGAGACAGATGTCGCGGAGAAGCAGCGCCGAGCGGCTTCGAGAGCCTTTTCAAGACCATTAGGAAGCAAGGCCGACGAGGAGGTAATTAACACATAGACGCTGATAGAGTTGACAGGTAGAACGTATACATCCCGACTTCACTGCAAAGGAGAGTCTCTGATCTTTAACGTCCCGTCCTGTACACGTTGTACGAAATCAATTTTTTGTTTTTAAATCTTCAGAAAACAAAGAACAGAGACAGTAAACGACGAGGTATCACAGGATGTTAATTAAAGTGTTTTTTTACGTGCCGGCATTTACGACTCGGTTCGTACAACGAGTGAAACAAAGACAGAGAAAACTTGTCTCTCACAAAGTATTTTAATTAACTACTAATTTGTTTAGCCAAATACATTTAGCAGGAGATGCAATTCATGCCTGGATTACGTTCACTGGCTTCTTGTTGTACAGGGAGATGATCTTGTTGGGGGATATTTACTTTTAAAAAAAAGTTCAAGAGTTTGGGAATTACCTTGCTCACCTGGAGCCAGTTATCTTAGCTGAGCATTAAAGATGGGTAAAGAGGGGGAACAGCTAGCAAAGGAGCCAGAATCCATCTACCATCTCACTAATTAACTCCTTTAAACTCCTTTGTTTAATCCCGACAACAAACACCGTGAAAACTGGGAGGTTTTTGGACGAAGATTCTCTTGCCAGGTGCAGCGACTTCTGAGACTGTGCTGGGTATCTCTGAGGCACGGCCAAAATAACCCAGCGCCAAGCAGGACCGAACTCCTCCAGTAAACAATACCTGGACTGGATCCTCTCTGCACCCAGATCTGCAAAAAAATGTACTATTTTTATGCTTTGGTCAATTTAATGCAGATGGTGAAGCGCCAGTGTTTTTTTGTTGACCCAGGGATAAAGGAGTGTGTGTTTGGGACAAACAGAAATCTTCACAGAATTTTTTTAACAATCTCTTAACAAGTCACATGCGACAACAGAGCGCATGCTCTAATACTTTTATTATAGCTGCTATCGCTGTCTGGCAACTCAATGCAAGACATAGGAAATATGTGTTAGAATCAGCAAGAAAAAGGTAGTTAGCTGTTAGCTGTTAGCAGCATCAAATGTCGTACGCTATTGGTATCGGTATGACATTAAGGGTGCTGGTACTGCTATTGTGATTTGGCACTACCATTGACAACAGGATGAGAAGAAGAAGAAGAAGAAGAAGTACCAGTAACATTTGTGCAATACTCACATCCGGACTTGCTCTTGAGATTGCACTGCTCCCTCTTCTTTCCTCACGACTAACTGAAACATAGAAGCCTTTTTTACACAACAAATAAACTATTCTGAGGCGATCTGGACTCTCAAACGCAGCAGATAATGAAAAACACTTCTACTTGAGAGATTAAGCAGATACGCACGAGTTCCTCTCCCATCTCTGCAGTTTTTACAAACCGCTGAACATCCCCAGGTAATATCAGTCCAGTGCAAATAAATATTTCCTGATCTGCTGACACTCCTCCTCTCCCACCTTGGTCGCCATCTCGCTCATTTCCTTTCTCCAGTCGGCCTATAATTGCGTTGTGCATCCACTGTTTCTCCCTTCCTCGCTCGCTCTCCCTCTCTCCGTGTCTCTCTGTTGACATTGTGTTGCAGAATAAATGCCGGCAAACACACTGTACACACTTGCAGTACTGGCTGTAAAAGAAACCAACAACTGAAAGGTAAATACCACTTTATCTGGCCTGTCACAGCAACAAGCAGCCAAGCACTTTGTTTACCTCGGTGCTGAGTGAAAGTGGCTCAGGCCCTGCTGCTGTTGTGATATGGCCTCTAATTAGCTTCCAGGCAGCCTTTACCTGCCTCTCCCTCGGTGGAAGCCGTCAACTCCCTTGTGTTTTTAAATGTCTATATAGAAGGAGAAAAAAAAAAGAAACCCTTCGCTCCTGTTAGTCCTTCTTTTCTTCTTCTCTTCTCCTGACTAAAGCCGCTGTGTTCCCCACTTCACTTCCTCCCGAATTCTCATTGTTTAGTTTTTTTTTCACTTTCTTGACATTCTTTGTTTTTTGTGCAAATACAAAGCCCGTTCTGTCGACGTGACGCTGATTACACGACGGTAATTCAATCTGTTTTCTGCTCGTAAGAAAGCTTTTTCGTCTAAACTCTTTGTGTCAGATGTGTGATGTGTTTAACTGTGTTTATGAGATCTGTTCACAAACACGCGAGCACGGCGAGGCGATCGCTTCTCCGAGGCCCGGAAAACACCAAAAGCTACACGAAAGGATGAGTTCTTTATTTTCGACAAACTCCGCGGAAAACCAAAAACCAACAATACGTTGATCCCACTAAAGAGAGATTCCTGTGCAGCCAAAGCCTGATATGTCTTTGCTCTGCTGCGCTAAAGTTGTGCAGAAACAACAAAATACTCTTTTTTTCTTCCTGATTGAGAAGCAGCCTGTTAAATAAGGCAGCGTTGTCGTTCCACGGTCCTGAATCTGCCATCGATTAGTTATTCAGTCGTTAAAATGTCAATAAAATTGGGAAAATGTGACGAGTGCAAGGCGACATCTTCAAATTCCTTCATCGCTCAAGTCCAAAACCCAAAAAGTCTTCATTTACTGTCATTTATGACAAAGAAAAGCAGCTTATCGTCACATTTAAGAAGCTAGAACATTCCTGCTTTTCATAGTTTTCATATTTGACAAGTTTCATTATTGCGCTACAGTGCACAGCAGGTTTAGAAATCTACCCCGCCTCAAAGTACAGATCTGTGATCAGTTTTTAAAGGTAAAGTTTTCAGCAAGGACCGACGAGCTCAGAGCTGAACGCCACAGAAGAGAAGTCGGAAAGTTTTGCCTCGCTGAAAGGCGATTAATCAATGATTGGTGAAAGAGGATTGTGCTATTGTTCCTGTGGGTGATGGGGAAACAAACCAGCAACCTTTCAATCTGCCTCGAAGAAAACGTTGGACTAAAACCTCTAATCTCCTTCTCTTTCTCCACCTCCTCCCTCCTCCCTCCACCTCCTTCACCGCTGCCGGTGTGGTTAGCCGCCACGCTCCGCTGAGCCGCTCTCTCGCTCCCCCAGGAGAAAATTTGTGCATGCATACTGTACATGAACTTTGGATAAATAAATAAACACCGAAAGAGCTGCTAGATAATTGAGCACAAGTGAGAAAGAGAGGAACAGAGGACGAGAGAGGGAGAGAAAGGCGGGCAGGCGAAACAATCTCTCCAGGGAGGGCGGCAGAGAGACGGCGAGACAGGTATGATTAAAACCACAGTGATTTATAGGAAGGTGGGCCGCCCGCCGTCACGCTCGCTGCGTGTATTAACGTTTTGTTTTGCATAGAACTCATCTGGAGACATGTGACCCCCCCCACACATCCCACCCACATACGAACACACAACCTTCCTGCCATAGTTTACCTTATTTATGCACAAACCTGCTGGGATATCAGAGGTTAAAGCCGGACCACCGCAGCCCCGTCAGTTGTTGTCGTTGACCCCCTGCGTGGGCGTTTGGCTGCCGTCCTGCAAACAATATTGTTTCCGCAACACTGAAACCTGATTGGCCTCGAATGATAGGAATGTAAAGGTGCCGTGTGTGAGTGCACTCTGCAAAGAACCCACTTTATTTATTGTGTCTACACATTTCTGTAATATCAGATGTTTAAAAATCTCTTATCAGCTCGGACAGGAACCCTAAAAACAAAAGGTTTGAATTCCGATTTCAGAGAAAGCGAGAGATGCTTTTTGAAAACCATCCCGTCATTTATCTTCTTAAACTCATCACTAATCTGTGTCATCTCCAGAGACCGCCCGATAGCAGCAGCTTCCTTCTAATGGCTGTGGGTTTGGTACTTTCTCTGATATTGATGTCCGTCTCTGCAAAAGGCAGCCATGCAAATAATTAAAGTGGAAATACATTGTATTGTCAAACAGAAATCAATAAGGATGGAAATATCGGTCAATACCCGATAGTGTTCACTCCGAAAGACGGAGTCAGCTCATTGTGCGAACTGACTGAAGAGGCATCGTGTCCGATAACAAAGCCTTCTCAGTGTGAAGGAGCGACGACGGAGCGGATGTTTTGATCACTGTTGATCACATAATAGCTGTTTCTGCACAGCGGGGACGAACTCTCGCACTTCTCACAACCCAACCCGGCTACAAACGAGCGGAACCACAATGTTTAGAGTCGAGAACAGAAACTGCACAAAGTTAAAAAAAAGGAAAAATCAGAATAATGTGTTTGCCGTCGGGCTCGTCAGCAGATTTGGACTTTGGGATGAGAAGCAGACGGTCGTTCCAACCATCACATTTATGACCCTTCCAGGTGAATAATTGCTTAATGATACTTTAAACTGTTCAGCAATTTAATGTATCATTTATCGACTATCGTTGGAAAACGTGTGATGATGATGTGATGATGTTTTTACCAAATTTGCAGTTATTGAACCAGTTGTTTCACCTGTGTGTGGAGTTTTGTGTCCATTATTTTAACATTTATGATCCTTCACTGCTTCTGTTTACATTTGTCGAGGGCTGGACGATATGGTTTTAAAAAGTAAATCACTGTATGTTGAGCCGAGTAGAGTCGACTCGTAACAAGCACCATCTTCCCCCTAAAATCAATACGCAACTCGTGTCTGTGCAGGAAACCTGAGAAAGAGATGATCTTAAAAGTCAGCGTGTTCAACTCTTGTGTTTTACTGTTTCCTGTAATGCTGCTGCTTCATAATAAAAGTCTTTAAATCACTGAATAATTGGGAGGGGGTGCTTTTATTGTGAAGAAGTTATAGTAAACATGTTTGTAAATGAATTAGCGGAGCCACTTTTTTAGCGCTGGTTCTTCCGGGAATCGCAAAATCCCAAGCAGCAACAGGCCAACAGCGGGAATGTAAAAACCCCATCCTATCCATACCCGTATCTCACACAGCAATATATTTCCCAGCCCTTCATTTAACATACTGTGATATAAATCCAATTTAATCCGGGATGTGTACCCAGATCAATGTTTACTCACCATCATCGGTTGAACACTGACACTCATTATTATCCCTCATATCAAACCCCAATCATGTTTTGAAGTGTTGCCTGTCTTCTGGCGGACTGGCACTGAATTGTTGAATTAGCGGCATTACGCACTGATGTAAGCGTGTACAGTAAAAGCACATTTGCAGAGTAAACTATGCGTATCCCTCTCGCTCACATATGCACATCACACGTCTGCTGAAGAAGTGAGCAAAGCGTTCGCATCCCGCAGACGGCACGGCGTCACCCGAGCCGTAATTGAAAACGCGTTGAGGGCCGCTAATGACAAAAACTAAAGTAAAACCAGGAGCCTGCATGTGTTATGACAATATCTCCATGCTGGTTAAATGATGATAAGGCTCAGGTGGCTCATATTAACCTGGGAAAATAGAGGCGGCATATTTCTTCCCGTTAAAGCGTCAGTGCACGGCGGCGATGGCGGGCGGCGGCGGCGGCGGCGAGGGGGGGTAATTGAATTCCGGGCCCGTCATACCTACCTCAGCTACGGGCTTCATTGAGATTAATTACTCGCCGAGACCCCACACATACAGCTCAGAGATAGCAGCCATTTTAGCTCGGTGGCGTCCAGGACAGCAACCTCAGCAACCTGAAGAAAGAGCGGGTGGCCAGACAAAAGAGGGAACCGCACGGGCACTGATGCTATCGCCGGCGTTGTTGTGTTACGATTAATTAATTTCAAGGTGATTATACATCACTGAGCGCGCTGTGGCGTTTCCCCCCCTGGAAGAAAAATAAAGCGAGGGGACATAGGCGGGTCGTGGTGGTGGTGGTGGTGGTGGGGTAGATAAGCACAACAATGCTGGAGGTGATATTCAAATGTTTCCAGGACAGACTAATAATAAAGGGTAGTAATCTAAATATTCATTTAGGAGCATATGTGTGTTTAATACACCTTGTACCGAGGCACAGAGAACAATAGTGTATCGCCCTGAGCCGTGTTTGCAGCTGTGACCTACAAATCTCATATCTGAACACGCCGCCGTGTAGACATTAGCTTTACAGTAGAAGGGGAGGGAGGGGGCATCGGCGGCATTACAGGGGCAATAAGCAGCCCTGTAGCACTAAATAACCATAATGGACGGAAAAAGGGGGGACAAAGGAGCTCGGAGTGTCAACAATTTACTCAGACAAGGTGATTTATTAGCTTCGGAAAAAGACTTCGTAGCCTGTTATTTAACAAAAACTACATTTTTTGGCCTCGATTTGTATCATTTCATAGTTAATCATGCCTTGACTAACAGCAGCATGTAGACATTTTTACTATATCTCCTTCAAATTGTATTTAAATATGACTAATTTGTTGTTAAACCCTAACCCAACAATCTATGATTCAGTTGAATGAATGTAACATTTCAGTTTGCTTAATTTTTCTTTAAATGCCTTTAATTTCTTGAAAATAGTCAATGCTCTATAATAACATAGTCCTAACTGACTAAAATGTATGTTAAGAGACCTAAAAAGTCATTTATTTATTTATTTGTCCAGAATGACATTACATATTTAATTGTCCTCACTGTGTCAATTCCACAATGTAGCTCAAATAATCAGGTGACGACAACAATGCATCAGTTCCTAAAGACTACCAGTAAAGGAAATCAAACTACGTAATGCTCCTTTAATTGTAAAAAATAGTGTTGCTGCTTGTCTGTGTCCTCTTTTCACCTCAGTGCATGTGAAGCACAAAGTTGTGGGAACAAAACGATGTCCGCCATCCGTAAAAAAAACCTTTCCCCTGGTAGATACAAGGTGCAAATAAAACGAGGTGGGGGGAAAAAAAGGAAGGAACGATAGAAGCGCTCACTGTTCGCGAGTTTCTTCCCCCCCAGAGGTCCACAAACAGGTCTGAACTCGGTTCAGGTTTTAGCAGCGCTGTCACACCTCCTTTCCACAGCAAAGCTTGTGAGTGATAAAACAATACACACCTTTCAGCATCAAACCACACTGCAGCCAGAGGCTTCACGTCAGCGCACTCCCACAGGAGCAAGTGGGCTTCAATTATCACCACACACACACACACAGACGGTTAAATGTTTCCGCAAAACACACACTTCTTCTCAGAGCTCCTGACACTGGTGAGCATGAACAAAAACACTTCCTAATTCAGATTTTGTCTCTCGCACGACGTTTTAGATTTGAATTCTAATCAGAGCAAACACTCACATTTTTTTCTCTGTTCTTATCTGGACCACATGGATATTTGGAACAACGCTGGATCCCGTGGCACGCGTCACGCTGTGTGTGTGACTTGAATGCGAGCGCCTCGTTCACCGGAGACAGTTGTCATGAATGTTGGCATCTCGAGCCCCATGTTAGCATGGAGGGAAAAAAAAAAAAACAAGAGGCAACAAAGGAGGGGAAGCCAAATAGCTGTCTGTGCTGGCGGTTAGCGAGATCCCTCAATTTAGTCAAACCTTGAAGAAACATACTGATGGAAAACAAGTGCTGCATCAAAACAGAGAGTCAGAAAAATGGGATTACACACAGATTATGGTCTCAAATGAATCTAATGTTTGCTAAATATGCATCCACTTGACGATCAAAGAACTTGTCGAGAGTTTGCAGATGACTGAACGCTGTCAGGCAGATCGAATGCCAGGTTGCAACTCTTATAAAGCGACTGTGTGTGTGGTGAGGGCACAAATAATATAGATTCTCTTCCAAGCAAACAACTCGAACTGCTCGTGTCTGATAATCGATTAGTCGGTTTGAGTTATTTCAAGAGATACTAAAACTTTTATATTATTTTCTGGACATTTGTGACATTTATAGACTAAATAACAAATTGATTAATCAAGATCATACTCAAACGGATTAAAGGATGGTGGAAATAATCACATCACTGATCAGTCGCGGTGTTCAAACGACTTCAAGAGTCGTCTGCACGGCGACCTCATGAGTTTAAAAGTAGCCGCATCGTCAATAAGACTTCTGCAGGATGATCCTGACAGAATTTACCTTCTCCGGTTGTTGCACTTCATTTGCGATCACCTCTGCAGGTCAAGCAGCTTGTGAAAGATTTCCAGATTTCAATAAGTACTCTCACGTTGTTCTCAGCGGGAATTAAGGCCACCGTGATCTCATAATCTCACACGGTTGCCATCTGGACCTACACATCCATAGGTACAGAGACAGATGTGCAGCGGTTTGTTATCTCTACTCTACATGTTGTCTTCTCTCGACAGGTCAAACCGGAGCGCTTGTTCGATGTGGTGTTACGTGATAAAGATGTTTCCCAAATAGCGATCCGATGTGGGCAGGAATGAGCCTTTTTATTGAACGAAAGCCCTAATTATCAAGCACCAAACACCCATAAATACCAAAACATCCACAGGCTCTGACACAAGGTGCGCGTATCTTACATATCTGCGGTACGCAGTCTGTACGAGCCTACACAGCTCTCACACACACACAAAAAATCCTTTCATGCCTAAGGTGTCTGCACCAGAGGAGCACAAACATGTAAACAGTAGCTCATTAGGCTCATTAGCACAACACAGGACCCGGTACACAAAAACAACGTGCGCGTATCCGTCTTCCAAACAACACAAAGAGGTCCACCTTGTCAGTCAATAGTCTTCGCCGTGCGTGGGCGTCCGGTTACAGATACCTCCCTGCACCGGGTCCCTCGCTGAAGGGGATCCGTTTCATAGCTAATCGACAATATTGACAAATATCATATGGTATAAGATCCTAATAACGCTGAGCTGCTGTTAACTCTTTGTAAGCTTCGTGTAACATGTGTAGTGAAATCAAAAGACGGCGCCCGGAAGTGTTGATACTGATTTTTATTAAACCAATGTGCTTACTTTTGGAGAAGACAATCGACGCACGCGTTCATCCACTTTCTTACGGATTGAGCGTTTTGTAATAATTATCTTAATGGACGTCAACGACCATCTGCTCTTTAAAAAATAACTTTGTTTTTACGTTCAAAACATTCACATTTATTACCCCGTCGATCAACTTTAGGACTAGAAATTAGTCGAGAGAGTAAAATATGGAAAAATAACGCATTTCTCGACAAACCATTTTATTGTGTACCATCAATTATTTCCACGGAGTTGGTGTCAAACTCCTCAGATGTGCAATATCTTTCATTTCTTTTTCCAAACGGGAACAATTTCTGTATGATTTTTCCTTATTTATTCATCTCATGCGGGCCCTGACTGTATGTTCACTCAGTTATACTTCCTATTGTAATGTAATGTTGGGAATATAATTGACTGGGAGGTGAAGCTATATGCGTTAGCACATTGACAATAGACAGACAGTTTCACAAAAACTGTACTAATGGGCATACAAAAAGGGCTCCACTCCAAGGGGTGCATACATATTTATACCCATGTCCCCTTTCATGTGTTCCTACAAATCTTATCTTGCACATCTCCTCTCGGCTGCTCACTAGCTGAGAAGCTCTTTGTATTAACACAGACCTGCACCGTTCAGGCTCTATTTGGTTCCAGGGAGCCGATACCGTCTCATATCAGCGCACAATTTGACCGCGAAGAAAAGGGGATTAGACCTGCGAAAGTGTGACCCGTTTTTACATCAGACCTGCTAAATCAGTCGACTTATATTCATATCTCGCCCTCGCTCCCCTACTTCCTCGCACATCCCTCCTGCTCGCTTCCCCTCGGGTCGGCGCAGATAACCTGAGATGAGGATGAGAAAGAAAAAAAGGGAAAAGGAGGAGACGAGCAGCCATGCAGGTCTTGTACGGTACAGTTGGTTGCTCGCCGGGGCCCAAAGCAAAGCCAGGTTCTCTGTTTTCCCTCCTAAATCAATAAGAGGGGGGTCCTCTGGGGTGCCCTGGCCAGCCATCTGGACTGAAATCCAGGGGCTCAGGTTGTCCCCTGGGCTCCCCTGCCTTCCAACCCCGTACGCACAAGGACCTGGCACTAAGTTAATCGTCCTGCCTTCCCCTTTCCCTTCCCCTCCTCCCCCAGACTCTCCCCCCTTCATCATCCTCCTGCCTTCTGTCCCTCTTCGTACACCTTCCATCTAATCTGGCCGGCTGCGACTCAAATGTCAGGCCACCTGGGAAAGGCAGCTGTTGGCCTGCAACGGGAGCCGCCGCGGTGGGCCTGGACCGGTCCCAGCATGCACTGCCCTGCCGTGTTCCTGACACGCTACCTCCAGGAAATCAAACAGTTTCCCATCAAACAGTGAGAAAAATAATGGGAGTTGTAATGGGCTGGGATGCATTTGGGGATTTGGGGAGTGAACTTTTCCATTCTTCACTCGAAAGTGATGACTTGCAAAGGTATTACGAGGCACCGTGCACCACACAGTCATTACATTTCAGGAAGTGAATGATAGTTAGGAAACAACATGTATATCGCAGTAAAGATAATAATAAAGGACCTTAGAGCGAGCGGTTGATGGGTTACATGTAGCAAAATAGTTGTAAAAAACAAGATAATGTGCTTTCGTCCACAAACTGGATTTGGAGTTGATTGTTTTCTTGGAAATGTTGCCGCTGGAGCAAAACGACAGAAGTCTGGGTGGAGCCTGGTGGACGGAGTGACAGACTGGGACTTCTGTCAATAATCCAAACTCCAATGTGCACTTTTAAGATTTTAAATTGGACCAAGACTCTTAAATAACCACAAAGTATACACGAGGAGACGAAATAGACTTATTTGTACATCACATCAGCAGAAAAGTCCTCGTTGCTTTAATGTTGTATATCAAGTTTGCAAAAGTAAAAGTTATTTCACATTCAACGTATAATGTGATATATTTATGTTGTGTGACACACAAACTTTAAAAATGTGTATTTTAAAGGAACATCCCTCCTTTTTGTTATCATAGTTTGAGGAAATGTCAAAAATAGACGATACAATTTCGTAAAATTTGAAGTCATTAACAATCTAAATTGAATCATTGATTAATAACTGTAGGGAAAAACTGAGGCATGCACATGTCAGACTGTAAAGATAAAATATGAAACAAGTACTAAAAACTACTTGACCTTTGTTATATATATATTTTTATTAGTGATGGTCGTTAAAACACTGAAGACCACAAATCCCATGATTCCACACTTCTTCATGACATCATCAAACTACTTCTTGATTACATTGTTTTTTATTTAAGCCGTGACAGAAATGACATACAATGCATTTAAGAATTTTATCAATTCCATCACTATTATCTACTGACGGTACCTCAGCTTTTATACATTTAGTTTATTTATTTACCGACTTTATTCCCGAGGGATCCTGAATACAACATGTACCATGTTTCACAAATACATGAACGTAACTGTCATGGAGGGAGGATAGGTAATTGGGGGTGTTGCCGTTATATATGACAGGTTTCACCAATCAATGACTTTTAGGGGGAATACATACAGCCACACACGACGCACACAGACGTAGATTCATTTCCTATTTACGCGTCAGGGTCCCCACAAGGCTGAAGGTCCCCACATCGTGAGTATGTTCTCAGTTTTGGGATGTTTAGTTGTCCAGCTAATAAAAAAAGCACAAACACTCACATTACTCTGTGAATAATCATTGAGATTCTTCAGCGATCATTACTGTCACCACACTCTTCATCCCCCAGCACCACCACCACCAGCACCACCATCATCATCATCCTGCCGCTCATTCACAAACTGCAGCACAGCAGGTTATAAATCTCAGACTGAAGAACAAATTACAGCAGGTACATGAGTCTATCATTTGCCTGTGGAGGAAGGAAGGAGGGCCAGCAAATGAGAGGAGCGATTTTCATCAATACATCGCCAGATAAAGATCCATCTGGATCCACTGAAAGGAGGAGGACGGGGGAGGAGGGGGGAGGGCAGCTTTTGGCATCAATGCGCGGCCATTGATTGTGCGTCCCATTACCAGTATATGATCCAATCTAAAAAGGAGAGAAGAGGAGCGACGCTGCGAGCGGGCCTTTCTGCTGCCCTGCCATCAAATAACGAAGACATCCCCCCTTTAATCACTCAGGAATGATTTGGGAAGGAATCCAAACATGAACACAGAGCAAACGCTCGGGAGAAAAGCCGAGATTTGTTTGGGGGTATTAAAAAAAAAAAAAGAAAGAAAGGGAGAAAGAGAGAGAGAGAAGAAAGGAAAGAAAACACACTGACAAGGCCTCCCTACAAATACTCGGTCCGCTCCGTGGGGAAATAGGAGCAGAAAGGTAGCAATCAATATTGAAACACAGAAATTAAGCATTTAAATCGGTAATTAGGGAGCAGGCACGTTTTTTCACACCTGTACGCCGCCGAGGCTGCCAACCCCGGCGCATCTGTTTCCCTCCACCTGCCAGGCACCTGGTATCATTTCAATGGCGCTTGATTGCATTCAAACGCCGAAGACTCTTTTAAGCTTCTTAGTGATTCCCCCCCTCCTCCCTCCCTTTCTCCTCTCCCCCACCCTCCCCTCCCCTTGCATTATTTTGTATTTATTTGTATCTGTTCATTCCAATGCAGGTGCCTCGCAGTAATACTCAAGTGCGCCATACATGAGTGATTCTTTTATGCCTCAGTTCCTGCATTTGTCATTTTGGCGAAAGCAGGAGGATTAGGGGTTTGGATGTGTACCTCCCTTTTTTTTTTTCTTCCCTTCTCTTTCCTCTCCTCTCTCCCTTCTCTCTCTCTTTCTCTCTAACACTTTTAACAACATCCTTCCCGAATAATTTGCATACCAAATTCTTTAACCCTACGGTGGTCAGAGAGGACTGTCAAATCCTCTCCACTTGGCTTGCTCTGTGTGTGCATCAGACCTGTGACCGCTGACTTAGTTCCATCACAGCAGATATAAAAAAAAAAAAAGAGTCAAACATGAAAGAGGTTAACACTAAACTAGCTTTTCTCCTTGTTTCTTGTTCCCTTCCTCTGGTACTTTTTCTTTTTTCATATAATTATTAACAGGGACACAAATATTTGCGGCCGCCAGCAGGGTTTCATGGCAGCAACCTCTGTATTCTTCACTTCTGGTGGCTTATAATGTCGACAATCCGAGTTTAGTCAGCTGCTGTGATGACTGTAAGTCCCTACAACCAAAACATGAACCAAAAAAGCCCATTTTGTCACATTCATGTCATATTTATGAACACAGACAGCTGATATTTACTGCCTAAATAATTGGAAATCCAGGAATCTCTTAGGTTTGCTAGGTTCCTTGAGTTGTATTTATGGCTGTGGTTTATTTATTAAACATGCCCGAATATAAACAATATGCAGTTATATGCAAACATTTCCACATTCGCTAGAAAACACAGCAGTCATAAGAGAAATTTAATGGGAAAGAGGAAGATATTGCTCTTAAAGTGGAGAGAAGTAGTGATGTCGCGGTACCGCATCGCAGTTCATGAAGGCGATATTGCATTTTACAGTCACGTAGTGTAATAATGTCGCTCTTCAACACCAAAAACACAGTGCGTCAGCGATTCTATGGTTTCTTTAGGTGGTTAAATGTCTCAGTAGTTTGGTTTCAAAAAGGAGTCAGATTGTATGTAAGCTTATGAGAAAATGACCCTACTTCTCATTTGATTTATGACCTCAGTAAACCGTTTCCCGATGAGTTTATTGTCTCAATCTACAGTGTCAAGTCTTCTTCAATATAGCAACGTATTCGCTACCACAGCGTGTTCTTGAGTTTATAGTTTGATCCAATCAGGACGCCCCTCCCTCTTCTCCGAGTATGGTCACCTCTGGTTCCAAAACACCAAGACGGTGACGCCGTAATGCCGAACTCAAGGCTTCAAAACAGTCACGGTGGCTTCACACTTGAATTACAAGCAAATTACAAGGCTGCTATTCCAGTGATCACAGGTTGGGACACGCGGTCAACATTTACAAGTGTGACACCACTGGATATTTTTAAGGAGACCTCGGAACAACGATGATCTTTTCCCAACCCTAACCAACAAGCACAGTCATTGTGTCACAGGATAAAACAGAAACCTGCACCTAAAGAAACACATTGTCGTCTACAGAAACGGACATTGCCATCATTTCTTTTTGGCGTTTAGGTTGGAGAAACACTATTTAACTGCAGCCCGTTCTGGCAGGTTATCAGGATGCAGCAGTGCTTATTTGACGCCACGTTTACATGCAGGATCATTCACGTGTTGAAATTACTGCTTCATCAACTTCAGGTAATGGTATCACTTCCCCCCAAAACTGGATGCAAAGCGTTACAAATTAGGTTTTCATTTGCGCGGCAATTCCATTTGGATTTTAAGGCCTGAAATGAACCCCGGCCACCTGAGTCACCCCTGACCCCCTCCCCACTTTCCCCCAAACACCAGAAAAATGAGAAAGTCGACGAGGGACCTCGGATGAAACTTGGCCGCCGGCTGCACCATGTGCAAGTGTTGCAAATTTCCAGAATTCCCTCACTTTTCTCCCCCCTACCCCACCCCTGGAAACTAATGGGATCATTCTGATTCGGTTACGGAGATTCAACAGTTAGAGAGCCACCATCTGGGTTTCTGTTAACCTGAGTCAGATGTGAGCCTGTCGCTACTGCAAGGTAGAGCAGCTTGGTTAATGATTCTTAATCTTTTCTTTAATTAAATTGTGCAGCCAACCTGAAAAATCTATCTTAATGCAAATGAGGAACTCCTTTTTTTGGCATTTGCTTACCGTAATGCACTAATAAGGTTAATTTAATAAAAATCTGTTCCAGTTTTTAGAGATAATTGTGTGTTTTCTTGATCTATTTTGTACAGAGCGAGGAAAAAAATGTTTGTTTGTGGAAATTGCTAAGGGAGGGAGACGGGGCTGAGCCAGGGAAGAGAGACCTGCCGTGGATAATAGCATTTGTGTGAACTGAAAATCTATTTTGCTCCACAGCGGTGTGCCACTTCAAACCATGGAGACAGTTCCTGTCATAGAATAAAAAGGAAAAGTGTGTTCACTACAAAGGTCTGAGGTCAGGATAGAAAACTATTTCCTATAGCGGAGGTGTCATTCCACCTTGACAAAAGGAAAAACTTCCGACCATTAATACAGTTTTCCATTCACGCGCTGTTCCTCCAAAGTTTGTGACACAGTTTGAGGAAATATGTGAAGATATGTTCCAGTGACAGCATGAACCGACACAAATGTGTTTACTGGTGGATAATTTGAGAATTAGAAGCAGTCTGGTTGATTCAGAAACTAGAGAAAAACATTCTGGTAGAATTGTTGGAGCATTTTCCTGTATCATGTTAGGAAGGAATCAAGTAAGCTAATGCTAAGGTGACATTGAAGAACGGTAGAGTTACCTCGAGACAGTGACAGGTGTGTTTTAAGATTTCAATTAAGGAGGTAACGGTGTCTAAAAACATCATCAACGTCTGCTGACAACTCAGCTGCATCAACGCGGGTGATGATATCACAAGACTTGACATGCGTGGAGGGTAAGATAGCTAATTAAGACGTCAATACGTACGTCTTCAGGAGGACTTATTAGGATCAACGTCTTCTGCAACCTTTTGCAAAACACTGATCCGAGAACTGATCACAGCGAGACAAGCCGATGACACCAAACAGTCAAAACAGTACAGACGGTATATATACATACTGTCTGAAACTCTGCAAACATCCGGAGAGGTCGACTGTGCCAGCAGTATAATATACGACCCATGTACCTTTATTGTTAGGTGGCGGCCTCTAGTGGTAGTAGTAACTATGACGGGAGCAAAGGAGGAAGTCAGATGACGCAGTGTAACGAGCCGTGTAGAAAGGAAAGTTGGGTGGACAGATTGGTTGGACGCACCCCAATTTTAAATCAGGACAGTAGAGTAGTAGCTCAAATTATATTAAGTACTTAATTTATATCCCATACGTAACTTCAGCCTCTGAAGGTCTGAAACTGCGGACACCTTCAGACATGTTGCAGTTGACTTTTGCAATCGTTTAGGAGAGAGGACGTGTTGGAATATCCCAATATTTCTATTCTTCTGAATAAAAGATCTATTATTACGATATTCTACTTTTTCTTTCCAGTAGCCCCTTTTGCAGAAGAACTATCACACTTTGGAGTCTCTTTACTCTTATGATGCGAAACAGAATCACTAAATTTTAAAGAATAGACAAATAATTACTAAATTAAAGGCTTATTGTCATCTTTCAAGCTTCTCTCACCACATAATGTGTGGCATGTACCATCTAAAACCTGTATAACAATATAAAAAACGCACAAATGTAGGCTAATGTTGAATATTACCAAGTAATATTGAGAAATAAAGAACCCTAATGCTGTAAATAGTGCAGTAAACCAGAACAACTTGGTGCTGCTCTGTGACATACAGTATATATGAAAGCTCAGGCTAATTTGGCAAAATGCACGTTTTAATGAAATATTCAGAGAGCTCATGCTTAAGGTACATAACCTAATCTGAATGTGTTGAATTATTTATATTTACAGCACAACTGATGCCTGCTACTTGCAGCACGAGGAGCCCCCTCTGGCTCCGCGGCTCTAAATTAACACTGCGTGCTGCTCCTCCAAATATGCAGGTTTGTGGAAATATGCGTTTGCTGGAGATCGATGCTTTCGTGCATCGAAGCCCGACAGGTAACACGCGGTTTTTAAAATATATACAAAGTCATTTTCAGTCAGACATCGAGCTCACCTGAGTGCTATTTTCCGGAAAGACAGAACATGTTCCAACTTTAATTAGAACGTCAGTCTCCTGATGCTGAGATTAAAGCCTTTGTTGAGGTATGGCGTGATTTCCTAATGTGTCCGATGGGAAATTACGAGAGAAAACCTGAATATGGCAGGTCAGGGACAAAAAAGGTAAAGTCTCACGCATCCTCTTCGAGGAGATTTGGGGATCCAGGTTTTATTTCTTTGCTTGTTTCTGAGTACGTTCCAGGAGTTGTTTGAATATTAAAGACACAAAGACACAACATCTTAATGATGTTTCTTATTGGAAGGAGGCTGTAAAACAAGAAGATGAGGCTGTAAAACAAGAAGAACGTCTTAAGTTTCTTTTTTTAATAAAGTTTTAACAGGCACAAATGATGTATTCTTTGAAATGACTGCTTATGAGCAACCGCAATGCAACCATTGTGTCGTCTTAGGGACAGAAAATGGTAGATGCGTAGGTCATCATGTGCCATAATCACCTCATGACGTTTGTGTGATTTTAATATGAATATACAAGATTATCTTTGTGTTTTGTTGCCGTTTGTCGTTAAATAGGTTAATGATGAACCGGCAAACCGTGCCGTAATCACAATCCCAGTTTTCTGTGCTTTGGTGGGCGGACGCCTCGGTTAAATGCACAGAAAAACACGGATAAATAGTCTGTGAAGTTCGAGTTTGCGGCGGGCTCGGGAAAAAAAAAAAGTCATTAATTAGATTACATTAGCTGCAAAAGGCTTAGGGGGGATTAATGTCGAGAAACGTGTGCACTCAAAAGCAAAAGATAGTGTACCTGGGTGTGCTTCAAACCTGATTAGCTTCCGCGGCGGTGAGCTACGAGGGGTTTGACGGCTCACGTCTTGTTGTCTACCTGGCAGTTTGCGAGTAATCTCTCCATTGTGCTTGTGGGAGGAAGGTAGATTTAGACATCGGTGTGTATTTCTCAGCTGTCTGTGGAATAACACACGCTTGCTGTCTCTTTTTTTCTCTCCTACTTCTTTCATTTCTTTCCTCCTGTCTCGTACATCTGCTCTGTGCACACGAGGCCTGCCCCCTCTGCTGCTCCTGGCAGCAGCTTATCCACGAGGTGTGTGTATGTGTGTGTCTGCCAAAGCCAAGGTGTGTGTGTGTGTGACACGTTTTCCAAAGCCAGTTGTAATAGGTGAATCACTGCAGCGTATCCCAGCATCCTCCCTGGTGGCGGCCCCGCGCGCTGGCAATGGCGGCAGGAGGCTCGTGTCAAGAGACGCGAGCTGGAGTAGAGCGTGTCAGAGGCTCCTCGTCATCGTCGGCGTTGTCCGGGGCGACAGCTCTCCGGCGGATGGAAGAAGACATCCGTCAACGTCTCCTTGGCGCGTGATTCCTGTGCTGCTGGGAATTATGATGGCGCTGCGAGGCGAGAGTAAATTCTCAAGTCAAATAAGAAATAATAAAAAAAAAAATCTCCAGTAGAGGTAAAGCAGGGGAACAGGGAGGAGGGGGCTCGAGGGTCTGAGGGGAATTACAGACAGAAGAGCAACCCCCTCTTCACTCCGTGTAAAAGGTAAAAGTATTATCATAGCGCACGTCATAAAGTGCAATCCAGCCGATAACTTGACGGCCCCGATGTCAGACAGGCTCACTAACAAGTCTGACAATTGAAAGTCGAGGTGAGCCTTCTGGGAGATGGAGGGGGGAAAAGAAAAGGGCCTGTTGGCTAAGTGTGCTCCCTTCCACCTGCCACACACACACACACACACACACACACTCCTCTTCCTCCTCCTCCTCCTTTAACAGTGAATAAAATTGACTCGCTTGCAGTGTGGCAAGCAAAGGTGCGGAAGCCGGTAGCATCACCTAAGCGGAGGCGTGCTGATCACACCGTTGCTTAATGAGCTCCTTAGAAGGTCTAAAATAGCAGACGCCCCCCCGTCATCCTGCACTCCCTCTCAACGCTGCCGTACCTAGACCCGTGTCCTCACCCCCCTCGGTGGCTTGTCAGGTGGAGCTTCACTCATTTGCGGCTCCGGCTGTCATCCAAGGGGGGAGTCGAGGAAGCAGGAGGAGGAGGAGGTGAGGTGGAGTGAAGGTGATGGTGAAAGTTACGATTCTAAAAGAGAAGGGAGGTGATTTACTAGCGATGGAAGTGTGTCAGCCTCGTTGAAACAAATTTAAGAAATCGGAGGAGGATTGGGAAAGATATTTATAGATAATGTTATACATATAATGATAATGTTTAGATAATGTTAATAAAAACCCACCATGATGTCCCCCATTGGTTTGTGGACTACTGTTTTGAACCTTCAAGTGTGCCATCTTGTTTTTTTTGGAGTCAAAAGTGACCACATTTCGAGCACAGAGTGAGGCTGCAGGGATGTCCTGATTTGGCCTCAAATAGGGACTGTTGTTACCCGATAACCTGCCAGAAAAGCCTGCTTTTCTGCAACAAAACCAACTGAATAAATTCAAGTGTTACCAAGCATTTGAATCAGCTGATTCAAGCCTAAATGTACAACAATCGGAGTCAAAATTTGTAGTTTTAGCCCCGTTTTAAACCACCTACATCCCTTGGTTTGTGGAATAATGATTTGACACCCAGAGTTTTGCATTACCGCCATCACATCTTGGTTTTTTGGAGCCAACAGAGTGGAGCTTGGGAGGACATCATGACCGGACCGGACCTGACTGAGATCCTGAGGATCATGACATGCTGTATTGAAGATGACTTAAAACTGGAGATCGAGACCATAAACTCATGAGAAAACTGTTAACTGAGCTAATAAATCAAGTGGTAAGTATGGTCATTTTCCCATAAGCTTACACAGAATCAGACCTCTCTTTGCAACCAGTGAAATATTGCAGGCACTTCCATATTGGGCTCACTTTTCAGACCTGGAATCTTGGTCAAGGACCGAACCAACAACCAACCCTGTTGTTTTACTGGTTGTGCGGTTCTCTGTTGGTTCCTCTTCAAAGCAAGGTAAACCCCAAAGTGGGACGCGGTTGCATTGCGTTATCAAAATGTGCTCAGTATGTTGTTTTGATTAGTCAGAAAACCTTCAAGATACGAGCAGTCTTATCACAGCTGAGCTCGTATTTGCAAATTAAAGTCAATCGAGGTGAGTCTGCCATCTCCTGAACAACCTATTACGGCTGAGGAGAGAATTAACTAAGTCTAGAACCACAGGCATACTGTACACAAACACATTACCAAAATACATTTGGGTATAACACATAATTCACTGTCTGTCTATAATTAATCCAGGGGTACCTGCTCCCAACACGTGTAATCTTCTTAGGCTTATATTGGGGGGAAAATGCTGTCGTGGCTATGACAGGTGTTCCTGCATTAGCATCTATTAAAAACAGATTATATGGCAGTTGCTCTCATTTTGGCGGCTGACATGCAGCAAAATGCTGTTTGTTGGTGGTGCGGCAGTCGCACAACACATATCGGAGGACCGCGCTGCAAACTGCCTCTGTAATCACGGACGGCTATTATCTGGATGTTTTTTTTTAAAACCTTTATTTATCCGGGGGAAGGTTTGCTGAGCGTGCACATCCTTCCTGCAGCAGCGTCCTGCTTTGCATTCAGACGATAACACATGAATAGACTTGCGAGCTGCCCGGTGCAATTGGCCTTTTTGTGTTGGACACTGAGCCTCAGCAGGTACTATAACAGTGACAGTAAAACCCCCCTCAGATGTTCGTGAATGGACATTCTTAGTTATTTTGTGATTAGATTCAGCCATTGTGAGCCCACTTTTCTTTAAGCTGCATAAATTACCTCAACTGCAGTTCATTATTCCCCAAATTTAACAGTGTCTTTGGAAAACACGCTCCAGAAGTAGCACTGCAATAATGACTTCAATCAAAAAAATGGTGTAGGAGCTGACACTGACAACAAAACCCGATGTTTTACTTTGCAGACAGGAACATTTGAAATGTGCACTCATACTCTATGCTGAAGTCTCAATCCCATTTCTAATTTTAATCCCTACCCCTTGTTTTCGATTGCCCCTGAGAACAGAGTTACAAGGGGCAGTGGTTGAAATCTCAAGACCCTCATGAGTAGTCGCCAATGATATTTACGTACACAGACGCAAACGGACATTCATGATATGTCTCGTGTTAGTTCTTGTATTATCACAACGCTATTTATCTGACAGAGATAGAAGAAGTCGGTCGCTCGGAATTTGTTCACGACTTCAGAACACCATTCGTTACCTGTACACTAGCAGTGCTTTATAGGCTAACATTAGCAACCCCTGCAACACTGAGATAGGTCACAATGTTGGACTGTCATCTCCGAATCAGAAGGAACAATGTAACCTTAGCTAGCTAGCTAGTTAGCTGCCAAAACATTAGCAAAGTAGAAGCGATTATCCTCAGTTTGAACTGCGCCTCTGAACAAACACCGTTGGGCAGTCCAAGTAGCCCCAACACTCTTTTCCAACAAGATAGATTGACCCTGAGTCATGTCTATGTCTGGATAACTATTCATAATAAGAACAATATAAATGAATTGACCCAGGTATGCAAAATTAATCACCCATAGCTGATTTCTGAATGCTTCCTTTCTGCAAACATGCTGTCAATAGATTGCTGCTTTCGTTTGAGTATGAAATATGCCCTCTCTCCATTTCCGTAAGTATTTGTGCATCTTTTACCATCAAATCTAATTACAGAAACATTACACAACCTCTTCTGTCTGTACATTACATCCCTGCCACTAATTGCAGAAAAAAAGCTTTGGTCTTTTTCTGCACATTTTAAGGCCCCTCTGTTCGGTGTAAACTGGGTAAGAGTTTTAGAGAAATGCATAAAATATAAGCACGGTTTAAAGTCAAATCGTTGAGACTCTGAATTTAACTGCCGACAAAAGACCAAACCACATGAATCCTGATCAGCCCTCTACCCCCCACCTCTCCCTCCAGCTGCAGTAATGGCTGGCAGGTCACACATGCACACTGGCAGAAAGGAAGTGCTAACGTTCAGTCACAGATGCGAGTCTATATAATGAGGCCCAGTAAGAAGACGCCATAATATCCTTGCTAATAAGGTATAATCGTCTCATTGTAATCAAGTTACGTGCAATTTATGAGGGTTAGGGAATGGGCCTTTTGACTCGTGATGCTTTTTTTTTTTCTCTTCCCCCGGATGCTTGTCTGCAGGGCTGAGACTGAGCATTGTTAAAGGGCTGAGGGAGGATACATTTAACACACACGTATATGTGAGTGTATGCATGTGTGTGTTGAAGCTCCAGAGCGATTACGAATACATTTAAACTGTTATCTTCTATTTAAGTCCAGTCCAGTTCTTAAAAACCTGAAATAAAAGTCTCCGTAATGTTTGTTTTCTACAAAGAGAACTAGAGAAGCGAAGGTTAATCAGATGCATCGTTGTTTGATCTCCAGCCTTTACAAAAATTACGATTCTGCTGTTTTGATATAAAGCCTTCTTCAGAGGAATAAACACCGAGTGACATCGGATTCTGCTCTGATTTGGAACTGTGACTCTGGGATTAAAAAGGGGATTTATCCTCACTCCTGTTTATCAACCTGACTGCAGCAGTGATCTGGAGTTGACCTTCATTGTCTGGTGTTTCTGTTCTGTAATGTTACAGCGAGGAAAGAACCGGAGTCTCTAGTGTGTGCTGAGTTGGGTGAGAGTTGATGTGTATTTAAACATGTGTGTGTTGTTGCTTGCTAGCTTACGGCTAATGTACCGTAAAGTGCTGTTTGGCGGTGAATAAACAATCCAAAAACTTGGTTCATTAGTGGTGAAAACACCATTAAACCATCAACCTGATGTGACTCTTTTGTTAGCGTTACATTTAGTTTCGTTCGCCAACTTCCCTCCTCGACCTATGACTCTATCCTGGAATCATAGCAACACATATTGCTGGATTTTCCTGGATTTGAAAATTGTTGAAACATTTGGGATCATCTAAGTATGCAAATTAACAAAAGGTCTAGTTGTTTTTTTTATTTTATAATAGAAGAGAGGAGAAAGGTATGTTTCCAACAACAACAAAACCAAGAAATTTGACATTTAGCAATATAAATCCTTAAATAAGAGGTTGACAATGACAGTGATGCAAAAGTAAATTCATGTATGATGTATATTTGTACCAAGTAACAGCAGAGAGACAGATACAACTGGACATTTTGCTCCTCTAACAACAGCACGGTGATGCTGTCATCACAGTGAGCATGAGTCTCAGTTTCTGGTCTATTTTCTTTGTTATTCCAGCCAATGAAGATCAAGAAGAACGATACAAACCTGCCAAGCTTTGCTAAATTGCACGCAGTAACATTTCTGAGCTGCACCAAGACACATGAAATGCATCACACATCTATTCTCTGCCTCCAAAGTTTCCAAAGCCGCTTGAACTGCGCTGTCACATCATACTGTAAACACTTTGTGTGTGTTTGGGCTGATGCAGTAACACGTTGGTCATTTGCTCCTTCTCAGATACATCAAACGCACCGCTACAGACGGAGCGTTGCTGTGCCACCTTGGAAGACCTACAGCAAAGTAAACCAGCTCACCTTATTGCACCGAATGTGTTTTCCATGTATGCAGCTCTCGCCGTACCGCGGTAATTGCGTTGCTGAGCCTGAACACCCACCCATCGGTGATTTGACACTGTCTGTTTGATGCACCGTGTGTGTGTGCATGCACATGAATGTGTATTTGCGGTGCCTGGAACATATTACTGTCGGTAAGCCAAACCTGCCCGCGATTGTACTAATAAAGGCCATGTTCCTCCGGCTCAGCCTCGCCGGTAGACAGCACCAATTACATAAAACGACTGAAACGCGAAGGGGTCGTCTTCCACAGCCTCACTGACACCCGCTTTGAACTTCGCCTGACTTCAAAAGGTATTCGCTGAGTGATTACCGGGTAACAGACTGGGCAAAAATAAAAAAAGAGAGAGAAACTGTATCCTTCAAATCACCTATATCCAAACAATGACATTTGAAACATGCGCAGCTACATGATGACAACAACAAGGAAGTGCGCCCATTTAAAAGTCAATAAAAAGCCTCGGCGTTCGAACGACAGATGTTTTATGATAACACTCACAAAACTGCCATTATTCAAATTTGTACAGGTGGAAATTAGAAGCTCCTGTATGTTTCTAATGATGGAGGAGCGCTCGCACAAAGAGGGAGTTGGCAAGTGTGGTGGAGGCTGAGTGGGTGAGCGCCGTGCTGAGACAGCCCATCAATCAGTCCTTCGAACACCTTTCCCCCCCACTTCCTGTAAGTGCTCTGCGATCCACAGCGGCCGCCAGGAGTCCGCAGGAAGCCACCGGGTGAGGATTCAGCAAACCTATTTTTTCCTTTTAATTTGAGCAATTGCTGCAAGTATTGATTGAGCGAAAGCACAATGCAGTTACAGGAGAGGTGGAGAGAGGAGCGCGGAGGGGGGAGGGCTCGGGCGCCGTTAATGTAGCTCCGACAGGGGAATCAAACGCTCCCTCTTGTTTTAAGCACTCCTCCACCCCGGCTGCACAAGGCAACGGTGCCGAGCGGGTCGATAGTGCTGATTAAACGGCACATATCCCGGTCATCAATATTATACACACTCTATTTGCGGGACACCAATGTTCGCGTCACACTGCTGGTGGAGTAGATAGATACAGCGGAGGTATAGACAGCGTGGTGCAGCTGTGCAGGGGCCCGAGAGCACCGCGATCCCATCAGAACCAGCCGGAAGAGACGCGCTCAGGAAATGTTTTATCGCTGGAAACATTAAACAATCCTTTAGTCTCCTGCTTATTGATGATCAGCACTCAGTATCCATCCAATCAAATGTAATGAACTGCGACATGAATGGAAATTGGATCACCTGATTTTGTTTTTGAGTATGTCATCAACAGTAGCTCCATTTTTACAGGTGAGATCAATGTGCAGACCTTTAATTCCACATTCTTGGATACGCTTCCAGACAAATCTAACAACATGTAGCGTTTGCAGTTTAGAACTAACAATACCGAAGACTGATTCAGCTAATCAGATGAACTTTAAAGTGCTTTTTCAATGGGATTTGTGTTGCTGATTGACTGCTAAGCTAGCCAGTCGAAGCTAAATTCTCAGATGAGTTACTGCCACCTTTGATCCAACCTCATGTGTAAGTGATTCATTAACAGCACCATTAATGACAATTCTTAGCCGGTTTATTAAATTGAAACCTGCATCCTCGAGAAGAATCTGCAATCAAGCAAAACCAGCAAAAAAGCAAAGCGTATGTAACCGCAACGCTTCCCGTTGCCACCATGTTTGTTGACAAGTCCTCCAGCTGTGCATACTGAGAATATTGTTACATGTAAATCCCCATTTTAGATACCAATAGATATCCATCTAAGATCTCCAGACAAATGGGTCTTATTAAGCTGTATTAAACCCTCAAAACAAAGGCATTTATATTTATTGTTGTAGTTCATGGTGGTCTACGTGTCTCGGGGTACTTGATTATGTCAGGAGCATTAAATGACAATCCACATCAAATTAAATGGTAGAGGAAGTATTTACAGTTCAGCGGACATATTTAAAATATTAGATTAATTTATGACTGTGTCTGTGATGTGTAACAGCCAAAGATGAATTTGCAGTTGCAGAAGGCGCTGCTACACTCCAGCAACTACAAACACAAACCTAACCCCAGCCACACACACACACACACACACACACACACACACACAAACACATACGAGAGTTGGACAGTCGATAGCACTACCGCATGATAATCGATTGCCATTTGTAACAGCAGGGTAGGCAGAGGGGTCCGATCAGTGCAAATTATTGTCACCACATGCTGTCGTGCTGTGCAGTCAGCCGGCCGGCATAGCGGAGCAAGATAAATGACAAAAGAGTCGCGGGAGCAAGATAGCAGTTAGTCATACCTGGTAGTGCAGGGGACTCTACATGGGGGCGCGCATCAATACGACAGGGGAGGGTAGAAGGGCGGGAGGGGAGACGGGAGAGGAGGAGGAGGAGGCTGAGGGGAGGAACAGGGGATAAATTAAAATACAGTAAACGACAGATTTCATGACGCTCAGTACATGTTATGGTTGCCCGTGTGAGGTTGTTTTGTATGAGTGAAGGTACGTGTAAGATGCACAAACGTACACCTGAGAGAAATTACATTTTAATTCACTTAATCTTGCTGTCTGAAACAAGAAAATGACATATTCCTGCTGCTTTTACTGTCTGTTATACATTTATACTTTTTAATCATTTACATTTTGCTTCCTCTTTTGTGGGGTGATTAATATTATTTATGTTTTTAAAAGTGCAAACTTACTTTGTTTTGTCCTTGTCCCTGTCTTTGTATCCATCACATATAATCCCTTGGACATTAAACACATGTGTTACACCTGTTACATCACATGTACATTCATTAATTTCCAGTACTGGAGTTATAAACCTTATCTGTAAATCCTGTTTTCCTCCAGAGCTGCCACTAATTCCGATATCTCAGAAAAGCTAAAAAAAAGAAAAGAAAGAAAGATATGACACAATCAAAACCCAAAGTAAAGTGCAACAATTGCTGTGCGGTCCAGCGATGAAGACACCTCTCAAGAAGTCAGCGCTGTTGCATCAAGCAGCCCCATTGATTTCAAAACGGGGGAAATGGAAGGCTCGCATTGATTGGAGATGCTCGGGGTCTTATTAAACAACTGCGACTGTCCCTAAAGCAAACGTTGGGGACAACTTACCTAACATCTGACTAGACTCCATTGATTTTTTTTTTCTTCCTTCCTAGGTTGTGTTTGCATGTCCCCGGCACCGCTCGCTGATGCCTCGGCAGCATCGGAGCAGAGCGGCGTCGACACCAGCAGCTGTAATTTGTGATAGCCGATCAGACGTTCTTCCGGGTCAATACTGGATCTTCTGTGGAAGCTGGCTAATAGGAATAAACATTTCACCTTTGTCTAAACAATCGAGTCATGTGAATTCCCCGCAGGACTGCAGGGTCAATGGGTGATGCAGTCGGGTAACGGGGCTCCTGTTTTAAATGGCTCTCCTACAGAAAAGACCATTACAAATCAATGGGGAGTCATTTTTACGAGCGAGGCGGTGTCAGATGAGGTAACTCAGGTGCATCTTTAATTGTTGCAGTTGGAGCAGTCCTAAATAAGAGCAACAGAAATCTATGAAGTGTGTGTATATCTGTGGCTTTGCTCTGTGGTGTGTATGCTGCAGTAGAAAGCAGTGGAAAAGTGAAGTCATGGCAGAGAGAACCGAAGCCTACGAAAATAAGCTCCTGCCAGGTAATGTACTTTCAAGACTGAGGAACTGAGGTTTGGTTTTAGACATTTTTGGGGGGAAAAAATTAAGCATTTCTGTCATTAAATTTGACAAATTTAGCTTATTAATATTCAAGGCAGTTTATACTTCGCAGCTGCTGCAAACAAAATAAAAAAAAAATTAGATTGTGTCATTACATTTGCAGTTTCTCTGACTTCTCTGGATCACTGCATTGCTTTTGGACTTCTTCAACACCAACACAGTCTATTTAAGGTCTTTTATAGGTCATATTCCTGTCTATTCAGAGTGTTTTACAATAATTGCAGACTTCATAAAGTTTACAAGCAAACAAGTGCAGGGACACGGATCAGTGGTCATTATGGAGCGACAAAATCCGCGTAGGATGGAGCTCAGATTGGACGGAAGGGTCGAAAAAACACCAGTCTTTAACAAGGGTGACCCAATTTGTTACCATTTCCAACAGTGAGTCATGTCGTTTTAAAGTCATTACCCTTGCGTGAACCCACGTGTTTATTATTGTTACCATGATGATGAAGGTCCGTCTGCCTTACCAAAGTCGTCATTTAAACCCAAACTACGACGTTTTCCCAACCTCAACAAAGTACTACTTATAAGCCAAACCGTGATCTTTCCCAAACAGAACTGAGTGAAATTTGTGCCTAAACTTAACCAAACCTTAACCACTACGGTTGTCACATCTTGAAACAGATTTGTAATGTTTTTGGAAGGGATAAACGTATGATATTGTCCGGCTGGAAGGGAAGTCAGGGAGCTCGTGTAAGTGACAGGAAACCATCTACCAACGACATTTCTCTGATTTCCACAGGAGTATCAAAATTTCGCCAGTGAGCGTAATCGGAGCAGGATCACATAATGACAGGGGGCCCCTTGCCTTTAACAAACTTGTAATTAAACCCGAAACTACGACGTTTTTTCCTGACCTCAACAAAGCACATCTCTTAGGCCAAACCATGATCTTTCCCAAAACATATCTTGAGTCGATTTTGTGCCTAAACCCTAACCGAAACCTTAACCATAGGGTTGTCATATTGAAAAAACACATTTCCAATGGTTTGAAAGGGAACAGATTTATGGTGCTGTCCCGCTGAGAGGAGCGTCAGAGAGAAGGAAAACATCTGCCGACAACATATCTTTGATTTTCACAGGGGTTTGAAACTTCTTGCTGAATGTAATCAGAGCAGCACTACCGTGATGTCAGGGGTCCCCTCGTCTGACCGAAGCCGTCATTTAAACCCACACCACGATGTTCTCCCAACCTCAACAAAGCACATCTTTGAGGCCAAACCACGATCTATCCCCGAACAAAACCATGCCAATTCTGTGCCTAAACTTCACCAAACCTTAACCACAGGGTTGTTGCATTGTGAAACAGATTTGTAATGTTTTCGGAAGGGACTGATGAATGTTTTCCTTCTAACATGCACGTCAGAGAACAGGGGAGAGCCACCTTCCAACAAAATTAAGGGTATAAAACTTCTTGCGTCTTCCAGATCACATTAGCGCGTGCTAATTACTCGCATTATGAGTTTACTTTGTAGGACACAGGGTTGAAAGGGTGCACGCCTCCCTGACTGCTAATAAAATTACACCTATGCCTGAGTGACTCTTCAAACACATTGCTCAAGGGCATGCGATGTTTATGGGCAAGGAGATCAGCTAATAACCCCCTTTTAACTGTACAAAGTTTCTTCGGCTGGGATTTAAAGAAATTTTAATATCCTCCAGGACGCTTTAGCGAGGGAGTCCAGATCGAAGCCTATAATTAGAACGAGGCCTATCTGTGTGTCAACCACCCCGACTTCTACATTTTCTTTCATTATCCCAAATACGAAAGGAACCGCAGAACTTTTTTCCTCAGAGTGAGAGTGATGCAGAGAAAGTGGGCTGGAAACGAAAAGAGCCAGCTCTACTGAAGGAGCACATTTCATCCGAGGGCCAAAGAGTCAGCGGAGAGTGAAATGACTGTTTGACTCTATTCCATCCTTCCCTCTTAAGTCACACAAAGCGCAGCGACTCCCAGCCAACTGTGAGGTATTGTATAATCGCCATGTAGCTCTTAAGAGGCCAGGGAAGGAAATCGTTGTGGAAGGAAGTGCAGAGAGTTAGTGTACGTTCAGGGGCACAGTGGGAGTCAAATTGAGTAGGGGTGGACTGCAGAGCTGTCGGTTAACCAGAGCTGTACGCCGGGTAGAAGAAGCTCAAGACTCATGTCTTTATACTCTGTTAACAAGTCTGTTTGTTACAAAGAGTTTGAAAAGAGCATATATGACCGGATTACTACGTTTTTCTGGAGATGCTAAGCCTTTCACGGCAAGGTACGGATAAAATGAAACGCCTGACAGGAAGTAAATTAGCTTGATGTGTGAGGGTAGGTGTGTTGAAGCACATTAAGACAACCGCTGCGTCTCCGTTAATGAGCTGTGTACGGTAGATTTATTCACGATATGAACGCAAGCATCCAGTCAAGATGGTCTATAAAGTTTACAGCACATGCTCAGGAAACTTCATCATCTGTGTTACTGATGATCACCGAATGACATTTAAGAGCTTTTCAGCGCGGCGGTTTTCTTCCATCTGACAGTTTAGGCCGTTTCCACCTGCATCAAACAAGCTGAGAGGCAATTTCCATCCCCGCTTCCTCATCACAAAGTCGAGTCTCATTCACACTCGGCGGGAAAAGGTCACAAACATTTTACAACCTGGACAATTAGAGTTGAGCTCCTTCTCTGTTCTCGGCTCTGCCACCTGTATCAAACCCTTTATTAGCTCTCACACACAACGGTGTCAGATCATTTCGCAGCGAAGATAACTCTATCGGAGGATGAAATGCTGATTCTAACGAAGCCGTCTGCTCAAACGCACCCTCAGGGGTGATCAAAGGTCACACCGGAGGCTGTTTGATGTCCGACTCGCGGGTCTGTTAAGGTCTCGTGGCCACAAGTGATTCGTAAAACGTGGACCAACTGAAAGGGCAAAGCGAGGGACATGAATACGTTTTATGAGTGACAAATACATTTGAATCTCTGTTTTCACAGGGGCAAATGTCGACGACGACGCATCGCCAATTAGCGGATGAAAATTCATCAGCGGGGGGGCTGCTGAGCAGGACGGCGGTCGGGCTGCCATTGGTTTTCAATTCGTAGCGGCCCGCGGTAGCTCCCGCAGCAAGTCTGAGTTTAAGTCTGATTTAAATATGACATGTACTCAGCCACTCTCTGAGGCCTTTATTTTCCAGGACGCTGTCTTTTTTCATAATTTACTGCACCAATTTTACTCACTACACTCAGGGAAACATCATTCTCCGGAAAGTCCATTCCCTCGTGTTAACTTGGTCCATAAATTTTCACTAGAAACCACACGAGTGTCAATTGGAGTGTGGAAAACCAAACCATCTTTCCTTTTTGTATTTTGGCTGTCCACGTTTTGAAAAATTACAAAAATGCAGTTCAACTTGATGAATTGCGAGCTCTCCCTCCGACTCAAAGACGTCTTTCCTCCAGCGCGCAGATTTATAAACTCCACTGCGTTTCCTGTGCAGCACCTGTGCCGAGCGTGCGGCAGATGACACCATATTGGATTGATGCACTTGACTTGCTCCGATGCGGCGAAGGTACTGTGAGGACAAACAGTTAAACACACTGATTCATCTCCAGCCGAGCGCGCTGGCACGCACAGCTGTGCCGTCCGGCGAGCTTATGGCGTCGTCATCATACTTCAATTATGAAAAGAAACATATTAGAAAATGTAAATTGTGTTAAATTGGAAAAGTGCCTCAGGATGTAAAGCAGGAGGCCGGTCGGATTTTCTTGGATAAACCTAATCTGGAAATGGGAGTTGAGTGAGCAAGCTTTACAAAGAGTGAATCTGTCGACGGTTCAATCATCAAACCACCAAGATGTGATTACACTCCAGGAGAATAAATGTTGAGAGTTAAATTAGTGATACACCAATATTATGTAGTTTCTCAGGACTAGTTTTATTTCCCTGGCAGTTCCAGTTTTAATGTGTCCGCCAGGTTTCTTCATGCTGGATCAGGACAAATTATTCTCAGGTTGATATGCGTTATTCATGCATGGACCTGTTTCAGATCTGACCCAAAATGTTGGACCGGCGGAGACCCAATTAACGTATGGTGCAGATCCAGATAAAGGAATGTTTTCACTTTCTTTGACACTGCGTTTTTAACACTTTCGTTAATTTCCCAAGAAATATTGCGTGACTATAAGCTGATGCGGATGTTATTGTGGTTAGAAATTCACAGTTATGATTATCAAGTTTGATATTGGTTCAGGCTTGATTGATTTAAAGGAGACTGCTGTGCCTCGGCAGAGGTATGCGCTCTCCTGAGTGCCATTAGAATTGTTTAATTCGATAGTTAACGACCTACCACAGCATAAATGTTTTCCAAAAAAGATTTAAGTTGTCTACCTGTCCTCGTAACGGAATTATTAATAGATTATTTAAAATATTTAGATGCAGCATAATAAAAAAAAAACACATCTTTCCATATCATCTTCAGTTCTGTTTGTGCGGACGTGTTATCAGTAGCTGTCGTGGGCGTCGATTTCCAAGTTAAAATTCCATTTCAAATGATCAACCATATTTCACTGAGGTCATCCTCAAGCACTCGGTCCCGTGTGAATTGGTACTCTGGCTCTTCCTTTCTGCAAGAATTTGTTTGTTTTCTGCATTTCTTTCCTTCCCTAATAGGCCAAGAATTATTGCTGCTGCAATATTATATTTATTATTATTATATTTTGGGCATAAATTCAGGAATCTTAGCACTATATTTGGTCTGTAAGAGCATGAGAGGGAGGACAGCAGACTAACTAGACTGTCTTACGTCTAGTTTCACTCCGACTCGGTCCAAACTATGATTCTGAGCATCCGCTATCACCCTCCCTAATCACCGCAACGTTTGGGCCGTCGTGCCCCAGAGGTAAGGTGAGCGAGGAGATTGGGACTCCTGATACGGCGCGGCGAGGCTTCATAAATCAAGCGCTCCCACAGATTCTCATGCATGTATCGCTCCGTCTGGCTGCTCGCTACAAGCTGTAATTACACACCGGCTAGCTGTTGTATGGAGCTGAGGAATGAGCTACAACATAATGCACAATAAAGCCTGTCATATAAAAAATGGTGTAAAATAACTGGATCAACACTGCGTTTTATGGTCTCCTAGTAAAATGACACTCAAATGTACAAAGAGAAGGATAAAAACACTGTTGTAAATGAATAGATGGGAGGCCGGGTTTCCCCAAATCCCCCAGTGTTTTTTTTTTTTATTTCAATGTGCTCTCTGACTAAATGTGTTATCCTCTCTGCCCTCCTCCTGCACAGACTCATCACTGCAACCGCCGATAATTATTTAGGAAAAAGCAACAGAGAAGAAAACTGAATATTGCACCAGAAGACTCAAACAGCGTCTCATCAGGCTGGATTCAGCAGGGCCGGCCTGTGAAAGTAGAACATTTTTAATGGTGCAAACATCCCTGTCTGTTGCTTTGTGCTAATTCTACAGTATTCCAGTTTGTTTCTACCGAGATTTGATTTAGTTTGACAGTAGGAACGGCGCACGAGGACGGCAGGTAGACTGTAATTAGGAACCGCACCGGCAAATCCAGAAATCTTGAGGGAACAAAACTTCAGACGAAACCAAAACAGAAACACTTTTAAAGCACTTTGCAAAGTAATTTATGCTGCAGTTTGCACAGAAGAGGAAGAGTTCGAAGAAGATATTTAAGGTGGAACTTCTGTCTTCCAGCAACAACTATCCATGCAAGATCTCACGTGACTTTTCCGGCTTTTGATTTTAGTATTGTTTTTATATGAGGCTCCATTTATATGGAACTAAGCTTCAGGAGCGTTCCACCTTAACTGTCCTCCAGGTTACGTCACATTCTGAGATCGACACTTCTTCACCGGCAGGACGGCGGCGAGTGGAACAAGCTACTGCTAACGTGAGTGGTTCAAAAACCTTCTTTTTAGTAACTCTGTGTACACAAACAATGTTCTCAATGCTCGTGTTCATGTGTAGAGACCCTTGTGATGCTACGAGCTAAGTTTCATGTTGTGTCGAGCCTTCTTAGTGTTTTAAAAATAGAGATTTTGATGCTAGCGTAAAAGTGTCTGCAGCACTCCCACTGAAAATGAGTTTGACCCAAAATTGAAAATACGATAAATCTTAAAAGGGCCTCTTTCATCATAATTATGCTTTTAGTCGAAGGTTTGAAGTATGTACATTCACTAAAAGACCCTCGGTTGCATTTTGGGGAGAGTTTTGCTTTAACCTGGAAACTATAACGGCGGCTCCTCAAGAGGTTAGCGTAAATGCTACTGTAGCATCAGTTACATCCAAACTAAAGGGTTTATTCAATTGAAAGAGAAGCAAAGAACGGCACTCTTCTCTCGACCATAGCTTCATACAGTGTTATTATTTCTCAAAGTACCTGTCGTCAACCACCCCGATGTTGAAAACAAGTTCTTGTGAACGACAATCGTGTATGATTATGTAGTAAAGTTGATTGTTGTCCTGTTGACTGTTGCTGCTCTGAGGAAATTGCAGCGATCCAGTTGTCTCAGTGACGACAGCCATAATCCTGTTTGCTCACACTATAAAATTTCTAATTATCAAACAAAACAAAGACATGATGGATTTACTTAATGACGTCATCTCCCAGCTGTCACCAACTAGGCCGGCAGACTTGGTCCAATAGATCACATGTGAGTAAGAAGATCTCTGAGGGCTCTGAGGTCATTTCACATCACACGTAGCTCATTTTCTAAGTTTATTGCCGCCATTAAGCTGTTGACAAGTACAGATAGTTCATGATATCTATTACTCGTGTTGATCTAACCTGCAATTTGCAGAGAAAAACTGCGACAAAAGAAGAAGAAGAAGAAGCACGCGGAGTCTGAAAGCAGAGCTGGTTGGCAGACGTTTGACCCAGGCTGTTCAGCCCACGAGCTGCAAACAGCAGGAAGCAGGGTGAAAGTCAGATCTCAACAGGGGCTTGTGGGGGAAACAGCACACTTAAACCTGACTGGGCACTTCCTGCTTCAGAAACAACAGAGGCCACACATGGTAATGCTATAACTCCTCCGGTGACACAGCTCTTAATGGACCAGGGGAAAGCCTGAGGAGAGCCAGGTCAGGGGATCAATCGGTATCGTGGGAAGCTTTTAAAGACTCAACTCTTATTCGAGATTTAAAAATAGAGCCGGCCTCGCTTCTCCCATAGCGGGGAGCGCTCGGTAGGATGCATCTGGGCTGACGCAACGGGCAGTCGCAGCAGCTCCAAAGACATTTCCACTCACTGCTAATGCTGCTGTTGCACCATTACATATCATTTAACTGTGATGTTCAAAACACTCCTGGCGGGACTTTGTAAAAGCTCTGTAATCTACTTTAGTAATTAACTTTATAGGTGTGCACACTTCACCTCATCTGCTTCTACTTCACTGTAATTTCCTGCATTTCAAGGGGTGTAAACTTTTTTACTTTCAGCTGGGGGTTTTATTTAGAGATGGGCAGAGATCATCCAGTTTATTATATCACTGCAATCCGGTACAGCTGTTGGTGGATAAAGTGTTTGCAGGCGCACAGAAATACAACTTTTAGTTTATCTTCACCTGGCCAGAGAGAGAAAAAAGCATCAAAGAGAAAGTTCCCATCAGAAATGAAAATGTAGTCGTCTACTCGCCCTCAAGCCGACGGAAAGTTAGGGGGAAGTTTCGCACTCCAAAGCAGTCTGAAGTCTGAAGTGGTAGCATGAGCTGGACCTCACGTCAAGGGTGTAAGAAATGTTTTTCAAAGGGCTAAAAAAACATCAAAGGTTTTCGAACAGCTTTTCCGGCATCATTCAAGTCTCTTGTCTCCAAAATTAATATTAAAAGACGTTTACTGACGGCCTTTCTTAAGCCAAATCTTTCTTAACTTTAGCTGCTAAGCTAAAAGCGTTAGCACGCACTCCATCTGAAGTGATTTCTTGACCACACGTCTTTCCAAAGAGCTAGTATGATGTATTCCAAGTCTCCAGAAGCCCCTGAGATCCCAAATTGGTTTTCAAATTCATTATAACCACCCTAAATTTGCGTCCTAGCTTGTGCCGCCACTTCAGACGGGGTGCTCGCTAACAGTATTAGCTTAGCAGCTGCAAAGAAGAATGTAAATAATGTCCTTTCAAATCAGTTTGGGATCTCTGGGCTGCTGGAGACTTGGGTTAAGCCGGATGAGCTGATTTGGATGATTTCTTTCTAGTTATAAAACATCTACTGCAGTATTTAAGAGGATGATGCAACGCTGATTTGCTGTGAAGCTCCGGGAATGTTTTTTTTACGAAACTTCACGTATGGAGGTGAGAAGACAACGACCTTACGTGCTCATTTAAAATGTTTAGTGACCACCGTCGGTGAAGGTCGACTGATTTTTACCACAACTTGCTCCGAGGAGTCGAAAGCGAACAAGAGAAGCACTTAAATTAGAGGCACTTTGCTTCCCCTCCTCTACGGTCGGAGGGCTCCGTTTGAAAGATCTCTTGACAAGGAGGAGAAACTCTGTTGTCAGACCGAACATCCCGTCCCAGAGCCCCTCCTTTCTTTCTAAATACACAATGGGAATGTCAGAGTCTATGAAGCAGCGAGCCGGCACCTGAATAAATCAGAGAGCGCATGTGGAATTCGCTCTCCTTTACCCATGTGTGAACGGCGGCTGAGGGCTTCACGGGCATAATAAGGGAAAAGTTGTGCTGGCTTAAAACAGTGTCATCTCAGGGGCTGGTGCATGACATACAGTGCAGCTGTTAAACGTGGAAACACTTTGTAAATTGTTTGTTTAATTGAATCGCTGTCTCACCTCAGTGTAACCAGCTGCAGTGCTCGCCTCGGCGCAGCGTTTATAAAGCAGATAGATCTTTTTCATCCGCCCGATGAACACGGAAACACGCGTTAATTTGCAAACATTTCCGTGAATCCACAGATGAATGAGAGCATTGTCTTCTTCTGGCTTCTTATATGAGAGGCAGTGTAAACTTTGATTACATTTTGGACCCAGATCTTCTTGCCAATGTTTGTTTTTTCCTCCTTCTGTATCCACTTAAGCGTGATTATGACTGTCAAGAGTATTTTGCCACCAGTCGCTCTGACAGGCATTGTGGCTCATCCTCTTTTGACAAAGGTGCACTTGTTCGGCTGCCGGCTCCAGCCCAGCGCCCTCCTCTTGTCCCCGGCTCTGCCTCCTATTATGTTCTCAGAGCCTGGAAAGTGCGCTCCCTCGACAAACCGGTGGGTAAATGAAGATATTTGTTTCCACTCAGGTAGCGCTGGCACGCGCCCGCCGCTGCCTCGGCTCTCGGAGACAATTAGCCGACACCTGCTCGCAGCAGATTGCTCTGGCAGATTTCTGCTGCTCCTGTCGCCTTCGACACCGCCATCTGGCCTGCGGAAGGTGTTGCACAGGTCGCCTCGCTGTGTGGCGAACCTGCCAGCCAGGAGTGACTTGGAAGGGGAGAAAATAGACTCGGAGAGGAAGCGGTGCAGGCTGTCGGATTTCTTGTTTAAGCCTGATTATGCGTCTCTGTTTGAACACCTGATTTGATCAACATATATGAAAAATGACATATTTTAACTTACTTGCCAACCCGCTTTTCCACGGCACCTCTCTCAGTTTCCTCATCCTCCTGCATTTCTTCACATTTCTTCTTTTTTAGTCGTTGTAAACTGTTTCTGGCTCCGTGCAACGTGCAGAAATATCCCTATTTTTCAAGGTGTCGTATTGAAATCAGAAATTCCAGCACTGTGACGACTCTCTCAGCAATAAGAGTGAGCTGTCAATAAACAAAGAAAATCCCAATGAAGAGATGTTGGCATTTTAAAGTCAACACTGTCGCAATGAAACCTCCGCAAAACCAGCAAAGAAGGATGTTGTTCGCCCAGGTTTCAGTGGAGACTTTAAGCGTTTTAACGATCAGATAAAACGTGAATTGTCCGTCAACAGGTCTATCTTTCTGCTGGAGAGGTTCAGTCAGATGCAGGAGAAAAACCTGGATGTTCATGCTAATGCACGCCAACATGCAGCCGTCCCTCTCGGCCTCACCTTGCTCCGGCTCCGCATCCCACACCTACGTCCGCTGACCCTCCCCGGCTGCTGCTGCTGCTGCTGAGATTCACATGTGTGTGAAAACAAACAGAAATCAGGGATGGAAATGAATGCAGGCCGAAAAAAAAAAACAAAAAAAACAGTCAAGACAAACTCCCGGCTGCTTTTTCATGTTAAAAAAGGGTGTTTTTTTTTTTAAAGGCAGTCCGTATCAGGCTCGATCAATTCATTTATACATTAATACATCATCCGATAAATTTAAACATTCATTAGTTTTCCTAATTTTTATCTGCTAAGTTTGATCCCAAACACTTGTGATTGGGTTTATACCAAAAAAACAAAACAAAACAAAACAATGCATTCTGGGCTTTTCTTAAAATCACATTATTTGTCACAAGGGAGTAATACAATTACACATCAGCACAAACTGACATGTTTGTTACTGATTGGCCCAGAGGGAGGCCGCATCACGGGCCAGAGGATGCGTGGAGGGGGAGGAGGTGGTGGTGGTGGTGGTGGTGGTGGTGGTGTTGCCTTTACTGTTACCATCACTGTGGATGAGAGCGTCACCTAAACGCCTCACATGTTGGGGTAAATACTCCTCGTCTCTCCCGCAACACAAACCCAAACTGACCGGCGGATCGCTGGAGATTACGACCGTGACACATTCTCTCCCTCCTCCTCCTCCTCCACCCTCCTCCTCCTCCTCCTCCGCCCGATGATCCTAACGTGCTTAATATTCATGTTTCAGACAGAGGAGACAAATCCAGCTGATTTATTTGATCATCTTCACTTGTACACACTCCGCTTCCCTTTCCAAAAGGATTCAGGTTGCATGGAAGGAGGGAACAGCTCCAGGCGTGCCACAGCACCACCACCACCACCACCCCCACCTCCACCCAACCCTGCACCACACACACACACAACATATGCAACACATGCACACACTGCAGACAATTTGAAACTGAATGAAAGACGTTAAAAGCAAGAAGAAAAACTACACACACACGTGTTCCGCCGTGTCTGACGGAGGATGCACATGCAGGCAAACACACGATACATTAAATATGCATCATGTTTTGTACATGTGTATAATACAAGTATTCAGATGTTTTCCTGTAAAAGTACACAGGTTTTATCTAGAGACACTCACAACGTGACACATCTCGATACGCTGCCCACCGTAACGTCATTAAAGTGTCTGCGATACCTGATACACTGCAAGACACGCTGCAAACCAAATGTAAGGAGGTCAGTTAGATTTACATATTTATATGTTGTTTGCTGTCTTGTAATTACACAGAATCTCTAAATAGTTATGACCTGACAGAGTCGACATGTGGAACGTTTGCCTCTCCCCTTTTTGCTGTTCTGCCTCTGAAGTTTAAGGGTGTAAATGCCTCCAACGACGCAGACAAAGACGATAAAATAGCTCTAAAAAGGCAGAAAGAGGAATCCTGTATTAATCTACTGCATCGTGAACTCTGCGATGCACAAAGTCCAGTATGCGCCAAGTTTCAAAATCACGATATGGAAATATTTGATTGGTTATCTTGTTTTTAAAATGACTAGTTACTGTTTTTTATCTCTGAATTCATAGTAGAATATATTTTTTTCTGTCGGAGTTAAAATTAAGAAAATTGAAATTGACTTAAAATTGACTAATTTACTGGCAAAATGAGCGACATTAGATAAAGTGAAGCTGCGTAATCTCGCTAGTATTGAGTCATTTTTCACTTAAATCTGATTTTATGCTTCAGCTTTGGCCTTCATTTCTTCAATGTGCCAAAATTAAGAATGCAAACATTTTATAATATTCAGCATATTTGACTCGTCTGATCTCCAGGAATTTGATCCGAACACCAACATCGCATTTACTTCAAACCTTTTAACATCTCGACCGGACAAACTTAAACCGGATCATCTCGCTGCACTGACACATCAGCCTTGACTCATATCAAGGCTTTTTCTACACAAACTCAGTGTTTATTTTATTTTTCAACATTTTTTTCGGTGCATTTCACATAATTTGGCACGATAAATGAAAATAACAGAGAAAGTGCATCGACTCTTAGCCCTTCACACTGACTGCAACTTGTCTATGTATGCATAGAAAGCAGATCTGAAGGTCAAATGTTTAAAGGAAGGATTCAACAAAATCTTTTAAATCTGTGTAAATTAAGTTTACAGAAGTTTACACCACAATCAGCTAAAAAATATAAACGATAAGACATAAAAACGCGTCGTCAGCGCATTGACGATCGCATCGCAACGCGTAGCTGTACGATAAATTGCCCACCGCTTGTATTATCATATTATCAGTAAACTGTGTTGAAGTAACTTCAGTGAAAGTTCAACTAGTTTCAACACTGGAGGAATCAGGGATGCAACAACACACACACACACACACACACACACACAAACACAATAATAGACTCACTTTAACCTCACACACTCACCAACTGCACAAAAATAAGGTTTCATTAAAGAGAAAAAACAAAAAAAACAATCAGTACCACCATCCTCCACACACACACACATCTCTGGGATAGCCTCTGTAAAAGACACACAGATTCAGTTTCACACACACACACACACACACACACACACACACACACACACACACAGTGCAGGCCTCCTGATGCTCGTCTTTCATCCACGGCACTGCACAGCTGCTCACCTTATTGCCAGCAGTGCTCACTTCAACCCCCAACCTTGCCTCCAAGGTACACACTGGATGTGTGTGGGCTTTGTTTGCCAGCATGTGTATGTGATGTGTGTGTTACTATGTGTACTTAAGCGTGTGTGTGCAGCAGAAGTAGGTATGTGGTGTCTATGGGCGTACAGTAGATGTCAGCGTGTGTGTGCTCATGTGTGCTTTGTACGTACGTGTGTGTGTGTGTGTGTGTGCCAAACTTGCGCAGGGTCAGGCCTCAGAGGCCGGGCTCGCTGGCTGCTTTCCTGCGTCGACTGTGTGTGTGTTCTCGTGTGTGTGTGAGCTCGGCCTGCGCGACCCCACATGTACACATAGAAACAGGTAGCGGGGGCGCCATGTATTATTCATACGAGGGATGGAGATGGGGGCTGAGGGAGGAGGAGGTGGTGGTGGTGGTGGTGGTGGGGAGGGTCAGAGGAGTACAGCGGCTCCTGTTGAGTCGTACAAGTGGGTTTGGATGTGGGCAGGGTGGTCAATGTCGACTTTCATTTCCTGGCGGTGCAGCTTGGGGAGAACGGGAGATACTGCACTTCAAGAGCGCTCGCAGTGTGAGTTTGAGACTGTAAGTGCATCTTACAGGGAATCCTCCTGTGGACTCGGATACTCAAGTTATACGGAGAGGAGAAACCACAGAAGTGGATGTATAATACTGAATATCATAAATGTTTCTCTAAGTTTCTTCGCAAAGTCTGATATTCATTTATTGATTTTGTGATGTATTTAACTACTCGACTGACGACACATGGAGGGAGGAACGGACGCAGAAGCTTTGAGGTCACAATGAAGAAAGAAAACAAGGTTAAAATTGGATACAATTAATGTTATTAAAAGTTAAAAAGTGACAAAGATTAAAGCAGTAAAAACATATTTATTAAACTGTGATGCAGCAGAATTACATCCAATAAGGTCCATGAAAAAAGTGACTTCTTAGATGCATTTTGTGCCGACGGGGTGCAGGATCGTCCAAAGTAAACTGTTCGTGCAACACTTAAATTTAATGGAATCCAGAGAAATTCAGATTCTTCAAAGAAGAAACTTTGTCACAGAAAAACAAAGATGGACACGCATGATTAAGAACAGTGCATTTAGTCAAAATAAGAACTTTTGATGGGCACTGTTCACTAATAATTTGTCATTTAATAGATGAAACGATGAATGAACTTTAAGAAAATAGACATTTTAAATTGCCACAGGGTCGACACCTAGAGGTCCAAACATTTCCTAGACTGACTACAATCAGAAAGATCTGCGCAGTGAGGGTCACTTTGACTCAAGTTGTTGACTCAAATGTTAGCCGACCTCATAGACTGTAAAATTCATGAACATCACCCACAGGATTCTCAAGAGCAACTGCGACGCTCAGTGTTGTGGCTCCGGCTGTTGTCATCTTGGCAGCGCCTGACACACAGATGATCCAAAAAATGTGCAAAGAGGCGGAGCCTGTTTCTGTTTGCTTTTGTTTTGTTTCTAACCCCAAAGCTTGCCACTTCATCAAGTAGGATTAATATGACTGATAAACAGAGCTTTTGGTCGGGTTATTAAATATTCTAACGGCAAAAATGTGGAAGTTGCTTCTTGTCCCCGGATTTAGTTGAGGAGCAGTGAGTCAGTCATAACAAAATATCACACTATCAGAAACAGCAACACACATATATTAAGAATAAGATGAGTACTGCTAAAGATAAAGCAAAGATAACCGAGGGTATTGAGGAATGTTTGGGTCTGTTGGTTCTGGATCGTAGGTTGCAGGAGGCGGGATCCCTAAGACAAGGTCCGACACTTTGAGATGGATTCCCAGAATTTGGACTGGAGGAAGTTAAAACCCCCAAAATCTGTCCTCAAGTTGTAGAAAAGCAAAAGGTTGGTGTCAAAAAACAGTAATCGGAGGTCGCTCATCTAAACCTCGGTCCAGTTTCTCTTCCCGGCGTAATTACAACGAGGTTATCACAACTCATCTGACGATTACATACTCATCGTTACAAATCCCGGGCTACATACAGCACCTTTACTCCTGCAGTTAGACTCCATATTTTTCTGCAAACGCTGGACCAGAGCTGAACACACACACACAAAACACAAAACAACAACACACAAGCAGCAGCAGCAGCAGCATCGCCCACACAGCGTGTAATGGATCCCTGGATCACACAACCACTTTCCTCTTTCTTTTTCGAAACATGCCTGTATGGCCTAAGGGGGCGGAGGAGAAGTTAGGCACCTCTTAGCCTTACACCTGGCACAAGATACGCAGAGGCAGCCAAAGTTCACTTCCCTCTGTGCATGCGAGGTTGTGTGTGTGTGTGTGTGTGTGTGTGTCAGAGATTGTGTGTGTCTCGACGGGCAAAAATGCAATATGAGGTGCGAAGAGGCGGCAACAGACAGCACAGGAACAGACCTGCATAATGGAGCACAGATCCCCTGTTGGTTCCTTTTTAACACCTCACAGTAGTCTGAGAGGAGAGTGAGACAGCGAGAGATAGACAGAGAGGGCGACAGCCAGACAGAGAACAGAAAAGAAAAGAAAAGAAACAACAACTTGTAATTGAGCAGACAGCAGAAAGACTGGATGTAACAACAACTCGAGACTTCTGTGAACACTTTTCTGAAGTTGCGGCGCTGTTGTTTGGCCTGGCTTGGAGAAAGTTGTCTGGCGTGGAATCTGTGAAGAAGAGGCCTTTGATTTTGAGGTCTGGAAATACCTTGTCTTTGGCTGTACAAACACATACTTTTCAGGCTTAAGGGGGGTATATCGTATCGATTCCAAGTCGGACACAACTATCAGAACTTCACACACCTAGATGGGGGGGGGGATTTCATGTGCTACCTTTGGTACCTTCAGAAGTTTCCGACTCTCCCTCGCCCTCACCAGATGAGACAGGGGATCGTAACTACAAAGACAGGATGGCGCTTTAAAAAGGCAAGAATTTCAAGCTTGCTTTGGGCAAACGGGGGGCTTTGATGCATCCGTTCCTCTATTAAAAGGAGAGTGGTGTGGAGGGGGAGAGAAAAATCAATGTTGACACAAAAAAGTGTGCTATCTATTGCTGGAAATCCACATGGATGTGTAACTTAAAGCGGAGAAGCAATGTTGTGAACTGGGTCTTTGTTGGGAGGAGAAGGGGACCTCCATCAGCACAGCCACTGAACTGTTATTTAACCTTTACTTTAATTGTTTGTGTCAAACTCTCTGCACTATACGGTTTATTGAATGTTTTCTGTTTTGTTTCTTTGTTGTTGTTGTTGTTTTTTTTTTACACTTTTTACTTGATTATTGGAAATTGCAAATACACCATTATCTGTATCTGTATCCCTGCTTGGACTGGACAGGGCTTGTCAAGAAAAAGGTGGTTCTGAAATCATCATGTATTTCAAACTCTTGCTGTGGCCCTGGAGGTTAGCTCCACACTTTCCTCAACAAACAAGCATCCAAGAGGCTTCTTTGGTTCTAACCAACTGGAGGGGAGTTTGCAGGCTTTTAAACCCAGTGTGGGAGTGTCCTTATGGAGTCGCCAGGGCTTCTTGTGGATTGTTGACCCAACTGGCCTTCATGTGGGTTGCTAGGGCTAGGTGATCCTAAGTAATATCGTAGGCCTACCTCCTGTGTTCAAAGACGGTCACTCCTCTGTAAGGACACTCCCACACAGAGTTTAAAACCTGCAACTCCCCTCCGGTTAGTTCAGAACTGAAGAAGCCTCTTGGATGAGATTCCCTACGATACAGTACTTGTATGACTTATCCCACCCAGATAAGTCGGAATCCGACAACCCAAAAAAAAATGCTTGTTGAGGTCACAAAGAGGCATCATTATCAAACAGTTTGAGACTGTTTCCCAACCAGATAAAAACTCTGTAAACACAACAGGTCCGTTTTTAGACAACCATAACTTTCTCCGAACAAGAAACTGCTAAAGTTGCTTCGTTTCACTGTATAACTGCAGTGTTGTTTGAGAGAAATGGGCACATCTTCAGGATATCGCTGCTTTGCTATGTTTAACTGCATTTATATATAGAATCTTTTAAATTTTCACCAAATCATCAAATCATCAGCTGAGCCTCTGTGATGCGTCGGATCCAATACGATCGCTCCAAAAAGATGCGAGCCACACCCACATGAGGCGCCTCCAGCAGGGAATTACCCGACGCTGAAAGACATGAAACGATAGAAAAATACTCTCTAAAAACCTCTGCTACACAGGAATTTAGTCTATTTATCTCTTTAGCACGGGAAGTACTGGAAGTCTGGGGGTGCAACTGCATCTTTAGACACATTTTGGCCTAATTAAAGTATCTCAAATCGTTAGCCATGTGGGGTTGTGCCAAGCCCCGAGTTAGGGGATGATCTCTGATGCTAAATGGACAAGGATTTGTGACTCCAGTCTTCTCACATCAAAGCTTCAACTCAGGGGGAAGATGGAGGGGGGCAGATAGAAAAAAAAAAACAAAAAAAAAAACAACAACATCGCCCTGAACCCTTCCAAGCCCGGGAAAACTCTGTCGTGGGTGTACCGAACCTCGGAGAGAGAGAGAGCGATCGACACAGAGGAAGAAAGAGATGCGGGCGAAGAAAGAAAAGGGGAGATGGAAGGGAAGGAGTTTGACTTCAGAGTATCACGGTGTCCTTTTCGTCGCTGCAAATTAACTAACAGGTGGTAGCTAGGAGGTTTGGAAGTATGGATCTGAGGAGGGGGGAGGTTGGCCAAGAGGTAGAGCCCAGACTGCAGCATCTCCAGCCCTGTGATCTGACTCCAAGCTGGCAGCAACGCTATCAACAACGGAGACTGCAGATGTTGCCGGGTTCCCCTTTTTCCTCCAACATGGCCCTCAGCTTTTTTTTTTTTCTTTTTTTTTAACCCCCCCCCCTCTCTTCCCTCCCAGATCTTGTGTGTGTGTTTGTGTGTGTGTGCTGAGTAGGAGGTCCTGTGAGCAAATCCTGATCAAGGCCTCTGACTGTGACAAGCAATGTCAGGGCTCATTTCTAAGTAGTTGCTGTTCCTTTCTTGTTTGTGTGTGTGTGTGTGTGTGTGTGTGTGTGAGAAACACAGTGTGTGTAGGTGCGTCTGTGTGGGTGTGTGATTGCAAGTGTGTTGTTTTGTGCGTGTGCTCGCTGGCATCTTTCTATACCCTCTCTCTCTCTCTCTCTCTTTCTAGCTTTGTTTCAAAGGAGCCATTGTTCCTTTCTTCTGTATAAGTGTGTGTGTGTTCCTTGTGTGTGTTTACAAGGTATGTGTTTGTTGTGAAGCCATCTCATCTTCTCTACGGCATCTTTCTCCTCTCTCGCTATCTCTCTCTCACTTCATTTATTTCCTTCAATTAAAGTTTATCACAATTTTGGATCCTGTTTTTTTTCTGAGTTTCGTCCAATATTTTCGTTTCTATCACGCTGTGTGAGGACGCGGTGACATCGCTTTAACAAAGTCTAACAGAGCAAAGACCGGTCTGATGATCTCAGAGTTTTTATTCAGAGTATTTAAAGCATTTCACTTTGGGGGTTAAATCATGAATGTCCTGCGTGCACAGAACTACGGTAAGAGCAGTGGGTCAAAGTTGAACCAGGAAGTCGGCCTGTAGACTGTGATGGATGTTTATCTCGTCCAAATAACACTTTAAGGTACTTTATGTGGTTGTTTTCACATTCCAAGAACTTAGACTGTACATGGTGGTTATTAGAAACATAATTAAAGGTTCAAACCGCAAGAATAAACTCAATTTTTTTTTTACTATTTTATGCAGAATGAGCAAAGACGCTACCTAAAGCCAATTAACCAATTTAAACCGACTCAATACCTCATTAAAAAAGCGAGTGCTGCAGCATGAAATCATGCCTAAATTCAGCATGGTCATGTAGAATACACAAATGGTGTGCCTTAATTTCTTGTTATTGTTGTGGTTGCCGACGTCATTTCATGTTAAATATATACTGTCTTTCGCTGATGTTTAATAGCTTATTGCTAAGTCTGCGTTAGCCAAGAAGATGTACAATAAACAAATAAATAAATCGTCAATCAACTTCCAATTATACGCCATATATAAGCTTTAAGAATATATTTATTAACGTATTTAAGACATGATCCAAAACTGCTTCCGACAAAGTCGTATTGGTAATATTGTAATAACCATCATCAATAAATGGTAAATAAACTTAAGTTAGTTGGTGTTTAACTGTTAACATAATAAAATAATGCGTTATAAAGCAACTGTAAAGGTTAATAAACACAATTTGTAACTTTATAATAGCCTCCAAATCACTTTCATGGTTGAACTTCACAGTATTTATTAACAATTATAAAGAATTAAAACATAAATGTGTTATAAAGCATTTCACAGTGAAAAAAAAACTATCAACAAAAGTTTAATTAGCTATAATTTTACCATTTATTAGTGATGATTATAATAAAGTGTTGCCAAAAAATCCTTTATAACAATCTAAATATTTGGTCATGCCTGTGGTGATGTTGTTTTTTTTCCAACAACATTAAACTATTAATGTCATTAATAATGTATTCATGTTCTTATTATGTGTTAACAGATACATTTTAGTGTTTAAACAGCTTATAAGTTGTTATAACTTCATGTCAGGAGCAGCTGTCACGTCTCATTCATGCGAACGTGTGTGAGACTTCCAAACCTTTTTTTCTTTCTTACGATTTCCTGAACTCCTTTTCTTCTCCGTGTGTGTGTTCGTCTTTGATTCCTCTCCCCGTTCTCCCCCTTCTTCCTCTTCCTCTCCTCCTTCTCTCTCTTCTTCTTCTCTCCTGTGTGCCTGCGAATGCCGAACAATTGGATGCACAGGTGGTCCGTCCACTTCTCCTCTTCCAAGTGTTAGATTTCATTACAAACAGTGTTGGAGGTGGGTCGAAATGTGTGTGTGTGTGTGTGTGTGTGTGTGTGTGTGTGTGTGTGTGTGTGCGGTGGTGTTGGTGGGGGAGTCCTCTCGACATCTGTGGGCTTATTTGAACGGGTGGATGAGACACGAGTCCCTGCCGAGTTCCTCCACGGAGCGGCGAGGCTTCGCCAAGAGACCGGCGGAGAGGAGGTTGTCAGTTTGAGATCATTTTTCTTTCTAATTATTCATCTTTTATTGTATTTGTCAGGGTGAAGGACAGGAGCGATGAATTGTTTGTTTGTAGATCACCTTGCTGGCTCATTTCTATCATTATAATATAATGTACGACCCTTTTTATTCTTTCTTTGGTTTTTCTTATGTTTCTATTCAAATCTCATTATTTATTCCTCATTTGAATATCAAATCCTCACTGGTGACGTCATGCTGTAGGGCAGAAATGCTCAAAATACACTAATTCCTCACTGATTCTCATTGGTTCAACATTATAATCTTTGGACAGGAAATACATCCAACTCAGCCCGATCACCTGGATATAATGTTAGCAGTTAGCAAACATCAGATGTGTCCAGGGTCGACATTTGTACCAAACGTGGCAATCACATTCACATTATGTGCTAATAAATCAGGAGGTGGCATTAGTAGGACCTGTTAGCCACAGTCTGACCTGACTTTTGACTTTTTGATGGAGATTTCCAGCCATTTTTGTGGTTAACAAAGCCGGCTATCATTCACGGGAACGCAGACCATATCCAATTGTTTCATGGCGACAAAACCGAGTGTTTGTTCAGGAGACCTGGATACATTTCTGGCTGTTTTTGTGGCATCAAAACAGGAAGTCAGACCATCTCCATCTGTGATTGTAGTGACCAAAACAATATGTTTTCCCAATCCTAACCTACAGGGTTTTTTTTTTGTTTTTTTTTACCTAAACCTAACTGAAATGAAAATTCAACCTAAACAAACGTAAGGAAATGTTCATTGTTCTGTTAATCTCTGGTTTTGCAGAAACATATTTAGCTATTATTTATTCTAACGATTGGTTTTACCCAACTTCAAAATAAAGGTCGTGTCATTGACACATTTTATATTGGAATTTCTTAACTTGCTTTACACGAGTCAAACAAGAATGGCCTCAAATCCTTCGTGTAGACTTTACCTGTTTTGTATTAGTTCAGTTTTTCTAATTGCTCTTTCACTACTCTTTGGCATCGCTGCGAGGGGATCATTTACAGTTTTTCACGCTACTAAAAAGCTTATTAGAATTCAGCAAAGAAACTCGATAGTTAAAAGGTGATTTACGAGCCCACACTGTGCATTATCGAGACTCCCCCCCCCTTTTTCCTCTTTCTCTTTTTGTTGAAAAGGTATGTGCCGCAGCCTGCTGCTCCTCTTTGGCTCCTGGCGAAATTGTTCTTGGCAGTCCTGCGAGGCTTCTCCCTGTTATGTGCCATTTGAAAGCATTATGAAATCTGCCATCTTGACTACACGAACCAAATAACAACAAGAGTGCATTGTGCGCCACCTGCTCCACACATTTAGGTGGCTTTAAATATGCAGGCGTAATGGCACCTATCCCCTCGGTCTGATGCAACACGGCTCGGAAGCAGGGAGGGGGGGTGACGGTGGCGGTGGGGGTATTTTAAGGCAGATAACGGGGTTTGTAGCTTCACTGGAGACGTTTGTCGTCCTTTTCCCCCCTCGTCGAAGAACTAACACGCGAATGACAAACTCTGGCTTCCCCGTGGCATCCAGGAGGTGCGTTTCTTTCTCTCTGTGTGTAGTTATGGCTGTGATGAGGCTTTGTCTGGCTCTCCGGCGGTGACAGAGACGTAGCCAGAATGGCAAAGAGGAACACAGAGAGAGAGTTAAAGGAGAAAAAAAGGACGGACAGATGGTTTAGACTGATATTATCAGGTCGGTGTTGTCTTTTTAATACAAATCAGGCGAGTCGGAGTCGTCCGTTTGTCGGACGGAAGTATCTGATTTCCTTCAACAACAATCAGAGGTGCCAACCTGCGAATACATCTGCCAAAAACTCCTAAAGGGAGGGGGGTGCCAACTTCAATCTGACAGGAGTGGACTTCAAAAATCCATATCAGTCAAATCCCATTATTGATTGAGGCAGAAGGAAAGTTGAGGGGGAGTAGAGGTAGCCAAATAGACAGAGGGAGGGTAGAAGGAGAAAGTCTGCTATCTGTGAATATCAAACCATCTGTCTGTCCCCGAGAGTGCAGCACGGTTGCAGAGAATTACTAACCTCGCAGACGAGACGTGGATGTACTTGCAGAGAGGCTGTCGACTGTGGAGAAGTCACCTGGAACTTTACATACACTCAGTCAGCTTTACGTCTGATTCATGCCGGGATTTAAAAGGGTTGCACAGCTACAAATTCTTGGAAAAAAACATCATAAAGACAGAAACCGGTTTGCAGAGAATGCAAATGCTTTGTGGCCTAATCAGAGACATCCTAGGGGTACTGACAGTTAAAATAGCTGAATCCTGATTTACAGTAATTTCAATCTAAAAGGATCATCAACAACAAACAGCACGGTGCCTTATTGAACCCGTATTGTACGTCAGGCCATGCGTTGTAGTCTCGGATACATTTAGAAAAAAAAAAAGAGCAGGGCTGGTAAATTAATGAGAAAATAACTCCGGCTTTTGTGATTTCCCACCTCATGTTAGGGGAGGGGATATTTTTGTCAGTTGTTAATTACTGTCATATGGCTACAGCACCTTTTTCCCTGAAATGACAGAGAATGGAGGGAGGGTAAGGACGGAGGTGGGGGGTACGAAAATTAACTCGACTCCGGGAGTGTGATCTTGTCATGTACCTGATGTACGAGGGAACATGTCTTACCCTGCTTTGGGTGAATCTCATTTATTTACTTTTTTTTTCCCCTTCATGCTTTGCAGTTATTTAATTTCCGTGGTTACTCAGAGTGAGATCACAGCTTCCAGTCACATGAAGAGAAGTGACGCAAAACAGTGATGATTGAAAAGTTTGTGTCCTTTCTAACCTTGTTGTAATGCAGCTTATCCTGTTTTTAGTGACCTGATCCTGCTTTTGAGGATCCTGGATTGCTCCAATAGAAACGAGGATACTGAGGCAGGTAAACGACTTATCCAGGTTTCTGAACTGTCTCATTGTTCTTGAGATGGTGAGAAATCAAGGTTCACCTGCAGGCAAATGATCAGAAACCAGGATACTGTTGTGATCACGTATCCAGGGACAAGAATAACTGAGGATAAGGCTCAAAATCAGGACACCAATGTACTCTAAACACACTCAAGCTTCCTGATCAAATAAATAGAAGCAAGAAACAAGAGTTTGTCACCTTTATTATGACCAAAACCCTTGACTTGCCAATGAGAAACGTTAATAAGAGTCAATTTAATAAAGGATTAGTGACATAGGGCCCTTGTATGTTGGTGCTGTGGTCACTAACGGACTACAATCGGACTGATGATCAATGCTTTCGACACAGAAACCTTTGGACTGAAGCCGCCACAAGGCGACGCTTCAAAAAACCAGCAAACATTACAAATACTCAGCAGTCCTCGAAGGATTATATCACAGAAAAAATCATCTGTACTCGTCTAAATCTTATCAATGAGTAAATTATGTTACTGACCCTCTCACTCCTTTGAACCTCCTCTTGGGTTCGTGTTGCGTCAGTCGCTGAGGTAGAAAATGTGTCCTCACTGAAACCCACAGCGATATTAGCCCACATATTCCCCCCCTCACACTGTGCACTACTCCATCTTGCAGGTTTGGCCATTTAAAACTTATAATGGCTGTTAGGTGTAGGAGTATGTGGCACTCAATAGGCGGTGAACGTCCACTTCACACATATCGACGGTGTAAAGGACAGAACGTCGCTTGCCGCCTGGCTGGGGATTGTCTCCATTTCCTGGTTGACCGCTTCGCTAGCTCCCACCGAGGAGGGAGGGGTCATTACTCCTCCCATCACAGGCCTCCGACCTCAAACCACGGCCCGCAAACGCTAACCTTTTCTCGCCCCTCCAAAATCAAATCAATAACACTTTGGCCAAGAACAGGGAAACACAGTGTTGGCATTAATCACCTGCCCTTCCATGCTTGACTCTGCAGTTTGTCTGGCTCTCTGTTTGGTTTAGAGGTAATGGATGGCTGGCTGTGTGGGAGACTGACTGACTGGTTTGCCTGCCGAATAACTGCCTGCATTTCTGGTTGAGTTGAGGCAGACAGTCATCAGTCAGGGATGGATGACTATCTAGAATGAGAGGTCAACTGCTGCGTCATGTCAGGTAGCCCAAAATCACAAGTTTACAAGTTCAACGCAGACGACTTTTACGCCGTATATCACATGAGACACATTAACACAGACGTTTGATCCTGATGAGAAACCACAGCAGAAGCAACCAAATAAGGATGCCTGTCTCAGGACGAATACAAGTCCCATTAATATGAAGTAACAAAAAATATACAGGTCTATAGAAGTGACAAGCAAGATACCTTTACTCAGAAAGAACTACACAGTAACATGACTACAATCAGATCGTTGTAGAGATGGATGACGTGTCCCTGCTGTACAAGAATGGAGGCAAAATATCTTAGTTGCGAGCACTTCCAACTTGCGCTTGTGATGTAATTTGGAGACAGAGTCTGTGCAGCTTTGATTGGGGTCAAGAGTCATGTCGACAAAATCCCAGATCAAGTACAAAGGCAATGTTTCTCATCGCGTCAGATACAAATCCAATTCTAATTTATTATAATTCAGCATTTTTACAAAACCTGGGCAAAGCAACATGGGCATGTTTAAAGTTAGGGAAAGAACTCGGTTACGTAAAATAAACTATGGTAACAATATCGTCAGGGTAATTTAAACACTTGCAAGGTCTTGATTACAGTTCAAACAGGAAAAAATAGATTTCAGTTCTACATAGGACACAAATTCCTTCCTCACTATCAACTATTTTGCCATGCTGCATAAAAGACACTTTTTGAGAGTAGCTGACATTGATCATTGTGACTCGACAGGCCGACTGTATAAAACAAATCTGATTGATTATAGTTGTTCACAAAAAATGGGCTTAATCAGAGCTCCATCGGTGACACGGGGGTTGCAACAATGATTCAATGAAACAAAAGTAAGTAAAGAGGTGTAATAGCGAGCTTAAACTGATGTCACATTAGTTTGGTTTTGGTTTACAAACGCAGCTTTGCAGCCTCCATGTTTCAAAAAACCTTTCCAAAAAATGTCAGAAAATGCCTTCGGGTGAGTCACGTGGGGCAGGAATTGGCTTCAAATCTCAGCATCTGTTGAAAAAATAATCATCCCTGGACAAATCCTCGCAGTGATGTTGGATGTCCCTTTAAAAAAAAAACTACTTCTCCTCTAAGATTAGCCTACACGCACACCAATCATTTTAATTATCTGAATAGTCATTTTAGGGTCAAAAGATTTCCCGTTTGAGCTTCTTTTGAAAATCCACATCCTGATTTGATTCAAGTGAATTCACCCCACCGTTGGCTTGCTTCACACTTGTCAAGTGTTCCCTGTCCTTCCTGTGATTGCATTAGCGGAGCCTGATATCAGCCCTGCAGTCCCATCCACATAAATACTCCTCTCGAGGCTCTTGTGTAAGCACATACAGGTGCAGCCATAGAGGGCCTAGCTTGCGTTGGCAGGAAACAGGTGTCTGGCTATTGATAGCGTCCTAATGAGGGCGGGGGAGGGGGGCAAAGAAATACAGGGTATGAAAATCAGGTGGGTTGTTGTGTGGTCCCCGACTACTAATTGTTACCAACGATTTTGAGTCTATTTCTGTGGCCTGGTGCCAGATGGTTGCGGTTGACGGTGGGGGGGGAAGAAAGGGAAGGTTGGTGTTTATAACAGGTTGTTGATTCCTGATGAAATGCGACCTCAGGGACCCTTTAACACCTGGCTCAAAGAGACCCGGTATTATTAACAGTATGTAAATGTGTGCAAGGAACAGTAGGTGTGTGTTTTCATGCTTTTCCGCACACAGTTTCAATGTGTAAATATCAGTTTGGTCCAAGTGTGACTTCCAGGAAAAGTTGAGTCTTTCTGTTTACTTGTGGTTTAAACTGAACGTTAAAAAAGGTTTTCTCATCCTGTGTTGTTAACGGTAATTATCAGTCCACAGAGCGATAATACCTGCACAGGAAGTACGGTCAAGGTCCAAACTATCCGAGGGAGATGTACGTAGTTTCAAGCAGCTGGTTAATCAGTCTCTTTCTGCAGATTGTTGTGCTATTGTACGACATGATTTCAGCAGTCTATCTGAGCGACTTACCGTGAGGAGAACCCCTCAAACCTGGGAACATAACCTGACACTTTTCTTAGGATGACATGAAAGTGATTAAACTGGACAAGAGAGCTGAACAGTGTGTAAATAAATCAGGTTGCCGTGTGCTTCTCTCTGCATTGCACATTGCTTATATTCTTGTCTTTAGCTACCTCTTCACGCTGCTTCTTCGATTAATGACATACAATGTTTGGGTACGCACGTAGCCCACCTCAACAGATGTGTCATGCTGTTTTGCACAAAAACACTCTATCCGAGGCTATATTTATGGCCCCCCGTGTGAGGCACAAATCTCAGTGCGAGAGGAGAATATTATTTGTAGGTACATGCTACATAAAATGTTATGTTTGACAAACTCTACCAGCGCAGCTTTCATTAATGTTTCGATAAATTCAGGATCCTAACAGGATACTGGTTGTTTGGGAAGTCTGTCAATGATGAAAATAACAAACGGATTAAATCTACAGAATATATAACCAATCCAAGTTATGTAATAATATGGTTTGGGTTTACAAACAACGATTTATAAAGAAGACATTGTTAAAATCACCCACATGCACTTACAAGACACTTCAAACTAGCAGTCATTCACCTCAATCCGGTTAGAGAAGCTTTGTTTCAGCCATTTAGAGTTCAAAAAGTTATTTCAGTGATTTCCATCAAGAGGAGGAGGATGTAAACAAAATATACAACGTGCAAAAATACCAACACAATATTTTTTTCCTAAGTAAAGTCAAAACTGAATTCAAAGAAATACCTCTACACTTCATATGAGGCCATGTTTGATGACATGTGTTTGCTCTGAGCATCGTGTAGCTGTTCAGCATGACATTTCTCCACACAGCGCCTCCAGTGGTGGGAATGTGCCGCTGCGCCAGCACGAGGCACAGAAAAAAAAAAAATAAACAGAGCCGACATGAAATCGATGCCTAAAACACCTTAATCTTCCAATTAAATCTCTTCAGTGGCTGCGGTGAGATTGTAACTGTGATAAGTGCAGGTTGGAGTGAGGCGAGGAGGAAGAGGAGGAGGGAGGAGGGAGGAGGGAGGAGGAGGTGAAACCTACACAGGTACGTCTGTCACGGGTAATTACCTTCTCAGCGCCCTCGGCTCTCCAAGCTGCCAGTCGTCTGTCTGTCAGAGAGATCAGCTTACCTCTTGTCTGGGAGTGTGTGTGTGTGTATGTGTGTGTGCTCAGCGAAGGTGTGTATGTGACAAAGATGAAATGAGCCTGTGTGTGTGTGTGTGTGTCTGGCAACAAGGAGGTAATTTGTATAAGCGTGTGGAGAAGTGAGTGTGTGCACAGGTGTGTTGGCACGAGCGAGTGTGTGTATACGTCTGCCTATGAAAAGTGCATCTTTAATTGAAAAGTGTGTGTGTTGACTCCACAGAAGGATTGTGTGACAAGTGTGTCAGAGGAGGGAAAGTGTGTGTGTGTGTGAGCCGCTGAGAGAGCACATTCGAGTGTGTGTGCGTGTGCGTTCGTAAGAAGTGTAAGCGTGAAAATGCGCTAAGTAAGACAGCATGTACCTGGAGAGAAGAGTGAGTAGGAGGAAGGAGAAAAAAATAAAAGTGTGCGCCTGTTTGCCGCCCCCTCCTCCTCCTCCTCCACACACACACACACACACACACACACACACACACACACACACACACACCTTTCTCAGCCTCACAAAGCGGCCATTGAGTGGTGAAAAGGTAGCGGAGGCCGATGGGAGGGATTGTTGTGCAAACAGGCGAACACAAAGGAGGTCGGTGTGTGTTAAGAGGCGGCGGGCAGGTAATAGAGCAGACATAATGGGAGCTAAGTACCTGTAATCCTTGGAGATATCACTCTAGACAAGAGGGGGACTCTGGGTAAATCCCCCGGTTGGTGTAATTGGTCCCTCGCCAGGTTGGAGTGTGTGTGCGTGGGGGTGTCGTCGGGTGTTTGGGCGCAGTATCAGGTGTGAGAGGGCGTCAGCTGCTCTGAGTGCCTCCTATTGATCCAGGAGAAGGACCGCATGTGTGTGTGATCGTGACCCAAATTCAGTTAGAGGCATCTGGCGAGGAGAGAAGAGGCATCTACCTGACTCACCGGCAGAGGTGGCAGGTGGATGAGAGGTGACGGCGATGATACTCTGAGGCGCCACTTGACTCCTGCCAACAAGGTAAAAATAATCAGAGTCACTTCCCCACGCATTAAAATCTTTGATTATTGAGCGCGTGATAACATTTAAGGAACATTATCGACATAAAAACATACGTTTATGTTCTTTGTTTCTGTTAAAATCTGCAGATTATAAAGAAAATTGACCAAACATTTCATGGGAATTTTCTGCTTTGACTCTGAAAGAAGGCACCTCATTGGACAGCACGTATCCAAAAACACCGAGAAAACTCAAATGTTGAATTCTGATTTAAGGATTTTTTTTCTTTTTCTCAGAATTCTGTTGAAAAAAAGTAAGAAGTTCTGTTTTTACAGTAAGAATTCGTAGAAAAACTAAACTAAACTAATAACAATAATACGTATATATCATTTTTTCTGTTAAAATCAGCGGATTATTCTGTAAAAACGGGTGAAAATCTGACCAAAATTCGTCTTTTTCATGGGAGTTTTCTGCTTTGACTCTGACAGAAGGCACTTCATCGGACAGCAGGTATCCAAAAACACCCCAAAAACTCTAAAAATGGCCACCAGGCAGCAGAAATGTTGAATTCTGACTTTAGGAATTTCACTTTTTCGCAGAATTCTGTTGAAAAAAGTAAGAAATTCTGTGTTTACAGTAAGAATTTGTAGAAAAACAAATCATTTTCAGATTAAATTCTAATTCTGATTGTCTCTTTTTCTTCCAGTTGCCTTTAATTCTCATCCGTACTTCAACACATGTCAACTAAGAATGAGATCTTATCTTAAATCTAAAGACAGAGATGTCACAGCCAGGCCAACACAAATAATAAAGTATATATCTATCTATCTATACATCCACATTAAAGGACTGACGTCTCACTTTTTATTGCTTTGACAAACATTTGTCCTGCGAGCTGCTGAAGCGTGACTCAGTGTCGATGAGACTGTGTGATCAAATTAAAGGATATGTGAAGAAATGTGTGTGTGTGTGTGATGCTCACACATGCATGCATGCCCGGCACATGTGCGTGTGTCCCATTTCTTCTGGATATCTGCTAATTGTGCATTTCACTTCTGCTCAAGTGGCTCTTTTAAAGGCAAAACAGATACTGAGAGTTGGAACGCCGGGAGCGACGGCGAGGAGCGAGGGGGAAAAAAAAAACGAGAAGAAGAGACGGAGAGAGGAGAAGAGAAGAGGGGGGGGAGGAAAAGGGAAAAAAAAAAGGAAAACAGAGATAAGAAACAGGAAAGACAGCTGCTCTTTTCCCTCTCATTTCATCCAGTTATTGGTTAACTCGGTGGAAAGAAAGTAAATGTTCAAGGGATTTCAGGTCGGCCCCTGCCTCCGCCAAGGTAGACGTGCACTCCACTTGAGGTCTAATTCAACTCTTGTGTAGTATTGATCGCGGCGGCGGCCACCAGGGAGCCCGCCGGTCTTTCCTCGGACCAAGGTAGACAACGGTGAGAGAAAAACGTGTTGTAAAATGCCTCCCTCCCTCATCCACTCCCCTGTTGATATCAAGCTGCTGCTTTTTTTTCTTCTTCTTCTACCCACTTTTGAGTGCGTTGTTTTTTTTTTTTTTTTCTCCCTCTCCTTCAGATTTCACCGCAGAGTGATGGAACACCTTTGGAAAACCGCCGGAGGGACCGGCAGCGCTCGCCGCACAGACACTGCAGATTAAACCAGGACAGTTGTGTGTTTATGTGTGTTGCAGCCCTGTGTGTGTCTTTCTACATGCATTTATGTTAATATACAGGAGGGGGAAAAAAAGCGTTTATGGATCTTTGTTGTCCGCACCGCCAGAGCTGATTCAGCTACACTCGGATTGGGGGGGATTGGAGGGCGGGGAGGTGGATGGACGGCTGCAGAGAGGTGATGGCGAGGTGGACTGGAGGGGAGGGATGCGAGGGGAGGGGGAGTCCAGGAAGAAGCGGTACCTGCGATGAGAAAAATATGGATTCCTGTCGGCAAGACAAATTGATCTCCAGTGTGTGGGAGGAGCAGGGAGGCTTCTGAAGGGAAATCTGCTGAGAGGGAGGGCAGGAAACAAGAAGAAGAAGAAGAAGAAGAAGAAGAAGAGAAGAAGAAGAAGAAGAAGAAGAAGAAGAAGGAGCTGGACTTTTTCTCTGTATGTGTGTGTGTGGAGCGGTAGCCATTGAGCAAACACAATCAGAACCCAACAGCAACGACTCAGAACTTGTCCGACAGATGTTCGTCAGATATTGTAGGCAAGAAGAAAATTCAGAGGCTGGATGATGAGAAAGTCTCCCGGCTATCCTAACTTTTCAGTCTCTAGATCTAAAAACACAGGATGCAACATTTCCCATGATTCCACTCAACGTCTCCGTGCATCATATCCCGAGTGTGTCGCGCAGGTTCTAACTTTGTAGGATCTAAACACAGGCCAACGTCACTCTGGTGTTATATTATATTTTCTTATACTCCTCCAGAGTGACAGTAGTGGAAGTACAACCCCAGTTCCCAAAAAAAGTTGGATAAATGAAACTAAAAGTGATCATCTTTGCGGTTTTCCTCGTCTTTTGTGGGTTCAAAATTTGCAAATTTTTGAATTGGCAAAAAGCAAAATAGGAAATGCAGAAAATGCAGAGAGGAGTCAAGTGAAATATCAATTATTTTTTCATATTTGTAGACATAAAAATTGGGATTTTGGGTTGAAAACGAGACGTGATACGAGTTCGGTGACGCAAAATACAGCTTTCCGTACATATAGAGCAACAAAAACTCAATCTATGCAAAATAAACTAAAATATAGACACTCTGGGTGCTCCTAACGACTCATGTCCCTTTAGCTTAAACATAAATTTAAACTTACCCTAATCAACTTAAAAAAACATATAAGCTAAATTTAATCTAAAAGGTTAAAAATGTCACATATATTATGCGACAGTTAACCTTTTTGTAGCCTAACATTTAACTAAGAAGACGTCATGTCAGTGTAAATTATGCCAGTACGTCATGTGAGCGTTACATCAATAAAACAATAATACTTTTAATTAACCAGTATTTTCTAGCGGCGTTGACATGTGTGCATCACATGTACAGCAGTCTGCTAATATACGTGTGTGTGTGTGTGTGTGTGTGTCATCGCTCTAAACACCTGTTACTAACCCCGAAACAGAAATACACACCGCCGTGTAAACAGGAAGGAGGTTATGTGAGCAGACATGCCGACTCTTCTCCTCTGGGAAACAGAGCAGGTTTCACCCTCAACACGGCGTCCAGCGCGCCACGTTCAACTGATGATCACACCAGGTGTTGTTTTATTCATCAGTGTGACGCAGCAGAGATCAAACTCACATCCAGCCGGCGAAAGATTTCATATTTGTGTCTTCGAGGAGCTCAAATAATAACACAAGAGCCCCAAAAAATCATTAAAATTATATCCAGTTTGATTTGAAATACAGATTTTATGATCATGTAAATGTGTCGTATGTCACCAGCAGCACCTCGGCCGTCGGCTTCATGCATAAACCATGTGACAGCAAAGGTAAATGTCACACAAACACACACAAAAAAAAACCCGTCCGAGCATCAAACAGGTTATCGCTTCATCTCAGAACCCATAAATCAACCACGGAGACGCGCTTCAGGATCCACAGCAAAGCACGAACACCATTGTTGCTCCCGAACTATCCGACTACCTCAGATGTTTGCATCTGTTCAGGGCGGCTGCCGAGGTCGCCTCCGAGCGGCGGCCGGGCTGACACCGTTATCGCCCCGGCGCCGCGGAGTGGCACCTGTCACGCCGCGTTCAAAGAACCGTGAGTAACGCTGACAGACAGGTCGGCGTGGCGGACCTGAGGTAGCACCCGTGGGTCCCCCTCGGCCTTTCCTTTCTCCTGTTTCCTGGGCGGGAGTGAGATAAAAAGTAAAAATAAAACGCCGTTTTTGTTCTTTCACATGACAAACACCATTTTGTCACATCGGCTTTCACCTGAATTCAAATCTAAAATGTGTTTTCTATTTAAAAAAAGCGAGCGTTTCATATTTCTTTAATTATTATCGGACACTAAAACATTTAGAATTCAAAGTTTGAAGTTTCTGCATTTGACATTAGTATCAATCGATGTCACCCTAGCTCGACTCGCTTGGTCTGGAATTGTTCGATATCCAGCCGATCAGAGCAGCTCGTCTAATTTCAATATGTTTAATCATTCATCTTATTCTGAGGCAGAAACACAGCAGATTGTCACGTCATGTTGAAGCAGAGGAGGTTGTTTCTAGCTCGTCTGCGTGTCACCATTAAAGGAATTAGAGCGTCTTTAAACTGAACACTTTATTTTATTTATTTATCTATTTCTGCGTCGGACGTCGGGGTCACGGCGGCGGAATAAGCACCTCCTTATTGAAGCAGACAAGAGCAATGATCGATGCCAATCGCGTAATCAGGCTTTTATTTGAAGGGGGTCGTTGATTCTCAGTCCATCAAGGTTAAGAGTGCGGCACTTGTCACGCCGTGATTTATTATTGCCAGGAGCAGACGAACCGACGTCGCATGCCAGCGGTGGGAGGAGGAGGAGGTGGAGGAGGAGGGAGAGCGCCGAGACCCGAGAAAGTCCCGCCGATTGTGTTAATAAGTCCAGACGTTACGTGTGAGGCGCATTTTGGAAATTACCCTTGAAAAATTAGCGTGTCACGATCGATCGTCATCAAGCGATGCAAGGGGGCGGGGCCTGGCCTTATTTAAACGGTATTCATCATCATCATCGCATGCAGGGAGGATTGTTATGCAGATGTCTTCAGTGGGAACGAGTTATTTCACCCTCTCTTTGTTTTTGACCGCTCAACTGTGAGTGTGAGTGTGAGTGTGTGTGTGTGTGTGGTGTGTGCTGTAAATAACTCTGACGGGTTATATTCATGCTTTAACGTAAACATTTTTGTAAACTCTCTGAAATCTCTCTGAAAATGAAACCGAATAATTCAAATTAAGGTTCAGATTTGACTGAAAACGCTCCCACACACACACGAAAATGACATTTAGCGTGTGTGCTCTCATTTGACTGCAGCTTCGTCATCCTCAGCGCGAACGAGAGCGGCGTCCTAAAGCTCCAGATGTGGGATGTAAATCCGTCCGGTTGTGAAGGAGACGCCGCCGTGACTGATGCCTATTTACAAACAGAAGTACGGCGGGACACTCCCGCCTGTCCGCGAGAACACAGCGGCGTATGCGAGACGGATGGAGCGGAAACTGCATTTTTCATCCCGTTCCCCTCTGTTTGCGCTCCCCTTACACACACTACACAACGGGGAACACATGTAATGCATCACGCCGTGATTTCTGACAGCGAGGTGGAGGTAATAACTTCAGGACGCCCGCTCCCCTTCTTTTCCTTCCTCCGCCTCCTCGCTCAAACTCAGCGGCTAGACGCTCTTATGTCAGCCATCGATCTGGTGGCTGGAGACAACTCATTTCACCGCCGTGACACGCCATGATGGAGCGCCGTGCCCTGAACCCCTCGACTTATTCCCGGCCCCCGCGCTCCAGCACGCCTCCGTCGGAGAGGCAGTGTGTCGGACGCTTGGCGAGTCTATTGATCGGCCACGGGTGGACGGCGAGGGAGGCGCTGACGCCATTCTCTTCTGGCGGGTTTCTTCATTTCTGCGGGCCTCGTCACGCGGCCACAGAACCTGTCACCATGTTTCCCCGACACGCCGGCTGTGTGACTCTGCTGAGGATTAAACTTCAAAACACCCGACGTCTCATTTCAGCTCAGCTCCAGACAAAACCGTGTATTAGTTTATATCATTTAATCCTCGATTTCATGCAGTTTCAGTCAGTGAAACTGCCGATAGTTTGTTTGTTTTAACGTATCATGATGGAGCTTTAAAAAGACATTTAAAATTGCTGTGAAACACTTTCTAAGACGACTACGGTCACCGTGTTTATTGCATGTTATTCCCCTAAATTAAAGGCTTCTGATAATCTGTTCGCGACTCTTTCATTACCTCCACAGAGGAGGTTATATTTCCAACAGTACCCGCTGGTTTGTCGGTTTGTCAGCAGGACTGCACAAAAACTACAGAGGCGATTTCCACCAAACTTGGACAGAAGATGGGTCTCAGCCCAGAACAGACCCCGGTAACATTTCATGCAGATCCAGGAACCAGAAAATACACAGATCTCAGCGCCATTCTAGTTTTGTTATCAGCCCAAGGAACAGAAGCAGTGAACAAAACAACAAACAACGTCCTCTTTTAATAAAAAGATAAACTTGCTCTTGTTTTTTTTTTGTCTTTCAGATTCTTTGGACTAATCCTTTCCATATTTCATTGTTTCTAACATTAGCATTCCATGAATTTTCTCTTTAGAAAGCCTGCATAAGAAGTGTTTGCAGAAACATGCGTTCAGTCCTCGGGCACTCGTCTCTCAGCTCACGTCTGACCTTAAAGATGGCGGACGACGAAACAGACAGTCAGAATTAACCGTTTGAAGAGGTTAACCAGGAGAAAGGGTTTCTTCTTAAATGAAGGAATTGAACCTTCTAAACCTGGAGACTGAAACGGCGAACGCTAACATAATTACTGCCTTGCTCTTACCCATGATTCCACTTGTGTGGCGGCGTTAGCGCCCTGCCTCTGTCAGTTTGTTGTGTTTGGTGTCGCCGCCCCGAGGCTGCGCAGGTCATCCTGATTTCTGCGCAAGTGTTGAACCTAACACCTGACCCCGAGGCTCCACCGCCGAGATCCAAACCCGACGTGACACATGACTACAAACGGGCATAAACACACACACACACACACACACACTTCCTTCTTCTTGTCTTCTGCTGAATATTGCTTAAAAAAAACCTTTAGCTACATATTTATGGTGTCAGACGGAGAACACGTGTAAGGTACGAATAAAGAAACCAAGTGCTGATTTTGTGCTCATTATGATGAATGTGTGTGTGTGTGTGTGTGTGTGTGAAGGCTAGACTCAAGTCAAGGGCAGTAATGCAAATTGTCCTGTCACTTCATTTATTGTGGGATGGGTGGATGTGTGTGTGTGTTTGTGTGTGTTGTTGAGGAGATTCGGTCTGATTCCCCCTCACCTCACACACACACACACACACACACACACACACACACACACACACACACACACACGCACACACACTTTCCTCGGTAGAACCTCGGGGCTAAGCTGAGCCTCAACCTGAACTTGGGAGTTCATTTTGTTTCTCTACGTCTGGAGCAAGAAGAAATAGCCTTGGGATATTTCAAGCATTTCTTTTTTTTCTTTTTTTTGTCTTCCTTCCTGCCCGCCTGCCTGTTCACTTAATGTTTCAGTAAAATAAAATAAAAAAAACCTCTGGAATTACAGGCAAGAAAGGTAATTCGGCAGCGAGGAAAGCTTTATTTTTCCAGCGCTCCCAATTGTTCTGACAGCCAACCTTGCTCGTGAGATCTTTTCCTTTTGGCGTGTTTCCTTTTTTTGTGTGTTTTTGTGTGTGTGTGTGGAAGACGTGTGGAAAAGGGGCGGCTAATAAATCAGACGAGGTGAAAAAAAAAGGATGAAAATCATGAAAATAAAGAGCACAAAAAAAGGTTACGGGGAAGCTCGAATCTGTGCAGCACTGCGGGCGCCGCAGACAGCAGCGCATCCACCGGATCTCCCCGAACGCTTTAGCAATCCACCTCTCAATAATAATAATAATGATAATAAAAACGCACTGTTTACGTTCTTTCTCTTCAACCTCAGACGAGCCTGAAGGTTGAAGAGCTGCACATTTAAATCATTCCTTTTTTTTTTTTCCCAAATAGAGGGCCCACCACTTAAAAACCTCCATTACAGGTATGAAAAAAATAAAAAAGCGTTATCGTCGTCTTTGTGGCTCGCAGTGCTCTCTCTGCTACGTGTAGGAGCGTGGCCTCCGAGTATTAGCAGAGGCGGTTTAAGAGAAAAAGTTCATTAAATACCTCGGGGATTAGCTGCCAGAGTTGGCCTGGCGTCTCGGCTGGCAACGGTTAAACCTTTTGCACCTGCTTCACCCTGCGCTGACATCCCACTGCTGCTTTTTCCTCCCCCCCTCCTCCTCCCTCTCTGCGAGGCTGAAATCCAAACGAAGAGCCTCACAATCTTCACCTGAATGGGTAATGAAATCAGCCAATTTAGCCTGAAACATAAAGTTAAGGGTGGGGAGGAGGAGGAGGAGGAGGGCGCTCGGATGGATGGCATCGAAGCATGCACTCAGGAGTGGACTTCACGAGAGAGAGAGAGGGGGGAGAGCTGCACCCAAGCACGGCAGCGGTGGCTGGTGGTGGCATCGGCGGCGTGAGGTGGTGGTGGTGGGGGGAAGTTCCGGAGAGGTGGGCAAATCTGTAAGGCGCTGGAGCTGAGAGGGAGCTAGTCACCTCATCAGGCGTAGATTTTTACAGCCCCCGTTGCCCTAATCCTGACAAGCCGTCCGCCATTAGGGAAGCTGCCTCCCCTCCACCTCCACCACCTCCTCCTCCACCTCCTCCACCTCCACCACCTCCTCCACCTCCTCCCTCCTCTTCAACTTCTCTCCCTGCGTGTGTCTGGAGAGGGAATTTCATCTCGCCCGCTGAAGATGTCACGTGGAGGGAAGCGCTTTTATTTGATTAACGGCGACGATGACGACGACGACGACGAGAGGGAAGGAGGCCGAGGAGGCTGCGTGGAGGAGACACACACACACACTCAGATTTATACACACTGTTTCTGTTTGTTTTCTAAGTGGGATCCGGATCAATATTCCAACTCCAGGAGCCTTCAAAAGGCAGCCAAAAGTAGCCAAGTGAAAATAGTTGTTGTTTGGGAAAACAGCAATCGAAGAGCAGGAGCGTCGGATCCGGTTCAAAAACAGAAAAAGAAAGAAAGAAAGAAAGAAAGAAAGAAAGAAAGAAATACGATGATGGAAGCAGAGACGAGACACAAACACACAAACAATAGCAAGCGCAACAATCCATATTTGGGTCTTAATTAATTGCTTAATGCCAATAATATTGCCGTAATGCGATGCTAATTACGGGGTAATTATGTAAACGACGGTTAACTATGATGATCAGCGCTCAGATTAGCATTCAGATGGTTTGCAGTGGAGGGCCCACCTCTCGTAATTGCATTAAAAGACGTACACAACTTTGAAACGCAAGCAGAGGCAACCTTTGTGTGTGTGTGTGTGTGTGTGTGTAGCGGGTGGAGTAGAGGGAGGCAGGCCTTTGCACACACACACACACACACACACACTTTCCTCCACCTCTGTACTTTTTCTTCTTTTTTTTACAGGCAGAATCCTCGGAAACATCTGTTAAGTAGGAGCAAATGTCAGCTAATTATTTCACCAAAGCATGTTTTTAATTGATCAACAGGGGAACAGCTGTAGAGAGAGAGAGGGGTTCTCGCGTCACGGCGCTCGGCGAGTGAAGACGGAGGCGGCGGCGGCGGGGGACGATGAGGAGGTGGAGGTTTGATGAGGGGGTTCTCTGAGACAGGAGAGCGAAGAACCCCTCCGACCTCGTCCTCCCGGCGGCTGCGGCGGAAAAAAGGTTTGACCCGCCGCCGTAATTACTTTCTTACAGCGGCAACCTGTGAACGGTGTCTTGACAGCAGCGCTCGTGTTAAACCTCCATCAGACGGATATTAACAGGTTCATATTAAACTCAGACCTTTTTGTTTTAATTCCAACACGCTGTTAACAAAAGTCTGCTGCGGCTCAAATGGAATATTTCTGTTTTCTTCTCACCCTCTGACCTGAATAAAGGCACTCACACTGTTTACTCTGCCTTGAATTGTGAGAGTCCTGCTGTTTGTTTGCGAGGGATGAAGACAGACTCCTTTACCGAGCTCTCGGCCGCCCTCGAGGGACAGCGTGTACAGCGGTTAACCCAGATTCGGGTGTCTCTCCGGGCCGTCACTTCCTCCCTGATGCCCTACCTGGATGTGACAGGAATAGGAGCAGCGAAACAAACACACTGTTTGCCCTCTGAGGCCGATCACACTCCGCCGACCTGTCAGGAGCTGTTCACCGATGAGACAGGCTCACCTGGAAGTGGTCGCCGGAGTCTCCGTGTTTGTGTTTGTTCAGCCGGAGAGCGGCGGAACATATGTCGCGCGGTCGACACCTTTATCCAAAATGCCTCCCGGTGCCGGGAGGGCGGAGCTTCTGCTTCACCTGTTGAGCTACGCAGGGAAATGTGTGTTTAATCAGGTGAATTTCTAACTGCCACGAGCCTGTTTTTCTCCAGGAGCTGTGCAACATGTCAGCAGTCAGTGGAAACAGCTGTTGAAATTCTCCCGGGATCCGAAATCCGAGGCTGGAAACTGAGTTTTGGATGGAAATCTCAAGTCATTTGATCGTTATTACAAAATGGGTTTGCTAAATTTGTTGCTTCCTGTCTTGAAGTGGTTCTTTGTATGCAGGTCTTCCTTCTTCATGAGGATTTCCCGATTTCCCAGGGCGGGTTAATCTTCTGCAAATTGTCTCAAAGGAATGAAACAGATTTTTTTTTTTAGGAGCGAATCATCTCGCTTCCTTAAAAAAATCTGTTTCAAGCATCTATGTTACGACCTCGTGTTCTCGTTTGACGACCAAACGTGTCCAAAGTGCCAAAAATCTGAGTTTTTTATGGGTTCATCAATTAGCACCAGCTGCTGCGCTACATAAATAATAAGGTAATCACGCATAATGTTTGATTTGATCTCACGAGAGACAAAAAGACGAGAAGAAGAAGAAGAAGAAGAAGAAGAATCGATCTGTGGGGAAACAGAATGAAGGTTTCAACATATTTAGCGCTGTATTTTCCTTTTTCGCCACCACCTTTCCTCACATGTTGGCTTTCTGACTTCTCTGTGGTCAACTTCTCCTCCTCCGCTGCCAGGGGTGAAAAAGTAGAGAAGAAGAAGAAGCAGACGAAGAGCGAGAGGAGGGGAAGGAAGGAAAAAAAAAGAGAGAAGTCTTCCAACTGGCAGCAGTATGGACTGGGGGAAGCTCAAGCATGACTAAAAAGTACATTCACTGCTAGTCAGTGAATTTTGCTCCCTATTTGTCACTGCCACCTTGGAGAGCAGTAAGCATTAATAATACATGGGAGCTGGGGGAATCTATTAGAGGCTACCCTTGCGGAGAGGAATCAGACGGCGGCTGGGCGCTGGAGCTGTTAGGAAGGGGAGAGTGCGAGGGTCAGGCTGGGAAGACGGAGGGATCGCTCCGACCATGCCCCTCTTATTTATTGAAGGGATTTTTTTTTTTTAGGGCGGGGGTGTCAGGTGTGGCTCCCGCGATGCATCATCGGAGAGCCGAGGAAGTGAGAGGAAGAGAGAGTGCCGTGGTGAGAGGAACCTCAGGACACTGCTGTAATTGAGTTCATTGATCAAATAGCAGAGAAGGAAGAGGGACGTGGAAATAAAATAAGAAACAGTGGACACGCTGTTAGCTAACAGTGCGCTCAAGCGGCTCAGAGCCGGAGAAGTCTGCTCGACCTGGGAAGTACGAGCTGATTTTAACCTGTGCAGCGTTATTCTAACCAATTAACACCGCTGAAGGCTGCTGGTCGGCTGTCACCTTACCCAGCTGCTTTACCACTGAGCTTCTTTAGCAGAAAACATCACTTTGTAGTGCATTGACAGAGACAGAGAGAGGTGAAATAATCAATTTAAGATGCACTGTGCAAGATTTAAGGGTCATAATTAAGTATTCATGAGTGTATAATCACCTGAGACGAAGCATAGTTGTGTTTTTGTTGCCTTAAAGTGGCGAAAATGTAAGAATTTAAGATGAAAATATGCAGAAATGACGATATGAAGAAATAGAAGCTACTGAAGCTAGCATGCTAACTAGCTATCCACACATCCTACTCACGCCCTCTTGGTTTCTGAGCTCTCAGTCCGAGCTGCTAGCTGCAAGGCTAGCTGAGCTAACAGCTGCTACAGCTAGCAGTTATCCTGGTGATACACTGCCCCCAGCTGCTTTATAACTGAGCTTCTTTAGCAGAAAACATCACTTTGTAGTGCATTGACAGAGACAGAGAGAGGTGAAATAATCTATTTAAGGTGCACTGTGCAAGATTTAGGGGTCATAATTAAGTATTCATGAGTGTATAATCACCTGAGACGAAGCATAGTTGTGTTTTTGTTGCCTTAAAGTGGCAAAAATGTACGAATCTGAGATGAAAATATGCAGAAATGAGCTAAAATGATCAACACAATGTGAAGAAGTAGCAGCTACTGAAGCTAGCATGCTAACCAGCGAGCCAAAACATCCTACTCACGCCCTCCTGGTTTCTGAGCTCCCAGTCCGAGCTGCTAGCTGCGAGGCTAACTGAGCTAACAGCAGCTATCCTGGTGATACACTGCCCCCTGTTTGTTTAGAGCAGGAACTTGACAGGTGGCCAGTTATTACATAGTGCACCTTTAAAATGAGCCGTGTACAGACAAACCAGACGTCCCTTTGAGTTTTTCTAGCAGCCACCATATGGGAGGGGTGAGACGAGGGGTGTTCAGCTGGTCGCAATCTGCAACCTCACTGCTACGTGCCACAGAAATCCTACACGCCGGAGCTTTGCCAAGAGCTGATTTGTCGATTGTGATCGCGAAAGGAGTGAAATCAAATTAATTTTCTCTCATCAGTTTTTTTTTTAAATATCCTAAAGAAAGACTTCGACAATCTATATTGTGTTACGGACAAGATTCCCTTGTTTTCAGTTGTAATTCTTCAACATTCAGACGGTTTTAATTCGACATGAACGAGGAGACCTGATGCCTTTTCTCTGTGTCGCCACACTCTCGTACCCCCCTCCTCTATTTTGGCCAGGTCTGAGCACTTTGTGGAGGTGGGAGGGCGCAAAAAGGAGAAAAAAAAAAAAAAGAGAAGGAGACGGGAGAAAGAAAAAAAAAGTGGACCATTTGTTGCTTCAGATGTGCTGCTAATCCTTTGATCGAACCTCTTATGCTCTTCAAACTTGCGACCGGGGCCAAGCTACTAATGAAATTCTGAGGCCGGCAGATAGGCCTCGAGCCGGAGCGTGACAGAGTCCATCTGGTGTGCTAAAGTCCCCCTCTGCTCTCAAACACACTGCTCAATGCAAACTCTATGGGAACACTTTGAAGTGGGCTTTTTTTTTTTCCTTCTTCTTCTTCTTTTGCAGTGTTTAAGCTGCAGCGCTGGGGCCAGATCCGCTCTCCGTCTACCTGAAATGAGATGCCACATTAACCAGGATTATTTTAATATTAATAAGTCATTAGCGCAATCGTTTTGGGGTCGCATTGCAATAATAAGAGAAAGAAAAAAAAAAAAAAAACTAGCAGCCTGTCCAACAGTCTTCCGACGCCACCTGTTCAGATTTGGAGGGGTGGAAGAGACGTGCTGGACGGGTTTTTACGGCACGTGAACAGGAGGAGGGCGCTGTTCTCGTCCAGGGCAAGAAAAAAAAAAGATTTTTGAAGAGCTGCTGGCGACAACAGACGGTGGCAGGAGTGAAAGTCTTTCCAACGTGGCTGTCCTGTTCAAGAGAGGACGAGGAGCGAGAACGACGGGGAACGTGTTAGAGTGAGTCATCTTTCGGAGAACGTAGGATAGATCCACATCAGATAGATCAGAGACGGACATCCACAGAGACGTGACATCCTGACTGAGGTCCAGTGGCGGTTCTAGACCAGTTTTAATAGGGGGGCCGGGTTGGGGCCGGCTTTTTTGTTAGGTGGCACGTACAACTCGGAAAAAAAGACAAATCCCTCATTCAGACAAAACATTGTTTACAATTTCAACAATTTTGATTGGGTAGTAAACTGCTGAGACACTTTATTTCCGCCTTTCCCTTCAGCACAAAATCATTGCAAGAAATCTGTCATTGTATTATTGAGGCAGACTCCCTGTCAGGGGGGCCACAGGGGGGTCCGGGCTCAGAGTTACGGGGGCACTGGCCCCTGTTGCCCCCCCCTAGAACCGCCCCTGCTGAGGTTATCATGTGTTTCATATCGCCGTAAAGTCTTTGTTTCGAGTTTAAAGCCGCTATTCGCCGTCTCGCGTTGAATATCCTTCGGTTTCGACGCAATTTGAAGACACAAATTCACCACTTTTATAGACCAAACTCATAATTGATCAACAAAAACGACTAGCAGATTAATCGGTAACGATAACCTCTAGTGCGTCCAGCTACGTTCACTGCCGAGCTAGCTAGCTACCTTCTGGTTTCACCCCGGCTAACCTGAACGCCGACAGGATAATTAAAATGCTGCGACTCTTCCTGGCTGTCGTTGGACCAAATGGATCAGATTCTGAAAGTTAAACGAGTCAACTATTTTACTTTCACTTTGTAAGCTGACGGGAAAGAGAACTTAGCAATTAGCTTTTTAGCCTGACACCACACTGGCATTGCTCAACCAGGAGATAAGCTAACATGCTAACACGTATTGCACAGCAGCACTTGGATAAAAAAGCAGCTTTCATTGTACTTTTTGTGTTTTTCTCACACACTGTGCTTCAACATCACATCGTACCTGTGAGGTTGCCGGCAGCCTCGCGATACAAACCTGCAGCGACCTGGATGCAGCGATGCCACCGACTCAAAGACAGAACTCTCTGATCTCCAGCCCGAATTAAGAATAACTTCTGGAGATCACACCGTGTGAACTTCATCCTCTAAAAGAGCGAGTCGCAACGAACCCGCTGAGCTTTTTCTTTTTTTTTAGTTTCCTCCCTTCATGCGACCTCTGAGCATCCAGAACCTGGACGCAACCGCGGCTTCTCTTTTTTCTTCCTCGTGCATTTCCACACTTGACGGACCTGTAGGAACTCTGATCTGACTGCTAGCTCGCGTTTGAAAACATGCCTGGTTGCACTGACCCGATCCATACTGCACACACACACACACACACACACACCTCTCCTCAGCGCCTGAGAGGATGAAGCACACACACACACACACACAAAGCCTTACATGCAAGGATGCGTGTCGATGCGTTTGCTAACACACAGAGAGAAGAATGCAGGGGAGGCACACACACACACACACACACACACACTTAACCATACAGTTTCTTATGCCTGTAGGAAAAAGACAAGGAACAGCAAACCACCTGCTGTGAACTACACATTCATTCTGTTTGTATTCTCTTCACTTTGCTGAACTTGCTCTATTGATGTGCTGTTTGTCGACTTTCTCACTTCTCAAACTTACTTCAAAAAGCAACGCTCTGTCTGCTCTCTCTCTCTCTCTCCCTCTCCCTCTCTCGCCCGGTTTGCTTTCCATTAACAAAGCGGTGCTCAACATGAGGAGCCCGACAGGAACGAAGGGGCCATTTTGGGGCAGTCTGGGGGTCACAGCAGGACGTTAAAAAACATATAACGTGTCCGTTTGAAATGCCGTTTCTTTTGTTGTTGAATGTCTGAACGGTGAACGTCCGCCGCCTCAAGCTGAGCGAGGAAAACATTAGTTGAAAAATGTGCAGAGAACAATAAATGTTTGAGGTCAGAGGTCGCGAGTCTGCAACACGCCTCCTCTGTCTGAATAATGAGGTGTCGTTTCGTTCAGAAAGTTATAAAAAGGTGTCCTCACAAAAGGGTCACATGTTTAGAGTCGCTACAGTACAGCTGATATTTATGCTTATTATTATTTATTTAAGTTAAAGCACAGGTTTTAAATTTTCTTCCCTGTCGAGATCTGGTGCCTGCATTACCCACAAAGCTCAGTAGGTGATTCAGGTGTGTTCTGAAGCCACACCCCCTTTTTTACTTTCATTTTCTCATGTGCGATCAATGAAGGCCTGTCCTCGTTTTTTGTTTTTTAAGGGATTGCACCGGACTTGTCGATGGTTGACGTATCAAAATTTGATATTTTGTTTTTGACAATCGATTAATCGGTTGAAGATTTTTTGTTTTGTCTTCTTGAGTGTGAATATCTTCCTGTTTTCTTTCCTATATGACAGTAAACGGACAGAACAAGACATCTGAGGACGTCACCTTGACCGTCAGGAGAACTGGGATCACCATTTTTCAATAACTACCTGATTAATCAACTGATTGGTCGACGGTGAACGTGACTCTCAGGCCAATCTGATTCTTTTTCTACAGACTCCTGCTTCCATTTTGTTCCTAATGCAGGAAAAGTAAAGAAGTTTTTAAATGAACACTTCTTCCATTACCTCTAAAATACAATGTGTTTTTTTTTTTTAAAGCATCACCAAACAACCACTTCCCCGCAGACAGGAAGCCATCACTGACGACACATTATGGCGGAGCACAATCACATCAGCCGGACTGAAGATGATACAGTACGCGCGTGGATATAAAGACATAAAGCCCCGAGGCTCACGCTAAATCTGGCCTCTCGCTGCTGGAAATTACAACAATAGTGTCACAGCTTGGTGGCTTCAGATATCATCTTGGTAGACCTGCGAGTGGTGTGTGTGTGTGTGTGTGTGTGTGTGCACCGCTGTTGAGGAAGCCGTCGTTTGAAAGCGATCAGACCATAAAGACTCAAACTCTGATCACAAAGAGCAACAAAAACACGTCTCGAGTGCACAGACTCGGTTGGTGCGTACTAACTTAGCTCGCCAAAATTCCTGCATGTTTTTCGTCGATATCTTCTCGATATGTTCTTGTATCAGAACCCTCGCTAGTGCTGGTTTGAGTACGGGGGAAAATGAAGGAAGGCGGATGCCCCCACTTTCACCTCACCTCTCCTTCCTCCCCCCCGGTTGCTGCTGCTGAAGGAGGCGGCAGTGGCCCGAGCCAAGACGGAGTTCACCTAGGGCTGGGATTTAATGAAGGGGGGTAACTGTCTGCAGTCGGATGGTTGTGGGGGTTTAGGGAAGTAACGCGAGGGCTGTTCTGGGGCGGCGGGGGGTGTATTGTTTGTCTTTGTGGAGGAAGAGGGGGGAACGTCTGGCTCCAAACCACCTGAAGTGGCCTGATTCCATGTCGCCTCCGTCTACTGGAGGATACAATTCGAGGGGATGAACGCCAAACAGGAAGTGAGGACAGTTTGGCGTCTTCGGCGGATGGCGTTGTAAGTTTCTGGCAAAGGTTTTGGGTGAAGACTGGAGTTGAAGAAATGGGGACAGTTCACTCCAAAATCAAAACAAGACTTGTTTCCTCTGTTGAGTTTTGGAGATATCTTGCCGTGGAGATGTCTGCTGTGGTCATTTTATCTAATTTTTTTTTAGTTTTGACACACGTTTTGGGTTTACGATGAAGGTTGAGAATAAAAATGCTGTGGTAAACTCTGGGTTCATGTCGGTCTACGAACATAATGATACAACATGTCTTAAAATGACAAATCGCATCTTTCCTCTTCTCTGCTGTGCTACGTATCCATCTAGATTAGTAGATGCGACACTTCTTTGTACGCCGTGATACGCTTGGCAGAATAGAGGAAAGTCTGTGGATTATCTCCAGTAACCGGGTCATGATTTCTGGAAAGAGGCGCCGTCTAGTTGCATTATATTGGAGGGGAAGGCAGACGTCTCTCCGGCTGATATCTGCAAAGCACAACAACACCAAACAATCCAGATGTACGTCTGATCTGGTAAATATAAGCTAAATTATGTGCAGATATTGATGTATATTCCAAAACAAAATGTAAAGAGAAGGAGTGGACTGGCCTGTATGACGTCTTCACATCTACAAAAATGTGTGTGTGTGTGTAGGAAGTCGTTGAATAAATGTTATTTCTGAGAAACATCATTCAGAAGTACAAACCTCACATATCTGATCTCCCTATTGTTGAACTAAACGCATTATTTGTGCATAAAATACACAAGCAAACGTTTCCATTCTTGCATTCACTGCCGCTCGCCGGGCTTTCACGCAGAACAATCGGATGTGGCGGAAAAAAAACCCAAAACATTTCATTCACCTCTCAAAAAAAAAGTGAAAAGTATATTTAGGGGAGAAGTAAACTGAAAAGCGCTGACAGCGAGCTGTGAGGATAATCCAGAGGAAAGGCGACACTGTTTCTGGAAAGATACGTCGGTTTATAAACCGTCGCAGACAATATACATTCACCTCCGTCACATTGAGGTGGAGGCAGAAGTCCCGAAGGCGAACGGCTCGTAATCTGGACGAATAAAACCCCAAAACTACTGGAGGTAAAAGAGGAGAGAATATAGCAGGTTTTGATTTGTAATTTGGGTGAACCGAGCCTTTAGGCAACGGCGCTTCTTAAGGAGTAAATAGAAGCTTAAAATATAATCCACCTATATTCACACTGATGGTTGTTTAAGTGACGATTACCGCCTGGATTCACCCACCTTCTGATTCACCACTGCATCAGCGATTACCGCCGATTTCTATCTGCTGAGGGGGAAAGAAGAGAAAAAAAAAGGTGGGAGAGATATTTCTTTTTTTTTTTGACAAACAAAAAAGGCGGATAAACGGAGCAGAAGTGGGTTTTTAAAAGGTAATTGTCTGGAAACGTAAAAGTGTGTCTTTTTATCCCCCTAATCCTGTTAGATTCGGATGAAGATAGCAAGCGACGCTCTAATCTGTTCTAAGGTGTGGAAGAAGGGATAATGGAGATTGAAGGAGATATGAGCGCAGTAGATTTAAGGAACTCAGCTCTCCGTAGTGAAGAGGAAAGAGGGAACGCTCCCCACAGCAACCCAGTCACCGGGGTAAATGTTGGTGACGCAAACCAGGGATGTGTTCAAACTTTGTATTTCTTCAGTTTTATGTGGTGACAGTGTTGTGTTTACAATCTGGTTGGGTTTAGGATCAGGAAAAGATCGTCTTTGGACTCAAAATACCTTGTTTTGTTGCCACAAAGACAGCTGGAAATGTCCTGAAATCTCATCAGAAATGTCAGGATGTGACGCCACAAACAAAGTGGGAAATGTTCCAGTTGCTCTTCAAATTTATCTGGTTTTGTTGCCACAAACACAGCTAGAAATATCCCGACTTCTCATCAATAATACCAGGATTCCTGGCCACAAATACAGCTGTAAGTGTCCTGACGTCTTAACCTAAATATGACGATTTGTTGCCAGAAACACAGCTGGAAATGTCCTGAAGTCTCATCAAAATTGCCCAGATGTGACGCTACAAACAGGGCGGGAAATTCATATGATTTTGTTGCCACAAATACAGCTGGGAAATATCCTGACGTCTGTTCTTGGCACCCTGAACATGGCTGTGTCGTTAAAAATACTCAGTTAAGTTGCCATGAACAAAGCTGTCAATACCCCATGTCTTGTTAAAAAATACCCTCCTTTTGTCGCCCACAAAAAAGGCAAGAAATGTTGTGATTTCTCAACAAAAATATCCCATCTTGTAACCCAAAACTTGACTGGAAAATGTCCCGACATCTTATCAGAAATTCCAGGATTTCTGGCCACAGTCACGGCAAATACAGCTGTAAGTGTCCTGACGTCTCATCAGAAATAAAGTTTTGTCGCCACAAACACACCTGGAAATGTCCTGAAGTCTCATCAGAAATGTCCAGATGTGACACCACAAACAAGGCGGGAAACGATCCGATTGCTCTTCAAATTTATCTGGTTTTGTTGCCACAAATACAGCTGGAAATATCCTGACTTCTTATTAGAGATATCAGGTGGTTTCACACTTGCAAATGCTGAAACACAGTCTTGAACGGTGGTCTCTGGCTTGCCAGTTCTCTTTCCAAGCCTCCACTTCACATTAAAAACAAACTGTGACTCCAAAAGTTAATATACAAAAGATAAATTAGCCTCTCAAGACAGTCCATGGTTGAAAACTTAAACATAAGAGCCAAAAGTGACAACAGCTATATGAAGGAGTGAGCTTTATGTCGCTGTTGTGCTCTTTTCTTCCAGACATAAAGGATCCAGACATCTATAAAACTTCTCTTCACACCGCCCTCCTCACGCCACTTCACCAGGAAGTAATTGCCTTTTACTGTGTCAGGGCCGCAGACATTTCTGACACCGCTACCATTGCTCGTCACCTCGCGGGACGACTCGTCGCCGTCGCTGTTTACCACTTTGACAAGTTACATTATTCTTCCGACACGGCGCTGTCGCGTCTCCCCGGCTCGAACCAAATCCGGGCGACGCCCCGACGTTTCCCATCTCGGCCCAACAAAAAGATATCGCTTTCTTTTCCAGGGACGTGAAGTGTTGGCTGGACAGAAGTCGACACGTGTAGACGCACAAACACGTCATAACAAAAAGAGAAGGCTGCTCATCTGATGCTGTGGACTCTCTTTTTACTTCTCTGACACACGACTGCTTGCAGAACAGCAGCAGCGGGATAAAAGCATCAGTATGGATTTCACCCCACCCATCAGTCTACTGTATATTATTGTACAGTGTTACCGTAGATGCATATCCGTCACAGCGCCGGAGAATTAAGCGCAGCCTCCCGAGACGAGGGGGTTTATCGTTGCGAGTGTAAACACGCCGGGCAAAGGGAGGAAGGTGTAACGGAGAGGATGTTGTGGATGTAAGATGCAGGTCGCAGATAAAAAGCTCCTAATCACAACAAATGACCCCTTATTATTACAGATGTCGAGGATAATATGTTTAAACGTGGGAGAGAGCCCGAGGGGGAGAGGGGCTCCACGGTGGTTTATTTTCCTCAGCAACAGGAAAAAGAAAAAGGAAAATACCAGCTTATGTGTGGAGATCGCACCCACGCCATTCCCAGGTTACCCCCAGATCCACCGCCGCCAAGGTGCTCTTTGAAGTTTCACCGTCCGCCACCACGAGGCGAAACGCTCGGCTTCAAAGCTGCACTCATCTAGTGTTTTTTAATATATAATCCAATATCATTGCGCTGTTTACACCTGATTTATGACAACATTTAACAGTTTGAGGTAATCATGACCTGTTTCAGGGGCTGTTTTGAGCTTCAGTGAGTGAGTTTTAGAGGAAAGGGGATGTTAAATCTGCGACGTCGATCACATGGGGTCAGTCCACATCAATCCCCAGGACATGCAGACCCTATCAAGGGCAGGGGGGTTACAAAATGAAAGAATAGATGAAAAGTGTTAAATATAACAGTTGATTACGCTAGAGGGAAAATTATCCTGCTTTGTTTTCTGAGAATTAAAGGGATTTGTCATTTTCATTCTTAAAAATGAAATAAGAATGCAGGAACAGTCCCTGAATCTCAAACGATATAAAAGTGTAGAACAACCTGAAGCCTGTGTTGGTTTTTTCGATATCATCCCTATTTTTTTTAGGGTTTCAGGTTTTGGAAATGTTGTTGCACGACTTGTATATTGAGTGAAAACGAGTCCACATGAGTAAAAATGTAAAAAATCTGCAAAGAATATCCAAAAACTGTTGAGTTTTGACTGTAAATGGCTCAGAGTTGTGATGCAAAGGCTCCTGCACAGCGCTAGAAAAAAGCATTAACCTACTGAACCCTGATTTTATCTTTACATTTAGAAACAGTAAGATGTTTCATGTTACATTCTTGGTCTGTATTTGCTCGTTCCAACAAGGAAACGATGCTACGTTTCACTTAATGTAAAGTTAAAGACGTCTGGTGCGTCATGTCAGACATTTTCTCACAGTTCAACGTTGAATGTTTCATATTTCTGATTGTTGGGATCTTGTTCCGAAATGGAATGAACTCTCCAGCAGGGTTACCATCCACTCTTGTAAGAGTGTTATGTTTACTTTCTTATTTTTCATCTCCATCGTCGCTGCTTCGCTTCTCGCTGTTCTGTCGTTTCTGTAAACCATGCAACGCGCCGTAGTGGAATATTAATCACGTACGTGCTTTTATACATGCGCTACTCCTGATGCTGTATGGGCTTCCTGTGTTCTTGAGGGGGTATCAGCTTGGAGGGTCAACACTGGAGGTGGGGGGGTCACGGAAGAGGACACCGCTAGTCCAGGTTTTAGATGGCTACAGTTTCAACTGGGCAGAGGCTTTGTAGCGTGGGATATGAAGCCTGACTCTAAAGCCGTAGGAAAATAAACCCAAACAGGGAGGAAATGTTGGCTTATCTGAGCTCAGGAACACAGCAAAGGGAAGAGATTTTTTTTTTTACATGTACAATCCTCTCCCACCCTCCTACACTCCTATCCAACTCCCAGAGGCAATTCCAGCCGCACGTTATCGTTCTTTTTAAGCCGTAAAAATATCTAATACGCCTCTCCTGTATTTAAGTGAAGCTTACCTTATTACATTATTGTGTCACATGTTTCGCTGCCCTACAAAGAGTGTGGAGCAGCGCGGACGGTGGAAACCGAGCCGATCTCCTGCTGCAACAGGAAGTCGCCGTGGTCCAGGAAAGGATTATTTATCATTTAGTCGTATTTATGAGCATAATTTGTTTCTGCGGTGGAGTCTAAACTGTACTGCTGACCTCTTGATCTTATTCCTGTTTGTCTTTCTCTCTCCTTGTAGGAGGGAATGAGCCGTCCTGGAGGTTCGCTCACATCGAGGCTCGATTACCAGCCAGGCAAAATGGGCAATCACCCCGCGGGCCCCCAGAGGTCCCGGGGCCCTGAAAGCTCTGAGGTGACTGTATGTCAAGTGGTTTGTGCAAATTTAATTGAGTTTGTTTGTGAGTATGCATCACTAAAGCACGATATCAGCATCAGATGATTGCAGCCTCTTTTTTTCCTTGCTATGTGCTAATTATCCCTGTGTCCAAGTATAACTCTACTCTACTTACATTTTTTCAAATCTGTGCAATGTTATGTTGCATCTCTAGGAGCAGAATCCACCTTCTGCCATGGTCAAAGAAAAACATTTAAAGCTATTATCTTACAAGCAATCACTCTGCTTTCCTGGCAGCACCTGAGACTTTGACTAATAGCTGGATCAATCTTTACAATCCAACGCAAACTTTAGACACGACTTGGAGGTAAACTAGCCCGCTCAGCTTACTGAAACCTTTGGCTCAGCCATTAGCGTTACGCTAGCAAGATTCAAAGTCAACAGCGTTGTGTACGGTTAGGAAACAGTAATGCAACATCTGATCAACACATCTATTTCAGGATTAACTAACTATTTCTGGAGGTCCGACCCAGTTCTGGTTTAAGGCCAGAAACTTGCTCATCCCTGCAGGGTAGCCAAGAAAACTCAAAAATGCTGCAGAGAGGGTAACGATATTTTCACCCTGGGGGGCTGCTAGCATGCTAATCCCTGACATGTTTAAACGGTAAAGCCTCGAGGACACAGGAACAGGTTTGGGACAATCACTGCTTGTTTTTGGATTATCGCCATTTCATCTCTGACGAATTCTATTTTTTGGAGAAAAAAACAGCGAGGAACACTTGCTTTCAATTATGCTTTTAATTAAATTTGTCTGTGGTGACCTTAGTTACTTTTATAAATACATGACTTCAGACCTCGGCGCTGCCCAGGACAACACGAGTGTTCTGCTGAGCAGCTCCAACTAAAATTTGGGGTTAGGTGCGTTGCCTGAAGGCATCTGAAACGTATTGTGAGGGGGCATTACTCAGTCACTTTTTCCCCCCAAGGACTGTTTTTCTAACTGGCAAAATCTGAAGACTTTTATTAAAATGGGCAGCTTCCAGGTGTGAATATGGAGCAGTGTATTCTTAACGCTCAGCAGAAGTTTTCATTAACGTTTGAAAAGAGATTTAAGGGCGGCTCGACTCCATTCTGCCGCCATAACGACTCACAAAATGGTATTTCTCAAGTGCTTCATACCAGATTGCCACCTCAGTGTAACACCAATTCCCTTCCAAATCTTCGGGAGTCGCCCCTGGCCACAGCTGCCAGGCTTTTCTCACAGCTGTAGAGCTACCGCATCCATCTTTTCCCGGGGAAGTCGATTCCTCTGCGGCTCTGCTCTTGTCAGCCAGAGTAAACAGGCTTTTGATAAATGGAAGTCAAGGTGTGCAGTCACCTGGAGCCACCGTTCAAAGTCTGCCGCCAGAGTATGTGTCCTGGTTGTGTTTTCACAGCTGCGAGGCGCCTTTTTTTTTCCTACTCCGTTACAATTTCTCCCTCCAGCTTCCAAAGACACCTTCAGGAACTCCGCTCGCTCAGACCTGGAGTATCTCACGAGGCCCGGACCGCGGTAGAAACCAGAGACGTGCATTTATAACGATCAGAGCCAGAAACGAGCGAAAAACTAACAAACGTAATACGTCCTGAGCGTCTTCGCCGAGGTGGGCCAATCATCTCAAATCGGCCTCCCGTTTGGTTCATGTGTAGCTCTACATGTGTGTTTTGTACGTGTGAAAAATCACAAATGCTGGAAGCTGACTTTGTATCCTCTCAGAGGAGCTGGGATAAAACAAAAAAAAAAGCCAGGATGCAACAAATGGAAGTTTTGAAAGAGACTTTACCCCTCAGTGTACAAAAAGAAACAGATGAAACGGGAAACTCACTGATCTTAATTGGCACCGTTGCTTCTCAGGTCCAGTAACAAAAGAGACTAATAAGACAGATCATAAGGAGGAACGAGATAAGTCATATCGTCCATTCCTTCATTTACACATGAATGCATGTTTATGCAAAGGGGATTTAAGACAGGGCTCCTTCTTCAGAAGACTTAACCCTTAAAACGAGGTAGAACGAGGTATTTAAAGCTGAAAAAGATAGAAATGGCCATTAAAGAACTAGTAGCGGATTGACGGACTTAATTTAAACCTAAACTTAGCAACGCCTTTGGTTTTTGGAGGATATGCAAGGCCCCATGTGATAAATATACTTTAAACGGCAGCGTGAAGTCACGTCACAGGTGCTGAACGCTGTCCTAACCTGCCGAATGTTACACCAGGTCTCGATATAAAAAAAACCTTGCATATTCAAACCCCCCGTTAGGTTCAGCTCCCCGACACCAGAACTCTGGTAACTGTATGATTGCAATACTCCGAGCGAGAGCAGCTCCGTGATTAAAAAAGAGCACTTGACCATCGAGGAGCACAATAGGGGCCTGACCTTCCCGAGTCCACAAGTGGGCCGCCGGCAGCCCCCGGGAGCTCCTCGCGACGATGACGGATCTCATTTCAAGACATCGTGATTAAGTGCAGGCAGAGGCCTCAACAGCCTCTGCACATCCTCAAGAATTCAATGACCTGCAAGATTCTGAGGAGAATCTGATTATAATAACACACTATTTGCCTCCACGCTCTCATTTGCATACATGTAATTTCTTATTTTTTTGGGACACCCTTCTTTTGAGGAAGTTTATCATTTTTTTCTGTTGGCTCTCCACTTCAAAGACGTGTCAGGGGTTGAGGTCAGTGTCGCTCGAGTGCCTCGTTATCGAAGGAGATTTCAGTTTGTTACAACTTCAGTCTAATTTTTGTCATTTTCGGTCATGATAGCATTGTAACCCAACAAAGACATGGGAGGGGACGTCCCACACTCTTTCTGCTATGATATGTTGAATCTTTATAAATCTATGTGCTGCAACCTTTGGTTTATTTTGGTTTACTTTTAGATTTCACACTGTGAAATATCCTGATATCCCATTAAGAATATCACTTTTTGTTGCCACAAGCACAGCTGAAAATGTCCTGACATCTCATCCAAAATATCTTCTTCTGTTGTCGCAAAAATGTCTTGAAATGTCCTGATGTCTCGTCAACAATGTCCAGTTTTGTTGCCACAAGCACAGCTGGAAAATGTCCTGACATCTCATGAGAAATATCCGCTTCTGTTGCCGCAAAAATGTCTTGAAAAGTCCTGATGTCTCGTCAAGATTATCTCGTTTATTTACCACAAGCACGGCTTGAAAATGTCCTGACATCTAGTCAAATATATCTGAGTCTGTGGCCACAAAGATGTCTGGAAATGTCCCGATGTCTTGTCAAATTATCCCGATTTGTTGCCACAAGCACGGCTGGAAATGTCCTGACATTTCGTCAAAAATATCTCTTTTGTCGCCACAAAGATGTCTAGAAATGTCCTGATGTCTCGTCAATGATATTCAGTTGTGTTACCACAAGTATGGCTGGAAAATGCCCTGACATGGCATGAGAAATATCTGCTTCTGTTGGCGTAAAGATGTCTTGAAATGTCCTGATGTCTCGTCAAGATAATCCTGTTTATTTACCACAAGCACGACTAGAAAATGTCCTGACATCTAGTCAAAAATATCCTGATTTGTTGCCACAAAGATGTCTTGAAATGTCCTGATGTCTCGTCAATGAAATTCAGCTGTGTTGCCACAAGTACGGCTGGAAAATGTCCTGACATCTCATGAGAAATATCTGCTTCTTTTGGCGCAAAGACGTCTTGAAATGTCCTGATGTCTCATCAAGATTATCCTGTTTATTTACCACAAGCACGACTAGAAAATGTCCTGACATCTAGTCAAAAATATCTGCGTCTGTGGCCACAAAGATGTCTGGAAATGTCCTGATGTCTCGTCAAAACTATCCCGGTTTTTGGCCACAAGCACGGCTGGAAATGTCTTGATATCTCGTCAAAAATAGTTTTTTTCATGTCCATCTGTAACCACCAGACACTACCATTCTCTCAACCTCCTGACTGGGCTGAAACAAACCAAGACACAAGTTAATTCATCTAAACCAAACTTTATTTGGGGTTAAAACTAAAATAATCCGTCTCTGAAACTGGCTGTGTGAGTAATAACTCTGCCATTGTTCTGTGTTTTCTCATCTAAATAAATTTGGCTTACCCGGGGAGTTTATTTACAACCTGTCGGATCATCTGGCTGCATGTGCTTCCTGCCCAGTCTGACTTCTGTTTAGCAGTGTTGCGGCATTGCCAGATCTTGGTAATTAACTCGGTGATTAGACTGATATTATTACAGGAATAATGTCCAACACCGGGACCAGAAGAAAAAGAAGTCCCAGGTCGTCTGAACAGGAATTTCCCCTTTAATCATGGAGTACTACGGGGGCAGAGGGGAATTTTTTCCTGCTTCCTGTTTCTTTGCGTCGAGTGTGAGAGAGATCACTTGTACCTTTTGTATCTTTGCCTTGAATAACTTCAGCCCTCCCTCCCATCGACTCCCATCTGTAGTCAAAGTGAGGTCTGCTGTGAGTTATGTCAGATGGAGCGATTACCAGAGAGGGGGCCAGGAGGATAATGACTAACAGATGTAGGTCGCTTGCTCTTTTTCTCACACTTCCACTTTATCTCTCTTTCATGTCGTCTCAGCTTTTCCTCTAAAGTTTCACTCTCTCGCTCTCGTCTGTCTCACGATAATTTTCCACCTTTCCTCCATCGTTCCGCCTCTCTCCCGACTCTTCCTCTCTCTCGTTTCCTCACTTTCCCTCTCCATCTCCCTCTGGCCACCCACAGCTGTCCGGTACAAGGTGCTGGCGAACGCTCCCTGGAGCGGAGGTGCACTTGTTCCTTTCCCGCTGCTAAATAGCATGCATCAATCACGCAGGTGTCTTTCCACCGACGGCGGGAGGCCTCTTAACGCATTGCACATGCAGCCAGAGACGATCTATCAGCGGACAGGCGATGTTAATGCAGGACCGGAGCCAGGTTTTATGCATCTGCAGTCCACTCCGTCATTGTAATATCAGCGGAAAGATACAGCCGTGCATTCTTGTGGCGCTTTACGCTTTGAGTCGGGTTTGTTTGGCCAGGTGAGAACATGTGGATCCTTCTCCCGTTCCAAGCAAACTGCAGAGGCGTTTTGTTGGGAGTGAAAACAGTCTGAAACAACAGGAAGCAACCTGAAAACACAAGGGATTAAGCGTGTGAGGACACACACATGCAGAATGTTTTTCTTCTTGTGTTCCGCGCGAGGCTTAGATGAGATGGAAGCGAATACCAAAAGGATTTCTCTTCGGTAGATTGGTACAGGAGGTTGGAGAGGTTATCAGCAGTGGTGCAAAATGAAGGAGGTTTAAAGGGCAACTTATGTCGCCATGTTGATGTTGTTCCTGGGACATCATGATTATCGTTGCACGTCAACTACGGATTATTTTCACGTTTCTGATGCTGTTTTTGGGGTTTGGGTGACAAAACTACTTGGCTAGGCCGAGACAACCAAAACACTAGGTTAGGTTTAGAGAACAAAGATACTAAATTAGGGTTAAGGGAACTTACATACTTGGTGAAAAGCATGGGTTTCACAGTGTTAAACGTTTGAAGGGATTACTTCTTCCATTTCATTATTTTTCCCTGACTCACAGGGTAAGACATTACAAACAAATGGGATTGGCCTGTTTTAATGACCTGGAACAACATAAATTAACATTTTGCGCTGTAAATTAAGGTTTTTATACCAACTAAACCAGAGTTGTGATTGTTGGAAAAGGTTTTACAATGACTAGAATTAAAAAAAATTGGTGTTACTGGTTAAACAAAAAGCATCTTAGTCTTTAAGAAGAGGTCCATCTGTATAGGGATTCTTTCCATAATGTCATTAGAACATAAAGACACCAATCGCGACAAACAAGCTATTTTTAGTGGACGTAATTTGACAGCAGGACATTGCATACTGGACATATTTTAAAACATGTTGTCCCCATCTGTCGTTTAGACATCAACATGGGAAAATAACATCCAGGTTGAAAGTTACTGAAGATATCCTTTCAGGTGCTCCTGGAACTTCTCATGTGAAAGGCCCAAAATAAAAAACTTCCAAACAAACATTTGCTGCAAGTTAATTTGAATAAAAACTAAACTCGTCTGTATTTGTCCTCATCTGAAAAGTCATCTAACTGGCTTGGGCAACTTTACAAAAACACATAAAGCCCTTCACAAGCAGGGCAGGAAGCTCACCTTTTCCAAAACACTAACCGGTCATTTCCAGAGTTCACCAACCCCCTCCTGCTATTTCTCAAGCCAACTAGATTTCGAGCGGCCCGTCCAAATGATGGTTAGCGTTCTGCCAGAGCAGCTGGAATGGCTGGCAGAGCTGCCAGCTGCAGCCAAAATGTATAAGCATTTGGGTAATTTCCCAACGAGAGTCAGGTCATCCAACAGCATCAAATGTGACACTAACCTTAGTCAATCCAGGGAAAACAAAGTATCTGCAGTGGAGGGAATCACACTTTTCCATATTAACCATTACTTCTTGTATGTTTCCTTCACACGCTACGATAAGTAACTGAAAAATAACTCGTATTTTTGATAAAAAATTACAGTTCGGGGATGAAGAAATGCCATTTTTTTACTTGCAGAAATAAAGTGTTTACACTTTTGTTTTGGCTTCCAACACGGGCACAATTTCACGGCTAACTTCTTTCTAACTGCATATTACTTGCGAACAATAATTAGCATAAATTACATGATTATGTACATGTAAGTCTGTTTTCTGTTAGTATTGCTCGAGTGTTTCAATAGATTAATCATTTGAGGAAAAATGTCCCAAATGTTCTGCTATCAGCTCCTCAAAGGTAAATATTTCCTGGTTTCTTAAGTACGTTTGAGGACGTCATCTTGTCATATTTTTTAATATGATCACATCTTCTGTCTTCGTGTCCTTCGGCTGCCAGTCACAAACAGACCAACTGACTTTTTTCTGCATCTAAGGGGCCGATCAATTAATCATTAAGCAGACGGTCTTGGTAGTGGCTGCGTCATTGTGGTGCAAAAAAAAAGAGGATTTGCTGAAGCATGTTTAATATGTACATGAGAAATTACTTTTAAAATTTCATCACACGGGCCTTTTGAGTCTCACAGATGAAAAAGCATTGGTATTTTTTTTTATTCCCCTCCTCATCTTGGACCACATCCTCGGTGCCCTAAATTCGCTCGCCCCTCGCTGTTGAGTCGCAAGAAAGCTTCCTGCAAAAAAAAAAAAGTATCCGTGTGGAATCAGGAGCTCCGGCTCCTCAGATCTTTACGCTGATTTGCGGATCGAGGAGGACCCGAGTGAATCAGTTTACAGTAAGTGGGCTCCCCCGGCAGTGTCGCGCTTTCAAAGAACTCGCACCGTCGGTGATTATTATTTCATAGAAGCTGGACACTTGTGGTCGCGTGTCGCTGGAAATGAAAAGGTTCAAAGGATTGTTGTCATTAGTTGAACCTTATACGAAAAAGGTCTGAATTATTTGATCTGTTTCAGATTTAAATCCTGGTCTTTTTAGGACTGTATGATTAGAAAATAAGGGTGTTTAAGTGCCAACAAACATTTTTTCCTGTACGCTACAATCAAGAATTGTGTCGCAGTGAAGCTCAAGGCCTCAACTGTGGTGCTTCTTAAAAGTCAGAAATCAAAGTTCATTAAGTCAAGACGTTGCTTCCATCTCTGGCTGTAGCGTAACGTAGCGTTAACCATATTGTAAAAACCTGCTAACCACGCATGAACGCCCGCATTTAGCACTACCTCTTTTTGGAAACGTCTGCCACATCCAGAGAGCGGCAACCTTTTTTTTTTTTTCTTTTTGCCCTTTTGTCAAAGTGTGACAGAGCGCTGAATATGTCATGTAAATCAAGAAAAAGGTGTTTCCACCACAGCTTTGAATAGATACAAACCGTTTTGAGGAAGGTGTGATGTCCCACTGTACGCACTCCAGTTACCCAATATAAGGCTTGTGGTTTGGTAGACTTCCCATCTGTTGTGACATAAGAGGATACCTGGGGGCCTGCCTTATGCAAGTGCACCACAAACCACAGAGAAATTAGACTCTGACACAAATATTCAGCTTTGCAAAATTGAAAAAAAAAGGCAACAAAAACACACGAGGATGATTTTAAAGCAGCGGTTTACGTGCATCTCCTCAATCTGGACACTTTGACTCTTAATAGACAAAATCAACTGCAGCTCTGTGTTCATTTTCAAGTAATTTCCACTGCTGGATGAAAAAAAAAAAAGAAAAAGAAAGAGAGGAAGGAGGCAAGGTAACGACTTAATTTGCTAATAGGAATAATTATAGCGTGGCCAGAGGCTAGCTCCATTAGCAGAAACAAGAACAATTTGGCTCGTGTTTATCTTCTGCTAATTGTTGCAAGCAAATGGCAAATATTTTATTAACTCCAGGAACATACTTTATACCCGCAGAAGGAGTGACCTGAATTTGAAATGATCTCCTGAGTGCGAGCGAGCTCACGGAGACACAGAAACCGACTTCACTGTCGTTGACGTGATTCAAACCGGGGGAGCGTGTTGTCCTTTGCAGAGGCATTTTGAAGGGGAGGTGGTCCGTGAAGGTCGTCATTGGAAATTAGCACAGGATACAGAGACATTAAAGGAACAGTTCACCCAAAAGTTATAATTCAGCCGTTATCGAGTCATTCCCGTGCCGATGGGAACGGCGGGTGGAGTTTTGTCGTCCGCAGAACATTTCTGGAGCTTCACAGCAAAACAGGAAGACCTTAAATCACAAATTGATTAACAAAGACACAATTTACAGCCAGTGTGCAGCCGTGTTTATTTCAGACAGTAGAGGGAACATCGAGTTGCTGTGGTTTTGAAATCGTATAGGCCACACCCCTCCAACTTCTCAGTGAGGTAACTAACTCCTCCTCCCTCATTAACGTGATCAGCGTGAGGAGATAATGACTGAGTTTTCTTTCTTTCCTGGTTGAACTTATTCGTTCAGTTCTTGTAAGATCCACCAATCTATTATTAATACTGTTTTTATTTACGCAACTTCTTCAGGAAGATGCTTGAATCCAACTTATCCAAACACACACAAGTTGCAGATATTCCAGCTGATTACACATCTGTTCAGGTTGAAGGTATGCAGGAAACTCTCCGTGTACTAATAATCAAGATAAAGTTGTCCGTGATGGAGCCGTCAGTCAAGCCCGGTGCGTCTACGCCCACGCGGTTCTGATCGGGGGACTAATTGGGGCAACATAAGTGGAAACACCTGTGTCGGTCAGCGTCGAGACTTTAAATTCCCCGTCCTCACATAACTCAGTGCTGTAGATGTGTGTGTGCCTGTATGCTTGAATGCACCTGCTTTTGCATTGTGAGGCTGTGTGTATATGTTTATGTGCGGTGGAGCAGAGCCAGCGAGTGTCCCGGGTCCCTCCCTCATTAGGCGTGAATCAGGCTTGGCACCACTCGCCGTTGGAAAGCGAATGTTTTTGGTCCTTTTCCATTTCACTTTACCAACATTTTGCTTCCTCCCTCTTTTGCCTGAGTGGAGAAGGCAGGGGGAATCAGTGTCAGTCTAAACGCGGCGCTCCGATCGCGAATCGGCCTAATCAGAGTGATACAGACGAAGGCTGGCGCTCAGACGCTGGCAAATGTGGAAAAGGTCAGTCGTGGTTGCGGCGAGGGAGAGGACGGGGACAGATCTGAGCGGCTTTGACGGTTCACTGAAACATTGCTCAGAGCGCGGCGCCGTCATCAGTTTAACGATTCCTGCCTTTTCTCTCCTGCGCTGTAACGAGCACAGTTTGAGAGGTCGACTTGTGACTAAGCACCGAGCACGGCTCGGAGAAGTGTGCAAAAAATTCCTGCATGGATGCAAAGAATCGGAGCGGGGAGAAGGAAAAACCTCAACCTGAACACCTTCGGGAAGCCAAGTGAGGTAGAAAGTCTTGAACAATTGCGCGCCGAGCGTGCAACCCAGATAACTAGGCTGTTAAGCTTCTACCTTTACCCAGATGAAATGGACCTTGGTCACGGTTCAGCACCATCTCCCCTCTCGCTCCAGATGTTGTGCTTTTTGTACGTTGAGGCCATTATCTCCCCGGCTTGACGTGATCGTCTCGGCGCATGTTAAAGGCGCACATAATAAACCACTGGAGCACGAGTCGGTGAACAGACTAACGCGGCGTAATGGCCCCGGACACTTGTCAAGTCGCTTTTTGCTCACACGTAGCGGCTGCGGTTTGCCAAATGACCCACTGTTTTTTTTTTTTACATAACAAGTACACGGCGACCGCTTGCGTTCACACGTCGACTCTGTAAACGCTACAAAGTACTCCGACAGCCATCTTGACACGGGCCTTGACAGCGTGTCGGGGAAGGTGCGACACAGCCAGGTAGACGCGACAAGTCGCTCCGTGAGGTGCCACTTTTGACGGAGCTGCCACCGGTGTGAGTGAGAGGTCAACACCTCTGGAATAGACTTGTCAAATTAGGGAGTTTGCACTAGTTTACCGCTAACAGGCACTAATTAGTGACACCGAGCACACATCAGAGCAGTCGGGGAGCAGCTTGCCTGGAGGGTGTAACCTCTGAAACAAACCAGAGATTATTTGGTCAGGTTGCCGCCACCCTCAGGGGACTGAAACGCACCGAAAAGTCAATAGAGATGTCTGCAAGTTCAATTAAAGCTTTCCTTTTACCTGTTTATAACAAGATGATCATAAAAAACCGAACCCTTCGACGCGCCGCCTGGAAGCAATTTGCTCTTTTCCCTGCTGTGATATCCTGCGCGTTACGTGCCCGGATGCGTGTTCATTTCCCTTTTTTTATTTTATTTTTTGCCTTCCTCTCCTCAAACTGAGCGTGTTGTCACAGTTCATCTGACTCTATTTTCCATATTTTATAAATAGCCAGGAGAAAAGTATTAATTATCCTTGTACAATTTAATGCACCGAGTGCTTTAACCTTTCAGGTTTCCGTTAAACACCGACATAACAAGGCATATCCGTAGCGGCAAACGTGATTTATGACAGGAATACCTAATTCTTGTTTTTAAATAGGTTGGACGGCAATCTGCATACATTTAAATGCGCCTGCAAACACGCTCTCCCCCTCCTCCCTCCTGTCTCGGGGCCCTTGTTTAATATTCAGGGATGATTTTTTTGTCCACATACATTTTGGTCTGTGTCACCTTAGATTAAATTATTACCGTTTTGCAGCCTTTGCGGTGCCGGCCCGGGGCCCTTATTTACTAGAATCAATGAAACAGTAATGAAAATCCATTTTTCATAGTATCAGCCCCCGCTGTCTTTTATTTAGTTAGCTGTGTCTAAGCAAGCAATTCATTTTGTGTAAATGCCACCCTGAGAAAAAGGCATTAGCGCTGAAAGGGTTAACACCCCCCCACCCCCAAAAAAAAAAAAATTAAGACGCTCTGCTCGAGAATAACTTTATCCCCAAAACTGCCATGTGGGATTTGATTATTGTGGCCACGCTATAACACTATCACAAACAGAGGGATCTTCACAGAGTATCGATGACTCAGACGGCGTCGAACAAACAGATCTCCACGTGAGTGACTCCCGTATTTAACGGCTATAAAACGCACAGTCGCACGGACGGTTGAATTAGAGCGCAGCGTCGATGAAAACACGCCGCGGCAGCCTCGGGTTAACAAGCCGACTGCGGTGGAGGATTCGGTGCTTGAGATGTGATGGTTTGTTTTTTTTTTTTTTACTGGCGTGTTAAATACATCCGCAGCATAGCTCTCAGCCTGCATATGCAAAGCGAGGGTTGGTGGGCGGAGCCTGCGAGGCGGCGTTTCACCTTCTGGGACGCACCGAGGTAATATGACACACTCCCAATCGTGCATATTGAAATATCTCCATCTCAGGAGCGCGGCGGCGGCGGCGGCGGCTTTGGCTGCCGTACATATTTAAATGGGTTTGTTTATTGACTTTGGTCGGGGTCGAGCGCGTGCCAGCGGTAATGAAACAACAGCAGAACAGGAGTTGAGAGAATGTAAGAGCGCAAGGACAAGTGATTCAGAGGGATCGGCTAAGTGTGCGTTGTTTACGACAACAGCAGCCCTGTGTGTCGTTTGGAAACGAGCGACACAAACGCTGCATGCGAGAGTCGAGACGAATTAAACTGGCTGGGAAAAAAGTTTTACCTGCTAAATAAAAGTGGTGACATCTCATCAGGATAACTGGCAAATAACAATTATATCGTTTGAAGGCAGAATGAGGAGGAATTTCCAAAAAAAAACTGTCCATAATCCCCCACGAGCTGCTGAAAATCAGTGGCAGCGCCTGGATTTTTGCACCCTGGTGTGTTTTCTGTTTTGCTGTGTTCGGGACAGTTTTGGAGGTCAACCATTGGGCAGCGGGTCTGTAAACCTTCAGCCAATAACGGCGAGCAGGATGTGAGGACGAGCCTACAACAGCAGGGCGATCCGTCGGGATGGGAAGCAGGAGCTGGAGAGCTGCTTTCATTCCATCCGAGCTCACTAATTAGTTTTTTCTTATCAATACTTACAAAAAAATGACGTCACACTTGTGTCGATGCCGCTGGAAACACACAACATTCGGCGTGTTGTAATACATAGAAAAGCAAAGGAAGCATGGGTTGAATTTAACTCAGTTGTCGGATGAACAATTAACTTCGTTAATCACAAGAGAGAGAAGGATTTAAGACACAGACGAAGGAAATCTTGATGTTTTGTCTTCATGAAACTATTAAATACACCAAAGAAATAACTCAGGATGACAATAAGAACCTTTTCTCTGTTTCCTTTGTTTGTTTGCTGAATTAAACTCTGAATATAATCAGTAACATTTGCATGTTCTACCTGTAAATGAGCTATAAACGGCTCCTCCATGCATTCGTAATGCACGTGTGCAGTTTTAAGTGCGGCACGCGCCACAAAAGATCAAGAGTGTGAGCCGCGACACTAAAGGCTCACACACGCCCAGACGAGATGACTTCATAAGTGTGTGTGTGTGTGTGTGTGTGTGGAGGTGAAAGGAGGGAGGCCGCCGCCGCCGCTGCTGCGCGATGAAATAAAATTTAATAACTGAATAAAAATGTAAATAAAGATTTGCTTAAAATGAGTTGTCCGTGAGATAATTCTCTCCGCCCCTCTTGTCGCCCTCCTCCCCTCCATCCTTGAGCTAATACTGTGATGTGAAGGGTGGGTGGAGGACGGTGGGGGGGCGGGTGGGGTTATATGGAGCCTGTCCTGATGTGGCGTGTGACCTTTTGAAAGGCGCTCGGCGAGGGTTGATTAAAGACGTATTAAATTTGTTTAAATAAACCTCCTTGTAATGGCACATCATTTGTAAGAAGCTATTAGGGAAACGCCAGGGAAAAAAAAAAAAAAGAAAAAAATGCGACGGCGCTATTTGCATGAAAATGTTCCCCCGGCCGCTCAGATTGAGGATCGCTCCTGAATGAGCGCCGACGAAAGAAGGGGTGACACTTCTATAATTTCCCACCTTCGCCCCCACCTCCTCCGCCCCTCCCCTTGATGCCGTGACAAAAAGCTGATCAAACTTCCTGTGTTAAACCGCGGGACGGAGGCGGAGCCCGTGTCACATAAAAAAACATGTCCGCGTGACAGAGACGCCGCCCAGCGAGCCCACCTCGCCGCCTCCGTGCACCAGCTACACCTTTGACGGGAGTAATTAGGTGATGACAAAGACATTTAAATATCACAAAGTCCCAGCAGGTGGGAGGGCTGAGTGACAGGTGTTTGGGAATCTGCATACGTTGACTCGACTGTCCAAACAGAGCACACGGCTGCCATTTTAACCCCTCATGTACTGATTATCTCCTCCGAGGGAGATTTTGGGTTGTCAAAAGCATCTTTTTTTTCAACACTTTCTGACAGGATGCGTCGCAGCGCTTGGTGGTTTCCAATGAGGGAAATATTCAGACCAAACATTTTGAATTTATAAGTGACGATGCTGCAAAACAAGGCCTCTTTTTGTAAGCGTGACAGTGCTGGTTATTGGACATTTTCAGCCGAAAACAGATATTTTTTTAAGGAGAAGTCGAGCCGTCTCCAGCCGCGTTCGTGGCGACAAAACAGGATAATTTTAAGAGGAACTCAGGATGATTCCAGCGGCGCTTGTGGTGCCTAAACCAGATATTTTTCAAGGGAAGTCGAGCCATTTTCAGCCGTGTTCGTGGCGATAGAACAGGGTGGTTTTAAGGAGACGTCCGGACATTTCCAGCCTTGTTTTCGGCAATTTAAGGTGAATTCAGGGCATTTTCAGTCCATGACCAACAGAGATATTTTATGCATAAACCAGGATGTTTTCCAGCCATACCTGAGTGGTTTTTGTGCACAAACCTGAAGCCGCAACATAACGAATCACACTGCTTGAACTTGAACGTGATTTTGCAGAAACACTCCTACCTGACATCTATTCTGCCGACCGGGTTGAATAACAAGCTAGAAGCAGAGCCGCCATATTAAAAATCTAAACTTTAAAACCCCACAGAGAGAAATGTTAGAGAAGAAAGACGCCTTCAAAAGTCAGCGTCTCGAAAATTAGTTGTAACGAAGAGTCGAGTCTGTGAAAATCCAAAACTCGATGCGCTGTGACTTCCCACAAAGTGCCTCGAAAACAACTTCTCGGCTTGTTTGTTTCTGTCTTTCTTTCTGAGTCTCTCTCTCTGTCTCGGCCCAGGAGGGAGTTTAGCTCCAGTCGAGACAGGCGCAGGGAGAAACGCAGCGCTGTCAGCCCCCTCGGAGAGAAGTTCTAGGCCTCGGCCGAGCTGAAGTTCGCCGGGGAAAGGGATGGAGGGATGTTCAGCAGAGCGTGAGGCCGGAGCTAAAGCTGCTGACAGGCGAACAGCTCGGGGAGGAAAAGTTGAGATAATTAAAAAGAAATAGTTTTTTTGGGGGGGTGGGGAAGAATGGCTCGTTGATCAACTTAAGAAATGAAAACAGACGATGAAGACGCCCGCCGTAAACCTCCGTGATGTCACTGAGACAGAGCGATGGGTGAAAGCTAGCTGGTTAGCATCTTTTTTACTGTGGAAGTGTGAGAGGCGCAAATATGACGCTGATTTTAAGGATCTGAATCTTGAATTTTAGATACTTCTTCAAGTCTGTGTAGGTTTCATCTAGTCTGGCTCCAACAGGTCCTTGAAATCCTTGAAAGCTTGTGAATTCAAGAGAAAAATGCAAGTTTTCTTTAAAATAGACTAAAAATGGTTCATTTAAAGTCAAGTTTTTGGATTGTTGGCCTGTTAAGTTGTTAGTTTGTGTTGTTAAACTGATGCTAATGAAATAAAGGAGTTTGCACTTCAACTGGTTAGTATCTTATCGAACACTTAACTTGTATAATATTGTGTTATTACTCTAAATATTTGAGGTAAGAGACTACAGAGCACAACAGAAACGTGTGTTTTATTACATACATTTAATCCTCCCTGTCTGTTATAACTGTCGTCCTTTAGCTCCTGTAAAACTTCTCAGTGTTGTATTAACCTTGAGCGATGACGGGTGCTTGAATTTGAGGGGAGCAGGTCCTGGAAAGTCCTTGATTTTGTGTGTATTCTGACACGTTGTGGTAACATTCAGGGTCCACACGTGTGCTGAATGTGTAATCTTATGCAACTGTTAAAAAACTGCATCCTGCATGAATCCAGTCGCTGCACGCCGGCCGTTGTGTCACTGTCAACCCGAGGATTACTTAATGGAAAGGTGCTTCCTGTGTGTGTGTGTGTGTGTGTGTGTGAGTGTGTTATAACAGTGTGTCAGAGCAGCTACCTGCAGAAATCAGTGGTCAGTGGTTGAATCTGCCTGATTTCTGCATTGAGCAGCAAAGACTCACTGATTCAGTTTGTCAAACAACATTTTAGATTTTAACACTGAGTTGTTGTGAAATCAGAAATCTGCATCTGAAGGTTGAAGGTTAAGATTTTAATATGGAGGTACACAGCGATAGAGGTGTGTGTGTGTGTGTGTGTGTGTGTGTGTGTGTGTGTGTGTGTGTGTGTGTGTGGTTGCCTGCATCTCGCTGGCCTTCCTGTTCCTGTCAGTGAATAACCAACCGCCAAGCCGACACACAGCGACCAACATGTCAGGTGCTGTTACATCACACACACGCGCACACACACACACACACACTCGCTGTGAAACCGCTACCAAAAAGGTAATCAGCCACAGACGTGATTGCTCCCTTCAGCTGTTGAACGCTGACCAGACGACTCGGATTACTCGGTCCAATCGGCTGCAGGTCAGAGAGGCAGACAGGTGGAGGAGACGAAGGAAGGAAAGAGAAGGGAGAAAGGAAAGGAAAGGAAAGGAAAGGAAATGAGGAGAGGGAAGGAAAGAGAAGGGGGAAGGAAAGAGAAGGGGGAAAGGAAAGGAAAGGAAAGGAAAGGAAAGGAAAGAGAAGGGGGAAAGGAAAGGAAAGGAAAGGAAATGAGGAGAGGGAAGGAAAGAGAAGGGGGAAAGGAAATGAAAGGAAAGGAAAAGAAAGGAAGGGAGGAGAGGGAAGGAAAGAGAAGGGGGAAAGGAAAGGAAAGGAAAGGAATGGAAGGGAGGAGAGGGAAGGAAAGAGAAGGGGGAAAGGAAAGGAAAGGAATGGATAGAGAAGGGGGAAAGGAAAGGAAAGGAAAGGAAAGGAAAGGAAAGGAAAGGAAAGGAAATGAGGAGAGGGAAGGAAAGAGAAGGGGGAAAGGAAAGGAAAGGAAAAGAAAGGAAGGGAGGAGAGGGTTTCTGTGTTTCCTCTGGCTACAAGACAGAAGTGAGGAAAGGAGGAAAGGGGAGGAAAGGAAAGAAGGGCAAGGAAAGGAGTGGAGAGGAAAGGAGAGGGGAAAAAAGGAGAGAAAGGAAAGAGAAGGGGGGAAGGAAAGGAAGAGAGGGTTTCTGTGTTTCCTCCAGCTTCAAGACAGAAGTGAGGAAAACATAGAAGGGGATGGAAGGAAAGGAAAAGAGAGGAGAGGAGAAGAGAGGGAAGAAGAGGAAAGGAAAGGACAGAAAGAAGGGAAGGAAAGGAGTGGAGAGAAGAGGAAAGAAGAAGAGAGGAAAGGAAACAGAAGGGGGAAGTAAAGGAAAAGAAAGGAAAGGAAAGGAAGAGAGGGTTTCTGTGTTTCCTCCGGCTTAAAGACAGAAGTGAGGAAAACACAGAAGGAAAGGAAAGAAGAGGAAATGAAAGGATGGAAAGAAGGGAAAGAAAGGCAAGGCAAGGAGTGGAAAGGAAAGGAAAGGAAAGGAATGGAGGAGAGGCTTTCTGTGTTTCCTCTGGCTACAAGACAGAAGTGAGGAAAACACAGAAGGGGAGGAAAGGAAAAGAGAGGAGAGGTAAGGAAAGAAAAAAGGAAGGTGAGACTTCAGGTCTTTTGTTGATTATAAATAATTGATTATAATCTGTATAAATACGTTTTTACACTTCCTCTATGAATAAACGCACACAGCTTCGCTAAAAAAATCAGCTGCGATGTGATGAAGGTTTGGCTGAAGACGTCCTGCTGACTTTGATCCTGGACGTGCGTCTCTTCCAGCAGCTCCGGCTGAACTGAACTGCCTGTGAGTCCGGCAGGTTGAATCCACCTTCACCGGACAGATGAGAAGTAAGAAAACAAGATGAGTCCCCCGACGACTCGTCCGGTTACAGTAATGAACCGTGAGGCCTTGACAGCCTCACACACACACACACTGAAAGCATCCAGCTCTTTGCTAACTCGACACTACTCAAGGTTTTCAGCGGACAGGAAATGGATTCAGTAATACGAACGGGTCGCGTCAAGGACCGAACACAATGCGACGTCTGAGCGTTTCCCCCCGACGCTGAACACAGACAGTGACGGAGGGAGAACTGCTGCTGCATGACAGGTACACAAACACAGGCCTTTTCTGTCTGCACCTGTGAGCCTGAATCATCCTCACTGATTCTCTCTGTGCATTATCGGACCTGTCGTAGTCTTGACGTGCTCCGTGCTCGTATAAAAACTGAGAAAATTAGCTTCGTCTGTGAAGAAATATCTGTGAAACGCTGCCACAAAAACACTCACAGATGAGCTCGGAGTGAACGACAGAGCGGAGAGTCCTTGGCGATGACTCCGTGGCCGTGTGATCAGACGGAGGTGTAACGCACAGGAGCTCTTTATCCGCTCTACATCATCGCCGAGTGCTGAAGCCACGCACCTGGAGGAGTCTCCACGAATATGAAACAGGGTTACAGCGACTGTCGCCACGTCTGGAGGTGAACGGAGAACACAGAGAACAGACCGAAGGCCGGATTCAAAAACCTTTCAGGGAGTCTGTGCAGGTTAAAACTGTCTGAACTGAGTTTTGTCTCTTTGTATTTATACAAACGAACTGGGCTGTAACAGAACAAGTGTCTTGATAATTCCTGAACAACTCGTGCTTGATGCCTAAGTCCTGTTTTCACCCATGGACAGAAATAAATAGCCACATGTCATCCGCGAAAAAAGTTCTGGACGAATAAACGAACCGTTACAGGGCCGAGACCAGTCCTTCAGATCTGGTGCTGCCGTTACCAATTCAAGAAATAGATGCTGTTGTACAAAAAACACACAAATGAACACTGTATTTCTCTGAAAATCCTCATCAGACTAATCAAACCAAAAGCAAATGTCCATCAGTCTCTCAGAGATCCAGAAAATCAGACATCGAGTCGCTGGAAAATAAGAAACACATCTTCTCATCCAGTTATTTAAAGCGTGGAGTAAATTCCAGAAGGTAAAAAGTCATTTGAAGTGTATTACGAATCCTTTGCTGACACCTTAAGATGATTGATAACACAAAAAATAAGAGAAACTCGCTGTAAACATCAGTTCTTGGTTGGCTGCTCCTCTTCATTTCTAGACACACAGCGTGATGAGCTCCAGGTAATGAGATTTCTGTGTTTTCTCTCCCCCTCCTTCTCCATAAAAAACGCATATATAACATACACAACGCTCCGGAAACAAACTCCTCAAATGCAGACATCAAAACAAACGGTGAATTAAGGCACGGCACTCACTGCCTTGTTCTGAGAGCATGGCCTTGAGCTACCGATTTTTAAACTGTGCCACCGTTAATTTATGCGAAGATCTGAACTAATTCTTTGGCAAGTGTGAAGCGAGAATATTAACGCGATGTATTTCCTTGTCGATGATAATGCCGCGCTCTTAATTTGAGATGTGCGGTGTAGTCGAACATGAAATGGAAATTTGCCCCAAACTATGTATTTGTCACCGAGTGTCGGATGTGGAATGAGGTTACATGCATCCTTTGCTACCCACACTGCTCAGATACAAGACGAGGTGTATTTCCCCCCCTTCGCTGTTCAACTTAAAGCTTTATAGAATATATTATATTTACATATTTACATCCAGGGTGTTTTTTTTTTTTTTTTATAATGAATTTGCATAGATTTTTCCTCAAGAGTTCGTCTTGTGCAGGGAAAACAAACTAATCCTTCAGAGCTAAAAATACAGGCAGGTTCTCCTCCAGCGTTTCCATACTGACCCGTTTGAGGTCAAAGCCCAAATACTGATGTTGGCATCCGTTCAACAATTATCATACCGTGTGTTCAGAACAGAATGAGCTCCAACTATTAGTCCGGTTGAAACAGACGGAGAGAAGACAAGAAAATATAACAGAAATGTACAAAAAAAAAAGCTCATCGTGTTTCCTCTGTGGCAATCAGAAGTTCAGTTCAGTTCAAGATAAAGTCATGAAGTCAAGAGTGGAGTTAACATTCAGGACTGCTGCTACTTTCCAATCCAATCCTTTAATATGAAACAAAATACAGGGTAGTTTTTGCTTCGTTGGTAATTAAAGAAACTTTTCCTACAGAAAAATGACGGCAAACGAAGCAACTGTTCCCGACCTGTGTGTCAAGACCCCCGAAGGAATCTGAACATAATCCTGAGAAGAAAAAAAATCTCCCCCTCATTACAGCTTGGCGCCCAACGGCGAACTGAGCGACCACATGTGGGTCATCGATGCTGCGAGCATCACTAGCCGTGCTGATGCTCTTACAATCCGATCGCTAGATTAAAAAGCAGGAACAGACAATTTTTCGAAAAAGATCTATTATTGAGTCTCATTCGCTGCAACATCAAATCAGGATCCGTCTCTCCAAAGTTGATTCTCTTTTAAAGTGAAACTCTCAACAAAATGCAACCAAGGCTGTTTTTTTGTGAGCGTATACGAGTCAAACCTTCGTGTAAAAGCATAATTAAGACGAAAGAGGCACTTTTAAGATTTACCGTATTTTCGTTTTCACGTCAAACTGATTTTCAATGGGAGTGCTACGGGCACTTTTACGCTAGCATCAAAATCTCTATTTTTAAAACACTAAGAAGACTCGACACAACATGAAACTTTGCTCGTAGCATCACCAGAGTCTCTACACATGAACACGAGCATTGAGAACATTGTTTGTGTACACAGAGTTTACTAAAAAGAAGAGTTTTTGACCTAGCTTGTTCCGCTAGCCGTCGTCATGGCAGCCCAGACGTACTCGGGGATCGACACGTCTGCGTGGAGACCCTGGTGATACTATGAGCAAAGTTTCATGTTGTGTCGAGTCTTCTTAGTGTTTTAAAAATAGAGATGCTAACATAAAAGTGCCCCATGCACTCCCATTGAAAATGAGTTTGAGCCGAAAACGAAAATACGGTCAATCTTAAAATTGCCTCTTTAGTCATCGTAATTATGCTTTTACACGAAGGTTTGACTCGTATACATTCACAAAAACAGCCTCGGTTGCATTTTGACGAGAGTTTCACTTTAACTTTTACGTCACTCTCGGCTGCGGTTCGCTGTTTTCCGTCACCGAATTTAGTCTGAATGAGGCCTCAGCTACAATTTAAATGACTCGAATGAAACATCATTCCTGCGTTAAGGGTTTCAGTTATTCGACAATGACATCCAACATTTTTTAAATGTGTCAAGGGTGGTGTAGGCGATTCTGGAGAAAGACAGCTGATAGTTGAGTCTTATTTCCCAGGTGGTCCGATACAGATGCTTTGGGTTGGTGATGCACGACATGAATCGTTTTTTTTTAAGCCTCAATAAACACAGAATCTTTGACTGAATTTACTCCGGTTTGTCCAGAACGCTGAAGTCTTCCAGGAAACCTCGCTTGCATTAAAGATAAATCTGTGTGTTACAGCGTCAGACTAGACACAGCAGCGAGAAGTGAAGGTGTTAAGGTCAAGACGCGGTACAATAACTTGACTTTCACACTGAAAATCAATGCCAAAGTACTATTTCTGGTCAACATTTTTAATAAATAAAGATTAGACATTAGACACGTTTGTGTTGCCAAAACTTGTGAAACACTGACTGACCTCGATATAAAGTTTTTACAGACTGTATTCAGTAAACGTTTCTTCTTCCTTTGACAGGACCTGACTGTTCTTGTTATTTCTGGGCTTACACAGAGACGACAACATGTACAGTAAAAAGAAGAAGAAAAAAAATCTAATTACAGACAGCGAGCGTTGCAAGAAAAACACTGCAGGAAATGTAAATGAGACATAAACAGAAGCAAATGGTCTGTAACTGTACATGACAGTGGTACTCTCCTGGAACCACCCACTCCTGCGCAGGAGTAATCAAACACTCGGGATATTTAGAAAGAAAAAATATTTCACCCAGGTGAACGTGTGACAGGAGGGAGGGAGGAAAAAATGTCCTTTTAAGAGCCTGTGAGAGGATGTGAACTCTTTACGTTAATGGATACAAACTGTCATCGGGCTAATCCTCGCCGCAGTGCCACCCAGAGAGCCGCGGGGCCGAAGGTAACGTCGCTTTTTCCTGCTTTTAACAGGACGGAGGCCGGCGCGTCCCGGTCGGGTTATATACGCTCCGTTTACACGAGGCAACACGAGGAGGAAGTGATGCGTTTACGCTGTGTAAACCTCCGCCGGGCGCACAGGATGCTGCAGCTGCCGACAGTTTACCTGCGAGATGTAAACCGTCGTAAACTCGCATACAGCCGGTGTTTACACCCTCGCCTCAACCTCGTCATCGTCGCATTGTGATGTACTGTACCCGCTACGTCGCCGGCGCCGACACATTTATAAACGGCCGCCTAATTACGACGCAGTTCACCCCTCGGTGTGTTTGTCCTACCAGACTGATTTCTCTATGAAACCCATCCATCGCTGCCTCACCTCCCGCTCACCTTTTTTTTTTTTGCACATACATAAACTTCCCTGCAGGTCTTTAAAAGAACCCAAACCGCTGTGAGGATTTAACAAATTGGGAGAGGGCCCCCCCCCCCAAGATTATACATGGTTAAATGATTAAAATCGCCGAGGTACAGGAGCAAAGAGGGAGGAAGAAGAAGAAGAAGAAGAAGAAGAGGAAAACAGGTCAACGTGCACCCACAGAGTGCTCTGGGGAAGGCAAGGAGATAAGAGTTTATCACAAGCGTATAAGCAGATACCGTTAATCCTCCTTCTGTGAGTGTTTCTACATGAAATAAATCTGTGACTGACAAACTGGAAAGATACCATTGTTTTAAAAGGTGGAGGGGTGCAAAAGGGGGGGTGGAGGGGCGGCGGTTGTTGTCAGCAGATAAGCGTGGAGATAATCAATTCACGGCGGGCTGAGCGGGTTCTTCAGACGATGCAGAGCAGAGCAGAGCAGAGCGAGGCAGGTAGACGAGAGGCAGGCGGCGCTGTGCTTTAGCCGGTAAATGTTTAGCCCTTAATAATTAATCCCACAGACTTGCCAAAAGCAAGATTGATTATTCTATTAGAGGTGGGGATCAACAATGACCCGACTGTAGCTCTATTTCACACACCGTTTGAGTGGTGAGAATTACCAGCGCTGTAACACACACTGCTTTTAGAAGACTAAAGCCTTGATGTGATCCTGAAACACCGAGATACAGACGTGATACTGGAAACTGAGCTGCTTGCTACGATGAATAACACATTCGCTTGATTAATCTGGTGTTTGAGCAAAAGCACGACATCTTGAAAATACTGGAAATGTCGTAAATTCGAGCTGCAACGATTGTTCATCGTCACAGATGTCAAACGTCTGCAGGTTGCAGCTTCTGAAACGTGAGGATTTGTTGCTTTTCCGCTTCACTCGTGACAGTAAATGAAGAGTCTTTGGGTTTTTTGATTGCTGGACGGACAAAGGAAACGATCTGTAGACGACTTTGTGCGAGCTGAACGCAAAGGTACCAATGGAAAACACCACTTTAGACGTTAGTGGCTTCTTCTTGATTCTTCTAATCTTTTTTAGACAACAAGACCAACAAAAGTTAAGCCCCAAGGAGGAGAAATGTTATAACACGCGTTGTGTATACCTGCTTGAATCGGCTGATAACCGCACAGTTGATGAATAAGCTCACGACTTTGAGGGCATGAATGAAGCAGCCGATGCCAATCAGTTAATACGAGGAGCGCAGCGTCACGCTCCACTGATTAATCACAAACCGAGATAGAGGTTCTTCACTCGCGGCAGCAGATCCTGAACGGCGTCTCGCGGATTGGGGAAATGTCGCCGTGTTACGTGGGATCCAAACTGAGACGCGTTCAGGTATCAGACTCAGTCTCTGCAGATTTGTTGGGAAACAAAAAGCTTCCGTTCTGTACTTCCACCGATATGCTGGGACTCACATCATCGAGCACTTCATAACTGTTCTGCAGCCGAGTTAAGTTCCCCCCTCCAAAAAAAAAGAGGACAACAAGAAAGCGAAAGCACCGAGGCTTTTTATTGGCGGCTCAGCTGTCCGTCTGGTGCCAGCGCTTTTTATTTCTTCCTCTCTGCTTTGTGGAAGGGAAAAGAGGAAAAGTCTCAGGAATTGTCCTTTGACTCCCTAACACCCTCCTCAACCCCTCCAGCTTCCCTCATGAGCTCACACACACACCCACAACACACACATACACACACACACACACACACACACACACACACATACACACACACACACACACACACACACAGGCAAAGCCACATATCAACAGGGTATCTAACCACTGGGAGGCAAGAGATCCACTGAGGTGTACATTAACATAAATAGCAAATCTGTTAGAGAGGGGAGTGTGTGTGTGTGTGTGTGCGTGTGTGTGTGTGTGTGTGTGTGTGTGTGTGTGTGTGTGTCAGAGGGGGTGTAATGGGGTGGAGGGTGGAGGACAATGCATTCATTGTGTGCAGATGGAGGATGAGAGAGAGAGAGAAGTGTAGTGTAGCTCCATCTACAGGCCGAGGAATCTGACACACACACACACAAACACACACACACACACACACACACACACACACACACACACAATGTCTCTCTCTCTCTCATACACACACACACACACCCTCAAGTTGTCTTGACACACACACTTTTTGTGCACTAAAATCCACTTCACATCCGTCCAACCTTCCCTCATTTGTTATGTTTCTCTCTCGTGCACACACTTTTCTAAGCTTCACACACACACACAGTTTCTACGTCTGTCTCATTCATTTAAAAGCGCACACACACACACACACACACACACACACACACACTTGTGCATGAATCACACCTCTCTGCAGCACACACACACGGCTTCATTTCCACATCTTCTGAACTCTGTCGAGCGTCGTGTTAATGCAGATTACAGTTTACGGGAAAATAAAAAAAATAAAAAAACAACACAACAACAACAACAACGTCGGGAACATTACGGCGTCATCCTGCCTGCCTCTCGAGGTCCGTTAAGATCAGGTAACGCAATTAAAATCTAATTAAAACCACATTAAATTGCTTTTGAGGCGTCGTTGTTTGTGTCAGGCGGCAGACAGGATGTCTCTATTAGCGTGTTCGCACCAAACACACACCTCACCGAGAGGAAATAAAGGCTTCTGTACTTTATCTTCTGAAGGGCACATTTAAGATTTCTGACTATAAACATCAAACAGGAATCATGTTATCTGATAATGGTGACGTAAATTAAGATATCGGCTTGTTTAAAGGGCCTTTTGCGTTAGACGAGGGGTGTTCAGTTGGTTGCTGGACCTTTAACTTCAGTATTTAACTCTGCAGGCTCTTTAGTTTGGGTTGGAAGCGAGTTCTCCTTCAAAATTGTTCAGAAATGGAAATTGAACTATGAATTGGAAAGCGTCATGTGATGTAGCGAAAACATATTTATCTCCTTCAGCTTCGAGTGATGGGCTTCCAACAGTGAGTGACGGCATCTGTTGTTGTCTGTTATCCTGAAAGTGGGAGGAAAAAAGGCACAGTAGGATTTCCCCACGCAGCAGTTTGGGAGTGCAACGATGGAAGAATCAAAACCAGGAGCCGATGTTCATCAATTTACGTTTCTGGTGTTGATCATCTGGTTGGGTTTAGGCAACGAAACCGCTTGGTGAGTATTCGGAAAAGCACGTTTTGGCTTAAAGCAGCTGGAAAATGTCAAATATGCAGCTCGGTCGCTGTAGACTGTGTTTGTTGTTGTCTGGTTTCTGGGTAATGGTCGTCGAAAGGTAAGAGAAGAACACGAGGTCGCTGCTTTTAAACTTAAGCATTATTATTCTGTCCTCCACTTCAGCTGTTGTCTCTCTACTGTAAGCGTGACATTAACCTTTCAGATCCTCCGTCTAACATTACAAATGTGACGCACAACTCAGCAGGACGTTAAAAGCATTTACAAAAAGCCCCCCGAACTCTGTTTCTCCTCCAGCTTAACAACCATTTGGCCCGTTACAGGAAGTCCCGCGTGAAGCCAGTTGGTCCGGCTCTGTCATCGCCTCGGCGACAGCGCTCTCACACACTTCCAGAAATTAGTGGCATTATGCACGACCGGGTAACAAGCCTTCAGTTCCCCTTCGCCTTGATTCAGCCCGAGAGGAAATTTGCAGTGATAGCTGGGCTAAAAGGCTGACTAACAGGAGGGAAGAGGGGGGGAGGGGGGTCAGCAGGACCCAGAGTCTGGTCCACTTCCTGTTCTTTTCATGTTTGTTTGCTCTATTTCTTTTTTTTTTACATCCCTCTGTCTGGACTTGACAACACAACGCTGAATATTCCCAATTAAAATCCAACAATTTGAGCTGCTACCATCTTTTCCTCAGTCAGCAACAGGTAAGTAAATGAAACGCACCTTTATCTTGAGTAAAATTATGTTTTTTCTGAGTCTGAATATTGTTAGAAATGTTTGAGTGTGAGTCAGCACACAACCCAACAACATATCCAACAAAGGACTGGGCCATGTCATCGCAAAATGATGAAAATGAGGAAGCAAGGTGAGCATCAACCTCCCTGCTCCAAATTCTACATAACATTAGCGTGATATTTTATACATTTTGGTAAGAAAACCTTCTTTTTCCTCTCCCCCTCCTCCGCAGAGGTCAATGGCAGCAAAGAAAAAAAAAACAGCAGTAGCCCCTGGAGCTGGCAGAGAAATCAGCATTTTTCTGGAGGCAGATGCTTCAAACAGCAGCTCCTACTCGCTGTATCCGCCTGGATCCACGTCAGTCTCCAACACGCAACTGCATCTTACTGATTTTCTTGCTCCAATCAGTCAGATTCAGCGGACAGAGGAGGAAACCGCTCAGGTGCGATCGCGTCAGCCGCATCTTTTGCCGCAGACGCGACGGCAGAAACCGAACCTGACATTGCAGAACTGAGAAGTAATTAGAGGCCGGGCCGCCGCGCTCCTCCGCCTGACACCAAATCAATGCAGTTTTTCCGCGTTATCAATTAAAGACGTGTAATTACAAGCGTGGAGAATTGCCTCTCACAAACAGTCGAGCCGGAGACGGCCCCCTTCGCCGCCGCCGCCGCCTCCTCCTCGATCCCTCTGCACCTTGACCTCGACGCATCGAGCGACAACCTGGAGCCGCAACGACCGGGTTGTTTATGGATTTTATGGCGCTCGCTTCCAAACACCTGAGCGATAAACCCAGCGTAGCGTGCAGCACCGAAATGCCGTACACTTGGTAGCGAGCCAAAGTGCAAAATGTATTACTCAAGAGCCCGGCTCCCAATTGAAGCCAGCTGGGTTTGAACCATTAGCCGGTACAAGCAGAGACAACCTGGTTGCTGAGTGCGCCGACACTCCTGGGTAAATGAAACAGGGCTGTACAGCGCTCCCTCCTCTCCTACCCAACATCCACCCCCTCCACCCCGCGGCCTCCCATCAGCACCTGGGAAAATGGATTTGAAACGAGGGCAGCTCCCCACCTCCCCCCCCCAAATGAGCAGATGGAGGCTTCCGCAACGATTATCACCACATTACCTGGGAGTCTGTTGACGAACAGGAACAATACAGGCGGCGCTAATAAACCCCAATCAAACATGACACCCCCGCTAATGTTGCTCACTTCTCTGTCCCTACAAGGCAGAACTAGTCGCACTGATTCGTTTTTATCAAATGGCCCGGCTACAGCTGCGATCTCTACGAGCCGGGGAGAGTTAGCGGAGGTGATTTCTTATCCGAGGCCTCGCGTTGGGCTCAGGGTGCGATCATAAAGTCACGCTAGAGTCATTAGCGAGACATATTTATCAGCGTTTTCCTCGTGGATCTTACTCTTGTCAGGTAGGAGCAGCACTCAGAGCGTCGTATGGTTCTGCAGCTTCCCCGTAAGTTCAGATACGAGATGACGACGAGCGCGACGCGGGCCAAAATACACGACATTTGTTATATAATAGTCGTTGCTCTTTTGAGTGTCCTCCCCCAACTTCACACTCCTTTTCCTCTCTCGTCTTTTGTTTCAGCGTTAGTGCTCGGTTTCCTCCCTCAGGCAGTCTGGCACTCTCTCTCTGTCTCTTTTAAAGTCCAAAAAAAGCCCAACTGTAACAACAGTGGTCTCTAAACAACCTGGGGATTCCAGACGACTGACCTCAGAGCTGTTCGTCCACCGCTGAGATACAAATATTTACCCCTATCGCGTTCGGCTCAGCTCCGAGAGCCGCCCTGCCACGGGAGGAACGGCCCCGCCTGGGCCTGAACGGTCCTGGAAAACAAATACAACTCGGCCTCATTTCGTCTCCTCTGAAACAAACCTATAGAAACACGTCAACGCACGATAGAGTGACGAAGACAGAAAGCTCTCGTCATTCTCAACTTTCTCGCTGCGCTAAAATAAATACTGTTAGCTTCTTATCTAAGCCTAAACCATGATCTCTTTGGTCGTTTTAGCCCCTAAATGACGACAAAAGTGGCGCCATCATCTAATTTGGGGTCCTAGACGTGAGAACGACCATGACGTCGTGGAGTTTTGTGACTCAGAGCGGCAGAAAACTGATGCTGACCGGACTTCCTTCTTCTCTGTAAACCCGATAACGAGACACCACCCACTGAGATTTAACTAAACCAATAAGACTTTTTTTTTGAAGACCGTCGAGAAATGTTCCTTTTTTAACTGCAGCGCCGGTGTGCAACTGAGGCCGCCTGATCTTAAAAGTAGAGGAAGTTAAGTGTTCATTTATGGCGTAATTGACGAATGAACTAACGCGGCTCCTCGTGTACAGTCGAGTGTTTTAAATTCTGCGCCGATGATTGAGTTTTTATTGCTCTATAACGAGGTATTGACTCCCTGTCTGGTCTTATTAGCTTATGTTTCCCAGGTGGTGCATGTGTGTGTGTGTGTGTGTGTTGTGATTGTACGTGTTTTATCGTAACGCGTTAAAACATCGCTGCACAACAAAAAACTTGATTTGATCTTCTGTCTGAATCAAACACCAGAGGTGTTGTTTTCATCCCCTTGTGCTGCCAGTCTGTTTCTTGTTTCTTAAAAAACATTAGGATGGATGTGCCGTCTGTGTTGCTCGGATCACAGAGAAGGAGGGGGGGGAGAAAAAACCCAAAAAGATTATATTTCTCAGATCTGGGTGAATTGGATAAATCAGTGTGCTCTGTAAAAACACCACTAAGGGTCTGAAAAAGCCTGAGTACACAATATATTCCTTTTCAAAGCACCCGCTGCAGTAGTTTGTGTTTGACACTGATCAAGCATAATCATCAGGCGATCAGGGCTTCTGTGTGTGTGTGTGTGTGTGTGTGTGTGTGTGGAGAGAGCACACACTGACACACAAAGAGGCATCTCCCTCTCTATCTTCCCAGTGCGAGCAGAGCTAACCACTCCAGGGAGCTGGAGACTCAATTAATGACATACATACAGCACTTGCAAGATGTCAGGAAGAAAGAAACACAACTGCACATATGCACATTAAAGGCCGTTCCATACAGTACATCTGTGTGTGTGTGTGTGTGTGTGTGTGTGTGTACCCTCATGCATACAGTACAGTATGTAGGCGAAGGCCCGGCCTCTGGGACGCTCCGTATGTTCCTCTGCATTATCTAAACGCACTGGAACCTGTTTTGAACTCGACGCCGTTCCTATACGTTAAAATTCAACGGCGAACTCCGACCGCAGCGGATCAGACAAGCAGAAAAAGTGTCGACTCTTGGGAGTTGAATGCCACGACTTCACCGTGGACTGTTTTAAGATTTGACTAAAACACGGGCGTCTGTTCTGTTCTGTAACACATCCATGACACCCGTCGGCGGGAGTCAAAGGGGAGATTTCAGATCTGTTTCTGCAGATCGTTTGAAGAAAGATGCGCAAATTTCTCATGGAGGAGTTTATTTTTAATTTTGTTTGTCATAAAAACTGTTTTGGGATGATCCAGATAGACGGTGGCTCAGTTTCTTGGTTCAGTCCTACAGATCAGATGAGAAAGACTCGCCTATTAGTTGTCATTTTTTTATTCAGATGTCCAAAATTATTTATATTTATGTCTATATTGTTAAAAAAATCATGAATTTCTGAGATAACAGCACTGTTTTATTGTGCTCTTTTTGTTTGTACTTGTGTGTTTTCCCGCCTTTGTTCAGTATGTGTGTGAATATCTTGTGCATTTGTATATTTTTATACTTTCTCTCTTTTCCTCACTGTACTACGAAGTAAAAAAACTTCACTTCTATAAGAGAAGGTGTCCCTGTTTTTCTGAAACATCTCTTTTTGGGAGTCTTCATTTCACACCTCTGTGCTCCTCCACACACCGAGGCCTCACCTCTCCTCGCTCCGTCCTCCCGGCTTAGGCACGGTCGGCTGCCGTCGAGGGGTCGCCACTTGGAGGAAGACGGTGGCTGCTCACAGATCCGGGGGGTCAGAGGTCATTCCTGTTCTCCTGGCAAGAAGGTGAGAGGACCAGAGCACGGGTCAGCGGTGCTGAAATCTCATTTAAGAGACTGACCCCCGAGGGCCCGGCTCGAGCCGGTCCGGCGCTCGGAGATGTCGTCACCGGAGGAGGAGGAGGGGATGATGTATAGGCACGGGCTGAGAGAGGAGCCTGAACGCAACACACACACACCTCGGTGGACACGGAGCGTGGTAACACATCTTTCACCAGATAAGGTGAAACTTTAAATGAGCCTCGCGTGGAAACCGGGGACGACACGACAGCAAATAATAACGGAGGCACAAACGAAAACGAGGACACAGATAAGATACGGAGCGGGGTCGGAGTCATACGCTGCAGATGTTAAGTAGAAATGTTTGGGTCGCGGTATGAAAAGGTGGGAGAGCAGTACAGCTTATTATCAGAGAGGAGAGAGGAAAATACACCAATCCACATCACACACACTGTACTATTGTGTCATTTCCACACAAAAAAACATGCGTACATTCATAAAGAGAGACCTCGAAGCGTTTCACCTGATGTAAGACGGCAGATCACGGAACAAAATTGACTTGACGAGCGAGGATGCACAGGTAATGTCATCCTCTCCTCATCTCCCTTCTCTCCAGACTCCCGTGTTTTCCCGTCAGTCTCATGCGTCGGGGCTAACACATGGCCTCGCACACGCCATTTGTGTTACTTGTCTTGAATTATTGCGAGTGGCTCGGGCGCCGCGGCGAACAGACGGGGAACAAAGACAGTGGAGCGAACCCCTCATTGATCTCCGTATTGAGAACATCTGCCCCTGAACCTGAGGGGGGGAGGTTGGGAGACTCAGGAGGAGTCGTGGGAAGTTGCGCTGCATACCAAGCAGCAGCACGGCTCAGGTGAAGAGTCGGGGGGGTTTAATTGAGGAATTCATTTGTAAAAGTTGCATGAACTCCTTTAAGCATCAGAGAGGCTTCACAGTAAAATGTGATAACCTGTCAGAACCGGTAAACTACCTGCAATAACACATGTCGAGGTCTGCAAGGTGAGATTAACACATGTTCTACAAATACTGTGTGTTTGCTTATTAATGTTAATTAGTTCATCAGTGTTAGAAGCCTTAATAAACACGACATTTAAAGGCACGTACGAGAAACTTAAAAGTTTAGCTTTTTGGGACTTAATCACTGAAACAAGTGTTGCTAATGGCAGAATTTGATGGTTTTGGTTTTGGTTTTTAAGAGCAGCCGACTTTGAGACGATCGCGTCTTTTCGAAGAGAGTCCGAATAAGAGCCACAGACCGGGTCCAGGACTACAGCTGGACGACGAGACGTGGACTCTGTGTTTACAACATTGATGCTCTGGTGTTTCCCTGATGTCAAACATTTAATTATCACCGTCTTGTCGCTGCCTTTTACATCCATCGAGATGCAAATTCATCGTCTTTATGTATCTACGTGTAGAAATATCTGTATATATGTTAAAAAAAAGACTAATAAATCACCTTAAACCCTGATAAAGACAACCTGCTACAGCAGGTTCGATAGCAGAAACGTGTTTAAACCTTAAGACAATTGAAGTAGATCTTGGTGTCTGTACATGAGACTTAAAGACAAACTTCTCAGATTTGCCTTTTTGACAATTACACTCACACTAAACAACAAAAAGAAGTTGCTGCAGGAGACGTGGAGTGATTCGGCTCTGCAGACCAGAATCCACCAGAGCCACAACAAAGACTGAGGCTTTCGGGCGCTTTTTTTCGTGGCCAGAAATTCATGAACCACTTCGCCAGACTAGATGTATCCAAGCAACGGGGTCGCACCCTTTCTTCGGAGGCTGTCAAAAGTTATTCCGGGAGACGCCGGAAAAACAAGCGAGGCTCAATTAGACGAGGCAGTTTTGAGGGAAAGCGGGGTTCACCAGAGATGTAAGTTAAACCACTTCATCAGAGAATAACTCCTGGAATGCATCGAAATCACAGATTGATGATATCTAGGAGGGAAACTGTATCCGAGGGAGGGGTTTTTCTTTTAACTGCCAGCTGCCGGAGGTTTTCGCGGTGCAGCTGTTATTAAATAAATGTCTCATCTTAAGCTCTGTATCAGGACGGCGCGGAGATCAAACGGCGGAGGCCCGTTTGAAACCTGCCGTAATTATAAGAGGAGTTCAGGATATTTCATACATGCATTGTAATCCTGACGCTGTATCCGTTTCAAACGCTCTGACGGGGGCCTGACAGTTTCCCTTTACGTCCCGCCGCTGGACGGGGAGCACGTGCAGCCCGAGCGGCGGCCACATGTGGAGCTGGTTACGAGGGGCTGAGTGTTTACGGTGGGCCCAGATGTTGGGTGTTTAACATGGCACGGGCCAGGCGGCGAGGTTTGACAGCTCGCGGTTCGGCTCGACCTACACTTTGGTTGTCGGGCCGCTGAGACAAAATGTCAAACACGCAGATAAGGGCCAAGTAAATGTGATTACAGCAATTCGGCTTCTCCGGTGCCCGGCCAATCTGTCCAACGTCGGTCAACACCTCTCCTGTGTTTGGAGGGAGAGATCCAAGGCTGCGGGGGCTTCCTGAAAACCACCCACTGTTCCGAGTAAAAATGGATGGATGGATGAATAAATACGTGACTAATATTATGACCAGGAGGGAGGGACGACGACCCCATACGACATTGATTAGCTCGCCGAGTAGCGGTAGGTGAGAGAAAGAACGAGGCTGCTCGGAGGGCGAGGATGGAAGGATGGAAGGAAAATAAGTCGCAGCGACGAATGAATGAATTGATAAGAAGGCAAAACAAATGGAACAGAATCATCTGTTTGGTTATTCACAGATTAGCTTGGCTGTAAATGAATGAAGGGCGTTAGTGATTGAAAGAAGTTAGCAGTGGCTGTAAGTCCAACCACGATGTTCTAATCACTGTGAAGTTAAAATAAAGACAGATTCGGCCACTGCACGGCTGATTTTCTGCATTAAATGTCTTCAGAAACATGTTTCACTGAGATGTTATCGTGATGTAAGAGAAGGTTTCCAAACCGGCCACCATGTTGGTCTGGTTTGTCCAATCAGGCGCAGCCAGGTGGGTGTTGACGAAGCACCGCAAGGCCTCGGGTCCTACAAAGTGGATCTACACCTAAAAAAGAAAAAGTTGTTGGAAGCTTGTTCTTTTCTTCTTCTCTCAGAAACAGGAAAACTGTGCACGAATCTTCATCGTCTTCTTCAGGGAAAACAGTCAGAACTTATTCAGGAAAGTTATTTCCAGCTCACATGAAGTGCATTAGCAGCTAAAAACCACCTCAAGCGACTGTAAAAAGTGTAATATTTCAAAACTCTTGTCTGATCTCGGCGTTTCCATCAGCCTTTTCTAAAACAAACCAACCAAAGGGAGGCTGAATAATCTACTGGCGGAGAGAATCAGCTAACAGTCAATCAGTCATAACAAGGAGTCTCAGTTTAATTTAGATTATATGAATTGATGTTATCATGAAACACAGGTCACCTGTGAACCAGAAGGAATCAAACCATCAGCTCGGTGTCTGTGGGATGTACAGTAGAAGAAGTCCTCCCTGTGTTTATCAAGGTAAGTTAAAAATAAAGAGCAGATAACTCTGAGTATCTGCAGCCTCCAGGGCCATCACACATTTCAAAATATGCTGCTGTCAATTTAATATTCCTGGCCTGTAGGGGAGTGAGAGATCAGGTGACCGGGGTATAAATAGGCCAGTCCGCCATCGGTTCATCTCAGCCGACTCCTTGACGGGATCAGAGTGACTGAAGACTGACTCTGATGTCACAGGAAATCAGGACAGTTGTCGCTGAGGGACCTTCCGAGTCGGCGGTGAGGCGTCGGTGCGTCCCCGAGACACGGACGAGGGAGAGGATGAGGTTTGCATCTGTTTCCTCTGAAGTGATGGAGGAGGGGTCGACCGGGCCGGCGGGGTCCGGAGGTGAAGGGAGGAAAACGCAGGAAATGCAAAAAGGTTCAAGGCGAGCTGATGGGATGCAAAGCGAGTTGGCAGCGGTTTCATTGATGCCGCTCGAGGCGGTGCATACCTGAACAGATGTAACTGTCAAAGCTCACGTACACGAGTGTTTCTGGAGGGTAAATAAACACAAGTACGCATCAATCTACAGGAAAACACCAAATCCCAGAAGAAGACTTTTAGCATCGAGGTAAACAACTACAGTAGCTCCCTCTTAATTCAGTTTTAACCTGTTTTAACGAGGCGCATTTGAGTAAAAAACATGTTCTGGGTGTTGAGCCTGAGGAGATATTTTGTAGGAAGGGAGGCAGAGAAACACCGTCGGCGCCGGAGGATACCTCGTCTGTCGAGGTGCTTCAAAGCAAATACCGCCAGACTCATCTGGGAGCCGAGGCCGCTGATGAAAGACGCTACGTTCTGACGCGTAATACCTTTTAAACGTGTCAATTAACATGCAAGGAAACTTCAAGCAAGTCAGTGTTTCTCCCACAGATTATTCCAGCCAAGGTGGAAACATCACTGAGGGCCGGAGAACGTCTCCAGTGGAAGCAACTGCTATTGAAATTCATTTAACAGCTCCTTCGCTGGAGGCTTTAAAAGGTCGACCTCTGAGGGTTTATAGTAGAAGGAGATCCTCAACACAACATCCGGAACATAAATATAAATATGTAATAAATAACACTGGATGAAAAGGCGAGCGAGCGCTCATAAACAAGCCAATCCTTGAAAAGTTGAACACATCAGCTGCGCAAATGTTCTCGTTCCTACTTTTTGAGACAATGTTTTGAATTAAATTAAACTTTTAATGTCAAAATCGATCCTTCTCGCTCTACGTTTGTTTCTTTTCTCCTTTCTACGGCACTGCAGATCTTGCGTTTTGCCAAAATGTTAATAAAAATGGTACATAATGACTTGAAATTGCAACCGATGTCTTCCACAAACTTTGAGAAAACACGGAAAAATATTTAAATTACTTTTCTGACAATCAGGATAACAAAATAAACCTGCTTTGTGTGTTTGAGCTTTGGCAACTCTTGGAAGTTTTTTTGCATCTCACACAGTTTTCATCTGATAAATATGTTTACAACCCATCTATAATTGTATTATCCTGATTGTCCAAACTGTGATTGTAATACTTTTCCGTGTTTTTCTCAAGGTTTGCAGAAGTGCATGTCTTTGTCCGCGGGTTTCTGGGGTCCAACCCAAGAAAACGTATAAAAAAAAATGCAATTTCACGTCATTATGGACCATTTTTACTAACATATTGACGTGCAATCGGACTAACATTAGTTAATTTAGTTAGTTTTGATGCTCTCCAAATGGATTTTTACATTAATCCGGCGTAGTTAGCCACACAAATGAGCTTCGTGTGTACTTGTGGTACTTGTGGTATGGAAAACCATGTTTTTTTGCATTATGATGTCATGCAAAAGAAAATGTTTTGACGATTCTTATAAAAGATGCACAACAACACTCTGTATACATACATCTGCAGCCTTATCTATTCACAAAACATCTCCGAGTGCTCCCTCACACATTGTTAATACCTCCTTAGATAAAGAACATTTAACAGCTCGTGGAGGAGACGCACTTACAAAAATAACTTATTCATAAGGATGACAAAACACCGTTATGCTACGTTTTCTTTTAAAGCTAACCCACACCAAAGTAATCTTTAAATCCCCGCTGGGATTAATACAGTATTGCAGCTATCCAGCTATCTGTCAGGATAATGTTCGTCTGAAACACTGTGATCACAGCGTCAGCTGCTGGAAGTTCTCCGTTTTTGGCAGAGCGCTGAAACGGAGAGGGGTTAGAGACGAGCAGGTGCACCTGCTATCCACCAAATTACTGAGGCAATGTGCAACAACTTAAGTGCTAATTTAGGGCAACAGCAGCCATTCCCGCTTCCTACTGCTGTTTCACACAATCAGCAGGTCTGCTTTAAATGATCCCGGCTTCCTAAACATCACAAACAACTTTATGTTTCCCTTCTAAAAGGCAAGACCACGGTGGATGCGACATTCTCCTTTTCTTTATTTTCCCGCAGCTTGCCTTATAAAATTCTTAGCGCTTTCTCCATTATGCCATTCTCCTGGAATCCCTGGGAAATTCAACGCACCCTTTATAATTACTGCACCAACTGCCGGCTGACAAGACTCATTTGCCTTTGCTGGAAGAGGTTGTCTCTTTCCTTAAGTACCTCTGTTGTGCTGATGCCCTCCCCCCTTGTCACTACAAATTCCCATCTTTACCTACGCAGCCGGTGGCGCCTTCAAATATGGATACACGGCATGCTTAAGGAGAGCGCTGTCAAGATAAACAGGGATAGCGACGCTCAAAGGGGGCGAGATTTCCTTGCAGATTTCCAGTGTTGGAATTAATGCCGTATGAGTGAGCAGAGCTGGGTTTTGCTCTGTGATAGGTGGGCCCATTTCCTCTAAGAATAACTGAGAGGTGAGTTTGGGAGGGATATTTTTTTTTTTTTACGAGTCAGATTTGCTGTTTTGATGAGCACACTGGAAAACATTTGAGTCCACATGTTCAAGGAGCTCCCCGGTGGAGGTTGATGCTCGCCGCGTGGGATATGATTTAGGTACGACTACATCTGTCACGATCATTACGCCATATTTCATGTGTTAAATCTTCAATCTGTGATCCAGATGTAGACAAGAAAAGGCTTGAGAAAACTCTGGAGGGAAACTCTAAACAAGATCTACTACATTTTTTGAATGTTTTTGGTGTTTCGGTACGGTAATAAAAAAGCAGGAATGTATTTTTACTGATGACACAATGATGAAAAACACATAAACTCAACAATAGCGCGCGTGATTTATCCGTCTGACTCACTGTGGACGATTTATTTGATGCTGCGATTTTCACTTTATACCAGAAGAGGCCACATTATAAATATTAATGTCATTTTAAAGGTCAATTACGTAGATTCACAGCAGGATACTGTAATTATTTCACATTGACACATAAAGAGTTGTAGTTGTATACCTTGTTTTACAGTTACCTATGACATAATACTGAAATATTATGTAGTTATTGTAAATATGCACATTTACAGTAAACTCACAGTAATATTACAGCAATCTAATGATTTTAATTTAACCAAACAATTGTACCTGTTAGCACATTAGCATGTGTACCTTGCTGGACCACTTGTAGGCCACCCTGTTAGCAATTTGTTAGCCTTCTAGCATGTTAGCATGTTGTTAGCCTTCTGGCATGTTAGCATGTGTACCTTGTTGGGCAACTTGTAGGCTTATAATCCTGTTAGCCTGCTGTTAGCGTGTTAGCCTGGTAGCATGAATACCTTGTTGGACAACTTGTAGTCCACCCTGTTAGCATGTTGTTATTGTTTTAGCATGTTAGCCTGTTGTTAGCCTTCTGGCATATTAGCATGTGTACCTTGTCGCACTACAATGTACCCTAATAACAGTATTTACGTGGAATGTACCGTTTTTATTTCTTTCTACAGTCGCTTCAGAATGACACTTAAATTCGAATTCACAGCCTCTTACTCTAATATTCCTCAATACCCATCATGCTTTGCTCAAGCATAATAACACTACATCACTGTCAGACTATACGGTTGAAACCTGGCGTTTCCAAGTGAAATGCTGTTGTATCTGTGACCTAAAACATCAGTATTATTGCTTCAAGTGCTTCGCAATCTGTTTGTGCTGCCTGCATGTCGGAGCATGTTATGGCCACCTGGGATGGACACTCAGCTGATAGCTCATACATTAAGGATGAGGGCGCTGGCTGCAAACAGGGGGCGACACGTCGCGGCTATCAGAGGAGAAAACAAAGCTTTTTGTTTGGTTGTTCTCGGTTGTTCTGTGTGTGGTTATAATCAACTGTTGAGGAACGTGATGCAAGAGATTATCAATATTGCAGGCGGCGGCAAGAACGATGTTTCGAAGATAAAACACAGTTAAATATTCAGTTTATTTACATGCCGACTGATCTCATAGGAAATAAATCTAATAAATGCCAAATGGCACAAAGAAACAGGCCTTACTTGATGCTCGTGTGCTGCAATCTGAGCAGAAAACTGCAACACTGAGCATTTAAATAACATCGTTTTGTGAATAAATGTGTCTTTTGCGTGTTTGTAATTGAATGTGAGCTTTTCTGACCGTTTAACTCCTGAAACAGTGTCATTTAGTGTCCTGAGGTTTCTGACTCAGTGACGATTTAATGCATCTGGATGATGACTTTGCTCCACTGGGTTGTTGTCCCTTCTGTCTCCTCCATGTTCCTCATTCCACATGACAGATGGCTCAAACAGACAGGTAGCCGGTATGAATACAACATCAGAATATGTAATGTCTTTGTGAAGGCCTCCGCCCATCCCTGTTGACGGCGATCCCCCAGCACCACGATAAAGAGGATGTCTTCCTGTCCGAATGTCTCCTCTGTTAACGTCGTCTCCGTCTGTCTCGGCGAAGCGAGCACATGGTTCATGCATAAATCAGCAGCACGGTGATCCCAGGTTGTCCCCCGATGCACCGCCTCCGGTGATCCGGCTACCGGAGCCCGTGCCATTACGCCGGCTCACGGCTAAACAAATATGAAACTGCGCCACTTTGTGTCACAAATTTTTACATTCAACAGAGGTCACGTGAAGAGCGAGGGAACCTTTTTCGCCCATCTGTGAGCTAAAACGTTAAAAAGGTGGGCGAGCCTCATGGGAAGACAGCAGAGAGAGAGAGAGAGAGAGAGAGAGAGAGGGGGTGAGGATGTAAGCCATTACAGCTGTGCATATCACACAGCTATCCAAGATGCATGATCCCTGTGGCCATCTCAAATATGTACACTTACCTGTGTATCCCAAACGCAAAATCACAAGATGTGACGCTAATCTATTAAACATGATGCTTTTGACAGGAGTCGGGGGACAAAGTGAGGCTGTCGCATGATGTAGTGGCAGCCGAGGTCATGCATTCATGCATCCAGCTTACAGTACATTGTCCCTGCACACAGCTCTTCACAAAGACAGAAGCACGTTACACAAGACTAGATTACACTGTAGAGCAAAGAATCTCTGTCCGTCTGCACGCTATCCGTATGTATTCGTATTTATTAATTGTGAATAAACAGTAAGAGCACAACTCCAGCGCTGTAGCTTCATGGCTCTGCAGACTGACCCTGGACTCAGATATGATGTTTCTCACGGGGGAAGCAGACATAAACAAAATTGAGATTAGCAATAGCATTAGCATTGCTGTGAGGAAAAAAAAAAACAAAAGCAAAAATTACATGAGTGTGCGGAGACACAGATTTTTTTGTCGAGGTGAGATTTTAAGTTTTTGTCAACAGTAGCATGCTAGCTAACATTAGCCTCAAGTGCTAGGACGCCTCTATCATTGATTGTTGTGGTCCGGCTTGGAAAGCATCGATATAATCATCCAGATTTTAAATCGATAAAATACGAGTGGCCCCGATGAGTCTGTAAGAAAGTTTATAAACCCTTCACATTACCAGATACTCTGTGCAAAACATCGGTACCGATCAAAGATCCAGACCAGATTCAGGAATCAGGATTGATTCAACCCTGAACTCCTTTTCTTGAGAGCAGCCAGAATAAATGTTCGCCATGTATGTTTTTGCAAAACCATAGATAACATCAAGCTGTCCATTCCTTTATATATCAGCTTCACATTTGTTTAGGTTGAATTTGGCTTAAAATATCTCTTTTGGTTCCACAAGCACGGCTGGAAAGGTCCACAAGTTTTGTACAAATGTCAAGATGCCACGTGAAACTTGGACACATGTTGTTTAACTGCACACATTATAACCTGGAGAGTGTGAGCACAGCTGGACTCAAGTCTTCTCCCTCCTACTATGTGATAGCAGGTGTATTTCCACAGTGTCAGGTATTAATCCAAACCTTTAATGTCCGTCAGCGAACCACTGGTCAGGTCATCGTAACAAACTTTTAACACAAGCAACAGTCTTTTTGTCTGTAAATGAATCAAGCATGCAGCAGCATCTGCACACTCCAGCAGCACTGAGTGGGTTTTCTCCACTGATCACATCTGTACTGGTAAATCAGAAACTGGGTCAACTTTGAACTCGAGTCGTCGATCGCCGTAAGGCAAACAAACACTAATATAAAGAAGAATATATGAATATGTTTGCAGGAGAATAATTGGTTTAGTTTCTTTAGACCTTATTTTGACTTACCCTATATCAGTCTGACACTACATAAATGTAAATATACAATATGAATTCAGATCATAAATTATTTACTATCAGCGCAGAACTGCTCTGGGAGACGTATTTACATACTTTGCAAAAATGCAGCAGAACGTCTCATGAAGCTTAAAGCTCAAACTCAGACAGTGTTGGTCCAGACCGCCGTCACAGTCCAGTTTATGAAACTTATCATCATCAAAATGGTCAAATCAATTTACAAGACACAACACATTAATATAAAGCATCCAGAAAGCAGTGAATATATTATATTATATAAATAAATAAAAGGAAGCCGGATCAGATTACTTATATTTCAGATTTTCAAACCCTCGTGTCGACAGCAACAGTCAGACATTAAAGCACGTTTAATTGTAACTTCAAGAAAGATCCAACTCAAAACTAGAGATCCATAACACCACGACATCTTCAACACATCAGAGTTTACAAACTACATTTTTTGTGATCTGCACACAGAAACTGTCGAGTATTGGTTGAACCAATCCAAGAACAAACTCTTGAGTTAGTGTAGTTTGTGCAATCCAAGTTGGAGGGTGGTCGTGTTGGACTTTCCCTACAGAGACCTGAGTTAATGTTTCATTTCTTACCAAGAACCAAGACGGGCTTGTTGTAGGAGAACGTACTCGAATTACCTAACTCACATTATGCAAGTTTCACGACTAAACGTAGTTATTCTAACGCAAAGTACGATCTTTTCCTGAACCTAACAAAGTAGTTTTACAGCCTAAATGTAACCAAACAACATTAATAACAATCCAAATGTCAAAAACATGTCAACTGTTTGTCTGCAACCTTCATTTAAAAGTCTTAACGGATGTTGAAAATGACAGATTTCTCTGGGTCTGAATCTTTGTGTACAACCGGACAAAATACATAACAAAGGCCTCGTTTTTAGACATTTTGAAATCCAGAAAACCAGCAACACGTCTGCAGCTGCATGATGCTCGCACGCCTTCTATGAATTCTTGGCGTATCAGGATTTCTCTTACGCAGGGTTTTCCGAGGCTGTGCAGGTAGAAGGTCCAAAGACTTTCGCTCGTTTTAGTGTTTATTGCATCCTTATTCCGTCTCGTCTTTGTGCCGCCCGCTGCAGGTCTTCCAGGTTGAGATTGAGGCATCCAGAGCGTCTGACGAGGCCTTTTTTGCTCCTGCGTACGTCCCCGCTGGGAAATCCAGCAGCTGATGAATGTAGAATTGGTTCCAAGCGTGTCTAGTGATTATTTAGACCTGAACCTGTCCTCTAATAAGCATTCTGCATCACGCCTCGGTCGGCATAAACCTCCTTTCGCCGCATCTCGACTACATCAGGCTGTTAATTGGTTTATTTTCTCCGGCAGATGAAACTCTTCTTTCTCAGGGCGGCGGAGGCAATGAGTACAAGGAGAATGGGTGAAGAAGGGGGTTGGAGGGTGGAGGGAGGTGGGGAGAAGTCACTTTTGATGATATTACATTTTAATTATTTCTGTAAATACAGGAGGCCGGGGCTCCTGGGCGAACCTGTCAGTCGATTTTTCATTTCACGTGCGGATGTAAGGTGTCTAGGTCCAGCCAGCCGTCTCGCTCAGACGCTGGCGTTCCAGCGGTCGGCCATGAGGGAATAACACCACCCTCCCCTCCACCCTCACCTCCAACACACACGCATGCACACACCCCTCTTCCTTTCATCTCGTTAATGGACATTCCTCCACAAACCTCGGCGAGTCTACCTGACTGCAATCCTTTAAAGTTTAATTCACTCTACATTTAGCCCCGGTCATAAATACCATATTAGGTAGCAGCGGCATGTTTTATGTGCTCCCTATGGTCGTGCTTTTGTTTTAATGAAGCCATTTGCAACTTATGAGAGGAGGGAAAAAAAGGAGAGAAAGTCGCATATTAGATGGGATAGATCAGTCAAACCTATTCCCACATTGTGTTTTATACATGGGCTGGAATAAAATGAGGCGCGCGCCCATCCGCCCCGGCGAGGAGGCAGCGCCGTGTTTTGACAACTTTGTTCAGTTCTGGCTGATTTAAGGACGTCTCTTTACAGTCAGAGTGACTGCTGGTTTACTGCAAATCATTGACTTAATCACATTATTCACCTGCTGCTATAAATTCACAGGGATTTGTCTCGGTGACGTCGGTGTGCTTATGTAAAATAAACCGGCGCAGTATAGAGCAGCTCCCCCGAACATGGACACTCGTACTGAATATCACAACAGTTCTTCCAACACATAATACAAACAGTACCATATATACATGACTGCACACATGCAGATGATACAGATGTTATTAAGCAGCCACTGCACTGCATTATTGCCTTCAAACAAATTGAAATTGGGAGTACGGCGTACGCTGGAGCTCCTAACTTCCCGCTTTGGTCAACTTTCCAATATTTTTCTTGATTAATTGATTAAATATCAAAAAAATGTTCAATCACTTTCCCAGGACCTAAAATAATGTCTTCAAAAACTCAAAGAATCTTCATTTGATATCATAAATGACAAAGAAAAAAGCAGCAAATCCTCAAAACAAAAAAAAATCGGAGGAAATTCACCACATTTTGGCTTGAAAAATGACAAATTGCTCGTTACAATTTCCTGGACACCAAAACAACATCTTCAAATGGCATCTTTCATACAACCAACAGTCCAAAACCCAAAGAATCTTCATTTATTATCATAAATAACAAAGAAAAGCAGCAAATCCACACAGTTATGAAGCTAAAACCATTAAATACTTTACATTTTTGGTTAAAAAATGACTGAAATTATAAAAAATTGAAAAAAAATGCTCCTCACAATTTCCCAAAGCCCAAAGTGACGTCTTCAAATCACTTATTTTGTCCAACCAACGATCAAAAGCTAAGAAAAGCGACAAATCCTCATATTTAAGAAGCTGAGGCCAGGAAATAGTTGACATTTGGCTTGAAAAATGACAAATTGCTCGTTACAATTTCCTGGAGACCAAAACAACATTTTCAGATTACATCTTTTATATAACCAACAGTCCGAAACCCAAAGAATCTTCATTTATTATCATAAATGACAAAGAAAAGCAGCAAATCCTCACATTTAAGAAGCTGAAACCAGGAAATGTGACATTTTAGCTTGAAAAATGATAAAGAAATAGTGAAAAGTGCTAATTACAATTTCCTGGAGACCAAAAACAACTTCAGATTACATATTTCATACAACCAACAGTCCAAAACCCAAAGACTCTTAATTTACTGTCATAAATGACAAAGAAAAGCAGCAAATCCTCATGTTTAAGAAGCTGAAACCAGGAAATATTTGATATTTTTGGTTAAAAAGACGACTGAAATGACTAAAAAATGCTCCTCGCAATATCCCAAAGCCCAAAGTGACGTCTTCAAATCACTTTTTTTGTCTACTAACAGTCTAAAACCCAAAGAAAAGCAACAAATCCTCAAATAAACGGAGCTGAAACAATGAAATATTTGACATTTTAGCTTGAAAAATGACAAAAAAAGAAGATTACATCCTGATTATGTTGATTATTTTTAAAATGTTGACATGAAGGACTAACTGAGAGCAACAGGGCAACAAATGAAACCATTCAAATAATATTGAATGTAAACTTGCACACATACAAACAGCAGTTACATCTACCACTGTGACAAAACACATCCCTGCTCATTTAGAGCTCTTTTGGTCACAAACTAAATCTTCGACAGACTCTGAAAACATGTGGTTGTTTTTCATCGAGTTTGGAAGAAAAAGAAGCACTGTGCATGAACTTTTATTCGCAAAGGCTCGTCTGATTTTCACAAACGAGACAAGGTAATGTTAGAAAAATACCTTAAATAGCAACAGCAACAACACTAATTGCGGCGTTTGAATCGACGGCCAAGCAACACCTCCGGAAACTTGTGATCGTCGATGAATCCCTTTACCGCGATCACGAATAATTAACATGTGAGCAACTTGTAAAAAGAAAATAAAGTACCTGGAGGAGGAGAGGAGGGTGTCGTCTAGATTCTGCTCTGCAAACATATACAATTGATCGTTAAAGATCGTTTTATTTCATTGTTTATTGTCGCTCACATGCAGCTGTCATTTCCGGTTATGAACTTTATCTGTATCAATGTCACCAGACCAAAAAAAAACTAAAGTAAGCTTAAAAGTTTTTGGTTTTCTTCCCGTCCGAGCCGTGAGGACTTGAATCTCATCATGACAAGCGTGCAATCTCTTCCAGTTTCACACATCTCCACATCTTAAAAACTGAGGTTTTTCTCTTAGTACGTATGCTAAAGACGGCAACCATGAATGCAAATTCATGGAGCGGGTTTTTTCTGGTGTCACCTCACTTTAAATGTAAGGGGAAGCCGTCCAAAAGTTATCGGGTGGAGCTTTTGAGCGCCGGGGAATGTTGCAATCTTTTGTTTCCTCTAATATCCCTGGAAAATCTGGTTAAAATTGGAAGATGCAACAGCAACGCGCCGGGTTTTTCTCCGGCGGGTTGCACAGATTCCACACTGTTTTCACAGCTGTCTCGCTCGCAGGACGCGGCTGAAGGTGGGGGAGGAGGAGGAGGGGGAGGCGGATGGAGCTGCTGCGATCAACTCATGTGTAAAGATGAGAAATGAGAAGCAAAAAGGGATAAAAACCAATACATTGAGCGTTTGACACAACCAGCAGCCGACAGACAGACAGAGAGAGGAAGTGTTTGAAAAGAAAAGTAATAACAGAGTCTCGTCTGCCAGAAACTCTGCGGCGCTGCTGCCATCAGATGTGGCAGTTTAGATTCAGAGTTCCTTCTGATACAAAATAAAGACAAATGTATTTATTCCTCCGTAGACGCGGGATGTGACCAGAGGTTACAAAACTCAGAGCTCAAATCATTATTAGCGCCTCCGTTCAACATCCCGAACGGTTATTGTCGGGCGCAGCATCGCGCGAGGCCGGACGGCAGCTGGCTCACAGGTAATGTCCCTCTCATGCCGTAGTTATTAGGCCCCTGGTCAACAGCCAAACACAGCAGCTGTCCGTCCAACAGCAACCTATAAACCCCCCCGAAGCTCCTGTTCATAAACAATAATATGCCAGGCAAATGGGGTGGCCAATGTCAGACGTGGCCAGATAAACACGTGGAAGGTCACCGGCGCCACCCAGCCACGTCCCTGAAACGACTCTGCAGTCGTCTCCGCTGGAAATGTAGAATAATCGGAACCAGCAGACGAAGCTTCACTGTTCACGATCGGCGTCATCTCGGAGGCAGAGAGGCTGCTGCAGCTTAGTACGGCTAATATGAAGGCTAGGCTAACTTGTTAACCCGCGCAGGCTGGTATGACGACATATTGCATTGATTAAGTTGTTCAGTGGGACATAATCTAGGATCTCCCAACTCAGATGGATCATTTGGCTTCAAAATCCTATAATCCGACCATTCCTGTAACGCAACCGGCAGATAAAAAGTTAGCAATGTTCGTTTTGGCATGGTACAAGATAATCTGGTTAGGTTCAGGCTTAAGAAACACTTGGTTAGGGTTAGGAAACGATTGATTTTGTCCCCAGAAAAACAGCTGGAATGTATCCCAACGTCTACTCAGAAATATCTCACGTCAACTGTTGAAACCATCCTGAACTGTTATCTCGTCCGTCTTCATCCCTTCCACCTCCCCTAACGTAGAAATATTGATATAATACGTCCCACACATAAATCAGAAATGTAAAATACTAACATTTTAACTCGGCCCACTGAGCTGAGCGGGAAGCGCCTCCATCGTTCATGCCGCTCCACAGATGATTCACGCCATTAGCATCGTACTGAATTTCAGCAGAACAATATCACGAAGACGATGTGATCGAATTACGTTTCATTCTGTCCTCCAAAATGATTAAGCCGTCGATAAATAAACGCTGCCGTTTGACACGAAGAACTTGGTCTTAATGCTCACTGATGGACCGGGGACCTCCACACCGGGGCCCGCCGGCCCTGTGTAAACCCTGACGGAGGCTACTGTAACCACAACATACAGGTTGTTGGTTCAGGCTGCTGTAAGCTGTCTGATTATTTTCTGTTTCCATGATTCCTTCCTGGCTCGTGCGCCCCGGTAGACCCCGGCACATCTGTGACAGATTTCTCTGGCCCTTTGCGGCATGAGGTAACCACTCCATATGTGACAAAGTGCCACCCTGGCTACCTTTTATTTTGCCTTGAATAATCCAGGGCCACGGGCCTAACGTGATCTGACATTTGGAGCGGCTGTCGCAGGTTTTTCTGTTGATAAATGATTCACGCAGCTGGCCCAGGAGACGGGGAGTTAATGCCATCTCAGTGGCAGCGATCTAAAACTTTGACTCGGATCCAGCTCCGTCCTCCAGGGGACGGACAAATGGACACGGCCGACGTCTCTCCGGTGCCCTCGGTCTCCATTATCGACCCCCAGAAAAAGGGAAAAAACAGACATGAGAGACCATAATGATCCAGTGTCAGAATGCAAAGTGCCGCGTAGCTGCTTTTATGTGTGTGTTTTCCCCCCATCGCCGGGCGGAGAGGCGGAAGTTGTGACTCTTTTTACTGCCACACAGCTTTAGGTGCACTAACAGCATCCGAAGGTCCCTCAGAGAGGCCTAATGTGAATTTAATGACCTGACGCTGGGCGAATGACAAGTACGCAAGGTGAAGGTGACAACCTTTTTCTTTTTTTTCCTCCCATCTATATGATTTTTCTCCCCCCCCTTCGACTCCCTCACCCCACCCCAGGTCTTGTTTTCTGAAAGCCGTGCTGATGTTACATCTATTATCCCACTGTGGATTCTCTGGCACAGTCGCCGCTGTGAATTTCCAACAATAGTCAAAGCTCCCTTCAAAATCTGAACGCTTTATGCATTATGCAAAAAAAAAAAAACTTCCTCCTCTCTTCGGCCAAAATGACGTTTTTGCTTCAGGACAATGTGGGAGAACATTATTTAAAGACAGTGGAGGAGTGGGCTGTAAGAAGAGACGCGCCTTTCACCACTGTGATCCCCCCACAAGAGCGAACTGTAGAGTATGTCAGCATCCAGCCAAGACATGACACTGTACATCAGAGTTTTAATTATGCAAACGCTCCTCAGAGGCGGAGCTGCTCCGAAGGCTCAAGCTACCGCGCTGGTTGACTCAGAGCAGAGCCAAGAACTGGAACAACTGTGGTCTGAATGGAGCTGGAGACCAATTTCAGACATTTATGACCTTTATAGAGCAATGTTGGATGAGGAAATAGATCGGAAGGTGCATGTGGTTATTGTGTGAGGCTGTTGTTAATGCTTTGATTGAAACTAGAGGTGCAAAGTGTCATTTTTTGAGAAAAGATGTCCAAAATGTCAGATTTCAGCTCCTTAAATGTAAATATTTTCTAGTTTTTTGACAGTAAACATACAAATCTTTGAGTTGTGGACAAAACAAGACCTTCGAGGACATCAGCTTGGTCTTTCGGAAACACTTGGGCTCCATGCACAAAGACCAGCTCCATGAAGAAATGGTTTGACACCAACAATGACCCAAAATGGTCCAAATCCCTGCAACCAGGTTCTTCTATCTTGCAAGCCTTCTCCGATGGAGAGGATGCCGCTACAGCAGAAGATTATGAAGTATTGTCCACGTTTTTTTTGGAATAAGATGCTCAATAATCACATAAAACACACACTGTTGGCCGTGTACTGTATCTACAAACATTTGGTCGCCCTTAAAAAAAAAAAAGCCGCTGCAGGAAACCAAACCATGAGTCACATTTTTCTGGTTAGTTTTGGACTCACTGGCTTTTACAACATTTAACCAAAACCACATTTTCTTTTTTCCTGTGATTTAACCAAGTGTTTGAGAAGCTGTCAACCCTTTCCTGCTCTTTACAACTACAAGGCTTGTAGTGTAAAAAACAACCTACCGTAACGTCACCCCATTGGTTTGTGGACCACAGTTCTGAAGCTGTGAGTTTGGTATAACCAATCCATCTTGTTTCCAGACGGTGGCTGATTGGATCTGACTGGGAATCCAAAGACACAGTAGCGACTATTTTTTCTCTAAACGGAACCAGAACTGACAAAATGAACATGATGATGCATTGAAGAAGACTTGTGGCTAGAGATTGAGATCAAAAACTAATTCGGAAAACGGTTTACTGATGTCAGAACTCAGGTGAGAAGTAGGCTTGTTTTCTCATAAGCTTATATACAATCAGACTTATCTTCCTGCAACCAGTGGAGCCACTCGCTACTGGCCATTGGAAAAAATGCATGTTTTAATGCATTGGCTACATTTAAGAAGCTGGAACCAGAAATATTTGACATTTCACTTGAAAAATGACATTTTCTTTCGATAAACTACATTTTTGTTGGACGACTTTTACACCATTTGACCAAAAACTACTATCTTTCTTCAAAGCCAAGAGTTTTAAAAGCTTTCAAACCAAACCTTGCTCTTCATGACAAGTCGGAACCTGAACCAAGAACAGCTGGACGTACAGTTTTAATCTTGTGAGGGTCTGAACTGGTGGCTATCCGGCTCTCTCTACTCAGTTTAAAGAGATTATTGTAACAGATATTCCAGTCTTCCACTACATTTACTCATTATTCAAGCGACTAAATGCGACGTCAATAAAAGCGGCGTAATATATAAGGTGGAGCTGGAATCAAATCCCCTCCCTGAACATGTTCGGAGAGACAAATCCCCCACAACGCAGCACAATCACTAAGTGCATGTTTGGTCATTGAATCTAACGGGTCATCATGACCACATTAATGTGCTCCGGAGGGGCTCCCGGCGGCACAAACACATTCATTCCCAACAACAACAACAAAAAAAAGAAAAACTCTTTTCATACTTTGACAGGAAACCTCGCATTCGCACAACACTTAACCATGAGCGTCTAGAATCTGATTAATGCTTAAACCAATTACAGCTTCCCCCCAATTAGAGGACATTACCAGGTTAAGAGCTCTAATGTATCTTCCTCACATTTTTTTTTTTTTTTCCCCTCGTGAAGTATCTGTGGATGTTCCTACACGGATTTATTGATACACTTTGCGGGATCTCGGGGGGTCGGGCGCGACGCCCCGCCCTCCCCTCGCTCCCCTCCGTCACGAGATGTAAAGGCAACATCCTCGCGTGATTGTCGGACCGACATCTCGATCTAAGTTTCTAATTAAGAAACAGGGAGCAGCGCGTCAAGCGCAGACACATCACTCAGCTCCGCGGCCATAATGTTGCCCCGTAATGCCCTGTGTGGTCTCAATTACACTTTCCATGATGTAGAATAACAGCATTAGAGCAAAGCAAGACATGCATTCATATACTCGTAATTAAATAAAATCCAAATCAAGATCGGACCCGAGTGATCTTGAGCTACATTCATTTAGACGGATGGGCGACGGCGCTGACCTCTTGGTTAATTCTTAAAGAGACAGAGTCCAAAGGTCGCCGGGCGCCGAAGACAGATATTTCTGGAGGGCGATTTTAAAAAAAAAAACAAGTTTCCTCAGTTGAGATGTCACTTGAAGAGCAGTTCAAGAGTCGATCATTTAGTTTCTTTCGTATGTCCACAGAAAGAAGTCAAGCAGCACCGAATAAAAGCCTCATAACGGCTGAAAGGCTAAGCAACATAGATGGTGTGAGATCGGATCAGATCATCAGACCTGCAGGAGTTAAATCTAGACTCACTTCTTTTCCTTTTTTTAAACATCACATTTCACTCCATGCACATGTAAACACTTTAACGCGAGAGGCAACAGTAAATCCAGTAGAAGTAGCTGGATCAGTAATCAATTTTGGATTTTAAGAAACTACGGTGCCATAAAACAGGTAGGGATAAGTGATTTTTTTATTTTTAAATAGCCTTATATTGTTAAATAGTCCTGACAGAATTATGTGTTGCACTATGAAGCCAGAACCTGCAAATGTTTAAAACTGTAGCTTGAAAAATGACTTAAACAATTAATCGATGATTAAAATCTAAATCTGCTTGGATCAATGCTCGTTTTCTCTGTTTTTATTCATTGTAAACTGAATATCTTTAGTTTTTTGGGGACTGTCGGACCGAAAAGAAGCAATTTGCCGACACAATCTGAGAAATTGTGGTGAGGCTAAATGATGAATTCATTAATCTGACTGTCTCTTCAGTGGCTGCTTTAACTTGAATCAGGTCCTGAACCAGTCAAACTTTAAGCCTCTATGATATCAAAGTGTTTTCAGGACTCAACACCTCTGCAGGAAAGCAACATCGCAATTAAACTCAAAAACAAATCCCACCATTAAGACAACGGGGGAAATGGCTGCGCCTCGCCCTTGATGTCATTCATCAATCAGACGGAGAGGCGTCCGGTAGCGAGGTTTCATTTGTAAATCATTTGTTGACGCTCTCCCAGCAGCCAACAAGCAGAGGTCAGGCAGATGGAGCGCTCTCTCCACCCTCCTCCCAGCCTCCGACGCCATCTACCTGCGTGGGCCTCCGGCCCCGCGGTCCCCTGCCCTGGATGGAGGTTGCGGCGGCAGGAGGGGGGTGGTGTTGTCATTTGCCCCAGCATGGTGTGCTGATGCTAATGGACTCGCGCAGGAGTCCAGGCTAGATTGGTTATTTCAGTCTTAATTCAGCCATTAACATTTCATTAATGCACCGTCCTACTGCTCGCCTGCACCGCGGCCTGCCGGCTGCTGCCTGCTGATGACTGCTGCAGGCTGCAAAACACCGCATCACTCAAGGTGGACGCGTCAGCGAGCGTGCATTGTGTTTGACTTCTTTCATACATCGTTAGCGTGTAGAAAGTATGTTATCGCTCTGTTTGCTTACAGAATAAACGGAGTAGCGAGCCTTTATTTGGATTTTGACAAGAAACCTTTGGCAAGAAATGAAGCGATGAATCAAAATTAAGAAGCAAAATCAGTGCGCTGTTTAAAAGAGGGGCAACAACAAGACACAACAAAGCATTTCTGGCTTACTTGACTCAACGTTTTAAAGTTCTTCCTGATAAATATTTCAGACACTTTGAGTGTGTCCGATTGTTTGTAGAGCATCGTAGAGAAGACGAAGTGCTTTGTTTTTGCAGTAAGAGAAGAAGCTACGATCATGTCTGATAAACGCTTCAACCTTGCAACAGTATTTTTGGTTTTTGGTGTGTCTCCTGATTCCAAGTCGACTTCGCAATCTGTCGAAACGTGCATCAATTTCGGTTATTTGTCAAATTTGCATAAAAGGGGATCGCGAGTTGATGATGAAGCCGTAGCTGTAAATGATAAATCTGTTTTAAAACTGAAGACATTCTGTCGCAGTGTGCAAGTCAAAGGAAGCGGACGCATAAAAAACTTGAACCTGAACGCTTACTCAGCATGAAATGGACTAAAACATCTGTCATGACGGTCTTGCGGCTTCGACCTTCGACCTCCACACATCTGCTTTACTCTCCTGGAATCAGACTTTCACTCCGCGCTCGTCCCGTTAACATGTGACGCGCGTTACGTACACGGCACAGGAGGATTTGTGTATGCAAATCACTCTCACTCTGTTACGCTCAAGGCGGTATCAGTTGCTAAGGTATTCGTCTGATAATGAACACAGCATGTCTGCAACTGTGTGTGTGTGTGTGTGTTTGCACACCGGCGCTCCATCCAACAAGTTTAACACAATATTCTAATTAGACGTCTATGTTTATTTAATGCGTCCTGAGTAAATTAGTTGTATAAAATTATGACTAATTAAGTGCTGCATTAATAACCGCGGCACGATGGCAGCACTTCTTCTTCTTCTTCTTCTGCTGCCTCGCACGCAGACGGGCACATAGGTAATCATCGTATCTGTGTCACTCATTAAGCTTTTTGATCATCGTGACATGACATATGATAATGTACGCGCTCATCTACATGCCCAGGCTGTTGCATATTTCAGATTTATATTTAGAAACATCAGATGAGCAGCAGTGAAACCTTCTCCTCCTCACCTAGAGTGTTTCGCAGGAGCGTTTGTGTGCACGTCTTCTTTGTCGAGATCTTTCCAGCATGACTTTTTAATTTCATACTTGCTGACACTTCCTATAAAGCCCATATCAATAATGCTTCATAATGCGTTATTGACATTTTTCATAAGCCGTTCGCCAACGTAAACTGTCGATTAAGGATTTGGTACACAAAGAATTAGCCCTCTTACATTAGAAAAGATAATAAACTATCACTTTAAATCATACGGGTTGAGGATTACACATTCCTGTTGTCTATCATCACATTATGTCAAACTGGAGCAGCCTTCAATATTTATTTTACTTACTTTAAGCAAACGATCACAGTTTAATGATTTATAACCACCTAATCTACTCATTAGCTCATTATAATGCATTACAAGTATGTCTTCAATGCACTAGAGACATAATAGTGATATTATAAAGCATAATCACTATTAAGCATGTTTACAACTACAACTATATAACGCTAAGGGCACATTACAATAGATTTAAATAGGTTTATATTGTAATTCAATGCATGTGGGTATGTTAATAATGCAGCATAATGAATTTAAGTATGTTTATAATGCAGCATAATGAATTTAAGCATGTTTATAATGCAGTGTAATGCATTTAAGAATGTTTATAATGTAATTTAATGCATGCAATTATGTTTATAATGCACTATAATGCATCTAAGTGTGCTAATAATGCATTATAATGAATTTAGGTATGTTTATAATGCAGTATAATGAATTTAAATGTTTATAATGCAGTATAATGCATTTATGAATGTGTATAATGAATCTTGCTATGTTTATAATGCAGTATAATGAATCTTAGTACGTTTATAATGCAGTATAATGCATCTTAGTATGTTTATAATGCAGTATAATGCATATTAGTATGTTTATAATGCAGTATAATGAATCTTAGTACGTTTATAATGCAGTATAATGCATTTTAGTATGTTTATAATGCAGTATAATGCATTTTAGTATGTTTATAATGCAGTATAATGCATCTTTGTATGTTTATAACGCAGCATAATGCATGTACATATGATTATATTGCAGTATAATGCATGTACATATGATTATATTGCAGTATAATGCATGTACATATGATTATATTGCAGTATAATGCATGTACATATGATTATATTGCAGTATAATGCATTTAAGAATGTTTATAATGACTCTTAGTGTGATTATAATGCAATATAATGATTGTAAATCAGCATAATGCATGTAAGAATGTTTATAATGTAATTTAATGCATGTAATTATGTTTATAATGCAGTATAATGCATTTATGAATGTGTATAATGCAGTATGACCTATTTAAGTATGTTTATAATGCATTACATACACAGGAATGAAATGAAAATGTTACCTGGCACTACTTTGGTGTAACAAAACGATTACGATTACACTCCGATAAAGAAAAAGACTCCCAGCTCTCAGTCCTGCTGGTTTTTCTAAAAACTTGGTGGGGATTATCCTGCAGGAATCTTCTGGAGGTACTCTCACACTCCCAGATCAAAATAATTAACTGAAAATTATGTGAGACGTGTCAAACGTAATACTCCTGCAAGCAGCATGTAACATGTGTGACTCAATGACAAAAAGACAGACGATTGGCACGGCCCTAAAACACATTTGATATTTCTGGATCAGTGGAGCTGTAGGTAGGCTGTTCATCTGTCATTACTTAACAGTGAGTGTGCTGGGGAAAAAAGAAAAACACCCAAAGTGCTACATGAGTGATGAATATCCGGCTTTATCGGATGTGCGTGTGATATATGAGATTGGTTGATAATCGACACTTAGTTCTGCCATATGGTTGGACCCGCCTGCCAAGGTACAAGGACTCAAAACATGGAGGTAAGCTCGCGGGGACGGCGGAATAAGCAGCTCGCTTCCAAAAAACCAAAACGGGAGAGAACATGGCTGTGATTTAAAATAACGACCCGAGCGCCTCCTGAATCCTTTTTTTCAAGGACAGTCGAGCCGTTCGGTTCCAAAAAACGAGAGATGCTCACAAAAAAAACGGATGATAGGTCCAAATGATTACAGATTAAGGTGTGTGTTTTCTGACAGTTTCATGTACTCATCCGAGCTTTGGAGGTAATTATGAGGGAAAAGCAACAACACAAATGGACTTTTTTTTTTCTCCACATGGAAGAGATTTGGGAAGCGTTTGTACGTGCTGCCACGTTCCTCCCTGCCCTCGCGCGCCGCACGTACGCCAGATAATGCACAGCACACCCAAAGAAACAGCGCCTGCACCCCAAATGTCAATCGGACCCCCTTCTTCTTTGAGCACGGGGGGTCCGACCGCTGCTCTGACGCCGTCAGCCTAAAGTGCGGTAATAATCTCATCAGTGCCATTTTAAAAATCATAGCCTTTCATCATCGAACACAGCCCGCGTCCATCACGCGCTTTCTGGAGTTATTTAGTCCCAGAATGTGACTGGCGAGCCCAAACAATGACATAAATAATCACAGGCGCCGGTGGCAGTGGCAGCGGGGGATTGGTTTTGTTAAAGACCTCTGACAGCGCGTCTCTTGGACATTTGGTGGAAGGTAAACAAAACAACTGGCACGCCGCTGCCAACCTCGGGCCCCGAGGCGGGCGCGTACTCACCGCCGGCGAGGGAAATCTCAAGCAGTCTGGAGAAAGCCTTCGCCTTCTTCATGTGACTCTGGGCAATTTTCAAAAAATTTGTTTATCCTTTTGCCCCCCCCCCTTTTTTTTTTTATTTCCTGTCTCATGATGTTCTCAAGATGTTGCCGCTGGCACCGATCGGAGCTGCAGCTCTGAATTCATGGAGGACTCATCTTTGTTGGCTTATTATTCAAATAATTACCACCGTCTAATGAAGACCAATAAACAGTCGATCAGAAAAGAGGCAAAGGCTTCCAGTATAAACATATATGCCAGAATCTTGTCATCCTACACTTTGGGGGGGTTCTGATAGGCTCAATGGATTTCAGATGGACAGGAAGTGTGGGCTTTGAAAGCTCTGTAATTCCAGGTGGCCAGGGAGTGTTTTGGCAGGCCGACCTGTGCGAGGGCCCGCCGACCGCCAAGAAAGGGGACCTGGAGTAGGTGGAATGTTAATCATGGAGAGAGGAGAACATGTGTGACAAAGGGAAACGATGGAAAACACATGTCCCATTTCACACTTATTTACCTTTGACTGCCAAACCCCTGCCAGATTAAAGGAAGAAGAGGCGGAGGGGGGGGAGAGGCAACGGCAAAGGTGGAACCCTTTAAAGTTTACCTCTTTGATGAAGACGCCAACTCTTTGATAGCGTTTCAAACATTCTGGGGAGGAAAGAGGAAACCTTGGCGGGATTGAGAGTCGAGGCCTCGGCGGCGCTGCAGCGGTCCGCTGACAAAGAGCCGTGTGTGGAGACGAGGGGAGGGGATGCTGATAAAGTGCTGCTCCGGACAGAAAGACATTGTTCTGAACAAGTTAGGACTCCGAGAGGAATAAAACTATGTGCTTGAGCTGCAGGTCGAAGGCTGGAGATTGATACGTTATGTGGTCAAAGTGGATTTTCCTACACGTCAAAGTAAAAACTTCACATTTCATGACGTTTACAAGTATTTCAAACATCTTGTTGCATAAAAAAAAGGATAATTTATGTGTAACATTTTGCTAAACATACAAATTACTGCGCAAAGTGTTACCATATGTAGGCCATATGTTGTCAATATATGTATATATATGTAAATGTTTTGGTTTATATTGGTCGCAGGATTGTGTCCGACAATATTGTCCTGTTAGAGAAACCACAGTATCGTCTGCGTACATGCTACATTATTCTGTACGCACACTTTTTAAATCGTAACTCAGAAGGTCCTAAACTAAAATTACTAAAAATAAATTTATTTTAAAGGTAAATAACTATTGTTTTGTGTATCTGAAGTAAGTTACAGGGTTACAATCTGATGTTTGATGTGATCGAAGGGAAGGAAATGTAAAATATGAACATTCCATAAAGTTTACTACTATTTAAAACATCTCATTGCATAAAAAGAATAACGAGTTTAACATTTTGCAAACAAATCAACAGCCACATTCCAGTTCATAGAGGAACTATTACCATATGTTGCCCACATGTCTGCAGCCTGAACAACATATCTGCTGGGCGTATTTAACGACCAATATTCACTATTCCAGTTATATTGGCTTCATTATTATTATTTCTAGACAAAGGAGTTTTGGAGTTGATCTCTCGAATCATCGTCTTCAGGAGAATAGTCCAAACATTTGTGATAAAACAAGCATGTTTGTTCAGAGCGGGATGTGTTACATAATCAGGGGAAAACAAGCCTGAAGCCGAATCTTTAATCAATGTGTAAGATAACAAGCAACAGTGTTCTTCGGCGGCCTCGTCTCATCTTATAAGTTGTTTGAAGCCCGTCTTCTGTTGTATTTTTAATGTAAGGCTGCTGTAAAGGCCAGTTTCCCCCGAAGGCGAAAGCAAAGTATGGAGCGAATGTATTTTGTCTTTGCTAAAAAAGAAAAAATGACAGAGGTATTTATCCCTACTAGAAAAAAATGGATTTCAGCCGTGTTAGTGTCTCATTTTGTCTTCAGATAACAAACATGGCCGTCAGGAAGTTGCGATTTTTGAAACACAGACTTGTTTTTAATGACAAAAGTTGGAAATGTTTGAAACGCGTTGCAGAATGTGCGTCCTGCTGCCGAGACAGCGACTGCAGCCGCTCGCAAACCCCGTCCGGCGGAGACTCGGCGGAGAAGATGACACGAGCCCTTTCCTTTTTTTTTTTTTTTTTCTTCTTCATGCCATCTCAAACTGGAGGACATAAGCGCGCTTTGAACAGACTGTTAAAAAGCGGCGAGTGTGATTGGAGTTGAAAAGTTTGCAGCTGTAATGGTGGCTGTTTGAGATAAGTGTAACTTATTTCATTTGTCGGCGGTGTCACATGCTCGCGCCGCTTTGAAGTGGCAAATTAATGACAAGTGAGAACAGTAGCCGTTCTGCGAGGAGAATGACCCCTTTTCTAATGGCTGTGTGGCGCAGCGAGCGAGTCATCTGTTGGCCCCATCTAATTATGTGAATCGAGCAGTTTGAAAAGTGTCTTAAGGCTGTTTAGGAATAAAAGGGACATTTAAATGCAGAGCACTTTGAAAATTACAGATCCTTCAAAAATACTTTCCACGGACACGTCGCTTCTCCCGGTTTTCTCTTTTTTTTTTGTCTCTTCTTCGTCTCGTTAATTCGGTCTCTGAGAGCGCAGCCGGCGTTCACGGAGGAGGAGGGGGGAGAATTTGGAGATCGCCACCGACCCTCCCCGACTCTCCCTCTCTCTCTGTTTCTATCACAAACAGGATTCTAATAAACTTTCTCCTCCTCCGCCGCCATGAGAAGCGTCATTCAGGCAGAGAAACAACGCCTCTCTTGTTTCCAAATCTATAACTTCAGTTTGATGTTCATACGCTTCAAACATTTCACACTGTCCACACGCACTGATTTAAAGTCCCTGCGCATTTGTAATTCATGATTAAAGCACAAGTGAGTTCGTTTTCCTAATACAATATATCAATTTTATTTAAATTTCGCTGTCATTCCAAAGAAAATAGAGGATTTATGAGTCTCGCTGCGCCAGAAAATGCTCCAAAACCTGCAGGTATGTCACAGAAAGTGTTGTGTTTGGATCAGATGTCAGACGTAAACATGAGTCGCAGTTAAATGTGTCTGCACAGGAAATAATGGGAACAACGTCTGGCAGTTATTAAGAGATGTGCTAATTTATTCCCCCATAAACTCATCTGGAGTTCTGATCAGTGGTGTTTTCTAATAAAGTCTTGGAAAAATTACAGTTTCAGTCCAGAAACAGATCAGGTGACGTCATCAGGACCTGCAGTTGGTCTCCGGTTTAGAACCTGAACCATCGATTTCTTTAAAACTCGGCGTGGATCAGAAGGTTGTTTTTCACTTCCTGTTACGTCCTGTCATGTACAGAGGGATGAAAATATATATTTATATTGATTAATACCAGCCGGTCTCCACATGGGATGGGTTTTAGAGGTATTGTTATTATTGTTGTCATCTTTAGTAGTTTTATTGTTGTGAATTTAGTTGTTCTGTTAGCTTGTTTTCAATCACTTAAAGGAGCATTCTGTGGTTTTAGGGAGGAAATATTAATCAGGAGACAAATATCTAAACAAGCTGAATAAACTGACCTTGAAGAACAACACAGTTTCATACTGTTTTACTTTGTTTATATGTGGCGGACCCTGCCACCTTTCTAGCTACAATCACCTTGTTTTCCTCTGAGATCAGCTGGTTTATTCAGTTGTGTGGGAAACAATGCGTATTTCTCAGTTTGTGTTGTTACCTCAGTCGTATTGTAAATATTAAAATGTGAATTTTGTATTTCTTCAACAACTGCATCGTGCATCCCTTTAATATTGTGATGTAATCTTTACATGTGTGACTTGCTTCGACCTCAGTAAAGGCCAACAGAGATCAAAATTAATGTATGAATAAACAGCGAACTTATAGACTCATATCAGACATTAAATACAATAAATTTTCTTCATTACGGCTCTAAAAACAAGATTTTTGTCACACACAGCGGATCATATTGCAATTAAACGATCATATTTGCCCGATACAGATAAAGTCCACTTGATCTTTCCATCTGACGGCTTGCTTTTACATTTTTTATATTTACTCCCGTGCAAAAAAGAACATAAGATGCACATCTCGACCTTTTTAATGAAATTATTCATCATGTAAATGAAGTTCCACACGAGCGGTTAATTAACCGGCTTTTAAGTACTTCCGTGCATATTTTACAGCCATTGTATCGTTTGTAATGACGGTTATATATTACAGAGCGGCGACGATTACGCAGACGTGTTGACAACATTTAGGGGAAGCGACTGTTTAGGATTTTGCCACGAAGTGAAGCACGAGGCCGCTGGAGTGCTCAAAAAGTTTCCTCCTCCGAGTTACTTCAGAGGTTAACCTGAACATCTTGAATTCAAAGCCTCGCTCTTTTTCCTCTCCTTTGGTTTTTCCTAATTATTATTTGATTGCTCATTAGGCGCTGTGTTCGCCGTGCGTGCATCTGCTCATGAAACCTTTTTTTTTTTTTTTTCCTTGTGTCTGTGATTTCTCATATGTGAGAGAAACAACCCGTCGCCTCCCTTTAATTACACCGCCTCGCCAACATTTGCTAACACTCCTTCGTGTGGACAAATAATATCTTTTTAAAAACGTTTACAGGACGATGCGTGTGGATGTACAGTAACACACGTACTGTATGTAGAATATCTCTGAGTGAGGAAACGCTCTTTTCATTAAACTAACCCCGACCCTCTGGTTTCCAGCAGCCGTCCCCGCGGATGCACACCCGGCTTCCCTTCTCTTACGGGGTATGATGTGTGGATGAAGGCTCTTTCTCCTCCGCCCCGCCGTAATGACTGTACACCGAGATTTTCAAGGGCCCGCTCATGACAATCCCATTTTCTGTGTAATTTCATGGTTGTCTTCTTGAATGAAGATATTGGCTGCTCTGAAGCACGAGGTCAGAGTCTCCCTGCTCCGTTTTCTGGATTGTTCCGGAGTATGTTTCCCTTCACTTGATGAAAAGTAATTCATCATTTACACCCCTGAATTCTGCCACTTTTTTCCTTTTTTTCTTTCCCTCCCTCTCCCTCCTCCTCCTCCTCTCGCTGTGCTCTCTCTCTTCAGTCACAACTTTCTTCCTCTCCCTGGTACCTATGGCTGTGTGGAGATAGATAGGTTCACTGCGATGGCGGGGTCAGCCATCCCCCCAGAACAGGTTAGCCCTCCCAGGCCTCTGCGTTTCCCCCCCCCGACTCCTGATAGAGTTTGTCACCTCCCCACCTCTGGAAGTCAAATCCTGTCAACTCGGGCATCCTTCAGTATCCCCGAAGTGGCTTTGGCACCCAGTGGGGCATGTGAGCTTAAAATTGATTTTTCTCTCCCTCCTTCTGTGTTTTTTTTCTTCCCTCCTCCTCGAGATCTGCCAGGTTCCCTTAAGGGAGGCGGTTGACAGCCAGCGGAAGCCCCTCGGCCAATCAGGAGGCGGCAAGCGGTGTAAAAAGACACCTAGGGAAAGTTTCCCTGCGCCTCCCGGAGCCGGAGGGGGGCAAAGGTTCCTGACATGTTGAGGTGGCGGGGGGGATGTTGTTGCTAAGAGACCGGTGGCGGCGTTTCTCTCTCCTCCTGGTGAAGCTAATTGACACAGAGGGCCCTCCCGAAACTCACTTTTAATTGTTTTCGTTTCATCACAGGGTTCTTCCTGCGCAGAAGAAAGAGAAAAGAGAGAAGTGCAAACATGTTTCCTCAAAGCCCGTCTCACGTCACTCTCCCTCTGCAAATATTGTTCCTCCGTGCAAAGTGATGTTTGGATTCTTTTAATCATGGCGGGCCCTCCGCGTAGATTCCCTTTGCATCTCTACCGAACGTGAACGTATGTAATCGTGTGCATGTGTGCGCCCGCGTTTTATTAGCCGCTCCTCCTCCCTTCCCTTTTTTTTTTTTCTCTTTCGCCAGCTGCTAACATCTGCAGGGCGTCCGGAGTCCAATCAGGGAGTCTTTAATACACGAGAAGAGAGGAAACCCTTGAGACTTAAGAGAGACAGAACCTGATCATCCCGTCTCATCAAGGCTCCGGCTCTCCTGTGACCCTTCCACACTGAATCAAAAAAAAAAAAAAAAAACCTTCCCCTCGCTGCTCCTCGGAAACTAATTCCTGGGTACTTAAGAAAACACAATGAGGTCAGATTGGTATCATCAGTGAATTACACCTACGGCTCAGGCGGCGCCGTCTGAATTAGGCGAGATGGAAGCTGCTTCACGGCGGCGGCGGGAGATTACGCTCAGGTCCGTTTGTTCGCGCCGCGATATCGCTCGTCCAGTCGCTCTGCGGACAGGTTGCTTCAAAGACGGACCTGAAGCTGAAGCTTTATCTCGTCGTCTTCGCTCTGCGGGAGTTTAATACGGCGGTCAAGGAGCGTTAAGATGCTTTCACCTGGAAAATGTTAAGTAAACATGACCTTTCGGTGAAACAGGTGTGGAGAAGACGGTTCATCGCTCTACTGTGATCTGAAGAAACAAACCTTTAATGGAGAGAAAATGTCTTATCTTCAATTATGAGTCATTTACATATTAACGAGGGTGCAGTTGTGGAATTAAACTGGTTATTTTTTGATTTTTTTTTATGGGAAAAGATGAAAACACACCAATAAGTACTTAGTGACATTCCATCGCAGCACAGAGGAGGAAAGAAACCAGCAAATATTCACAATTAAGGAACTAGAAATCTGATTTTTTTTTACTCTTTTGCTTTAAAATCTTCTCAAAACTCAAATCTGTTGTCATAAAAGTTGGCATTTAATTTAATATTTGCATCTATAGGTTAAGAAATCTTTGCAGCTTTATAATATTCCATAGTTTGTTTAAAATATAAACAGAAAAATGGCATTAAAACCCCCAAAAACACTCACAAATAATATGGAAAATACGCCATTTTCTGTTTTATCCTGTCCGGTTTTTACTCTCCACTTTCTCTGTATTCGATATTATCCAGTGTAAACTCTGGTGAACGGCGTCTTCTCTTCCTGCTGTCGGAAACACAAAAACTTTAATTAAAATAGTTTGAGCACTTCAACACTTTGTGATTTCACGCTGGTTCACGGTCTGAAGAGAAATCTGATGACGGCGGGACTTCTGAAACTTCCCTTTGCTGAACTCGGTCGCTTCCTGATGAGGTGACCGTCCTACCTCCTCCGATGCACTCATACAAAAACACATGGCGGTCTGTGCTTTTGCTCCGAGTTCATGAAAATATGGCTCATGCCCTCAGCAGACAAACAACACACACACACACACACACACACGTCCTGCACATCTTCGCCTCGGAGCCACTGGAGCACCCAGGTGGCAGCGACGAGGCATCAGGAGAACGGGAATAGCCGGAGATCCGTGGCGTGTTTTGCCACGGCTCAGCGAGCTGTGCGTTAACAGAAAGACGAAGAAAAAAAACACATGCACAGATGGATGTTTGAGGAGGAGGGGGGGGTTTGTCAGAATCACATATCCTTCAGCAATGTTAAAGATAGTTGGCAGAAGGACTCGTGATGGGATCTGTGCCGCGGCTGCTTCAGTCCGGCGACGCTCAGGTGATACGTGGTGACATTTGTAGCTCGGGGTCATCGTGTGAGATTATTTTTATTAAACCACCTTTTCACGGATTCTTTATTCAAGCTTTTTCTCCTGCATTATTTACAACTAGTGTTCATCGTTTTGCTTTCTTTTATTCACTTTCCTGGGATGAACATTGATGTAATAACACAAGCGTAAATAAAATGCATTAATTACACTCAGAATTGATGATCGTATAAGTTTGCTGATTGTTTGGAGTCGGCCTCTTGTTTCTTTAACGTGAAACTGTATTATATACTCTGCAAAACGTGAGTTAAAAGTATAATTTGTTGAAACCATCATTCACCATGCAACCATCAATCTAATTTAAGACGTGTAATGAATAAAACAAGAATAAGCAGATAATATTCCGGTGCATAGCAACGTTAGCAGCGTTTAGCCGACTGATCGTACACATTTAATTCAAAGGATAATACTGAAACACAAAACTGAGCCTCAAAATGAAGGTGTGGACAATTAAAAGTAAGAATCTGTGTGTGGCGACCTGCTTTACAGTTACATAAGGACACACAGTGGGTCCAATCTCTCTTCCACTGGAGAAAATCCACTGGTTCTGGTCCATCAGGCCACCTGAGTTCAGCGAGGGTCAGAACACATCCTCTACAACTGCTTATCAGCACTTTGAAATTTGGTTTGTGATGCATGGAGCCCGTGCGAGAGGGAGACTGATGCCGCGACCTGCCCGGCTTTATTAATAGCCTCCCTGTTATTCAGCTGATCCAGCAGCACTTTCCAGCTGTGGCAGGTCAGATTTCACCGCTACTCTCACAGTTTTTTTTGGACGCCCACCCACCTCCTCCTCTACCTTGAGCGGAGAGTTTACACCATCACTTCTGTTCCCCGACCTTTAAAAAACACAACATCTCTGCACTGTGTTCTCCCCGTCTTGCAGCAGATTTGTTCCGGCGGTGAGCTCCACCTGTTTACAGATGCAGGTGAATTATCTCCCCCTGCACGATTCAGAAAACCCTCCTCCTGCTGCAGAGACTTTCACAGTGTCTCGGCGCCCATTAGCCTCCGCCACCCCGCCAGCCACTCCTGCATTACTACCTCATTTCATACGTTAAACGCTTTACCTTCAGGAGTGTGAAAGCCGCCGGGTTATCTCCCTCCTTCCTGCTCCCTCACCTCGGCCTCGCGTCTGCCTCTAACCGCTGTGAAGAGGCTCGTGGGCCACACTGCTGGTTTTCGGCCCCTTAAATGAGATTGTACAAGAGTCATATTCTGATAAGAAATGATCCCGAGCCCACGCGGTTTACAGTTAACGTGGCTTGCAGGTGCAGCACCTTCCTTATCCCGTTAGTGCTCAAGTGTCCCCGTCAGCACCAGCTCTGCTGTGATTTACCGCACGGAAGGTGAAGCCAAGACTACAAATATTATTCAGAATAGTGAGTTTTGATTTACTGTATCCAAAGATGTAGACATTAAGATGAAACGGTCTCTCTTAACAACGAGGAGGAGCGTTTTCATGCCTGTTTTAAATGAAAAATTGTACTTTCACGCCTCCTAAATTTGGATTCCATCAAGTAAAATAAAAAATTACTTCTGCTTTATCTCTTTAAAAGATGACTAGTGCAATGGTTGCTCAAACACGCTGTTTGGCGCAGACGATCTGGCTAACAAATCCATATTTAAGCCTCCTGAACATCTGTACTTTCAACATTCTAGCAGCTAACATTAGTTAGCATTCTAGTCTTGACAGAAACTTAAAATCTCACCTCCAGTTCTCGCTGTAGAATAGAAAACCTGGGTTGAACACTCATCCAGACTACTTTAATTTTCTACTTCCGTTACCAGAGCAAGTTATTGCACCGTGCTTATCTCCATTTTGTTTATGTCTACTTCCCCGAACAATCTCTGGGGAGAGTCGCATGTCCGAATTGCACCAAATTCGACACTGCACCTCTTTGAGTCCTCATTAACAAACCTGCCAAGTGTGAAGTCGATCGGATGAATGGTTCTTGAGATATGCGAGTAACAAACCAACAGACAGCCAGAGATTCTTTGCTTTATAGTTAGATGGCTGACTTAGCATCGCACAGACGGATTTAACATGAAAACAAATGATCAGCACTGGCTCAAAGTAACAATAAGTCGATTAATGGAACAGTTGCCAACCATTTTGATAAGCAATAAGCTGGTTTCTTTCCTCCTCTGTGACAGTAAACTGAATAAATTGGGTTGTGGACCAAACAAAGCAGTTGAGGACGTCACCTGATGGACATTTCTCACCATTTTCTGACATTTTATAAATCAAACAACCTATCGATTAATTGAGGAGATGGTCGACAAATGAGTCAACACTGAAATGTGCATCCACAAATAAAACTTCCACTGAATTTAACTAACAACACCGTCACTGTGACACCAGCACCGCTGCTTCCACAGCTTCTACAACTGTTTCACTTCAGTCTTATCACAACCAGCTCTCCCTCCTCCACCTCCCCTCTTGGGTGAGGTGAACGGGGCGTTGGGTGAGGGGGGCGATACATGGCGTAGGAGGCACATGTGAGTGATAAGCTAAACCTCGTGGGATGACAGTGAACTTGTTCGCAGCGGTGCGCCGCTATCCTGCAGCCACTGATGAGCCTGATATGTTTAATTGGGGTGGTCCATTTCCCATCCAGCCTCCCCCCCTCCCCCCTCCTCTCTCTTTGGATCCACTCCTCCTTGTCATTTATACCAGAACTATGACTGTAGGCGGGGGGGTGAGGGAGGGAGGGAGATGGGGGAGAGAACAAGATCCCCCCACAAAACAGAGATAAAGAAAAAATGTAATACTTCCACATTTTCCAGTGCTCCTTTCATCATTATTCAAAAATTAGTTTTTAATGCAATGAGTAGCTCCAATCATGTTAAGGTCTGCATGATTCAGATAGTATCATAATTACAATTAGATTACATTACCGCAATCAGAGAAAGGGGGGATCGTTAAGAGAAGGAATATAAATTGCTTTAGTTTTACAAGTACTGAGCAAGCAGAAATTTGAATTAATCTCCACTTAAACATCTTCCCCCCTTACAGAACTGCAAAGCATGCTGGTTTCTTCCAGGCCATCAATACAAATTAAGGGGAGAAGTATGATTTTTTCTCTCCTCCTCCATCTGAGAGTCTTAACATTTGAAGTTTTACACAGAGAGCTGATTTTTTGTAATTTTTTTTTTCTTTACTTCACACTACAGCGGAGGTTTGGGTTCAAAAACTTTCTCAACGGGGAAAAATGTGACAAATGTTTGCTTTCAAGAACGGACGTTTGTGGACTCACATGTCAGACTACGTCAGATTTAGGCTTCCTGGACCGTTCGCAGATTCACCGCGGCCGTCGCAACATGTTTGATATTTCTGATTTTGACCACAACAACATTCTAGCGGCTAACATAAGTTAGCATACTTTGACAGACGCTTAAAATCTCACCTCACTCATCCTGACTAGTTTAACCTTCTGCTTTCATTAAAGCAGCAAGTTGTTGCACCACACTTATCTCCATTTTGTTTATGTCTACTTCCCCAAAAGCTCTCTGGGGAGATTCGCATGTCCGAATTGCACCAAATTTGACACTGCACCTCCTTGAGTCGTCAGCAACAAACCTGCCAAGTGTGAAGTCGATCGGATGAACGGTTCTTGAGATATGTGAGTAACAAACCAACAGACAGATTCTTTGCTTTATAGAGAGATGGCTTTCTTAGCATCTGACAGAAGGATTTGAAATGAAAACAAATTATCAATACTGCTTGACTATGTAGTGAGGTATGTTTAAGCTCCAACAGTTTTATCAGTGATGCGTGCATTATGCTAGTAGCAGCTAACGTAGCTTAGAGCTTCTGATTTGTAGCTACAATGAAGACTTCTGATAAGTTTACTTAAGTCCCGGCATATGTTGTCTTAAGTGAAATCACTCGGGGCAATTCATCTGACTTCACACACTATTTAGTCAAATGTTTATGTCATCATGTGGTAATGATTGCTAATATTGTACAATTACAGATTACAGATACTTCCTTTTTTAAACATATCCAAATAAAACACATATTACTGGTTTGAGGAAATGTATTTAATTAAAATACTAGAAATGTGTCAGTTTACACAAACTGATTTATAACATTTTAGCCATGTAGTCACGCCAGTTTTGGTTGGATTGTGTTGATTAAAATTAAGTCGTTATTTTGTGTAATTTAGTTTAAAATTTAACTATCTTGATGTTTATCTGTTCTTATTTTAACTCCTAATGTAGCTGAGTCTGATTTCACATCAAACACAGATCATGTCAGGGGTTTAAAACAGTTTTCCAAAGGCAAAAAGATCAACATATTTCATATAGTATCACTATTACTTGATAATCGATCAAAGAAATTACGTAACGTGTGCATCCCTACCTTAAGTGTCTGTGTATTGTACTTATATCTTTTCTTAAACCAAACCTTTGGTGCTTAAACTTCACTGAAACTTCACCATTTCACAAACGTGCCATCGATCGAATTTCAAACGGAAAGTACTTTCCACGCGGAGAAACGTCCCCTTTCATCAGTGTGTGTTCAATCAGTATGTATAGATTACGTTACAGGATTAGTATTACTGATGCATTAATGTGTAAGCAGCCTTTTAAATGTGAGCTTAGCATGTTTTGTGTAGCAAGTACAATCCTAATCTCTCATATAGGAGCTGGAAAAGGTACAAGACTCAGAGTAATCGAGTAAACGTGTGTCGTCAAAGGTGACAAGAATGGTGCAGTTAAAGGTTTTAAGTAAGAAAATACGGTTTGAATGTTTTGTTTATGAGTAAACGAGCGTCTGAACAAACCGCAGCAGCAGCAGCAGCTCAGAGAGGCGACAGCTAACGTCCTCACTGTCCTCTACAACTGAGGAAGTGTCTCAAAGCCCATTTGGTCACATTGTGCCGGATTATCCCCGAAACTGCGGAATACAATAAAATACAAATCAGTCGGAGACAGAAATATAAACCATCAGTGGAGCGCTTGGGCGGATGATTAGGTCTGAAGTTAGCAAATCCCTGATCCGCTAATGAATTAAGACTCCAGTCAAGAGCAGCGTTTCCCCTCTTTTCTTGATGACAGCTGACAATTTCTCTGAGCGACTCCCAACAAAAAAAAAAAAAAAACAGTTTGGGCTTAATCGTACTTAACGTGTGAATGAAGAATTAAAACAAAGCGCTTTCCTTTTCCTGTTCGGCTCACACATTAATAACGCAGATGATCGCCTTAGTTATATCTGCAGAACTTTATTTTCTTTTTTTTTTTTAAGGTCTGCTCATTTGCTAGATATCAATTACCTTTTTTTTTTTTATATTTCCTCTCCTCTGCTTCCTATTTATTTCCCTTCTTAGGCCCGACGACGATTGGAGATTAATGCGCGCTTCTAAATTACCACACATGCCGGCCATTTATCAGCGCCGAGAACAATCCTGCAGATTCATCCGCAGCGCTAAGTGGCAGAATATTCATGAAATGGTGTTAAAGAAAAAAAAAAGGGAGTAATTTTGTACACCCTTTAATGATAATATGAAGGAAAAAAAAAGAAGGAATTTCTCACTCTCGCTCATTTACTTTGTGTTTTTATTTTGGGGTTATTGTTTTCTGGCGCGGCCACTCAGAGAAAGGGGGACGGGCGTCATTGTGGAGCGAAATCCTTCTTAATTTAGCTGAAAACACTGGACTTATATTTATGGGTTGGAAAACAGCGCGATACATTACGGTGGTACAATGTGATAGCGGTGATAGCGGCGGCGCCATTGTGCTTGTTTGTAAAGCCGTGGTGCAGAGTCGCCCTCCACCACCACCCACCACCACCACCCATAATAGACCAGCATTCAATCCCTGACTTCAGTAATGAGTTGGGTAAACAGAGCTTTCAAAATGAGTTTCTAAATCAGTGCAGGAGGAAAGAGGAGAGGGGGAAAAAAAAAAAACAGGGGCTGGGGGCTTTTGGTCGTCGACACCCTGGCTTTAATCAGGCATTAGGAAAAAAAAAGGGAGTGAAGATGTTATGAAAATGCGGCGCTGGCCTTTGTTCGCCGTCTGTCATGGCATTGACTTCCCTGACACAATGCTACAATGCATGACGGATCAAAGTAATTAAAGTTCCAATAATTTACCTTCCTCTGTTGCGTGTCAAGTCTGCCAGACCGGCTGCTCTCAGGCCCTTCATTGATTTCCTCACCGCTATCAGAGCGCGATCCTTAAAGACACGAGGGCATCGTGTGTGTGTGTGTGTGTGTTTTAATAACTTTCCGTGCTGATATAATAGCAACGCTTCAGATGTTTAACCATTAATGATCACAGACAGATGACGGAGATAGACGAGAGGAGCCCTCCCTCCCTCGTGAAGCCGCCGAGCATTAACTTCCCCTCGCAGTGGTCAAAGCCGACTTCACCTTTGTTCAACTTTTTTTTTTTAGGGTAAATCCGGGAGAAAACTCTGGCTTTATCCCACAAATCCCGCGGGGAGATTCGGGCGCCGGTATGCAAGGGATTGTGAAATCATTATCGGTACACAGTGGAGTAATTCTGTCTGCCGTCTCGGCCGCGGGATTGATGTGTAATGCTCGGGAGAAGACTCCCTGCGTCGCCAGCGTGCGTTCGCCACAACAGTCGGAATGAAAACTTCCCCTCGCTCGCGCACTCGAGGTTACTCCGTCTCTGTCGTCCTCCCCCCTCCGAGGCACGACAATGTGTCATTGTCATGGCGGTTCTGCGGCAGGTTTCTGCGGTGTGAGGTGGCGCTGGAAAGGAGGGAAGGGGGTCTTCTTTTGAAGGCTTACTCTTCCCCCCCAACCCCTCCAAAAACCGTCTCTCCTCCCTTGACGAAAGTTAAATGGTTGAAGTATTCCTGTTCTGAGATGTGATTAGCGTGTCACACATTAAAAATGCCATATTAAATAATCCCATCCTTCAGGCTTTACTTCCTCACCAGGTATTAGCTTAGACGGAGAATTATCCTAAGCTATTTGGAAAGTAGGGAATCCACATAAAGATCTTGGCACTCGGTGTTTGAATTTTCTATCTGCCTGGTAGGTGCGATACTCAACCGACTTACAGCGCAGACAGCGGCGGAGGAAGTCGGGGCCCGGGCGCTTAGAGCTCACCGCGGCGGCAGCGGCGGCAGCGCCAGGTTTCTCCGTTTCTAATCTCGTCTCACTTCTCCGTCTCACTCAAAACGTTTCAACGCGACGCGAGGTTGAAGACGAGGCTGGAGTGAAACCCGGAGGAGTCGTGTTTCCATTATGTCGCGCTACGGTTTGACTTTGTGCGCGTTTGTTTTGATGGACGTCGATTTTAACGCTTTCTTACGTTTGTGACGTCTCAAAATGTCGACTTTAAGATTACATAAGTGGAAACAGTTTATCTATTATCGAATTGTTTAAACTTCTCACAAAACCCTTGAAACGTCCAGATTTGACTTCGACATCCATTGTTAAGGCATCAAACTTGACTGTAGACAAAAAACAATACGGTTTCTAAGTTTCTGGCCCGAAGTGGAAGGTGAAACGGTCCATTTTAGTCCCTGAGGTACCAGACCGGCCTCCTCATGGTCCAAACCCGACGGGTACGATTAAGAAATCAAACATACAGGATTACTAATAATCCAATACTTTTCATAATCTGAGCAAGTAAAACTGTGCAGACTTCGGTCAGTTACGCATACGGAAAAACCTGAGAGGCGAGAAAACACTAAAAACGACGATCTCTTAACATTTTTCTCACCCGTTCTTAAGTCAGAAACACAATTTAAATCAGACCTGGCACCAGTTTTGCATCTTAAGACAGTAAAATACATAAATTTGCTATAAAATCTGAGGAAACATCAGAGAAATAGGGGAAGAAACAATGAAGACTAGACTAAGAAAATGGCCTCTCAGGGCTTCCGTACCATTTTGAATCTTAACAATACTAAAAAATATAACTTGGCTTGCGGTCGACTATTAAGTTTTGGCCCTTGTTTGAACAATAACCATCTTGTTTTGTACCGTATTCGATTGAATCTGCTTTTATTTATGTTTTAAACGTCTTCCTCAACTTTTTTTTATTAAAATGTGGTTGCAGATACAAGTCTTGTGTATTGAGATGTGACCACATATCAGATTGTTGCCTGAAGCCTCTGGAGAGACGTTCAAATGAAAAAATAAAATTACTTCCCCCCAACGTTATCTGCTGTTTCACTCTATTATGATACAATTTCAATATCGCGATCTACGAACGCGATAAGAGTCAAGGATCACACACTCGCTTGTTAAAGGTTTTTTTCTCTCCGCGGCTGCTGGTGAAGTGATTTTCTCTCCTGATAAGTTCAGAGTTCATGTGACTTCAACCGACGGAGGGAATAAACAGATTACACAAACCGCAGCAGGACAAAGTCTTTATCTCGGCCGTCGCGTGTCGAACGCGGCCCCGGAGGACACGCTGAAACCATGTCGCAATCAAAAAATAAAGAAGAAGAAGAAGTGTTCTGCGTTTGTGTTTTTTTTTTTGATGTGCGGATTGAATCTGATCACAACCTGGCCCGAGGCTCGGTTCTGTTCCAGCAGATGGAAACTTATTGGCTGCGTTGGATGGTTTGAAATTTGTCAAGGTCAGACATCAGTCATCTCCCAACACTGAACGCTATTCATGCGCCACTTTTTTCAACGGGGCGAGATATATTTTAAACGTATGACACAATGGGGAGTGTGAGCGGGTTTCTTCTTCCTCCTCCTGTGCAACAAAGACGGCTTTAAAATCAGCCGGGTTTGTTTTCATCCCCTGCTTGGAGGTCAGCGCCCCGTGGCTGTGGATGGCTAATTACCATCGCGCAGCAAATGGGTCACGGTTGTCATTACTTCTGGTCACATGATTGTATTCATCCGACATGTTTTTCTCTCCCTCTCTCTCTTTTATAACCCGGGACGACAATGGGGGCTTCAGTGTCGGGGAAACTTTTTTCAGAATTCCCCCCCGAAGTTAAACATTTGCTACGCGGTCACAAGTCGTCTTCAAATCGAAGGGGGTAAATATAGCGCCGACACTAGGTCATAGCCTCCTTTTGGCGGTTCAGACACACAAATACTTTTGTAATTCACTGATGAATTGGAAAATGGAGGCTGAAACAGATCAAGATCATAAAATAATAAGTTATCATACTTTTTATTCGCCATCGCTTCATTCTAAGTATTTTAATCCAGATCAACGTAAGGATGGAGAAATAAAACGTAAAATAAATCATAATATAAACCGTGTTTTTAAGAAAGGATCCATAATTATCATTAATTTTTCACAATGACAGACTAAAATACAGAATACCTCACAAAAACAAAACAGTGCTTTTAGTCCATTAAGTTTCAGTTTTGGACTTTTCAGTCAAAGTTACATCAAAGGCTCAAAATCATTCTCAACACAACTTTTGAAAAAAATAATCTTAAAATGTACAAAGCTGCAACTTTATGTTCAAACTCAAAATGCCTCATTTTATTCAACCTAACCGCATGTTTCATTTAGTCTCCTGTTGTTATGAAGTGCTCAGTCATTGTTTAGCCCAAAGTACCGCAGACGTGATGGACGTGACGCAACTTCACAACGTCATTAAGTGAAAATAATCACTGTTGATCCGACCTGACGTCCTCCTTTGCAGCCGTGATAATCAGTACGGCCACTAGAGGTCACCACTGAGCAAGAGGCGTGAATACAAGGTCGTAAAAAGCTGCTTTCAGTGTCGACCTGGTGAGTACGAGCAACATCAAATCATTGAGCTACGTGTTCTGTTGTTGTTTTGTTTGTTGCTACTACACATCCGCTGTATCTGTTCCAATCTCTGTGGGACCAACTGCGGTTTCGTTGCAGCTGCCCTTGAGCAATGCACTCAGGGAAGTGATCATTATTAACAACTGTACTCTGCTTCTGCTTCCCCTGCAGGTTCCAGCTGATTCATGACACGCCAAAAAATCCAACAAGTTCTCGCAAATAAACGACACATGTCGCTCTACTTGCGTGCCCCGGTGTCAAATGCTTCGTCTAACCGAGTATCTGCGCTGTAGCTTTGCACTATTTCCTCTCTATCTGTACGATTACAATGAGGTCACTGTGATCATGGGTCAGTTCTGACTATGAACAAACAACAGACGCTGCTGTGTCTCCAACACTGTACGACACACTCGCTCCATGTAAAGCTCCATTATGCAGCTAATTGCGGCATCGACGGGAGTATTTTTTTAATTTTTCTATCAGCGCAGCCAAAAAATGGAGCTCCGAGCGGAGTTAGAGGCGAGCGTGAAACAACGATCTGCACACATCTATTTTTATTAAATGTTTTTTTCTGCAGCCAACGGGAGACGATGACCCCAAAGAGGAGAGACAGTAGAGTCACTTCACTGTCGAGGTTAGACCGTCCAGAGGCACAAGTGCTGATGGGATATAAATAACATCTACAACTGTGGACGTGCTGCAGGAAAAACACAACATTCTCATTCAAACGGCTGAATTCAGATTAAAAAGCTGATAGCTGAATGGGATTTCAGATGAATCCTCGCAGGAATAATCACGGACGTATTCATAACTAAAGCCAGGTGGCAGATGACGCTCGGAGGAAAAGCAAATACCCATTTGTGTTTGTTGCATCGGTGAACATTGTCCATCAACTGTGGGCCTGTTGTGATGTGACCGGGGGCAGCGAAAGTGCAAAACGCTCCATGTGTTCCTCCGGTTCGTGTCTTTTAAACGGCACGAACGCAGAGCGGGGTCGGAACCAGAACATCTTCGAGGTGCTTTTAATAAAAAGATTCACGTTCGGAGTCTGTGCGGTTGTTTTCGTGTAATTTGGAGAGCCGTGAAATGACGCTAATACAGTTTATTGTGGCGAGTTGTTCCCCGCACAAAGGGAAACGATGCTTCCCTCCTTATTTGTCTTTGACAATGCACGGATGGATTACGCCCAGAAACCATGAGTTATTCAATTTCCACCTGGAAAAGCTTAGCGCGCGTTCATCATATTACGAGCGTATCTGCTCGATTGGATATAATTCACACCTCGACGGAAGCTTACACCTGCTTGAGGGAATTAGGGCTGAGGCCTTTAATAAACGTTTAAACCTGTCAGACAAATGAGATAAGTGCATTCATGACCTGTTCCTCCTGTTCGCCGCCTTAATTCCATCTGAGGGGATCCCTCTCCGCGTACCTGCGGAAACGTGGGATATCCTGACGCCTCGGAAAGAAGAAAAAAAAAAAAAAGGGGGGGCCCTTTGGAGCAGCGGGGCGCCAATTCACCGTCGAAAGCAATTAGAAATATATTTGAGGAAGGTCACAGCGAGTCGTGCGCGGTGACAGGAGTGACGGTATTTGGAGAGGAGCGAGAGAGGGAGGTAAATGCTAGATTTCTCCCTCATCATCCATTACAAAAGCCTCCTCTGGAGAGAGAGTGTGTGTGTGTGTGTGTGTGTGTGTGTGTGTGTGTGTGTGTGTGTGTGTTGGAGACAGCGAGGGAGGGGTGAGGGCCATGAGTGGGGCCTCGCCGAAAAAGACAGTAAGCGGATGCGAACTTCCCACTGAGAGAATTTCTCCAGGTCGAATGCAAAACGTTCCCGACTAATCATCCGCGCCGCGGAAACGCCAGCTGCGGCCCGTGGTAGGATTATCATTCTCATAGACCTCTTACCGAGCTTTTAGCTAAATGAAAAATCTGCTCCGTAGCCTAGGGAGAAGGCAGCGTGCAGATAAGAAGGAAGAGTGTTTACCGAGAGGCAGCGCCGGTGAAAAAGAAGAACAGGTTTTTTCCTTTTTCCTCCTCTGCGATGTAAAAATGGTAGGGGAAGAGATCATTAGGCGGGCGAGGAGGGAGGAGAGGGAGGGAAAAAAGCAGCAAAAGGAAAATAAACTAGAGAGGAGAGAAGATCAATGTATTTACACGATTCATTTGTGACAAAGTTCTTCTGGGCTCATTAATTTAATGTTTCTGTTCTACCTTCTGTCCTGAGGGCGACGCGCAATTTGTTATTCCATTGTTCTCCACCTCCTTCGCCGGCTGATGCTTCCCACTACAAAGCTGACGTATAATCCTGAATCTCAAACGGCGGCGGCGGCGGCGAGAGGATAATCAAATCAACGTCATCAACCCTGGTGCCGGACCCCGCCGCCACCTTTGGGCTTGATCAAATGAAATAATCAGTTTTGGAGGGAGGCAGAGGTCAGCCACGAGTGGAGTAATCTTATGGGGCTCTTTGCCCTCCCCCAGACACACACACACACAGACACACACACACACACGACCAACCTAAGGGTAATGGATCTCTATTAGCGCTCTATTACCGACATCTGTAACAACGGAGCAGCGCGCCAAACATTGCTAACAAGGGCAATGTATTTGGAAGTCACTAGCCTGCTCCCTCCGGACACCGCCTCTCATTACAAAGCTATCAGGACCGTTCTGTTTGCCCGGACACCGCGGTGGGGGAGGAGGGGTGAAGATGGGGCGGGGGGGGGCTGCTGAAATAACAATTAAAGGCCTCTGCGGCGGTCCCACCGCTGAGCTGTTAGGGGTTTGGGGGGGGAGGGAGTCCCTGGGGTGCCCTAGAGGTCCAGTTGCTCTTGACCCTCCTCCTCTGATCTGCACGGAGACAATGCCCGAGCAGGAGGTTAGTTTATTATTACGAGGCCTAATTCGCGCTTGACTCCGCGGTTCGGAGTCAAACGTGAGTGGGAAAGTGCATAAATGATTAACAAGCCGAGGGATCGGTATAAATATTACTGAGGAATGCCACTGAAGTCCCCCTACTTGATTCCTCGCGCTGCGCTCCCGTCTTAAATAAATAAACCTCCGAGTCTTAAAAGGAGACCAAACCAATTTTGATTTGGGAAAAAATAAAGCGCCTTTTTTTTTTTTTTTTTCCTTTCTCTCTGTGAACCCGTTCAAAGTGATAACTCTGATTACAGCTCGGTGTAGAGCGGCATTAGACACACTCTCTGTCAGCGATGTTTTGATATTGACACAAGTCTGGTTTTTTTGAAGCGGGGAGGGATCCGGGGTGACAAGAGCGCCGATATTAAAGACGTAGCCCGAGGGCGAAGATGGGCCCTGTCTTAGGAATAAAGAGAGGCTACAATCTCCTCCTGGAGGTGCCGCGCTCTGAAGCCTCCGTACAGTAAAGCACAACACGCCGCGCATGAAAAGCGCTCAGCGCCGCTGACATTGTCGGTCACGAGGCGTTCAGATAAACACAACAACAAAAAAAAAAAGAAAAAGGAGAGGATTTAGCATAAGTCCATCACAGTCGTGCTCCCTCGCCTGATGCTGACCGTATGTAGACTGTCAAACAATGTGGAAATACCCCCAGCATGATGAGGCTTAATCCAATTGGCACTGGAGCCAAACTTGTAAACTAATCTATGCATTAGCCCAGCTGGCACCGCGGGCCCCGACGCTCCTGTGGAACCTGGAGTTTGGAGCTGTTTGTCGCCTGCCAGCGATAAGAGCCCGGGCTTAGCTCCCCTTCTTTTCAACTGGAATCACTTTAGTCCATTATCAGTCTACCTGTCTCTGAGACCTATTTAAGATTAAGGTCAGTGTGGGGGAAAAAAATAAATATATATTAAGAAAAAAAGGAAAAAAAAAGGCTCCCCCCCCCTCTCAGTTCTTTGGATACTTTTAAAATTCATAAGTCAAGAGGCTTAGGCTTTCTCAGCGCAAGTCTTCATAACAATGAGAAGTCTAATATTTTATGTAAGAATAGCTGACAGGAGATTTTTTCTTTCCTCTCTCTCTCTCTCTCTCCTTTCTCCCCTCTTGCTCCATTTCGCCCGATCAAAAGTATAAATACGCTCGCAGGGTTTTGACACGAGCGCGCTTTCGCGTCCCGACTGCCGCTTGACGGACACAAATCCAACCCAATCACACGCGTATTTCCTCCGAAGACGGAGGAGAGGTGCGCTCGTCTCTCTCGCATCTGCACTCGAATTAAAGAAGGAATAAACCTTTTCAATATGCGTCCAGATTCTCTGTCTGCCTCTTCTTATTTTGTAGCTGCCGTGCCAAGTTGAACAATCTTTGAGGTCTAACTTACAGCACAGCTGCTGCCTTATCTTCCGCTGTTATTCCTGGTGGCTTTTTTTTTTTTAACTGCTGAATTCATTATAGTTGAGCTGCTTAAGCCCACAGTGCAGATGCAGTGGTAAGTGGAGACTGATGCCAACCGTTCCTCCTTATTACGGGCCCCGATTCAGACTCGGGGAAAAAGTTAAGAGTGACGATTAAATGATGCCAAAACACACAACACAGTTTCTTCTTTTTCTCTCCGCCCTCCTCCCTCCTCCGTTGTCCTACGTGATGAATTATTCAAAATATCATCTTTAAATTAGAGAGATTCAGACGGCAACGTGAGGGACGTTTAAACAAATAGAGGAATGGCGTACGCGTCAGATTCGCGACGAGCGTCGGCCGTCGTCACGACACGTTTAGAGTTTATTTATAATCTTGAAAACACACAGCAGGGTTTATTAGACATATTTATTTTAAAACAAACAAGAAGTTCTCAAGGTTGCCTTTTCTCAGATCTCATTTATAACAGATCAGGATATTAAAACAATCAGTTCAGTCATTAAATGCAAGCGCGGAGAACCAACAAGATGCAAATTTTAAAAAAAAAAAACAGAAAAAAGGCAAGGAGGAGAAAAAAAAAGAGGAATAAGGATGAAAAGAGCACGCCGAACACAAACTCTGAGGAGAGAGGAGGCCCGAGCTCGGCGCCCACACACTCGTCCTGTTAATAATCTATACCGCAGTCCATTTCTATAATGCAGAGTGAATCCCAGAGCAGTTCAGCGGTGCAGTTAGCCTACAAGTAAAAAAGCAAGAAATGCCTTGCAGTCTTGGCTGCTCGCCACCAGCTGGTGCTCCAGTCAGCTGTAAGGTAAAGAAAAGATGTTTTACATACTCTCAAAGCCGAGGGATTGGGTTTTTTTTTTTTTTTTGGAATGGTGTCAAATTTCTTGAGAAAAAAAAAAAAATTAAAAAAATTCAGGGAATCTCTGCTTGGCGGAACTGGGATGGCGGTGGATTGTCTGCCACGGGGTCAGATACAGCTCGGAGTGCGGAGCGGCGTTACGGTACGTACTGTGCCGCGCGTTTAACGGGTACGGCGGCGGCGGCGGCGCTGGGAGAAGGTATTACCGCGGTTGTTTTACATCGCGGGCACCTCCAGACATGCAAATGGGCCCGACTGCAGGTGTTTTTTCTCGGCGAGGTCGACGCGGGTCAAAAGCATAAATTTGAGAAAAATGTGTTTCACCTGCATGAACTCGTGTTTCTCCCCTCAACTTCTCCCCCTTGTTTGCATGAGAAGTGCTTTTATAAAAAAAATTGAACAATAAAGCTTAAAGAAGAGGAGAGAGCGGGGAGGATGTTTATGTTAAATACCTGGGGCTGATCGGGAGCCACGGGGCCGAGAGGAGACCTACTGGATTTGGGTCATTGTATTAGTGTGCGAGGGGGATTCGGGGGGCGGCGGGTGAGACGGGGAGGGGTGAGACGAGGAGGTGGATATCTGGGAGGAGGGGAGGTATATAGAGGCTCAGCACGACTCACCAATAAATATGCCAAGCTGCTTTCTTTCTTTCTTTCTTTCTTTCTTTTTTTTTAAAAGAAGGGGAAGAAAAGAGAGATTTACATGAGCAATATAATATTCTTGTGTGTAAGTGATATTTGGAAATGTGCCTTTGAGATGAGTTGAATAATGGAACCGGCCTTTCTATTGAAAGCTAAATAAGAAAATTGAAAGCACAACTGTAGAAATTAATTTCTCCTCTCCGGCTGAGAGTGGGCGGAACAGAGATCTGCTGTTAAGCATTTTTGTCTAATTGAATTTTGTGGGGTTTTTTTCAAACTAAAAGTCGGGTCAAACTTTTTTCTTACACTTATTTCCTTTCATGACACCAATTCAAATCTTTATTCTCCCGCCTCCCTGTTGGAGTTGCACAGTCGCCCTCTGACCGCGGGGCCGGGAGCTGATGTTGACGCCCGGGTGCACACTTGGCAAAGGAGACGTTAGGAAGCTAAATCGTACACATCAAAGTGCTTGTGTCAAATCCCCGCAGTCCTTTATGTGCACAGTTCATCCCGAAAATTTTCTAATTTCATGTCTAATGATGCCTATTGAGGCAGCCGGTGCTGCAATTTTCTTGGAGCTGCGATCGCCTCCACCCTCCTCCACCCTCCATCCTTTCCATCGCCTAACCCCGGCTTCCACCAGTATCTTCTCCGGTGCAGCGTGTAGGTGCGGCAGCGGCGGCGGCCGGGGCCCTCGTCTCCTCTCGTCTCCCCCCCCCCCCAACATATAATATGGTAATGTAATGAATGCCACTTCAATTAGCGCAATCACTTCATGTTCCAAATGGAAACGCTCGCCGGCAAATGACAGCCTAATCTCGTCCACGCTGGATTCTCTCCCTCCCTTCTCTCACGCCGTCGGATAAAAAAAAAAAAAAAAAAGAAACGGGGGGAGAAAAGTTCATTTGAGTACAGTAGTTAACAATACCTCCTCATCACCTTGAGGCCATATTTAAATCCACGCATTGAAAAGTAAAATCCTTTTCCTCCCTTTTCTCTTTTCTCCCCCCCCCCCAATCAAAATGAAACAACCTAGGCCCCGGCTAATTAAGTGTGTGAATATCTGGACTCTAATTAACATATTTGTGAGACAGGCAGACGCAGGGAGGGCCTCGCCACAGCTCCCGTGTTTGCTCACAGCTTGAGCAGCGTCGCTCTGTTTAAAAAAAAAAAAAGGAGAAGAAGAAGAAGAAGGAGAAGAAGAAGAGGGAGGTGCTGCTCAGGCTCCAGGTCTGCACAGGCCCCTCCAAAAAAAAAAAAAAAAAAGAAAAACAGGGGGAGAAAATGCCAGTAATTGGATGACCGTCTTATTATCCCTTTGTTGGTTGCAATTCCCTGATTAGCATTTTGGAATATTTTAAATTATAATCCAGGAATTAGGGGATTTTACTGTTTTTTTTTCCCTTCCTCTCCTCTTACCTCCCCCCTCTCCTCTCCTCGCTGTCTCCAATTAGCCTCGACGCTAAGCAGGAGGATGAGTCCGCTGAGGTTTTTGTACACATGTAGCCAGGTAGGAATCCATGTCGTGTTGGGTTGAAACAGAACATGGCAAATTCAAAACGACGAGATTACAGTAAAACATTTAGAGCTCAGCTTCACCTGTGTGCCTTCCCCTCGATCGTCACCGCCTGCAGTGGTATTTCTGATTATTGTGGAGGCATTTTTTAAAGTTTCTTCGAATGCTGCATATCCCTAAAATCTCCACAACATAAAGTAAAAGATTATTTAAGTCAGGAAACAATAATAAATCATAAAAGCGTAACAAAATGAAGACATACATTTATAAAAATTACATTTTTTCAACAGATTTTACAAAAACATCGATGCAAAACATTTTTAAAATGAAGAAACATGAACAAAATAAAATCTCCAACTTCCTCCATCTACAATAGAAACAAATACACCATCTACATTTACATTTCTGCTTATTGTGATGTTATTTCCTGGATTATTAAAATATAAAATAAACTATAATCAAAACTGCTATTTCTCTCAGTCTAGCCCGGATAACTCTCTGGCACCACCGCTTGTTGTCACCATGCTACGTTACGTAGCGTCTTCACTTCCTGTTGCAAGAAGAGTGAACGTTTCAATTCTTGTTGTTTTTATTTCAGATCGATTTAAACAGGATGATGCAAACACAGCAGTTTAGGGTCTTTCCTTTGGCGTCACCGCTAGTTTTTAGTCTATAAGTCACGTGACGGCGTCTCTTCTTCTTCTTTCTGCTGCAGCTATCGTGGTTTTTATTAAACAGGATCATGTACACAACGGTCTCTGGCGGCCACCTACAGGGAGTCTGTCTTCAGTCAGCTCATATAATGCTTCTGTGTTGACATAATACATTTTAAAAAGGCTTTTTTTTCTCATGACTCTACACCAGCTCCACACCCTCTCCTCCGTCAAATATTTACGTATTAAATTGTGCGTTTCACAAAGTCTCCATTGTTGTCGACAGCCGCGATTATCTCCGCTGATTTTTTTGGGGGGGGGAGTTTTTTGGTATTTCTGGACTGCTTCCTGTTTATTTAGGTTCGATAGAAAAGCTCCAAACTGTGACGTTTTCCAGTAAACCGACGCCTCTGAAGTCTTTTCTTCTGATTGTCTCGGTGACCCCAGGCATTGTGGGTGCACGGCTGAAGTTTCGTAACCGAGCGTGTGTGTGTGTGATTGCATTCCTGTTTGGCTCATGTGGATGTAAATACAGATGCGAGTGGGTGCAGCAGAGAGGGGCTTTCTGCACAATATCTGCATGGACGGGAGAAAAATGTGTGTGTGTTAAGGGTGTGTGTTCATGTGGGGAACAGGGCAGCGGCCCATGTCGTCCCAGGCCTCCTTCAGTTAATTGGAAACGTAGATTGTTGAGTCAGCGTCAGGGCTCTAATCAGAGGCCCGTCTCTGAAACTAAAAGGGACTTTATTGAAGTAAATTTAAATCACAGGCGACTAATATCGTCTCTGTTTGTGAAGATCATTTAAAAGAGAGAGTGCGGTGAAGGACATATGAGTCAGCTCAGTCCTTAAAGTGTATTATACAGCCAGGCAATCAGCTCGGGGAAGAAGAGAAAAAATCCTACAGTGGCTGTTCGCTGGCTTTCAGCCTTGTAAAAAGAAACCGTCTAAAAATAGCTTCCATGGCCGAAAGTACAAGAAATTTGTTTTTCCACCAGTAATGGATTAGAGAACCAGGCACAGTGCCCGACTCATGGTAACATGTCAGGAAATGTTAGGGTAGGAGTGTTTTCCTGGACTTAAATTGAGTTTGTAGACGTATAAATCACGAGGCTTGATGCCGAAATGTAAACGGAGGCAGCGACCGACGGGAGGAGAGCTCAGAGACTCATTTTAGACTTTTCAGAATAAAGGTGTGAATCTGTTGAAACAAAAATAAAACGTATGCGGATGAGGCACAAATATTCACGGACAGGGTTACGTTTAGTCTTGTTCACCAATTTCCTTCCTCGCTCTCGGACCACATTAAATGCATTGATACCTTGATTTCTCTCTCTGAACATTGTTGGAAACGTTTGGGAAGACGACTCCTTGACAAAGACTTGATCCCAAAGCGAGTCAGAGTTTCCTGTGTCCTTCTTCGAGCAACAAACTGTACCTTACCTAAAGAAAGACAGTTGATTGTTGAGTCTAATTCCCAGAAAGTAAAATTACTGACAAGGTTACCTTTAATCTTGTTCGCCGACTTCCTTCCTCACTTTCGGACTCTCTCCCAGAAGTTCTTGCAACAAGCAACCACATAAGGCATTGATACCTTGATTTCTCTCTCTGATCATTGTTGGAAACATTTGGGAAAGGTCTAGTCTGTTTTTAGACCTTAATAAAAAAAACTCCAAATACATTGCCTTCGTCATCGTTTGATCAACTCCCTGACAAAGACTTCCAAAAAGAAGTCACAGTTGTCTTTGTCCTGTCCTCAAGCAACAAACTGTACCTTACCTAAAGAAAGACAGTTGATTGTTGAGTCTAATTCCCAGAAAGTAAAATACTGGCGCTTTCGGTTGACAGCTGGAGTCGGACGCCAACCTCAGCATCAATATTTGGACACTGAATCTCCATATAAAGATACAACAAAGGTTGTTGTGACATCTATTACAAGCGTTGACTGTCATCATAACATAAAAGATGGTGGTCTAATTGGCACTTTCTCCGCATTACCACACTTCCTGAACTCTGACCTCATCTTCTCTTTCAACGGATGCATTTAAAAAACTACACTCTTCACCTACCGGGGAATAAAAGCGTCGTCCTTTCACAGTAAGACTCATCAGCGCAGTGATATCCCCCAATCCCCCTGACAGCAGTGACACGTATTGTTCGGCGTGTTAAGATGAAAGACGTGTTGTGTGACGCTTCAAACAATGGGAGCACATTTCTAATCCAAGGTCGAGGGCCTTTGACACGAGGCTGAGCTATCACGCTTCTGCAGGAGAGCGAAGGGAAGCGAGTCTTTATTGTCTTTCCGGAGTCCGCCATCTTAAAACCTTCATGTTTAGGTACTTTACAACCTTGCCACTCTCTGATCTCAAACCTCCAGTAAACCTCTCCCGTAAGACATACCGCAAAACAACAAGAGGCGCGTGATCCTCGCACGGCGCCTCGCCACACGTGTGATTTATTAACATTCACCTAATACAAGAAAAGTGTCATCCCTTTTCATGCCGAGACACCTCGTGACAATACCACTCACGGGGCGCTTTGAGCCGCACGCCTTCTTTTGTCCCGATCTCAATGCCAAATTGCGTTTGTTCCAAGTGTCACGTCAAAATGTATGAAAAGTTTAAGATGTCACCGGCTTAATCTGACAGCGGAGGTTTTAGTTAAAGCAAACGTGTCATATTGTACTTCTATTAGCAGGTCGCCATTGCACTATTAGTGACATCCCCAAGTCACTGGCGTGTCACCTTAATTTAAAGTTAAGCACTGTGACAGTTTAATATGCCAGGGAGATGAAAGCCGCCTCTGTTTCGGCGCCACGTCAAACCTTTTTCAAATGGGCGATAAATAGGGCTTATTGTTTCAGCAATTGAGAGGAACTGTCTGTCTAATGTGCCTTTATTCCAACACCCCCCCTCCTTCTCTTTCTTCTGTCTTCTTCCACCTCCTCTCTCTCTCTCTCTCTCTCTCTCATGGAGATTTTGTTTTCAAGCCTGAGCGGCGCTACCTAGAGGTTGAAGATTACGCTTTGAACACAGGCTGAGTGTCTGTCAGCCGAAGGGGCGTCGGGCTGAGCTAAAGTTGAGGGGACGACTTTAAAAAAAAAAACGCAGAAACTAGAAGACAAATCGCGGCGTTTGTCTCTAAGCCCCTTTTTCCTGCTTCTTCCAACGTCACTAAATGTAATCCCCTCCTCCTGAACTTTGGCTCAATTTACAGAGGACAATGGCCAGTCACAGATCAGTCCTTCAAACTGAGGAAAGCCACTTCGCTCGTATATAAAAACCGACCCGGGGTTGATTATTCTGCTGCACATAAAGGAAAAAAAAAAGCTTCGCCTCCATCTTTTACCAACTCCTGCGAGGGGTCTTGCACCTCCCCGAAGGCCACTTCCTTTCCCTGTGACTACCGAACCATATTTACAAATTGCCGTCAATAATTTCCGCGGCAGCGACGGACAACCTTGCCTTGTCGGGAAGCCCGTAAGAGGAGGGCGCTTCGCCGTGGGTGTCCTCTGACACGTCATTAGCGATGTGGGGGGGGGGAGGTGGAAGTGACACAGGTTGCTCGCTCAACAGAAACCAACTCCCATTAAAAGAAAACACAGGCCATCCTTGAATCCCCAACCCCTCCTCTTCTGTCCTCAGGCTACAGGTGGGCAATTTTGATGGCAGCACAAAAAGGTGCCTGGGGGATCCTGGCGTCGAGATAAGGAGGACTATTAGACCAAGGAGGGTGGTGGTGGTGGAGGTGTTGGGCAGCACGGAGAAGGAGAAGGGGGGGTTTCACCACGTCAGGCGAGTCCGTTTGTTTTTCCACACTCCCTCCTTCCCCTTCTTCCTCCCACCCCCTCCATCTTTTATGCGGGGTGGAGGGAAAAAACGAGGTGCCGTGAAGCTTGAAAGAGTGCCTGACATCTGAAGTCTTCTGATAGCTCCCCGCGATGCTCGGGAAAAAATTAACTCTGACGCCCAGATCAAGCCTCAGGAGCTTAATTACATCAAAGAGAAAAGGATCCTTGTTAGATTCAATCCAAACAAAAAAAAAAAAACGAGAGAGGGAGAAGGAGAGAGAGAGAAAATGATCAGTAGTTTTCAAGGCTTTGTTTGACATTGAGAAGACGTGAATGTAAAAATAAGAAGAGAGAAGTGTGTGTGTGTGTGTGTGATGGAGGAAGTTCGTCGTGCGAGAAGAAGAGCCGGGGATTATCGGAAAAGACGACGAGTCGTTCGAGGGTGGCACGTCAGAAAAATCAGGTTCGAGATTAAAGTGACCTAATGACCGACACGTACGTCCCGGGAAGACAATGCAGCGCTACAAAAAAAAAGAAAAGGTAGCTTCACAGGGGCCCTCCCCTCCCCCTCGGCCATCCTATTGACAGGGATGACAACGGTCCCACGACGCACCATTATCCTTGACCGTCAAGCCGACATCAAATGTGCAGGGAGCTGTCCCTGTCAAGACGAGAGAAAGAAAAGGCCTCTCAAAAAGTACAGAGCCGCCTTAAAGAGACGGAGAGAGAGAACGGGCGGCGAGCTCGTTACGTACGTTTTCTCTCCACCTTGCTTTGTCAAAAAAAGAAAAAAAAAAAACAGGCTTATTCAGTGTGTACATAAGCCTCTGAGAGACGGGGAAGAAAAAGACGAGAGAGAGAGAGACAGGATAAAGAATCAGACATGCAGACATGAATCCGACGACTTGTTTTCTCTTCATCTCTGCATATGTTTACGCAAACCTTTACTGCGCGCTTGAAACGGAGAAAGCACCAAAAAAAAAAAGAGAAAAGAAGAAGAAGAAGAAGTGCGGTGGGTTGTGATGGGGCGGGAGCGCTTTGAAGCGAGATAAAACAAACCGCTCCTCTGCAACGCACGTCAGCTCATCTTTGTGATGTTAAAAGCAAATTGATAAACAAGGGCCTCTCGCTTTCAAGGGGTCCCTGTCACCCAATTCAGGGTGTAGAGGCTTCTCGCTTTCATCAGCGGAGGAGTCCCACATGAGTAAACTCTCACTTAGCTACCACGCAACTTTCATTGTTCTGATGCCGCTACAGCGGATAAATAAAAAAAAAAAAAGGTCTCTCTGGCTCCAGGCGGGCACTTCAGAGCCGTAACCAATCACCTTTCCAAATATTTGCGCTATGGTTCGCGAGAAATTGAGACTCTGGTGGAAGGAATGAGTCTCTGTGCTCCTTCAGAGAGAGCGAGAGAGACGGGAAGTGAGAGGCTTAAATGAGCCTGATGATGATGATGATGATGATGATGTGTGTTTTGGAGACAATTGAAGGACCTCAGGCTGCTGCAGCAAGAAGGCAAGAGGCAGAAAACATCAAGTAATCTGGTGGAGAAATTAAGCGATTCAAACAATCGACCATCAATACAAATTAAACCTCATGACTTGCATCTGTACTGCAGGTAAGGTATAGTTTGACCATTCTGCATATTTGACCTGCAAAAATGTGACAAATAGTCGATCTAACGACAACATTTGTTGGTTCCAGCTCGTTAAATGTGAGGATTTGCTGCCTGTCTTCGTCATTCATGGCAGGTATCGAAGAGTTTTGGGTTTTGGACAAAAATTAAGCGATCTGACGACGGTTTTGACATTTTTTCCCCCACAGACTGAACAATTCAGTGTTCACCACACATATATTTCACTGAGGCAGTCAGCCCAGGTATATTTAACGACCCATTTTAACATTTTCGTATAAAAGTACGCAGCTATTCTGCAATTAATCTATTAAATCGTGGAGTTCATCGGCTGATCATCACTGATCGTTAGTGGCAGCCCAATTAAGAAATGAAGAAATATGACGAATCATCAAACAAGATGATGACGAGCTAAAAATAAATCTTTGGAATATCAAAACTATGTCAAAATGTTTGTTTTCACTTAAAATGCGTGGTTTGGTACGATTAGGGAATCGATCGACCGCCGTTAAGAATTTAAATGATTAAAATTTGTCTTAATCAATAATCAAAAATATCACAGATACTTGATTTTCAAATATATCCAAATAAAAACAAATTAATGGTATTAGAAAATGTATTTAATTGAAAAAGAAGTAATATCTCATTTAAAAGAGTCATTTTAGCCATTTAGTCGCCTCAGAATTGATCAGATTTTGTTGCCAGTTGCTTAAAAGTGAGAGAGAGAAGCTCCATAATTAAAATAAAGTCATTATTTTGTGTAAGCAAGTTTATTATTCAAGTTTACTCTGTTATTTTATCTCCTAATGTAGATTTTACATCGAACACAGATCATGTCAGTGGTTAAAAACGTGTTTTTCTAAAAGAAAAATCCAACATATTTTATATATTAATGATTAATTGATGGAAGAAATGACTTTAAGTCAAGATTTATCTACTAAGTGGACATTTTACCTTTCTAATATAGTATAATATGTCTGATTCTGCCTCCACACACTCACCTCTCGCCCTCCTCCACCTCCACCTGCCCTCGGGCCGACGCACCGCTGCATTCAGGATGCATTGTTAATTCACGTCATTGTACGAGGCCGAGCTTTAACTCTCCTAATAGAAGATTATCCACTGCTGCGAGGTGAAATCAATCAGATTGTAACACAGGAAGACGGAGAACGTAAACGGGTAAAAGCTGCCGGTTACACGTTCAGTCGAACGCAGTCGTGTTTAATTACGTCCGATAGCTAAAAGAAAAGATGAGTTAGAACCTTTTGAATCTCAAGTTTTCAAATAGATTATAAAAGACAGAAAGAAAAGATTATCGTGTCGAGTTGAGAAGTTCATTTACATGCCACATACGGCCTGTGTACATCGGGGAGCGAAGGGATATGTAAAACCGAAGACAGCTCATCTGCCGTGACTCAAAATGTGACTAACAGGAAATATGGACACAACAATGCCAGCTCTAACTGCTGGGCACAAGTTCCACGCCAGACCCGGCTTCCAAACGCAATCTGAAAAGCCTCCAATTACATTTATTAAGACCGCCTGACTTGAGTCGTAATGTGTCAGAGATGCAAACCGTTTGGGTATCCAGACAGCCCGAAGCGAGCGCTCTGGGTAATTAAGTGTTTCGGTTTTTAATTTGGCCCTGAGCTGAGGCGACTGAAGCCGTCTGCTGCCGATCTGGACGCCGAGGCCAGAAAAAAACCCTCCAGGATGAGTAAACACCGAACGCAGCACGGAGGATGATGATGATGACGGAAGTTCAAGCCGTCTAACATTTGTGCAACTTTAACGATAATAAAAGAGAAGTTCAGGTGGCAGCAAACACAGAGGTCAGAGGCAAACTGCGTCGAACAATGCAAGTAAAAAGATCAAATGTAGCTGGACAACTGAATCATTTGCCAAGTTTAAATATAGAGACAGAAATCTCCGAACTGATTCAGCCTCGAGGTCTTTAATGTTACAGTATCGAGGCTGATTCCTGCTTTTTAAACGAGATATCTGGATGACTTTCTGGTCAAAGACGAGTGGAGAAAACTTTCCTTCATCATCTCCCGTCCACCTAATTGAGGTGCCGGCACATTCGCCCACTAAGAGCAACCGTCCACAGCGAGGAATCAAAAGTTGGAGAGAGATTCAGAACATTTCAAATCATAGTTACAAGTTAAAACAGCATCGAGTAACTGTGTGATCAGGAGTTATCTGATGCTGACCTTTTAAAAAGGTCATGAGGTGGTTTTCACCTTTTTGGGAAACAGCTGTTTTTGGATGATGAAGAAGAAGAAGAAGCAGCTGTTTTATCCTGTCAGTGTCTAACCGGAGAAGATTCCCACACACAGATTAAAGATTAAAACTGAAAAGGTTCTGGAAACTGTTGAAAATGATGTGTTACTGCTGCAGAGAAACAAAAGCAAACCCAGAAATGGCTTCGCAAAGTCTTCAAAGATGGGGAGTTACGGAAACCCAGGACATCAGAGACCATCAGTGTCACCTGCAGTTCGTCTCAGGTAAAAAATAAGTAGTTTAACATGTATTTTGCAGCCTAATATTATGTAATATAAACGTTTAATAACTCGTGAGCATGACGCTGTTTAAATTAAGTGTTTCTCTCGATCCCAACAATATCTTTTGACGCCAAGACGTCCTTAAAGTTGTGGATAACGGCCCCTAATTCCCAAATTTGGTTTCTTCTTGTTTGATTTGAGATGTTATAACCTTTTCTTCTTCTACTGTCTTTATTACAGCCAAGCTTAACATAGCGTACACCTCCATCTCATGACGACGTACGCTGGTTTATTCTCTCCAAACCAGTCGATTGGAAACTCTTCATTGTTTCTTTTGCACGATATTTTAAACAGTTCGGAAACACTGGAATCTGGAGAGCACTATGTTAGAATACAACAACCGAATATTCTGCTCATTAAAATCAAGATTCACTTAATTTCTTTCGATGGTAAAGGGATCAGCTCCAGTCTGAGACGGAGCAGAGGCTCATTTTCTGGACAGGAGTTACCTTTACCATGACTGCGACGTGTTGTGGCTCTGAGATCAGGTCCCCACTAACAACCTCGTTGACATTCAGCTCTCAAAGATTCATGAGTGGCCCAGTCAGACGGGCCCGGTCTAATCATGGAGAAAACACCACAGGCCATCGGCCCGGCTCGCATTCAGCGAGACGCCCATAATAGTGTGCTTAACCTTTGAACGAGACACGCGTGAGGCCGACTCCTGTCGACCCAGACGTCTCGTCAGGGTCCCGTCTCGCCGACAAGGCCTCAGTCGTCGCTTTAACCATCAGTAGCCAGATCAACCGGCGGCCCCGGGGTGAACAGGCACCCCTACTGGGCGTCACGCTGGACCCCCTCCTGCTGGCTGGAGCCTTCATCCTCCTTCAGAAGAGGGAGGAGAGGAGCTGTGGCTCATCGTGGCACCGGGACTAAGACGCCTTTGTCGTGACCGTTGTGGTCTCTTGGGGGATTTCGCAGCCCCCCCCCCTCCCCAAACCAGCGCCGGCCTATTGTACCAACACACATCCAGAACACGGTGTGCTCGTCCCGAAGCTCCAACACAAGCACAGCGTGACTTTCATAAATAAACATACTGTACAAGTATAAATCACATTCACAGATTAGCTTAAAACTGCTAAATTAAATGCTTCTTCTCTTTCTACTCAGTTAAACTGTAAAAAACTGTAAAAACACACAAATAAACAGTAATATTCACCAAAAATACTGAAAAAAAACTGATTTTCTTTTACAAAAATACATTTTTGCTGGTAAAAACACATTTATTCAGCATGTATGTTTTGAAAATGCAATAATCATACAAATATATGTCAATAAACACACAAACATATCTATGTGAAACAACAGAACCGGTACTTATTACCAAACTTGTGAAATTATGATGCATTTGTGAATAAATGTCATTTTACATTAGACGTGTCATTTAACAGTCTATTTGTGCAATTTTAGTGCTATTTGTACGTATAAAAATACAGGAAAACGTTTTTTTTTCAGAGTTTTACCTCTCAAACAATGCATTCTGGGTAGTCTGCCAATATGCTAATGATGTTTCTTTAGAATAAGTTGGTTGAACTCACATTTAAATCACCCAACTCATCATTCAAAAGTCAAAAGAAGTTAAGATAACTCGTGTTTGTAAGTTCAGAAGTCGTCTGAAAATAAAAAAAAACTAGAAACTTTAAGTTTAATCAACATGAAAAACAAATAAAACTTGCACATGTGCGTTAATTAGAAGAGTTAAATTGATTCCACTGAATTCTGCCAAGAGTTTTTACAGCGTACTGATGCTGAAATAAGATTTTTATTCTCCTTACGGTGCATTTTGAATCTTCATTTTTTCATCTGTTAAAAAAATCCGTGTGCCGTTCACACCTGCAGGTGACGCACGATGACAGCTTAGTTACTCACCTTGTCATCTCGAGCTTTTGTCACGTGAATCAACACCTTTTCCCAACCTGCGTGTTTCACGATCCACACGCGACGCCTCAGATGTGTTTAATAATGCATCTCGATCGTTCTCCTCACATAACAGTTTTCACAAAAGATTGTAAAAAAAAAACTGTGTCGAGAAGGAAACAAAGGAATGTGTCAGGTGACCTCCGTGTTCCCTAAATCACAATCAAACAGCCGGAGGCCGATGACCACATCTGTACAGCGCTTCTGTAACATCAATGTAATTGCGCTGTTTCGTGTCGAGGGTCGTAAACTGGTTCCATAACATCCCCAGACGCCACACGCGAATCAATCTTTCTGCCTGTAAGTGTTTAAAAAGCCGTTGTTGTTTGCCCTTCAGCGGCTCCGACTGAAGAGTTGCAGTGTCTGGCGATTACTGATGAACTTTTCAAAGTATTCCTAATTGGATTGGACGCGGAATAAAGTTTAGACGGTTATTTTTGTTGTGCATATTCAAGGAACAGGCTGTGGAAAAATGATGTTTATGGCTTCTGAAGAAACATTTGGCAGCCAACGGTCATTAAGAGGAGTCCCGCCAAGTGAAAAGTTGCACTCTTTACCAAAATACACACAAAATCAAGACATAAATACTCTGAGGGGGAAATGCTGCACGCTTGCCTGAACTAACTCCAGCTCTCTATCATAATTTCATTAATTGCTCCTGAAGTCTATGATATAGCGAGCAATGCACCAACTGTGAAGAGAGCAAAGCATATTTCCTGGACCAAATGTGCAGGCAAAAACAGTTTTATTTTGAATAGATGCAGTTATATTATATCCTCTGTCGTATATCCAGTTGATGCAAGCAACAGAAAAATATCTGTTATTAGACTAAAATCCCTCATTTGTCAAATTATTCATCCAGCCTATAAAAACGACCCGATACTCAAATGATCACATTCATTTTAAACAACACAATTATGATCTGAGGCTCACGGAGCCAATTTAAAGTCAGAAAATTCATGATTTTAGTCTTGGATTTTATTCAGGTCGTGTTCCTGTAGAGCTGCTCGTGTTTGGCGAAACATTTTTAAGACTTACGCAAAACATTAAAAGGATTATTTTGTGATCTATTTAAACAGATATCTGTTCAGAAATTCAAAATCTGTAGGCGAGGGACGACAATTTGAGATCAGACGCCTTGTTGTTTCCATCTGTAGGACGTCAGATTTGAGACGGCTTTGGTGGTACGCAGGCAAACAGTCCTTGAGGGGGAGCAAAAGAAGAAGAAATGCAAACCCAGAACGTCCGAGAATGATTTGTATCTCAACTCCAACAACCTGCACCTGGGACAACAGAGATGAGATTCTTGCACATTGGATCCAAAATTTGGAGGTGGTTTCACATCAGATCAGTCGAGTCCAGAGTCCAGGAAGTGCTGAGAACAACCAGAGAACAACAGTCCGTGGAGTCACGCTGAAAATGTAGTCTTGCTGATTGTTTGGAGGGCAAGACGATGGCGATATTCTTCTCACGGTTCTGTGTCGGAAAGCGTCCATAGTTACTGACGTTGTTACCACAGCAACACACGCAAATAGGTCGGTGTTTTCTGGATACAAAAATCTGGTCACAAATCCGTCTTTTAGATCGGATTTCAGTCTATGGAGAGTTAATTTTACTGAAAGCAGGACGACATTTATCTCCAGGGAACAACAATCTAGGATGGAGACCTTCATGAATGTACTTGTCAACAACTTGTGACTTTGGACTTTTTAACCATAACCAGTTCCTTTTCCTGACCTTCAGAAAAGATCCTTTTGAGCCTCAACCTGACCGAACTTTAATCACAGTTTTGTTAAAATTGGAGGACTTGCTGTTACTTTGAAAATATCCAACTATACAGAACCTGATACTGATGTCTTCCACATTCCACGTGCTCGTTTGCGGACGTTGCGTATACGAGGGCAGCCTTCGCTCGTCCAGTTTGGCGTGATGCATGCTGGGGGGACAGGGAGGATCAAACAAACAAAAGAGAAGAAGCAGAAGAAGAAGTTTTCAACACAAAACCCCTCCAAATAAAGGAAGAGACACGCGCCCCGACACACTGGCTCCAACACTGTACCCGTCCAATTTGCTTTGTTCCCAGTTACCTGCCCCTGCCATCAGAAGGGGAGCCACTGGGGGCCATATTGGGGCCATCTTTCGCTCCCATGGCCCCCTTTTTCTCGCCACAGCCTTTAAAGTCCTGCACTGCGATGTGCATGGCCTTGATGTTTGCCTTGTACCCTACATGCAAAGCTATCATTATCCATGCCTCTTGACAATCGCAGGCCCTGTCTTTGTTACATCTGCAGCTCTTCGCCTTGGGCTATGACATGACTGTACGGTTGATCTCTTCTCTTTTACATATCGCTCCCTGTGTCTCTCTTTCTTTCTGTTTTTCTGCACTCAGACTGTGTACCACGTTTGAATCCAACTCTGATCTGACGACTTGGAAAATCTTTTACCTCTCAAAGCCTGTGTGACACCTCTGCCGCTTTGATGCGTTTGGCAGCTCTCCAGATAACTCGCGCTACAGTCGAGAGGGGGGGAAACAAAAAAAAAACAAAAATGTGGATTGATGTTTGACACACGTTCGCTCTCAGGTTTGCTTTGCGCCGCAGTGTTTTTTTCAGGATTTCTCAGGGCATTTGAGACGGTAAAAGCCTCCAAAACCAAAAAAAAGATAAGTTATTCATTAGCTATAAAATCTAGGAATTAAAATGTGTTATCAGTCTTGTTCAAGGATTCGTTGTCAAAGTCAGAATCTGTGTTGCACTTCACAGGGAACAGATATCGCCAGCGAAGCCAGAAATGTTGCCTTTGTACTCAGATCACTCCTTTTTTGGACTAATATGGGTCACTAGCACAGAGGACAGGGGAAGATGAGATGCACAGAGACATAAAATGAGGTATTCCCCATTCGTGTCACAGATTGTGTCTACTAGTTTTGACTAGAAATGAACTTACGACCTTTGTAATGTCGAGAAAAATGGAGATTTCAACATCGGAACACAAATTTACTCTAAAACAACATGAGAATTCAGGGTTTTATCTGCTCTGATGGGAACATCTGGAAGTCTGAGGTATCTAAGACATGTTTGTGGCAACCGAAACGGGTATTTAAAGCCGAAGCACGATGTTTTCCTGCACCGAGAGCAGAAGCACAGGATAAAATGTCTAAAGATGCAACTTAAAGAAATGTAAAGTTTCCACAGATCCATGGTTTTGTAGAAACACAAGTTGCCGACATTTATTATGGCAGATGTGTTGAGAAGAAGAGCTTCAGCATAGACATCAATCACCCCTAAAACTCAACCCAACTTAAAAAAAAAAGGTTTGATTGATTGACACGGCAGCAATCTCCACTTAGCGAGGATCTTAGTTTGCCTGTTATCGCTTCAGAGAGTTGTTGTTTTCTCTAATATGGAAGTCATAGGGTGCGCCGTGTACTACAAAGTCAAGTCCAATCAATATTAGACATCTCCAGAAATCTAAATGTACCCCAGTGTGAAGTCATTTACATTTGTATTTCAGTCCAAACTCAAGAGATTTTAATTAGTTTTGCCCACAGTCTGCCAGAGCTCGCTCGACCTTCGCTCTCCTCCTCTGCTTGACGCCTGGTTTGTATTTTTGTTCTTCAAAAATTCTTAAAAACACACACGATTACTTGCAGAGAACCGGTCTGATTTCAAAATCCTTAATTTTCCATTTTGTGCGATGCATAAAGCGCTTTTTGACTTGTTTATTCTCAATAATCCGTCCCGATGCCGCCACTGTTTCCACCTTTTTTCGCACCGAGAGATAACCACCACCTCCCACCCTGAAGGATCACAGAGAAAACACCACTTGGGATGTCAACAGCTCTCTTCTCGTCAACCATGGGAGGTAGCTGCTGGCGGGGTTTTTCACAAGCTCGCCACTGATCTTCAGACGAAGGACCTGCAGCTCGCCAGAGTCTGCAGCGCTGTCAACCAGAAAACCAGAGCGAGACTCAAAAGGCCTCGGCGCCGCTCTGTTCTCACCAAGCAGGGCAGAAAGTGATGGAGGGGATGCTTGATCATCCGTTTCACCTAAAACTGATCTCTGCAGACAAAAAACATTCCAGTCTTCCAAGGCAGAGGTTGCCTGTGATCTTAAATCAATGGATGATCTCTCATGTTCGTCATTTGTCGAGGAAAAACCGAAGAAATAAAATAAAGCTGCTGTGATAATGTAAGTCCAGCGCGAATCGCTTGATCACGTGAGATCATCTCATACCAGTCCCGTGCAAATACGGCTAAAGGGAAGTTCAAAAAGATCCTTTTGATACACTGAATCATTCATACATCCAAACCTACTTTGAGCAGATTTATTAAAACTAACACCTCTTCACCATTTTTCAAAAAGAAAACAAGTCAGCTCGATGCAAAAGACTTCCAGAGGTGCTAAAGAAAGACCGAAAGAAGTTGGCGACAAAATAAAACTGTGGATATTTGGATTAAAAGTCACTTCGGTGATATATTCACAAAGGCTTCTGCTGAGTTTAGCAGCCAAATGATGCTGAAAATAAGCAGAAGTATAAGAGGAGAATAACCTGGATTCTGTCTGATGGTTTCATAAAGAAATCAGATAGTTTGACCAGATAACTGCAAAGCTCATGAACATTCTCATCAGCCTCAGTTGTTCTTTCCGTTTAGAGCTTATTAGCACGTTAGCATGCTAACTCGCTAGCTATCAAACATAGCTGCTAAACATTTTAACATTTACATCTTTTAGTCTCGTTTCTAAAAAAAACTGATCAATTCAAGGTATAAAATTTGGATAATGGCCAGCAGGGGGCGACTCCACTGGTTTGTATATAAGCTTATGAGAAGATTACACGACTTCTCATGTGATTTATGACCTCAGTAAACAATTTCCTGATTAGTTTATGGTCTCAATCTTTAGTTTCAAGTCTTCTTAAACACAGCATGATGCTCATTTTGTAAACTAAAGTCCAAATTAGAGTAAAACAGACGATAAAACAGGTTGTGATTGACAAGTCGCAACCACAGTGTGTCCGTGGGGTTCTCAGCTGGGATATCCTCCACCCTCACATCCAAATATGGTCACTTCTGGCTCCAAAAACCAAGAGGACGACGGCCGTGATGCCAAACTTGAGGCTTCATAATGGTTCACCACTCGTTGACGACCATCGGCTTTAAATAATCTTTCCAAAACAACAACCAAACTGTCCAAAATAAATGTTAAACAACCCCGAATAAAAACCTGAACGTACGCCTTTAGATATTTTTGATTAAAGTCCGCTCGGCCGCTGAACGGTGGCCTTGCGGTTGAAAGGCGCCATCGGGCAAAAAAAAAAAAAGAAGGTTTTGGGTTCGTGGCAGCAGGAGAGGACAGACATGAAACAGAACACGCAGCTTCACATGGAGATGAGAGAGAGTTTTTCTTGGCAGGCTGCACATCTAAAGCTCTGCGGAGGGAGAAAGACAGAGAAAAGGGAACACAGTCGCATGCAAAGTGCGTTGATTAACTTGCATTGTGTTTCAGTGTTGCTTTGCTAACACACGTGTGCTGCATTCAAATGAAGCGCAGAGACGGAGAGGGAGAAACTCTCTTTCTCTATGTCCAATGTCTATTTCAAGACCCCCCTCCACCCCCAGCTCGGGGAAATTAATAATGAATGCATCCTGTCCGATTTAATTCGGCGCTAATTAGGTCAGGAAAGTTTGGGAGCGAAAGGTACGGTCCAGGCCACGTGGTCGGGTCTCTCAGCGGGCGGCCACTTTCATGTAGCGAGAGAAAGTTGAGCGTGGAACAGAGGGATGGCAGGGGCAAGGCCGGTGCCAACGGCGCCAGCACAGGCACGAAGGGCCAGGGCTGGAGACAAAGATAATAAAACCAAGAAGTGGCAGCTTCAGAAAGCCACTGTGAAAAAAAAAAAAAAAAAAGCCACCAGGGAGATATCAACTGTGGGCCTTCGCTGAGTGGAAAAAAAAAAAAAGAAGAGAGCTGTCAGTCTGTTTGTTTGGACTGCGACCGCTGAGAAATAATTATTCCCTTTTAATTACAATTTGGAGAAAAGGAATGCAGCGCCCCGGCTTAGGAGGCCTCCTCTGTCTCCGGTCGGGGAGGCTGGCGTGGGGCGAGCGGCGCTGCCCAGACCGCAGAGCAAAGCGCCGGAGGACCCGCGCAGCAATGTTATCACCTTTCGCACGCCGCCGAGCCAAAGAATAAACGACTTTGATCCGACTTGCGAGTGCACTTTGGCCAACTTGGGTGGCACTGTGGCGGTTTAAACAGAAACTCTCTGGCAGGAGGAGTTCAGAGCGCTGGGAAGAGGAGGAGGAGGAGGAGGAGGAGGAGGAGGAGAGGGGGGGACAGATGAAGGTGACAGCTATAGAGGTTAACCTCGATTTGAAGTCCCAGCGGGGTTGGAAAATCCCGCAAGGCTAGATATCGCTCTGATCTTTCACATCTAGCTCACAGATATTGTACCAGACAGTGCCAATAATATCTCTTCAGGATAGACTGACAGACCGAAAACGAACTTCAGAAGGTCCCCCCAACGCTCATACGTCTCCCCTCGCAGTTCCAACAATGCGCCTCACTTCTCGCGCGCTTTAGGTAATAAAATAAGTCTCGAATAAATTTGAATAACAAGTTCTCCTCGCGTATGAAGATTGGCAGACAGTAGCAGCTCTCTCTCCCCCCCCCCCCGATTCAAATGATGCCAACCTGCTTAGTGGAGGCGATCCAGATGGAGTATCGGTTCAAGTGCTGTAAATCTGCCTGATTGGAAGGGCTCAGACGTTTGTTGGAGAGACGGTGACTCAAAAATCAGGTCCAGCTGCGATGCATTCACCTGAAAATAGCCTCGATAAACCTGCCCGGAAAAAAAAAAAGGAGTCTGTCTTTGAAAATCTGAATAGTACGTCTAAAAAGGTAGAAGTCTCCGTCCTGCTGCTCAGGTTTCTTTATGTCGCTCTCTGAAATAAAAAGGCACAAATGACGACATGCAAACCAATTTGATGTGAGCTAAAGTTTCCTTAACAAAGGGAAACAAGTGAAGCTTCATTGATACTCCCGATTAATTTTATTCGACCGGTGCAAAAAACAGGCAAAGACACAAAAAAAATCATCTATAAACTAGAATATGTTGTTTATTTGTTTGATGATATTGAACATGAGTTACCATCTGGCATAAGTGTTATGCTGTTCTACCTGTTCTGACATCTTTATGTTTGTTTTTGATTGATTGATTGATTGATTATATTAACTTATGGCAGAGCTCCTGAACACTCTGACTAATATATAACTGAGGGAGACATTGACAGAGTGGACACAGGCTCACCATAAAAACATAAATTATATATAAATATATATATCATTGGTTAGTTCATCTCCCTGATCCTCTGAAAGTGCAACTACATGGAGAGAAAAGTCGGTGCTGAGTTGTAAAACAGGCTGAAAGAAACAAACACTAAATATTATTTAGTGAAATTTAAACATTCATGCCAATAAATCTTAGTTGAATACATTTTTGATTGTTTGAATTGTTTTCTGGTCTCCGTGCTTCGATAACATTTTATTTTTCACCTTAATTTGTATTTTTTTGTGGTTGTTATGTTGATTTGGACCTCAAAAAGAGTTTGTGGAAGCTAATAGGTTTCGTATTAAGACAACAGAAAAGAACGAAATTCACATTTCCTGCATTTATCCAAAGAAGCCCTGCATTACCTACATGTTTCCTTACCCTATATTATGACCCTAATACCCTAATTATAAGGCAAATGCTGCACTTTTACCATTTAAATGTTATTTTGCGTGATGCCAAACTAGCTAAGTAGTTCATATAATTCAGCAATTCTGAGAAAACAACACAAATACAGATAGCTGGGAAAATTCTACAGATCGGATCTGATAATTATATTCCACTTCTGGAACATCATCTTGGTTTCATGTGACATAAACACACATGTTGTTCAAAGATGAAATATTGAGGACAACAGTCATCAGCGACGGCTTCAGTGACAGGTGGAGGAAACGATAGCTATCAGGAAAATAAGAGGAAGAGTCAGGAATGTGTATTAATGTCCGTCTGCTTTGAAATCCTGCCAGCACAAAAGCAAACCGGATGTGATTTCTCCCACTCAGCAGCAGAATATCAGCCCGCTGCCTGGGAAACCTCTCCCCTCAGCGCCAGCAGAACAAGGCCTCTGTTTACTGCCGCGCTAAAATAGCCGGAAACCGAGGAGGTAAGCAGCACATACAGTAAGAGAGGAGATAAAAATCCAAGTCTGCACGACAAACGTATCTGATACGACGTAAAAATAAGAAAAACTAAATATTCCTTGATATACAAAAGTGTTGATACTCATCTGCGCTTTCCTGCCGAGTCCAACCAAAGCCTTTGTGAATTAATTTAAACAAGAGCCAACAGGAACCCAGCCCTCGTTTCTCAACGAATGAATCCGCTTTCAATCAAGTGTAAAAGAAAAAAAAAAGAATCTGTGTTCGAGAGTTGTCGCACGAAACAAAGTCGACCTTTTTTTTCCTTTTAACTCTCTGGTTATTCAGGCCCCCCGAACCTGCTCACAGGATTTTAATACCACTAGACCTTTTCCTCCATCCTCTGGGAGCAGAGGAAAGTAGAAAGATATAATCCTTTTCCCCGTAGAAAATGCCTGCAGGAGAGAAGACTAGCACCGAATCAAATTATTCTCCTAAGATGGTATGACCTTAGCTACACTTTATTCAAGGCTTCTTACCTCCACAATTTAACTGCTGTTCTTTTTTTTTCCCTTCCCTTCTTTCCCCTCGACAACTTCTTGCCATGCATGAATCACAGGTTAAATGCATTCCTTTCAGCGGCGGCGCGCCCCGCCGACAGAAATATAATTATGTTTTACAAGTCGACTCTTATCTGTAGCCTCCTTCATTTCCCCGCCGACTCTCGGCGCGTTTTGAGGGCTTTTCAGAAGTACTTTACGGTGCGTCAGGTTGCTGTTCCTCCGTGTAAATGCACCATTGTATCACTCAAAAGGTCTCCGGCTCTCCGTATCAGGGAGGCGCAAAAAAAAAAAAAAAAAAAAACATGGTGTAAATAACCTCTATGGTTCGCTTAGACAGTGTGAACAAACCGCAGCATAATAGCATCTAAGTGGGTTTCTTTTTTTTCGTTTCGTGCTTTGCTGCACAACAGCTCCTGGAGTTCAAATCCTAAATAATCTCTGTGATAAAAAAAACAAAACAGAAAACTGGAGTTAAACCAGAGTTCAGCTGCAGTTTTTCTTCTTTGCAATCCGTACTTTGCGATGTTAAACATCGAAGTCCGTCGCACCGACACGTCGCAGGACGATGAAGATAACGGCTTTCTGGGAAACTAAAACAGGAACTTTACTGCGTTTTGTTCAAGTGTTATTAATTTGGGGGTTTAATGACAGTCTGTTAAGTCATTTTAAGACACTGGGGAGGAAACAAAAGGCCTCAGAACCAAAAGAACAATGGGGGGAAACAGAACCGACGCGTATATGCTGAGTAGGAAAAGACGGGATGGCTCTGGGTTTCTGTCATCAGCGTCTCTTCTGTGACTTTGGGATCCTGCAGAATGACTCAAGAATTTCGATACGCTTCCCTTTACTTCTGGATTTATACTTTTATTTGTTTGTTTTTACTGGATTGATGTTCTGAAGTCCGTCTCTTTAATGCAATGTGAAAAATGTGCCAATTATACATGCACGCCTTATAGAAAGCTTCCAAAACAACAAATAAAAGTAGTTCTGCTGTGACACGTTTCAACTCATCTTTATACAACTGACTGCCTACAAGCGGATCAATTAATCAGCTGATTGACGTTCAGTACACAAATTAATGATTTTAATAACTAATGAAGTTTTATTAAGCAACAAAAAGCCCAAATATGTGCAGCTCATCCCTCGTTCTCGTATCTTCGTCACGATTTTGTGACACTTTTTTCAGCCAACTTGACGGATTAAATCAGTTCATTAAAAAGAAAGTGCTGAATATATTGATCCAAGAAGTGCAAAATTATTTTTAAAAAAAGACATTTAATCTTCCAGCTCTCAACACCAACTGGCCCAAACTGGATCGAACTCAGTCTTTACTTGGCCCGAGCCGTCAGAACGCCCCAACTTAAAATCTGCCTTCCTGAAAACTATTGTACTGTCCGTCCAACGCGGGGTGGATTTATTTGGTTTCACTGCTCGTTCGGCGGCCGGCAGCTTCCAGGTGAACGGATAAAGATTTAAGTATGAGATGGGGTGAGATAACTCCAGACTGCATGTGACGGGTGGAGGGAAAAACATGACTCACGGACTCATTCTGACATGAGTCAGAATTAAAAACAAGCTCGTTCTAATGTGTCGGCCTGTGTTGTGACTGCTCGTGAAGAAAGAAAGAAAAAAAAAAAGCAGAATAACTTATATAAAATCATGATTAACTGCGACAAACACAAAGGAGTCGGAGAGACAAAAGGATGTGATGACTTGGCGACAATTAAAACGATTATTCTCCGAGCAGGAGACGTCAGAGGACAGGTGTCTGCAGGTAGACAAACCCCGACTGTGAGCTCTCCGCGAGGCTTTATCAGCCTGTCTTTGTCTAATCAGCTCCTATTGTTACTCCTGTTGTATTCCTCATTAGCTGCCATTGTTAACAAGCACGTTTAATTATGATAGTTACAAGAGCATTGGCGGAGCTAAAAACAAAATAATAATAACGTGGGGAAGAGAGAGGAGAGCGGGATAGAGGGAAGGGCAGGAAATAAGACAGAAGGAATAAAAAGGAAATTATGACACAAACAAACAAACAAACAGGAATACCAAGAGGAAGAAGAAGGAAAAAAAAGCTGCCATTAAAGCAGAGAACAAACAAAGATAGACAGCCAAAAATAGTCCATGTGAAACAAAACAAACAGTCTTTGTGTGGTGAAATACCTGCCGGGCTGCTGCCACCGCCGCAGTTAGCTACCGTCGATCCCCCGGAGAGCGGCTCTCCTGGGCTTCCTAAAACATGACAGCGAAAGGAAAAGGAAACAAAACACGGGCGTCAGGAGTCTCAAAGCGCAAAACAAATTACGCCCCGACTGTTACGTAACCTTTTCAAAAGCAAGGTGAGGGGGGATATTAACACAAAACGTCACAGTCTTTTCAAGTTCTTTCTCTGTTAGCAGACAAATATAGAAACCACGACTGGGGTGAGTTCATCCCGGATGAAAGCAGCTAACGAAGCAGCTCCTTTACTCAGATATCAGATAAAAGCCAGGAGGGAAGCAGATATGTGAAGCTCGGCGGCGCGGCTGCTAAAGGCCCCTCAACGCGCGTCAGGCAGGTCCGCTGCTCTGCAAGAACAAACAACAAACGGCCTCAATCTGCATTCAGTCTGGAAGCACGAAATGTATCACGACATAAACCAGGAAATCCATCTTGCATCACATACCATCCACGCAAAAGTGATATGTATCCATGGCGCTCATAATGTGTTGATTATTAGATTCTGTTGGTTGTTGGTCCCACATTTCCTCGCCATGATCGCACCAAGACTCTTTGCTACAGATGGAGTCTCCTTAAACCCTCTAAAAAGGAACGTTTTGGACAAAACGGCGTATTTCAATTTCCAAGAAAAGCTAGAAAACCGCAACACGCAGCGCATGAGAGGGGTTCCCATCAATCAGCGTGTTTGGAGCAATGCATCATCTAAATCAGCCATTGGTGGACTTTGGTGGATCGTGTTGGACTGATGACCAAGATTTTCTCTGGCAAATACAAGACTTCTGACTGGATAAGCAGTAAAACAATCATGCAATACAAACTTCTATTTGAATGATGCTATCAAAGACAAACAGGGGTCCTTGAACATTTCACAAAGGCTCATCGTTCACCAAAATCAGCTCTGGTTCTTCATCAAGGACGCATCATTATCGCAGGGCACAACGTAACGGAAAAACACACCTACTCAGATTTTAGTCAAAATTCTCCAAAATGATTAAAAATTAGGTGGAGGAACTCGAAGCGAACAGGTTTCATGTAGGTGGATGAGCGCTCCACTGGGCTTCGTTCAAACATGATGAGTGCTTCTTCTCAAGCTTCACCTCAATAAAAAAAAATTATATTTTTAAAACGGCAGGTCCAATCTGTGAGACATGCGAGCGTGTTCCCTGTTCCTGCAGGGACAAGGGGGGGAGGACATTGTTCCTTGGGGAGGAGGGGAGGTGGTGCAGGGAGTAGGTGTGAATTATGCAAATAAATGCTCTGACACAAACTTGGACGAGGATTCGGTGAAGGAGGAATTGGCTGAAGGAGGAATCGTTCGTGTGGTGGTGGTTGGAGGGGCCTCCCCCCCCAACACCTCCACCTCCCTCCCCACTCCTTGCTCTTTACCTTGAGGCAGCAGCTTATCTTATTTGCCCCGCTTTTTTTTAAAAAAAAAAAAAAAGAAGTGTCAGGATTAACATAAGCACCTCCGCCATTGTGCTCCCACTCAAAATAATTTTATCTGCGTGCGCTCTCGGGGGGAGACAATCGGCGTTTTATCAGGTAAGCGAATACCTCCCTCGGCTCCCCCCTCCGACACCGTATGAAATGTGCTTTTGAGGACTGCCGCCACCGCCCCTCTGTTTGCCAGTTTATATTTAGCAGTACACCACTTCATTTTCCCATCTCCAGGAAGGAGGGAGGATGACACAGAAAGGGCCTCGGGTGGGTGTGGAGGGTGTTCTCCACATAAACACCAGCTGGTTGTAAAAAGGTACGAGTGAGGATGAAAGGCAGCTCTTTTCAGATTATCTCGCAGGAGTGAAGCTGCTGTGTACCTGCCACGGAGAAAACACACAGTCAGAAAGACCTTTTCCCATCATCCCACTGTGAAGAAGTTTTTAAACGCTCCCTCTTGGTTTACCCCCTTCGCCCTGTGGAAATCGCCCATTAAGGGGATTTTTTTTATTTTTTTTCCCCTCTCTCCCTCATTTTGGCAGCTGAGGTCGACAGGAAACAGAACAGGAAATGATATAATGGTTGCAGACTGGAGTGCTTCTCCCATGCCCAGCTGCTCCTCGTATGACCTCTGCGAACGAAGAGGAGGAGGAGGAGGAGGAGGAGGAGGAGCTGGTATGCCTGGCATCACTGTATACTCTCCGTATCACAGGGTTAAATACTTGACTGTCACTTCTTTGGCTGAGGCAGGGCGGTCTGCACGTTACGTAGTCCGTCAGTCTAACTACAGCGAGTGCAGGAATGACTGCGCTCCTCAGATGGTCTCATTTCCCTTGTGCTCATGAGTTTTTCTGTCACAATGTGGACATAAGACAGATGCTGCAAAGAAGATTATTGGAAGTTAATGCTGATAGTAGTAGAGTGATTTTGTCCCAGACTTCCTGCACCTGACTTATTATAATTAATGCTCATAACTTCCCTTTACAAATTGAGGTCACTCTACGAGAAAGCTAATAACAATTACAACATACTTTTTTTCTGCCATTTTTCTGCCTTTACAATGTCAAATCAACTAATCTCGTCCCAGAATCTTTTAGTTGTTGCTGTTCACAGTCAGGAACTAGTTTTTACAGATCATTATTATACAAATCATACTTATAATTTCAGTATATTTAAACTTCAAATTGATCTAGTAGATGGATACGGCTGCAATGGAATCATTTCACTCAAACTGTCAAGGTTATGTCCACTAGAGAGACTTTTCTGTTAATAGTAATGTCCTTTTGTAAGTATTCAATCCAATTAAAATGATATTACAACATGTTTTATTGCCATTACCAGAAACGTAGTTTAAGACTGGATTATTAACGACTTACTCGTAACTTCCCTGTAAGAGTAAGAAGATTTTATCAATGATTCATGACTTCAACACTTTACAATACGTATCAACAGTGTCTCTGTTTGTTGGCATGCATGACGGGGACTAAAAATATTAAGTCTAACACAGAAAGAGCCGTTTCCTGCTTCTTTGCCTTGAAGGGCACAAAGCAATGCCACTTCGTGTCTTTTTAAACACCCACATATGAAATATTAAGAAGGGGGTTTTTACAGAGTTGTTTTTGTTGTTTCTGTATAACTTTGGTATACGAAGATGATCCCTCATCCTCCGTTTACTCCATCTTATTGGGTTGTTTGCAATAACCGCGACCCTGTGGAGACGTGAAACCAGACCAGAGCTAATGCTGCATTCATGTCATGTCAGAATGATGGGAAAACAGAAGATCTTGATCCCATATTTTAATGTAATCAACTGCTGAAAGACAGTACTTCCAGTTTATTATATATAATGAGCTGAGAATAAAATGTGTTTCAAATCATGTCAGCATTTTTTTTTTGCTTAAACACAAAACCCAAAATGATTTATAGTATCATAAAGGGAAAGTTTGTTTTTAAAAAAAGTAAAATAAGCATCTCCAAAGCGATATTAAATTTGTTCTGCATGACTTTTCTCCACACATTTGAGTAAAACACGATAAATATTATGTGGAGCCTCTCCTGTGTTTGGACGTGAGCGATGGACGCAGAGATATTTTCTTTCGATGAGCTCCTCAGCTAATTAGGCGCACAGTTTGCCATCTCATCCAAATTTCTCTTGACTGGGGCAATGAGAGAGAAACCTCTGAGCCAAAGTATAATATGAAAGTTTTGCCCCCCTCCATCTGCTAAATTTGCGCACAGCGGCTTAATTGGGGCCAAATCTTGTCAAAGCCTCTTCTAGAGAACATCCACTATTAGTTCAGAGCATGTTACCATAAGGATCCAAAAACTTTTAACAAACTAATGCATAATACTTTATGTTTTTGAAACAATTCAGAGCCTTAATAACACCTCTCAGTGCAGCGTGATAAAAAAAAAATCCAACAGCACTGCAAACCACTTCCTCCAAGATGACCATAAAATTTAATGAACACCTCTCTGGAAGAGTTTCAACCCAAACTTTTAACCTTCAGTAGAAAAGGATTTACTGCACAGCTGGTTTATACTGCATTACTTTTATTTGAATGGATCTAATAAACCTGCAACTGAGGCTTTTGTTTGTAATTCGTCCAAAAGTGTTGCACTTTATTCATGTTTACCTGTTGTATTAATGGATTGAGGCTAATGTAAATTTTAGGGATGAGCTAAAAAAAAAAAATGCTCTTGCCATTATTCTGTATTCATATCCATACGTGGAAGAGGCGGGGCACACATACAAGCTTGAGGGGCCTTGAAACAGGAAGTGACAATTGAGTTTCAGATAAATGCTTAGAGTAAGAGACTATTTACAAAACAAGTTTTTAATAAACTTTAGCGAGGAGCCTAATGACGCTTTTTATTCACCGTTAGTACAAACAGACACTTTATACTCGTGAAAAGTATATTGACTGCACCAGATGCTCGTTTCAGCCCAGTTCTTGCACAAACTTTTCACAGCGTGTTCCTAAAATAATTAAGTCATCCAATGCCAAAGCCAGTGATATTTAACGATTCCCACATAGATGATTCCAACACATCCTAAAACCTAAATGACTGACTAGGCCAATCGTCAGTGACTCATAAAATGACACATCGATATTCTCAAAACAACACAACCGCTGCTCCGTTTGGTTAGGTTTAGGAAAACATTGTGTACTTTGAGTTACGTTGTGTTCCTAACATAAGATAAAGCTCTTTCCCACCAGTGGGATGTGAAAGTCTATAGATCAAAATCCTGTGCTCAATTAACCCGAACATCCACCTCCTCATGCAGACTTTGTTGATCTTTGCACTACTTTACCCAACTTCCTCTGTTGCTGCTGTAATGATTGCTATCGCCACTAGAGGTCGCTGCCCAACACAAAACATACACATGGGTAATGATAAACTGTGTTTACAGATTACCTATATCATCGTTAAAACATTTTTCACAGATGATACTCAGTCACTCAAAGACACACGTTTCACATTAAAGACCATCCAGTGGCCTTTGACAGCAGCTTCACTCCTAAAGGCACGCGTTTCACATTAAAGACCATCCAGTGGCTTTTGACAGCAGCTTCACTCCTAAAGGCACGCGTTTCACATTAAAGACCATCCAGTGGCTTTTGACAGCAGCTTCACTCCTAAAGGCACGCGTTTTACATTAAAGACCGTCCAGTGGCCTTTGACAGCAGCTTCACTCCTAAAGGCACGCGTTTTACATTAAAGACCATCCAGTGACCTTTGACAGCAGCTTCACTCCCAAAAAACATCAGAACAAAACCGATTTTAATAATTTAATATATTTGTTTCAAAGGATTTAGTACATTTGCGTACAACACGACATCAGGGAATCTGCCTCTGTTGAGTACTTGTCTTTTTTTGAGAATTTGTGGCATTAACAGGGATGCTCGATACAGAAACCATTGATTACAGCCCTGATCAAACAGCATTAACATTTTTAGGAGACTGCTCGTACCATTACGGTTTACTTATCTCAAGAGTTTGCCGTCATCAATGTCCAAACATACAAAAGGTGGGGGTGTTTACCATCGCATTAAAACAAAAATGTGACGTTGGGTTTAAAAACTGTGATTTTACTGACATTGATTTAAAGTTTCCCAGATATCCGTCCACCTTCCCTATTAAACACTTAACTCCGTCTGAGCACAAACTGGTATTTTGGATTTGTTTAACTCAGTAATGCATTTTGTTTTGTTGGTGAGCGACTCTCAGCTGTCAGCTCTTTGAAACGTGTCCTCCTGGGGTTCAGCAAACACTTACTCGCTCACCATGATAGCTGTGCATTACTGTCACTCACTCACTGCCTTCTGCTCTCACACACACACACACACACACACACACACACTCAGACTATTTTTGTCAGACAAACATGTTAGCAAACACACACAGGAAGCTATACAAAGCACACACACACTCATAAACCTTCTCTCACGCACATATTTACACATTTATTCAAATTATTCACACACAAACACACCTTTTCCACACAAATACACATCTCTCCACCTATTCACAGACATTTTTTTTTTTTTCCAAGCATCATATTTACGTCGGCCATGTTGCGGCATTATAATCTCCGCCACATTTACATAACATATATTACCCTGCTGTGTTGACGGCCAAGTAAGTACTCAAGCTCATCCCGGTCCCTTTTCATATTTACGGCGTGACTGATTTAAGATGGACTGATTGTGGGGATTTAATTACGGGGGACACAATGGCCACACAATTCTGTTTTCTTCTCTTCCCGTCTTGCGAGGCGCTGACACGCCGCACACTCGGCTGCACACTGCCGAGGAATGTTTTACACTCCAAATGAGCTGTGCTTGCAGAAGAATTTAATTTGATCTGCCGCTGTAATTGTGCTCTCAAAAAAAAAAAAAAAAGGGAAAGAAAAAGTGGAGGGGGGGTGGTTGAGGCACACTGAGGTGGGAGGGGTCGCAGTGCGTGCAACTTTAAAATGTAATATGCACAAAAAGTAAATTAACTCAAGAGGAGAGGCCCTTGTGATGTGTTGACACTTGCACTGGGCTCTCTTACAGGAGGAGTGGAGGGAGGAGGAGGGAGGATACATGGAGGAGGAGGGGGGTTAAGGAGGAGGAAAAAAAAAAGAAAAGATGGAGACGGAGGAGGGGGGGGAGAACGGCCATGATAAAACACCACAAAGAAAAGCGTTATGAATTTTATTAATGACTTGCAAGACAGTATGCAAAACATCAAAGGTCCACGGGAAAGATTAATGACCCTGTGTGAGACTGTTTAATTACCTCCAGCTAATTAGATTCTTGACCAAATTTTTAATATCTGCGTTCGTGCCCGACGCCTAATTGAGATTCCACCATATTTATCAATCTTTCACACAAAAAAAGAAGAAGAAGAAGAAGAAGAAGAAAAACCCTTAGTGTTGCTTTTTTTGTTGTTGTTCCCTTTAGCCTTTCTCCTGCTGCTCTTGACACTTTGCCGCCCATTTAAAGAGAGATTATAAAATCTGGTGCAGGTTGGAGAGAGGTCCACCCAAAAAAAAAAAACACAAAGTGAAGGAGCACTGATGCTTATTTACTCACCAACAGGAGGAGGAGGAGGAGGAAAAGGAGGAGGGGGAGGCGCGGTTGGTTATCAACCTGATCTCGGTTTCTAATGAAGTGCGCTTGCTAATAAACAGACTTAGCGAGCTCTGTCAACTCTCCTTGTCGTGCCATAATTCTCTTATCTGGACCTGAGCTGAGGAGAGAGGAGCTCTCCGAGGAGCCGCTCTCCATCTACGTCTCGTTTTCTCCCCTCTCTCCTTCCATTTTCCTCCTCCGGATAATCCGGGTTGCTGTTTACCAGCACGCACGCACAGTTTCATCTAAATCGTTGCCTTTGAACTTCTACTGCACATTATCTGTTCTGTGACCCTGGTGCTGCTGCTGTTGTTGTTGTTGTTGTCGCAGCTGCTGCAATAATTGCGCTTGGATTATTGCAGTGAAGTCAGAGATGACTCTTCCTCTGGGTTCTTGGTTTTTGGTATCCACCTCGGTGGTAATTTGCGCAGACAATTTCTGCAACTTGTGTCGAGATACAGATCGGGACTTTCAAGTTCATTATTAAAATCTTTGCAGAGCTTCCACACCTGGAGGTCACGGGATGTTTACCAGGGAAGGAAAGCAGAAAATGATATATTCTAAAACCTGGGTCAAGACAAACACCAGACCTGCTCCTAAGAAACTATAAGAGTATTTAATTAAATGTTGGAACGATCAGTTGGATGATCCCAGTAGATGTCAGACCCCATGAAGACAACCAGAGGTCACGGTGTTAGCTACTGGGGATCCTAATAAAGTAAATTAACAATCGATTTCTCTAATTTTTCCATTTTTTTTTCCTTTTCAGGCCTTGAAAAACATTGAGAAAGTCTCAGAGTCATTCTTAAACGCAGTCTGAAACATGTTCTGCTAAGTAAACAGTAAACACTGACATTTATCCTTTGCAACCACTGTTTTTGTCGTTCTCTGCTGTTATGGCATGTTTGTGATTTAACTTTCCTTTTTGGAGATCCATAAATTATTCCCTGAGAAATTAACAAAAATGTTGACAAACACCATGTCTGGCATCGTGTCTTTTGTTTTATAGATAATGTTTCATCATACAGAGAAACAACGACGACTGCAACCATCTTAGAAACAGAAAAGACAAGAACCACAAAGACAGACTGCACAGAAGTCAATACAATGATGTCTCAGACCAAGAAAGGCACACCTGGATATCACATATAGGGACTGACGGTGCTCAAATGTTTCCTAAAACCCACGAGTGTTGCTTTGGATCCTCTCAAGACACATCCATGAGACTAGTTGCATAAAAACAAGGAGCGCTGATCGTCTTCCAATCCTTTGTAATGACTGTATTTGCCACAGTATTGTTATTTTTAAGCAATAAAAGGCACATTTGTTAATAGCTTCAGTGTGTTTTTTACATGTTTGTAACGTGGTAGCCATTCTTTTGTAGTTAAAATTAAATCTGAATGCCTGATAAATTAATAAATATCTGTTGTATGTTCAGATCCTCATGTCTTACAGTACAAGTTTGACATTATCTTATTTTTTTTCTATCTTTAGACGCTAAGATTAGCAGAGTTGTTGTGTTCCTCCGTGTCATGGCTGTTTTCTTCTTCTCCCAGTGCTTTAGTGACTTCAGAAGCATTTTGCTGCAGCAGCTGTCACACACACACTCTCACACACACTTTGTAAAGAGACCTTCATGAAGCAGAAACTCGTCGGCACTGTGGTGTAACGGCACTGTGGAGTCCACGCACAGCACCATCTGCTGCCTCGACGCCTCCATTACAACACTAACCCACTCCCAAAACTAACAACGCGCACAAGCAGCCCTGCAGCACTTTCCTGTGAAATCATACCACTGTGTCAAGTTTCACAACACTACTCTGAGCGAGGGGTTAAGCCTTAATTAGCATGCATTCGTTATGAAGATGCATCTAAGAAGGCCTCGTTTCCCCCCTGATACCTCTTTATTTTCCCCTCAACCCGTCTTCTTCTTCCATTTCTTCTACTTTCCTCTCTGTCCGCTCTCTCCTCTTCCTCCTCAACATCAGCTCATTCTTCCTCTCCCCTCCATCTCTTCTCCCTCCGTCTATTCATCCCCATCTGTCTCTCCGTCTCTCTTTAAAGACTGAGATCTAAATAGGAGTAGATCACCTCCCTCGCTGGCGTTTCATTAGAGGCAATTAGAAAGCCGACGCTGCAGCGTCCCATAAGGCCCGACGGGGAGAGGCAAGACGCAGGCCGCATTAGCTCGTTGAGATGAAGTATGTATGACAACGCTTTCATCAACGCGCAACAATTCCTCGCCGACATCTCCGAGCCGAGTGTCAGAGGTACCATTCTGACAATTATGACAATTAACACTGTCAAAATAAAGCCATTAGCTTAGCGAGGGGGCAAACCAATACACTTAATTACAGGGTTTTCTGTCAAAATGGATTCCCGTCAGGCCGCGGCCAAAACGGGGAAGAAAAAAAAGAAACAAGTTGGATGTATGGTGGAGGGATGAAACGGACGAAACATGCTGGTTTGTTATTCCTCGCCTCGAGTCGACGTACCTCTGAGCTGTCGGCTGAACACAACACACACACACACACACACACAGCAACCTTACGTTTAATCATCTAACATCTTCTCAGCTTCAAACTGCTAAATGATCTCACTTTGTATCTTCGGTGTTGATCGGCTCACCTTTCAGTGCTCGTCTTCCTCCCTGCCTGCTGAACTTCTTTAGAATCTCCTCGAAAGTCACTTTTACAGGGAGGTTTTTTCATACATAGATTAAAACTGATGCATGTCTAGTTTCTAGTAGAGCACAGTCCCCTTCAATCAATCAATCCACTATCAAATAAAACCTTAGAATTATTTTTATTAGAATGTGCATCAAACTCTACTCACTCGAACATGCCAGCCACGTTAATACACGGGATAGTATTCATCAAAATCCATCTATTGTTTCCTGAGTTATTATCAAAAATGTTGAAAATCTCACAATATTAAAGGAAGAAATAATTCTCCTTAACGGAGAAATGGTACATGGCAAATATATAATTGTACATTAGTTTATAGTTATTTCAGTGTTAATGATGAATGAAAGCCTTTATTAACCATTTACCAATCAATTGTTTACTGTAAAGCTGCAACTGATGTTTTTTAAAACCTATACAATTGCTTAATGATTCGTTAAGTTGAATTAATTATAACTTAACCATTAATTAACGACGGTTATTATGAAGTGTTACCGTAGCTTTCATCCCTCCTCGTAATTATACAGTCTGTTTTATCAGGTGTTGCGTTCTGTGATTTAATTAAGTTCATGTTTTCATCCGTGTCCGTTTGCTGGCATGTCAGCAGAATGGAGGACGGCTCTCGGCCCACAACAGACCAGAACAGAGAATGGATCCAAAAACTTTTTCTGGCTGTGAGATTTTTGAACATTTTTTGTTATTTCTTCTGGGAATAATGCACAACCCATGTGCTGCAGAGTTTATAGCTAAATAATCTTAAACTCTTCAACTTCAAGATTAGCAGCCGCTACGACATTGTTTTTGTTGATTGTAATCGATTGTACTTACTCTTTTATTCTGTAAAGCACAATTATTTGGTGTCTTATTGAGGTTTAATTCAACATCCGTCAGAAAAACAATGCAGCCTTGTATCTGCTAATCAAATCTGTAAAAACAGCAAAAACTACTTGTCATTTGTTTTCGATGTACATCTGTGAGGGTCAGTGCTGTAAATAGCTGTTTGCAGGCCCCGCGCTCTTATCACAACATCTAAAGTGAACGTTAATGCCTCATTTATCTTCCCCGTAAATGAGATTTGGCGTCTGAAATGATTAAACTAAAGAGCATAAATCACAATTTTCTAAGAATGCTGATCTCGCATTGTCGTAATGCTTGCGTGGCCTCCAGGCTGTTGTATCTACTGTACGACACACACTGTAAACTTTGCGCCGGTTTCCTCAAGAGAGCCGACAAAAGAGGGATCTGCTCTGCAAACACAGTCATTGTCCGGGCTCCAGATTTGTCGAGGTGAAACGCCAGTGAACCGCGAAGCGCACGGATGCTATAGGAAGCAGATACGGGGGGGAAGGGTTAGTGCCAATCTCTGATAGAGAAAAATACTGTAAAACGATGTACGAGTGAGTTTTGTCACCTTTAAAATATGCAGCACCGCCCGTCTGTCTGTGGACACTTGGGGGGAAAATCTGCCTGACTTTGACGTGACAATGTGAAAATACAATTACACAATCTCAAGGGAGACCCTGGCCTGTCACATTATATTTACCTTGGGTCAAAGCGACTGTGTTCTCTATCTATCCATTTATCCCGACATCTTCTCTGAGTGGATGAGGTCATTTCTTTTTTTCTGTTTCGGGTGCTGCTTCTTACACCAGATGTCTTTAAATGACTTGTTTATGGGACTGTACCTGTTTTCAGACATCCAAAGCATTTTTCAGCGAGCTCGGGGCCCCCGGTGGGAATCACATGGTACCATTAGTGTCACGCACATGCAACTGAAGGAGCTCGGCTGCGTGTGATTTCAGCAAGAAACGACCCGTGTTTTGCATTACGGGACGGATGCGAGATGACAGCATTGTTCGGCGATGCTAGAGCCAGATAAAGTCCGTTTCTGAATCCTGCAGAACTGTCGTGTATTGAAATAAAAGAGGCCTGTGGTTTTTATCATGTCCCTCAATTTGAGTCTTGTATTTTGAAGTTTCTAAAAGCTCCTGAGGTCAACTTGAAAATATTACTTTAGGTGTTTTCTGTAAAATCTGACTGATGTTAAGGCTCATATTTCGGATTGGCAGCAAGGAAACAAATAACATTTCCCTGAGTGTAATATTGTTTTTTGGAAACTTACTGTGTGGCACACCTGCAGATCGACAGGTGCGTAACCACTGTATTCGATGTATTGAACTTCAAATTAAAACCTGAAATGATCGAATACAACATCTGCACTCAACTTGACTCTATAACTTTAGAAATTTAGAGTATTTTTTATATTAAGGATTAGATTTCCAGGTGTTTTCTGAAAAATTTGGCCGAAAATTTTGCTGTATACTGACACAGCAAAATGTGTCAGTACATTTTCAAGCATTTGTGCTATAATTTCTTTTTCTGGGGGTGAAACATATGACTTTCAATCAACTATACTTCTGTGAAAGTTCCTGTTACTCATTACTTGAAAGCACCGGGTGTTGTCTGCACTTTGACTCAAGTAATGAAGTTGTGATCTTTACCAAAGACTGACTATAAGAGGTATAAAGCTCTTTAACATAAAAAACTAAAGAGTTAAAGTACTTAAAACTCTGTTTTTATAGTATTTCTAACAGGGTTTGGGTTGATGGTTTCACGGTTTTCCGAGCTGGTTTTGAAGACAGTGACGATACACAAACACAATATATATTTTGGTTTGTGGTCAGATGAAAACAAACAGAATATCAGCTGCTGACAAAAACTGTTTTTTCAGATATTTTCACAGTGGTGGCCTTTTTTTTAAATGACACCCAGCAAAATAATCAATTCAAGTGCATTCAAAACCCCTCCTCATCCATCCGACCCATTCCTAAAATAAAGCCTCATTAACAAACTGAATTTCGGCCATTGTGGCCCAGAGGTCACGGTGGTTTACTGAAGGCTGCGACCCTCAAACAACCTCTGGCATCCGGACGTATTTGGACCAGACCGTCGTCACTGGAGGTCAGAAGTTCAGGCCGACGTCTCTCCTCTGCTGTAACCACCATTCACTGACCAGCGCAGGGCGGAGAAGCTGTTCCGGGTCAGCGAGGTGTTTGTCTCTCCGATCTGTTTTTAATTAATGATTGCAAAGCAAACAAAGCGATAAAAAGTAGGGGAAATAATTGATTGGATCTTTAAAATGCATCTGTGATTAGCAAACGGGAAACATTGGAGTAAAAGTTGGGGCGATGACCACAACTGTCAGCAAGCCAGTTGTCTTTAATAAAACATTTCAGACGGCAGCAGCAGCAGTTATTCTGCTGTTGGTTTACAAGACCAAATCAATTTGTTAACATGATCCCAGGGGGAATTCAGCGGGTTTATGGCCAATAATGAAGTGCGTTATTAAGTTTATTCCTCTGTCAAGATCATATGAGTATTACTGAAAGAAAATAAAAAGAGACATCACGGTGTTGAGTACTAGAGTTTCAAAGTTAAAGGAACAGTTCAGCCAAACAGAAGTTATTACAACCCACAAGGCTGCCAAATGGCTAAGCTCGGGACGTTTCCAGCCGTTTTTGAGTCACCTAAACCAGGTGTTTTTTAAGGAAACCTGGACATTTCAAGCTGTTTTTGTGGCCACCAAAGACAGCTGTTTTCACAGGAAGCTGTACCTTCTCCAGCCGTTCTTGTGGCAACAAAACATGGTGTTTGTTTAGGAGATCTGGGAACATTTCCAACCGTTCTTGTGGTAACAGGAAGTATGAAATCCTCCAACTGTTGTTGTCGCAACAAAACTGAGTAAGTTTGAAGGAGACCTGGGGACGTTTGCAGCTGTTTTTGTGGTGACCAAAACCCGCTTTTTTCACAGGAAATTGGACGATCTCCAGTCATTTTTGACCTGACCAAACCATAAGTTTTTTTTAGGAAAACCTGGGGATGTTTCAGCCATTTTTGTTGGCCACCAAAGACGGCTATTTTCACACGAAGTTGTACCATCTACAGCTGTTTTTGTGGCAACAAAACTGGGTTCATTTGAAGGAAACCTGGAAACGTTTCAAGCTGTTTTCCTGGCCACCGAAGACGTCTATTTTTCACAGGAAGTCGGACCATCTCCAGGTGGTTTGGAGCAACTAAACCTGGCGTTAATTATGGACATTTCAAGCCATTTCTGTGGCCACCAATGCCTGCAAATTTTAGAAGGTTAGTCATTTAATCTCAAGCCATTTATGTGGTGGCCAAATACAGGTTTTGTTTACAGGTAGTCAGACCAACTTCACCAAAAAAGGTATTTTAAGCCATGATGTTCTTCTAACCCTTACCAACAAGCTCCAGAAATGTTTTGTGGACTACTAAACTTTCCATCAGCCTGAAGGCCGTTAGATAAAGACCGATTTTCTCTTTCTTGGCGGACTGTTCCTTTAAAACCAACAGTGAAGAAGAAGCGAAATAACGACCTCGTTCTGGTCTAACTCCTCCAAACTAAATCCAAACAAGTTCAGACAAACTGAGCAAATGAAATCAGTTCTGCTCCATAGGAAACGTCTGTCTGTAGACTGTAATTAAAAATACATACATCATTCTATCTTCAATCTTATTTCCTGACTCAATCCACATCTTGATGGAATCAGCGAGTCTGTAAATCAGAGCACTTTGAGTCAGAGGCATCGCCGCCGCCGCCGCCGCTGCCCTCGTTCTAGGTTTTTTTATCAAGAAGGAAGCTGATGAGTCCCGTCAGATAAGGATGGGAGCCCTTCGCTTAAAGCTCCACGCCAATAAATGAATATGTTCTCCATCACGCCAACCGCTTATTGTATTTCACAGGGCCTAAATGCAATTTGTATCATTTCTGCGCCAGCACATCAAAAAAAAGGAAGTGGTCGGAGCGCGATGACTCACTGCACCGAAAAACGCTCTGTTTCCAATCGAAGAAAATCAGATCTGTGCTCTGTTGGTTCATTTCTCTCTGCTTGATAAGGCTGCGAGCAGTGACGGTAAATGGGTGGACGAGTCGAGGCACAAACCGGTGACATGGTCCTTCTGTTGGCGGAGAGGCCGTCAGCTTATCAATAAATGACATCATCTGCCCCGCGGACGTCTTCCTCTGCTCTCTGCTGTCACTCTGGTGGCACTTGACGTGAAAAAAAAAAGAGGACGAAAAGGGAGAAAAGAAATATTTCCCATTAGGGCCGTCTGGACGGACGCTGGAGTCGGAGACGCTGGGGACAGTTTGTCTGTCTGCGGAGACGGAAACTTCAAAATGTTCTGACCGCTGTGTCCGAACTACTGACAACAAACACACGGAACCGAGCGTGAAGGGAACAGATTACAATAAAAGATCAATGTCTGTAGCTGCAGCCGGATTAAACTTGACAGTGACACCAGAGCAGCTGAAGATGACGAGGACGGAGACGATTAAAACTCTGAAAGTCACGACGGAAAGTGCAAAAAATAGAAAATACAACCAATACGTTTGTTTTTTTATCAGGGCCAATAAAAAGAAATACTCATTATTAGTCATCAAGGAGACAATACATGATATTTAAAAGACATTTTGAGGAAAAACAATCTACATACAGTTTCCTCAAATGCCGTTTTAAGTTACTTTACTTGAGTATTTCTACTTTCTGTTACTTTAATCCTCCTCTTGATAACTTCAGTCACTACATTTACTCAACTACTGTATTTAAGTACAATCTTAATGTACTTTTACTTGAGTATTTCCATGTTCTGCTACTTTATACTTCCACTTCACTACATTTTGGATGCAAAGACTATGTTTCTGTATTTTACTTGATAACTTTAGTTACTAGTTATTTTGCAGGTTACATGCTGCACATTTCGAAATCGTCATTTTTTTTTATTGTTTTATTTTGCAGATTAAAAAATGTATTGCCAGAAAATTACTTTTGACACTTGAGTTACATTTAATATCAGAAACTTTAAAGACTTTTACTAAAGTACTATTCACGTTGGTGATAGTAATATTTTACCACGATAACTTTTACCTTTAACCAACAACACTGGAGTACTGCAATACTGGACCAGAACAAACTAATCTACACCTCAAAACAATGTTATTGTTGCTGTTTTCAGTGATTTAAACTATAATAAAGGCTTTTTTAATACTTTCCTCTTCATTTTGACATTTTCTTGCCAGGATAATCGCTCTTTTCCCTGTTTTCAAAGAGCACCTGACACATTTTTTATCCACATGGAGCGGCCAACAACAATCTCGTCTACGTTTGAATAAATTAAATATAACTATAATACATCGTTAGTGAGGAGGAACAGGATGGACTGCAGGCCTCGTTCGGGACAGATTAGCCTGAAACTGACACAAAAGACACATTCAACTTGATGAATAAGGTTGTTTCTCTTATTTTAATTTCTTGAAATACAAAATAAGCAAGGACAGATTGTCTCATTCTTCACGCTCGTTTTTTCTTGACTTCCCGTCTTACTTTCCCCTCAGTTCCCATTAGTTGCGTCCTTGTTTTTGGGTTTATTTTTACCTGATGTGAGGAGTCATGTGTTCCTCTGTTCTGTCTCTGAATTATGACAGTCGTAAAAAAAGAGATTTCTATCTCTTCACTTGTTAGAGTGTGAACAAACTGAAACCGCACACAGAATAGTATTTGCATTGTGCTCAGTCCCGCTACAACCAGCCGCCTGTTGTCATCTGCCTTTTTAAAAAAAAATTTTTTATGTATGGCTAATAAAACCGCCCCCGTGACCGACCACTCAGCAGGCAGGAGATCCTGAGAAAGTCCCGCTCCACCGACAAAGATGCTCTTGTGTGTTTTTAGTGGGATTTTTTTTGGCGATCGTGATTCGATCTGTTTTTTTTGTTTTTTTTTCACGTCGTTTATCGCTCGAGGTGCATCATCACATTCTGGAGAAAAAAAAAGTCCGAGTGGATTGTAAAACCGTGAGAACGTGTGATCCGGACATCCAGATTACGGAGGTCGTTGAAGCGCTCGCACGCAAGACGATAAGAACGAGCGAGGCGGTTTCGTGGAAGCTGGATCCGCAACCGAAATCTTTTCATGCGCGACTCGTGATTGTCATGACTTCACTCTTTCTTTTCAACTTTTCCAGTTACCTTAAGTAGCAAAACGTGTCATTTTCAGCGAGCTGCAGTCGAAGAGCCGGCCCCTGTTTCTTCCTGAGACGCGGCGATGATGGCCGAGCTCATTAGCCGTCAGCTGTTAGCCTGCGAGGCCGTGTGTGCGTGTGTGTGTGTGTGACCTCTGTCTAATGTATTTTTTTGAAAAACAGCATGGGGTTACATGAAGTGAGCAAACCTGTAGCCAATCACACAGCAGGAGGGAAACTGGTCGAAGCGTTTTGACTCCGAAATAAACACGACAGGAGTGCGCTGTTGTCCTTTGAATGAATAAATCAAACACAGTAAACTCGTTATGGCGAACGGGCAAAAGTTGGAGCTGAACTTGCTGATTTTTACCACGAAACAACCGAGTGCACCTCGAGATAATCACTCTGCAAGTCAGAAGTTAGCAGAAGGTGTGACTCATCTTAAAACTGGAACATTTTGCCCTCCTGATCAGCGTCATCAATCATCCCGGCGCGACGAGTGGGCCATCTGAGACCGAAAGGGAAAAGAAACTTCAAAGGCAGGTCGGGCTCGGCCGGAGCGGCATTGTGCCTCCACAACAATGGAGAGCCATTACAGCGGAGACTGTTATCAGCCGAGGGCTACCAGGGACGGTTCCTGCCTCATTGTGAGCCATCCGAGTAGATTGTGTTGGGCAGCGAGCTCAGACTAAACATATTAGGGGCGTGAGAAGACACACCTGAGGCTTATCTGATGGGAAACGGACCCGGCCGCATCCTGCCGAGGCGTTAACATCGGAAGATGGCGCTTTGCGTCAGTGTGTTGTGTGTTTCCAGGACCTGACTTGTGTGTGTGTGTGTGTGTGTTCAAGTGCGTCGAAAATGGCAAGTGCGTTTCTCCTCTGTGTGTTTTTTTTTTTCGAGGTGCGTCGCACATCAAGACCCTCAATTACGTGCGCGCTCGTCACCGTTTTCCACGCAGGCGTGCGGCGCTTTTCTTTTGCAAGCCGAGCACAACATGTGGACCAGAATCCGAGAGTATCTTTCATGAAAAGTCAGTGTGACATCTTTTAATGATAAAGCCGCGGATGAATTGTTTATGGTGTGTGTGTGTGTGTGTGTGTGTGTGTGTTGAGGAGGGGGTTTGGTGGAGTGAATAATTCAGAGAAAAAGCCGTTTGTTTTCAGGGGGCGAAGGCAAAGACACATCTGAAACATATGGGAGGAAATCACATTGAAAGCAGTGAGCAGTAAATTAATGGTAACAGATGCCAAGATGTCTGGCTAGTGCTTTTTTTTTTTTCTCCTCTCTCTCCTCCTCGCTTTGCTTTTGTTTTTCTCTGGGAGCTCGTGCATTCTTAATGTCGGAAAAATAATACAATTAAGACTTCCTCCTCTCACGTGAAGTTTCAGCGGCGGGCGCTTCTTTCGCCACAGCTGCGTCGCACAAAAAACCCCCAAAAAAATCCCTCCGTCGCTCACCTGGACCAGGAGATACTTCTTTTTCCACACTGGGGCCTTTTTTTTTTTTTTTAATTGATTATAATTCACGCCGTAAATTATTTATGTTACCTTGATGATGCAGGCCCGCTCCACTGATGAGATAAAACACAACCGCGGTCTCCGTTTTCTCCGCTTCCTCCCCACCCCAAAGGAGAATATCTTGGCATATTAGAAATATGTCTAAGCTTCAACAGAGTGTGTGTGTGTGTGTGTGTGTGTGTGTGTGTGTGAGGGGGGGTTGGCCTATGTCCAAGCATGAGCGGCAACAAAGACAACCTTGCTCTTAATGGCACATATCTGGAAGATGGAGGAGCCCGATACATGAAAGCGCTGTGATCATTACACTGATAGCAATTATCCTTCAGGAGGCTCTAATGGCGGCGGCCTCTCACACACACACACACACACACACACACACACACACACACACGAGCGCCAACAAGCTTGCAATCAAGGGTGGCGGGCAATTAAATGCAATGCTTTTTGGGTGAACCTCTAACGGCGAACAAAGCGCTGGTGACAAGAGAAGCGACGAGGAGATTTAATAAAGGGGGGGAGAGAAAAAAAAAAAGGCAGGAACAAAAGGAGAAGAAATAAAAAAAACAAAAAAGAGAGAGAGAGGGACAAAAAGATATTAATGTTGTTTATTAATCGATTCTTAATGTGTTGCAGTGGACGGAGAGGAGGTGGTGGCGTTGCGGGGAGGCGGAGGGTCTCTGGAGTGGCGCCGTGGCGTTGGCAGCAGTATGATTGAGTGCAGGGGCCCGGTGTGACGGAGGGGACAAAAACAACAAGGTAATTAAAGCTCAAAGCGCTGGACGTTCACGCTCCGCCATCCGTGACAGCGTAAGGTGTCTTCCATCCGACCGTCCAGAAACACCCCCCTCCTCCCCCCCCGAAAAAAAATAAGTCAGGTAATTGTCATTGCGCTCCGCATGTCATTATTTATTAAACGGGTAATTCATCTTCGTGGAGGGACGAGCAGGTAGGCCGCGCTTTATTAGTCATAATCCAGCGGGCGGTTTATCAAATCAAGCTTTTTTTTTTTCTTCTCTTTTTTTCTTTTTACAGGAGACAAACAAACAGAAAGATCTTCACTAGCATGCTCTCTGGAGGGTGTGTGTGTGTGTGTGTGTGTGTGTCACCACATGGAGAGAAATCTTTGAGTTAAAGTTTTCCAAGGCATCAGCATCACACACACACACACACACAGAGAGAGGGAGAAACACACACTCCTTTTTCTAACAGTATATTTTTTTTTCAAAGTGCGACGGGTTGACAAAAGAGACCGCTCCCCGCCGCTTCTCCTCGCGCGGTTACAAAGAGGCGCGTAAAAAAGTTACAAGGTTGTCCCCCGTGGGGTTAGATTTCAAACAGCACCTGTCAAAGCAGATGGGGCATTTAAATAAGAGTCTTTAAGAGGTATTTGTTACAGCGGAGCTCAGGAGTACCTGCTGTGCTCGCCGATGCTTTTCACGGCTGTCGTTGCTCTCACAGAATCTGTTTGCTGTGTTTGCAGGGATAAACATCACATTAAAAAAAAAAAAAAAAAAAAGGAGGAGAAACCCACTGAGGCCACAAATTACAACGGAGAGGACTGCATTTATGTAACTGTGGAGGCAAGTGGAGTCTGCTGGTACGGCTCGTGTATATAAAGCCTGGAACGTATGCATGCGTACGTTTATGTAGGTAAAACCTCCCGTTTCTTTCTCTTCAGGAGAGAAATCCTACGAGCGTTCAGCAGCTCCGAAAAGAAAAACAGTCGACTTGTTTGCACCTGACAACCACTTGGCCCCGTATTTGTGCGACTGCGTGTCCAAAATCTTGCAAAAAGTGACATCGACTTTTCTCCGGGAGCGAACGAAAACAGTCTCGTAAGTAGCGAGATCGCAAAACAAAAAAAGGAATTAAAAGCCGTGCACATACGCCGACACACGACTCCCCGTCACATAACACCCGGCTCTCCCTCCTCTCTCGCTCGCTGTAACCCTCCAGACTCCAGCGACAGCATGCTGGTTTCTGAAGGCGCGCACCGCGGCGTCCTGACGCCACTCGGGGCCTCAGCCTCAGTGTGAGCTCACACCTGGGAATTCAGAGCGAGGCTGTGACTAAACATCACCCTGGACAGATGTGTCCTCGCCGACACAATGTGCGCGCAAGACAAGCAAACACGAGCACCTTTAGGAGTCCTCGGGGACCGGCCCCGGGCTGAAGGAGGCTACGTAAACAAATCAACACGTCGAAGCCAACGGCGTCCTGTAGCCGAGGAGGTGAGGCCACACATACAGTACAAACACAAGTCGATACGGAACCATACGAGATTATCCCGGCCAAAATATTCATAACACACAAAGAACAGTGTGGTTAAAACTCTTTACTTTTGTTAAAACACAATACATTTTCCTTGTTTGTTCAAATTGAACAACCTTAAACAAGGTCATCAGAAATCTAAAGTCCATCCTGCATAAATAAAGGAAGACACACGTCTGATTTAACCTGTTTTTTTCATTTTTTTTGAGAAATATAGTCCAAATTCTGATTCCAGCTTCTTAAAATGTGAATATTTTCTGGTTTCTGTGACATTAAACTGAATATTTTTGGGTTGTGGACCAAACATTTTATACATCAAACAACTCATCAATTAAATCGAGAGAAAAATGTACAGTTAAATTAATAAACACTATTTTCAAATTATTCCACTTCGGGGTGTCAAAACATATAAATTCCATGATCCGGTTTGATGTTCTGTCTATCTAGATTTGCAAAAGATCAATAGGTTATTGGTTTTACACTCGAGTTAAAATAACATTCACCAAAACAACACCAGACTTTATTGATCCAATAACACACAACAGAAGATAGACACAAAGTTCAGTTCCTCAAATCTGACGGGAGTGAGCCCTCTCCCCCCGAAACACGTCAATAAAGGATCTCTGTGAACAAACAAATCTGACATTTGTCGTTCCTGCGCTGCAAACAGGAGAAGTGTCTGGAAACGAAGCTGGATTTGATTTCACTGATTGAAATGAATCAACATTATGAGACCCTGAACCCTGATTATTGATTATTTGTGTAGAATAAATAAACCATGATGAACTTGTTGTGTTTTAATCGTGAGCCACACGAAACAGGAACCAGCAAATATTTAGTATTAAAAAAATGCCTCCGTCATCCAACTGTTGTGTTTTATATCAACTAATTGATCCTGTTGATCGCTCGTCCGACTGCATGCTCTCATTTGACAAAATTGATGACAAGCTCGGGAGGAGGAGGAGGTGGAGGAGGAGGTGGAGGAGGAGGCGGCGTCGGCGCTGACAGGCCGGGAGCCTCCATGTTTGAGACCGATCCCCTCCTGAGATGTCTCTCCTGTCACTTTGGCAGCCTGCGAGTTTCATCACTCCGGCGTTTTCTTTTTTTTTTCCGCCCACCGGGGGGACCGAGGGGGGTCACGTGCTGGAGGTCACCGCCCTCCCTCCCTCCTCCTCCCTCCTCCTCCCACTTCCCCACCTATCGCCACAGCAGACAGGACGGAGACCACTTCAATACACTGGTGGGTTTCGGCGGCCGTCGCTCCTTCTGTCAGTTCCATCTCTCTCTCTGCACGTCTCGGCGGCCCTCCCCGTCCTTCCATCAGCGCCGGGGAAATAAATAAATAAATAAATAAAAAGGAAAAAAAAAAAGAAGCAGGGACGCCCTCTTGTTCTTCACATGCTAAACTTCATTCAGATTGTCAGACACTTAAGAACTGACAAAACGCTTTCTCCGACTCCCCGTCATTCCCTCTGCTGTCAGAGGAGATAATAAATAAAAATGACTCCTGCGTGGGCGGGAGGGAGAAGAGGCCGAGACACAGAACATCAAGAGATGGACAAAGTGTTTCCAGAAGCCTGTAGGGAAACTCGGGTTAGAGCCGCGGCACACCAACACCGACACGAGCGTTGATGTATACACACATACACTTAGGATGCAGGCGGGCGGCCCCCTGCTCCCCCAAGGCTTATAATGGGAACAGCCAACGTGACAAAGAGTTAAAGGCATGGCAGGCCAGCGTCCCAGATAATAGGACAAGCTGTCCAGAGTTCCCCGCTTCTCGCTTTGGTTGCGGTCAAACGAGGCCTTAATGTGGCGACTTTCGCAACCAACCGGGGTTTGGAGCGAGGGGTTGGGTTGAGTAGATAAACTAAACACAGCGCTCTCGCCAGACACGGCCGCTGCGGCATGATGGGAAGAGAGAGAGAGAGGGGAAAAAAAAAAAACGCTTAGACGATCCGGTGAAAGTCATCGGGAAAACAAAAAGAAGCGCGGGAATAAAAGTGAATAAAAAAGGTTAAAAAAAAAAAGAAAGCGCAGAAGTAGAAAACCCAGCGACATCAACAGCCGGATGAAAGCGGCACAAACAACAGAACGCCCTTGCTTTGTGGGGGTTTGCGATACTTTGCGAGTGAAGGACAATTGGTCCTCGGTGTAAAGTAAGCGCTTGGCTTTTAACGGACCTCTGCATGCCAAGTCCTCGGCAGGCGAGGCTGGGGACGCTACCTTCGCTGTCATTCAGCCCCATCTCGTCCACTAATCTTCTTGGTGCAATGAAAGAGCTTAACAGCTTTGCAACACTATCCCTCCCCAAATGTCATTATCACAATGTACCGCGCCGAACCGACCGTCTCGACCGGCTCCCCGCTTATCGGTTTCTTCATGGAGGAAGTTGAAGGCGGGCGTCCGCTGACATTCAGCGAGCGCTCGCCGCGCGTCAGACAAACAACATCCAGAGCGGGAATCAGAAGTCGGCGCTGTAGTTTTTGGAGAGTTCGGCGCCGATGTGTTGAAGTGACGTCAGCGATGAAAACAGTCGAGAGGCTCATCAGGACACATCTGGAAACATCCACACACCTTTATTCAAATGCAATAACATCTGTCGTATATCTACGTAAATGTAACATATCGGTGAATATTCGAGGCAGATACTTTTATAAACTTACTCCAAGTAATCTATTTGGCTCCAGAGATGTTTGTAGTGAATTTATTTGTAAAAGAAATGTTAAAAATTGTGCCTTTTCATTTGACGTGATGTGGAAATGATAATTTAATATGTTTATTTTGCTTTCAGCCCGAATCTGGTTCCAGTTTTTGGCTCCCAGCTGTACAAAAATGTAGATTTCTGTGTGTTTGCTAACTTAAACTTTATAATCTACTATATTTATATACACAGTACAATATCTATGGATGGATTGCACATGAATTTTAAAATGCACCTCGATTATAAGCAGCTATAAATATTATAACCACTCATTTTTCTGGACAGATCCTCCAATTTTTGGGGCAAATATTGAAATTAAGGAGTAAGAAGTTCAGATATATCGCGCAGTATACACACACCTTCAAACACAGTCAAGTCTGACTGAGATTTTTATAGTTATTAATAACGTTTTCTGCAGTGTGAGGTCAAAAGGAGAAACATTTTTGGACGAGACTTACAGTGATTCTGATAAATGTGAAAAAAAAGTGGGAATAAAATCTTCTCTTCTCGTCTTCAAACTGCTTCTTTTGTCCAAAACTCAAAAAAAAATCTTAATTTACCGTCAGAAATGTTGACGAAAAGCAGCGAATTGTCACATTTAAGAGGCTGAAACCGGCACATTTTTGTTTGAAAAATGCCAAATGATTCATTGATGATCATCATCGCAGCTCTGGCGTTTCCCAACAGGTCTGCGGCGGCGCGGCGGCGAGGCCTTCATCATAAACACGGCGTACAGTACGTACAGCATGTCGCCTCGCATATTTCACCCAGATGAGTTCTCCTTCTCCTCCTTCTTCTCCTCCTTCTCCTCCTCCCTGCAGGGCGCCACAGATCTGCAGCTCGGTCGTGATCTCCGAACTCTTCCTCCCCCCTTCGCCTCACTCTTTGTTTACCCTCACACAGAGTTGGTGATGGGCGCCTCCACCTCCTCCTCCTCGTCCTCCTCCTCCTCCTCCACCCACCCACCACCTCATTACCTCCTCTACCTGATGGGCCCACTCCTCTTCCCTCCCCCCGTCTCTCTCTCGCCTCTCCACTTTTATTTATATATTTATCTATTTTACCCCGGCTTTGCGGGTTACCGTTTTTAATATCATCGGTGAAACATGATTATTACCTCTTAATGCCGAAATTACGGGGGCATTCTTTTTGTCATCCTCGCCGTTGCATTTTTCCCGCGTAGCACCCCGTGGCAGGAACATCTTTATCTCCCCATGTGCTCCTAGTTTTAAAACCTTTACCCCCGCTGTTTGAAAAATATTTCTCATTTTCCTCCCCCATGGCGTGGAGAAATCCCCATAGGCAAACCATTAGTGATCTTTCTGCCTTTCCCAAACACTTATTACTATCACCCGCACTCCTTGAGCTGCCTCATTGGCTTTTGGTAAATTATGCAAATAAGGTGATGTTTCGAACATATAGTTTTTCTGTTTTTCTGCAACTGCGCAAGTTTGCACAGCCTTCCACCGAGCAGCCGCGGCACCATTAAAGTGACTGAGCACGTCAGCAAGATTTATGCATCAGTGACAAATTATAATGCTCTGTCGCTAATTTCCCCGCTGCTTCTTCTTCGCACAGGTTTAGTTATGTGTTTGCCTTTTGGGGAGGCCTTCGGTTGTGAGTTTTACTGTGTGTTTTTTCTTTCTCTTTCTCTCTCTGCCTGCATATCAATGTGTCACTCGGCTTCACATCTGCAGAGACAGGAGGCTGCAACCCAAGCGAGTCAGCTCTGGTGTTTGACTCATTACGAGACGAGATAAGAATCTATTCTGGAGTTTCACTTTTTTCGGAGTCTCGGAGTGAGTTTGGAGCCGACAGATGGACGGACAGGGGAGGTGAACGCCCGCACATGACGGAGTACCTGAAGCTCTAATGGACCATTTACAGAAAATATGTGAACGTTGATATATTTACATAAAACCGAGAGAGATGAGACGTTAATCCTCTAAAAGAAGTCAGCAGTACGTAGCCGTGGTGTTACAGTCTTTGCGGATAACTTATTAAAACTGCTTCCCAACTTTGAATGCAAACAATAACTTCAATTATATGAAAATTAACTTAGTTTTGAGTACAAATCTCAATTAATTAATTTGTTTTTTGGTCTATAAAATGTCTGAAAACGGTAAAAATGTAGATTTCTTTATTCCACATCTGAACGTGACGCCCTAAAATGTTTTTTTTCTTGTTAACAACCCAAAGAAATTCAGTTTACTGTCATAAAGGAGTCAGAAGACAAACAAATATTCATGTTTGGGGATTTAAAAGCTGAAATGAAAGACTCAACACGATCAATGTCATCAGAATATTTGGCAACCAATCGGTTGTGTGATGATGTTTAAATCATTTATATAATATTCCCAAAAAACTGTACAGTATCACAGTTAAAGTAGCTTTGATGGAGGAGTGGATACCAGAAAATTTGCGATAATTTACCCCCTAAAAATTAGAAATTAAACGATTAATAAATAATCGAAATAGTCCGCAAAGAATCCCTCGATTGTTTCAGCTCAGAAAATGTCGATCAGTGTCAAAGATTTACAGTTTTCTGTCACAGAGGAGGAAAGAAACCAGACGATATTCACAGTGAACAAGCTGAAATCAGACCATTTAAAGATGATTGAGAAAATAGTTTAAATAATGTATTTAATAATGATGATATTAATGGTTGCAGCTGTAAATCGATGAGCTGTTTGCTCTATAAAATGTCAGAAAACGGTGAAAAACACGTGAAATTACTGGCCGATTGATTTAATAGTTGGCGACTGATCGATTAACCACTGCAGCTTTACATCCATCAGCTGTTTAGTGTATAAAATGTCAGGAAACGTCGATCGGTGTTTCCAAAAAGCTCGAGACGACATCGTCAAATCTCCAAATACACTCAGTTTAGTGTCACAGAGGAGGAAAACAACCAGAAATCTGAGACAATTTCACTTTTTTTCCACTAAAATCAGTCGCCGTCTAATCAATAAATCGACTGATGCTTCCAGATCTGGTGTGATGGAACGCGTGAGCGGCTCCTGCTTCCCTCGGCTCTCGCTCTGAAAGCCTGAGCGGTTTGAAACAAAGTCAGAGAAGCACATTAAGGACAGATGATCGCGATCAGAGGGGATCCAGCTTCAGACGCCCCCCCTCCGCACCGAGCAGCCCGCCGGCGTCCCACCTTGCGTCGCTTCCTCCTCGGCTGTATAATTGTTTTTCATTTACTTTGAGCGCGGCTAGCTGAAAAGATGGGCCGTTTCAATGAACAGATTAGGGCCTGCGAGCACAAACAAAATGACAAATCCCTCTTAACCCCGTGAGCCTCCCTCCCCCCCCCTCGCTCGACGCCCCCCCACAAACACACCTCACCCCCGTCGCACATTTGGCTCCAGCGATGTTATTAAACACAACTTTGTAGATTTACTTCCTTCAAAAGTGCCATTTAACCAGGCGGCGGGCAGGAAGGAAGGAGCGCTGCGAGGGGAATTACAGGTTGCCAGCGCTCCGTCTCTGCGGAGGAGTGACAGGGCCGTCATTTTGCCGGCGGGGCCACCTCCCGTGTTGTTGTGACAACCGGTCATTATACATCGCCGAGATGCTCTCAGCTGCAGGTTTCAGCCCAGATGCAAATGGACGCAAATGGGCTCCGACCGCGACCAAGCTAATAACGTCCTTTTCATCAGCTTTGCCTTCCCTTTTTTTTTTTTTAATCCTCCTCTCTGTTTCCCTCTTCTTCCTCTCTTTCTCTCCACACTTCCCCTTAAGGTGGACGGTTTTGGAGGACGTGTTTGGGTTTTTTGATCAGCTCGCGGTCGTCATTTCCATATTTCCACAGTTAAACATTAAGTGACAGGCAGCGGGAGGAGATGCCGCTAATTCACTGTGCGCGGTTTCTGAAAAATCATCTGAAGTCAGACCGACATTCACTGTGTTAATACAAATCCAACACCTGACACTGAGGAGGAAGAGACAGTATTTTATACATTTTTATGGTGTTTTGTCATTCGTGCAATCGAAAGAAACTCAAAAAAATGTCACTTTATTCAATTTTTCAGGTAATCAGCCACATTTAAAGCTGCACTAAATATTTAAAGGTGCAGTATGTAGTTTTAAAGAAAACAATAATCGATTAATCAATATATCACGCCTAAACAAACTAAACAGACAAACTCTTTGTTTTTGTGACTGAATAAGCAAACTTACCTTATACGTGGCGGACCCTGCCACCTTTACCAACTTCAAACTGCGTTTATTCAGTAGAATTATTGCCAAGTTTGTATTTCTTCCCCAAAACTGCATAGTGCCTCTTTAGTATCTTTATTTTTACCCTTTTTATGGAGAACACTGACGTGTTTTAATGGAGGTCAAAGGTCAAAAAGACAGCAGAGGAAGAAATACGTCTAAATTCATCGTCAGGTTGATGCCAGGCAACATCTAGTTAGAAAGAGAAATTAAAAATTGCTATTTTGCTCGTTTTATCATTTTTATCTGATTTTAAGGGTGAAGAGAGAGAGCGAGAGAAGGTTCCCAGGGCGTCCTGAGCAAAACGGAGATTCATCCATGAGTATTTTGTGTCAGTTTAGGGTCACATGACTGTTCTCACCTGCCACGATATCTCCTGTACGTCTCATCCAGGTACGTTCAAGACTTTCTATTCATACTTTGATTAAATTCAGCGATGCAGGCGAAGGTCTGCTGTCGATCAGTTGAGCTGCAGGATCTCTTGGTTTTGTTTTTCTTGTTTAATAAATGCAAAAGTCTTATTGTCGTGCAATGAGTGGCTCCATCATCGGCACATTCTGGTTTTATCTCGTCCCAAAAAAAATCTGTTGAAAACCTTTTTTCTCAAAGTTGTCGAGCAGACAAATTCTAGCTGATATTAAAGAGCTTCCTTCACATTATTATCGTTATTAGGAGTGTAAATGAGGACATTTAAAGGTACATTTCCTCTAAAACAATCCACCTTAAAGGTTTTACATCGCCTGTCGCCTGAAGTGCCATTTCACCAACGTCTCTTTGTTTCTCCTTAAAATAAAAAAAAAGATTCCATCAAATGGAGGCCGGCTTTGTGCTCTAATTTAGGAGGAGAGAGGGGAGGAAAAAGAAGAAGAAAAAAAAAGGGGGGAATTATCATATTGTTTTTGGTAATGCTCGCTCTCATTCGAGGGGTCAGATTTGATTTGAGTCCCAGTCCATTAGCAGAAGTAAAGCGGCAGTGTTGTGGATAAACAGCAGCAGCGGGGGACGGCTTTATGCAGACAGGAACTGTCTCTCTTCTGCAGGTCTTTTTGGCTTTAATAGGATAAAATGTGACAGGTACACACAAACCAGCGGCAATCAGGCAGGCTGAGGACGTAAAGCTAATTCACAGTGTAAATCCTGCAGCTCCACTCAGTCTGAGAAGGATGATTAGTTATTTTAGACTGAAGGCAGATTTGGGACCGGACCGATCCGATCCAGTATCGGTAACGGGGCGCCGATAGATTGATTGCATCACACTCATTGAAATTCTCCTGTTTCTTTAGAAAACACCTCTCTGTACGTGACACCGACTTAGTTCAAATAAATCAGTAAAAATGATTAAAAACATTATGAAATGTAATGTTTTTTTGTATATTTATGGACATTTGGTCGTGTAACTAATAAGAACTGTGGTGTGTTTTACTCAGCCTCGTGTTACCTTTCACATAATATCCACAATAATAATAAAGATTAAGAGTAACACTCGATCAAAGTTAACCTCTAATTACAGTTTCCAGTGTTTTTTGTTACAACTATATATTAATATAATTATTGCAACACACACACACACTTTTCTGTGTGTGTGGCTGCTTTTATGTAATATAAAGTTTTTAATTAATTTATTTGGCATTAGTAGATCAATACAAACATACTCACATATGATATATTTTATGTGAGTATATCGATTTGATAATTTTGCTGTCGATATTATATTTCTTTGTGATTTATGAATAATAAATATGGACAATGGAGGTGAAAAGATTTGTAGCCTCGAGTTAAACACTTCAGTCCAGACTCAACATATTAATGCTAATTTAAAGTCAAATATTTATACAGTAAAACTCAATATTAGGAGCAAAATATTGTTCTTTCTCCCGTATTTTCTAGTTGTTTTGGTAAATGTAAAGGTTCTTAAAACAGGATACATGTCAGTTAAATGCAAATCCTACTTTTTTGTGATTGGTGACATAATCGTTCAACGAAGCAGATTTAACATGGTGATTTTTTTTTTATTGTTTGGCTTTTCTTACTTATCCGAATGTGGAGGAATCAATTACAACATAAACATACTGTCGAGCCTCAGTAAGCTTTGTAATGCTCACCATTGTTGCATTCATACTTTTGCTCTGAGCGCCGAGATTATCGCAACAGCGTTCAGAAAAAAACTGGTTAAAAAGTCTCAAGTTTAACAGGAATAATACAAAACATCGAAAATAACTCGAGACTAAAACTATCGATGCCTGAAAACCACATTTTCTGCCCTCTAGCGCTCTATCAACCCTCAGGAATATAACAAATGTCAACTTTTATAAATAGTTTTGCGCTCGATGTGACGGCTCAAACCATCAACCCGTTTGGAGCCATCAGCCCCATTAATCCTCAGCATTAGATGAATCGCGATCCAAAAAAAAAAAAAAGGACATCCGTCAGCAGAGAGAGGGGCTTCCCCCCCTCAAGGGTCTTATCCTAAGTCAGCCCAACACGAGAGGCGTGGAATTAAAGAGCACTGATTACCATTGTGAATTATCTTTGTCATAGCAGGGATGCACGAGCCGCTTTTGAAACGGCACAGTGAGGAAAAAAAAAATCCACAGTAAAAGAAACGGTCTCCAAACATGGATAATACCATTTAAGAAATCGTCTCATTGGTGTTGGAGAAGTCCGAGCTTTATCTTTAGCACATAACAAGCCCAGCGTTCGTAAATTGCGGCTTCAATTGGATAATTGGATCACTTGCTGGAAGATTAATTGCGGCTGCGTGTTATTACACTTTACACTTCATGTGGACTGGACTGCAGCACAAAGCGTCGGCGGAAGAGCGACCGCCATGTCTTATTTTTCTTAACGACTTTTGTAAAAAAAAATTACGGCGGTAATTCTACAGTGAATTACTGGCTAATAACCGCAGCATTCACAGCAGTATACTGAAATTATTTCACAGGAATACAGGTAAAAAACACGGTTATATATTGTTTTTCTACAGTAACGTAACACTTCTTATGTAAAATGACGGTACAATACTGTAAAAAGCTGTAGTTCATTTACAGTAATATTACAGCTATGCACTGTTTTTTTTATCTCAACCCTACTATGTTGCTTGTTAACCTTATAGCTGCTTGTTAGCACGTGTAGTTTGTTACACCACTTGTAGGCCCTGTTAGCCTGTTTGAGCATGTTAGCCTCTTAGCATAGCGGTGTCGGATTAATTGGAAAAACGTCTTTCCAACTGGGAAAATTCACATGAACAACTCGGAAAGTCGGAGGACATTTTGCTGAGCATCGTAGCCCGTTAGCATGTGTAGCACCTTGTAGGACCACTGTTAGCATGTTGTTAGCCTTCAAGCATGTTAGCATGTAGTATTCAATTCTCGGTTACTGCACGGCGCTTCACTCTAATTACAGTATTTCATTGTAATGTATAATTTTTACGGTAATGCTGCTTAATTCACATTCACAGCAGCTCACTAATATTCCAAATAATTACCCATCATGCATCACAAAAGCATAATTACAGTGGCTTCCTGGTGTTGGTTAGCAGCGTGTTTAAGACTGATTTTTCAAATTGCATTTTCTCTCCTGTCAAAGATATAAATGTTTGTTTTAGTGTTTTCAGTTTTGTGCATTTACAGGAATCCACGTCGGAGAGGTTAAATTGGCAACAGCGTAACAAACTCCATTATGTCAATGTCCTTGAGAAGATGAAGACACGTTACTGTAAGGGAAAGAGAGAGAAAATAGGATTTAGGATGTCTGGGCCAGAATTTATACTTCCTTGTTCTGCGATAAAGTGCTCTATAATCTGGAAATAGAGTTTTCTTTAAAATATTACGTTTGAAGGCAGCGGATAGAAGAGGAGGAGGGTGGGGGGAGAAAAAGCAGAGCTCAAAGCAGGCCTCATAATCTAATAAATTGATTTGCAATATCCTCTGAAACTGTGAACTGATAAATGTAGCTTCTCATGTCGCCCCGCCTCGTCTCCAGCTCTCCGCTTAATGTGCTCCAGCGCATTGAAAAGACAAAAGGACGGCCCCGGTAGTTTAGAAAACTATTCCAGTCGCCTTAATGTAAGCGCTCATCTGGGCCTCGCCAGTGGTCACCCAAGGATTAGAGGGGGATGCTCGCTTTCTCCCTCTGTAACCCTCCCCAACACTTTCTATTCTTTGACCAAAAAGCTAGCATACACCCGAGACGAGGCATTAAACATGGGAGGAAAAAAAAAAAAAACAGATTATCCTTGGATATGAACTCCCATGTTCTTGGGATTGCTGGACAGCTGTAGCCAAAATGAACAATAAGCGGCTGACTCGGGGTCTGTAGCCGGTATCATCTGCACTGGCAGATTGCGGCGGAACAGAAAAAAAAATAAGATCCGGTGACTTCACAGGGGCCGTCGCAACACCACACGGCCCCTAACGTGTTAAAAAATAGAACTAATCTGACGCCCCAGAGGAGACGGCGACTTCGTGTTTTAAAAAACAAGCCGGGGGAAGATTTACCACCCATGATTCCACTGGGCGGGTATGGAAGATGCCACCCTACTCCTCTAACCCCCCCTTCGCCAGAAACATTACAGCACACAAAAGAGGAGAGAGAAATAACAAAAATGCGATTTGCACCCAAATCCTCTTCAAGTCCTCGGAGTGTGGCATGAAACGTCTCTTTGGAAGACGGCGAGCGGATCTCCCCGGAGGTTTCGCGTCTTCTAATGGCTTATTTATCATCCCCGTCAGCCACGTTCGCCTTATCGGACGTCGAGGTGTACCTGAGACTCGCGCCACGCCAGCGGAGGAGGAGGAGGAGGTGGAGGATGGGGGGGGTGGGGATTACCGGAGGAATCTGGACCGGCGTCAGAAGAAGCGACTAAGACGGAGGAGAAAGACGGCAGCTCGGGGTTTGGCACTCGCTGCTTGGACCACACAGATCACCGGGGACACTCGCATGAAAACATTCTCCTCTCTGTGTATTTAATAAATGCCACTTGACATTGGGAGAGGCTTTAGCGGTGTCCCCCCCTCCCCGCCTCCACCCGCTTTGGAGGAATGAGGACTTGCTCTGGATTTGGGCAGTTGGCGGGGCCTATCTCCACACTGGCAGGAAGCATCAGGGATTTCATGGCTGTTTGCCCGCCCTGGTGCTTTTCCTCTGCCTCGCGCCCCACTTGGGCAGACATTTTTTTTTTCTCCAGTCTAGAGTTCCCGTCGCTCACAAAAGACATTTACATATTTCCCTGCCTGCATACATGTGACCTCTGCAGAATATAACAATATTTTTTTTTTAATTTCATTAACTTTAGAGCCGCAGTTCGAAAAGCTTTATTATCATAAAATATCACAGAATAAACAGAAGTTAGCCCCGGTGACATCCAGCGCGTTCTGGGGTCTGAGCTGATTATTTTATGCTGTTTGGTTGCTTGTTTCTTTGTCATGTATGACAGTAAGGTGGAATATGTTTCTGTTTTTCCTGCTTGTCTGAGAAAACAGGCAATGTTACGACCTCTGAGAAGCTCTCACGGGCATTTTTTCACCGTTTTTCACCAGATATTTGATTCTTCACATCTATTTTTTGCCGACTGCAGATGCCAACACCAAAATAGAGCTGGGCAATATACCAATTACTGTGATATACTGACTACAGACTATGTAACATCTTAGATTTTGTGTCGTAAATGTTGCCATTTCCCGGTTTTAAAGGTTTGTTACAGCAAAGTGAGGTTATTTTCTGAACTTACCTGACCGTTCTAGTTTTTCTAATACTTGACTTTACTTACCTAGTCATTATATCCATATTACTGATGAAGAAATATCCCACTGTGTTAATAATTTGCAAAATAGCCAATAGTCATCCCTACAATATTGTCTTAATGTTGATATGGAGGAGATATGTTGTCAGACAGTCCACAAAGTGCTTTAAAGGTCGTGTGTCATGATTTAGCCTAAATTTAGTGGCATATGGATTTCAATTTTCATAGAAAATGAATTAAAAAGTCATCAAAATCAAGATTAGGACTGATGATCAAACATAATAAACATTACAGTGTGAAAAACAGTAACAGACGATACATAATGATTCTTCAACAACATCAGCGACACCAGGACACCACGACCAGAGTCAGTCACCACCAGTCATTGCCGATGTTGTGTATCCGCTAACAGACATATTTCTTGTGGTGTGCATTGTTCTGTCGAACCACACAATGAATTCATGGCGGCAGAAATTACCTCATAAATGACAAATAGAATAATAAAAGACTTCCTCAACAACTTCCTTCAATTTGAAGAAAATGGGACCCTCCCGTTTACTGCCGCTATACTTCTGAGATTTATTCATTTGTCGTATATTTAAGTTACAAATCCCCCCGTCGAGCTACATCTGTAATCCCTCACAGCTGAAAGAGGTCTCTTATAAAATGAGCTTACAAACCCAGATATTGGTCAGCAAACTGCAAACAGCAGGGTCGTTTTTAATCAGGGCACCCAGGAGGGCATAAAGTGCCTTCCAGTGGACAAAACACGATAAAGTGCCCTCTACGGGGCTCTTCCAGTGGAGAAAACCTGATAAGGTGCTCTCTGTTGTGCCCGTGCAGAGAAGATACGTAACAAGGACCCTCTACAGTGCCTATCCAGTGGAGAAAACGTGCGAAATCGGCCTCTATGGTGCCCCTCTGGTGGAGAAACCGGAACAAGGTACCCCCTACGGTTCACTTCTAGTGGAGAAAACATAACAAGGTACCTTCTACGGTTCACTTCCAGTGGAGAAAACGTAACAAGGTACCCTCTACGGTTCACTTCCAGTGGAGAAAACGTAACAAGGTGCCCTCTACGGTTCACTTCCAGTGGAGAAAACGTAACAAGGTGCCTTCTATGGTTCACTTCCAGTGGAGAAAACGTAACAAGGTGCCCTCTACGGTTCACTTCCAGCGGAGAAAACGTAGCAAGGTACCCTCTACGGTTTATTTCCAGGGGAGAAAACGTAACAAGGTACCCTCTACGGTTCACTTCCAGCGGAGAAAACATAACAAGGTACCCTCTACGGTTTACTTCCAGGGGAGAAAACGTAGCAAAGTACCCTCTACGGTTCACTTCCAGTGGAGAAAATGTAACAAGGTACCCTCTACGGTTCACTTCCAGCGGAGAAAACATAACAAGGTACCCTCTACGGTTTACTTCCAGGGGAGAAAACGTAACAAAGTACCCTCTACGGTTCACTTCCAGTGGAGAAAATGTAACAAGGTACCCTCTACGGTTCACTTCCAGTAGAGAAAACCTGATAAAGTGCCCTCTCTTGACTATAAATATCTCTTGACTACAAGTATCTCATGACGCTGGTGCCCTTTATATCTTTTTCATGCCCCTGCCCCTCAAACATCCTGAATCCACCACTGCATCTGCAAGCTGTTGTGGGAGTGGGATGCTGTCGAGCTGCAGCATCAGTGAGAGACAAAGACGAAAGCAAAATAAATTTCCTATCAGACATTTCAGCAAACAAAACGCCCAGGCAGGCATTTATCTGCATTTTTTCCACTGTTGTGGTCTGTTTAAGCTACTCTGGGATCCGCGCCGTAACCTTTTTTAGCCATTCAGCCCTTCCCTCCCTCTCTCCTGCCTCCTGATTTCCCCAAAGTGCCGTGTTTTATGTGTGCTTTTCTTTGGAATCGGGGAGCTGGCAGGGTCGAGAGGAGCAGAGACGAGCGTCCGAGACGTGGGAGAATGAAATGAGGTGGCTGTTTATTCTCCCCGCCAAAGCCACATACCTTTTTAGAGTGGCTTTGGAGCGCGGCCTAAAACAACACCAGAGGCCATGTACACAAATTACATGTCTCGCAACTGAACCAGAGCGCTTGGATGGAAGGATGGGAGGACGGAAGAGTGGAGTTCCCAGTATGAAAAAAATAATAGCAGGCAGATCCAAAACTACTTCGAAAGATTATGAGACGAATGTGCCAAATTAGCTTCTTTTTTTTTTTTTCCTCCCCCCATTTCTCACATCCATTTCTTACTATCTCGGGGCAGGGTTCATCCGGAGGCCGCACAAGATTATACAACACCGAGTCAAGAGCTCGTGTTTCATCTTCCAGAGGAAACGGACGGTGACTATGATAGATTGCAGCGAGGAGGAATTGTCCTAATTGAAATGAATATCATAATTTTTCCCTGCGCTGGTATTTTTCTTGTCTGCCCCCTCGAAAAACCAGACAAACAAGAGGAGACCCGCATAGTTGTTCGCGCTGCAGTAATAACGGGGGTATGAGTAATAAATGCCACACCGGTGTTGTGGTTTCGAGACCTCTGGGGGGAAATAACAGCTCGGGTGAAATAAAAGGGATAACCGATCCAAGAGAAATATTTAAAAACCCTTCAAATTACATTTAAATCTCCCAACACGTGTTGGTTCTATAATGTGATCAAGGTGTTATCTGCTGGTTTTCTGGCTGCACCTTTTTTTTTTTCCTGAGTTCATGAATATTCAGCCGCAGTCGCAGACACCTTGTGGGCTTTTTGTTCCTTCATAAATGTTTTAAACGCTGGCTTTGTGTTAAGGAAATGCAAAGACATCCTGTAGTGTTTACCTACCCTGAGCCGCGTCCTTTTTTCTTTCTCTCCTGTTATTAATTTGCGTCGGGCTTATTTATTATTAGGCTTGTCTAAGCACTTTATCTCCGCTGTGAAAAATGCTGCACCAATAAAAAACGTGTTATTATTGCGACCGTTCTTATTTACTTTACAGGAAAAGTGACAATTCCTGGAGTGTTTACCCACATTAATCTGCTCCGACCTCCCCCCCCCCTCCTCTCTCCATGTGACTGAATGCCTGGACCCGTCCCGGGGCTGATGGGGGCAGGAAGGGGTCAGCGTGAAGCAGGAAATGGGGGTTCCTCAGCGCCAAGCTGATGATGACCAGCGGCCTGGAAAAGCGAACGCCCATCCATCATGACAGTCCCTATCTTCCACGCCATGGCGACCCGGGCTCGGGAGTGTGAATCGATGTCCGCTGTGTGTGTGTGTGTGTGTGTGTGTGTGTGTGTTGGAGGTGTTGTGAAGTCAACGCTGCTGATTGCTGTAATTATAGACTTTGCTATTCCAGCTCGGAGAGAGAAAGAGGAAGAGTTGCAGTTTGTGTGTGTGAAAAGGTGGAAAACCAAAGTGGGTGATATCATTCTTCCTCGGAGAGACGAGACTCAATATTCCCCGTGAGCGAGAGTGTGTGTGTGTGTGTGTGTGTGTGTGTGTAGGCTCGGTATTGTTTGGCAGTCAAACATGACATTAGTGGTGCTGCGGGCTCTGACACACCCCAGCTGCACTCCGTGTGAGAACGCAGGTTTTGTGACTATTTTGGATTTTCCATCCAGTCTGCGGTGCGCTGAGACGTAATCACGCGGCCGTAAGAAACAGCAGCAGCAGCAGCAGCAGAGTCCTGGTTATTTATTTTCACCGACACACACAAACACACACACACACACAGGCATCACATCCAAAGTTAAACTCAGGAGGAGAAACATGCACAAGTGCCCAAAGGCCGTGCAGAGGCGGCCACAGCTGCCGGCTGGTCGAGCAGGCTGGACGCTCCGAGGCGATGCAGATGTTGAGAGCCTGCAGCTACGTACCTCTTAACCACGCCCCCAGCCTGCTCAGCCACACACACACACACACACACAGGGAAACATTGCTGTTGGACAAGACTCTCTGGAAAACACACTATTTTGGTGTTTGATTATGCAACTCTGCGAGACAGGAAGTGAACCGTTGGACCCGCCCAGCACGCGCGACGAGCCGTCAGCAGCTGCTCTGTGTGTCGCTGACACTGATGTATGTCTGTGTTCGCCAACAGTAAGCTTCTGTGCTTCACGCTTGTCGCCGGGACCAATCGCTGGCCTCGTCTCGGCGGCCATTTTGCAGTAATTATTCTCTTAATTAATGGTTTAATCAAGGTACGCACCACATGCTGACACTGACGAAAAAACTGTGATATCGTTATGCACCTTAACGCTGGTTGCCGGCCACTATAAAACAGAAGAAATATCATTTTATTATTATTGACACATTAGTTACCACGAATGCAACTAAAGATCATTTGTAAGGATGCATGATATCATTTTAGGATATTAAATCATCCTTTTTGCTCTCAGCTGTGCATCAACAACAGGTTATAAATGACAAAAAAAACAATGCCGCATCACTTCCTGTATCGCTCCTCCTTTGCCGCGTCCCGTCTGAAGGCGATCCACCTCGACAGCGTGAATTAACTCTTGAACAGACCGCCTCTTGTTTGGACAGCGGCGAGGAGACAAATGGCCGTCTGACTCAGCGCGGAGTGCAACGAAAACTGCAGCGATACCTCCGTTAGGCGCCCGAGAGGCGATGAGTGAAGGCCCGACAAATCCGCGCTGACAGGTCCACCTCTACACCTGGCCCCGTCCCGCTCCCATCAACGTCGGCGGGCGTCTCAGAACCTGACGGCTAACGGCCCGTGGCGCCGCGGCGAGGTCCGAGACTTCACAGTGAAAATGCCAAACGCGATCGAAGCGCAAAACACACACACACACAGCCCTTCTGCTGTCATGAAGAGGATGTGGAGGTCGCGCGAGGGAGGTCGTCCGTGTCTCACCTGGTTAAGAGACGCTTAAGACGGTTGGCGAGATGTTTGTAGGCACGATGGCGAGCCGAGGCGGCGATGTGGCCTCGAGGTGAGACAGGCGAGGATGGATGGGCCTTTTTATTCAGGTTCAACTAACAGATTACAGCTCTTAAATTTAAAATCAGACATCAGGAAAGAAATGTCATGATATTAATTTGATTTCTTCCCTTAAAGAAGACGTAATTCTTCATTTTAAAAGCCTTTAAGAGCAGCTAAATCTAAAAAAAAAAAAAACTTGTTTTGTTGCCACATAACATTATACCACACCTATAAATTTCTCACGCAGGCTTATAAAAGCCAACTGCTCTTCTTACTCGACAGCCATTTTTCCCTGTTTTTTTTTTTCCTCTTCCTCTCTCTCTCTGCTCCCTGATGTATCGTTGACTGTACATCATGTGACAGTGAGTCTATTTGTGTCACAGCAGGTTGGGGAAAATGTCAGAAGCGAACACGTCTTCAGCTCCTCCACACATCTGCTCAACAAGAGGCAGGAAGCTCCCGGTGCACGTTCCCTCCTCGAAGACTGTGAGCTTAAAAGTTTGTCGTCAGGCGAAGCAGGAAGGTTTTTCCCACCGCGAGGAGGCTGTAGATTTTTTTTTTAAAAAAAGGCCCAGGTGTATGTTCCTGAAGCACCGGAAGCATTAGCACCCTATTTGTAACTCTAAGTGTGATAAATACTGAGGAATTCGTCTTGATAGTAGATGCGAGGAGCACTTAATTCGCCGTCTCGTAAATCAACAACGCGCGCTTCCCTCCGACGTTGGTTATCCAGCCGCGGCGGGTTCGGGGAGGCAAGGTGTGCAGCCTCGGATGAAGACGCGAGGCAATCACGCGGCGGCATATGGAAGGAGACGGAGAGAACACTAAAAAGCCTTTTATAAAAGCCCGAACAGATCCGACTCATTGTTCTCCAGATGCCAGTTAACGGAGCCAATTGAGATTTTAAGCATTTTCTGAACAACACGAGGTATTTAACACCAGCTTTCCACACACACACACACCGATTCACTTATTGTTTTCCCTTTGATGGAATTTTCTTCAAAGCACGCCTCTTAACGTTGCCGGATCATCCGGCTCGGCCCCCTCGTTTGCAAGATCCCTCTTTTTTTTTTTTTTTTTTAACCCAGCTCAACTCCCTCATTTGCGTGCCGAGGTGCTTTACCTTTAGGAAAAGAAATATCAGGGTTTATTAACGGCAAAGAGAGGAAAAAAGAAAACCTCACACTCGTCTCCCCGGGAGACTAAACAGAACAAGAAATAACATGAGCGGTATGTATTAATGTATGCCCTTTGATGTCTGGCTCGCACAGTCCTGTAGCACCATTAACAATTTAACTGAAACATCACATTTGTCAAAACTAAATTGTGCATCGAGGACTCGGAGGTTCTGGAGAGGAGACGTACGTGGAGGAGAGAGAGAGAGGCCCAATTAGGATTGTTTTTTCTGAACTGGAGCAGAAAAACCAAAAAGTGTGTGTGTTGACGTATGTGTGAACGAGAGAGAGGAAGAGGAAGAGGAAGAGGAAGACGGCCTGCTGCAGACGCTCACATCACACATTAGCTTAGCTCCCTCTAGTGTCCCATCACAGCACTGATGCTTCTCCAGGATCGACCACACAACCAGAAACTGCATGAAAACGTGTGTTGATGCATGATTTCTCTACAGCGCATCGTCTTTTACTTCACTGTTCAGTAAAACAAATGTGTACGACGACTTTAAACTACTTATTGTTTGTCATTTGCTGCTAAAACGACTATTAGATCTGGTGAAATCCTGCAAAAAACACTGATTTTTGACCACATTTGTCCAATTTTCTGGTCTTTTCTTTCCTAATTTAGCACCGAAAGCTCCAACAATTAATTATTAATCAAGTGGTTGTCGACTTCTGAATGAGTGAGCGACTATTCTGATCATGGATTCATCAATCAGAGTCATTTTTAAAAGAAGATTCTGATTGGAGCTTCTCAAATCTGAATATTTTCTGGCGTTTTAAAGAAAGTTAAGAGAATCAAAACATGTTTATGTGCTTCAGGTGTCTTACAAACACTCCTATAATCGATTGATGGATCAGTTCTCAGCTATTAAATTAATTAAAACCGATTTTGTCAAACAATTGGAGTCATTTTTTGAGTAAAACCGTCCAAATTGTTCTGATTTCAGCTCCTCAGATGTGAGTATTTCCTGGTTTCTTTCCTCCTCTGTGACAGTAAACTGAATATCTTTGTTTTGTGGTTTGAGGACGACATCTTGTTCATTTATCACCATTTTATTGACCAGACTAATCAATTCATTTCCTGTGTAGCAGGTTTGATCTTAAAACACTAATATAAAACTATTAGCAAAGTAACGGGTGATTTTTGCTTCAATTTCTCTATTTTTCATGTCTTTTTTCATTGGTTAGCACTACAGCTGCAACAACTAATCAATTATTACTACTTTGGTCATCAGTTGATCAGTCTGAGTCATTTCCAAAGTATCAAAAGTCAAGATTCTGTGTTTCCAGCTTCGTAAATGTGAAGATTTCCTGGTTTCTTTCCTCCTCTGTGACAGGAAACTGAATGTCGTCATGTCGGGCATTTAGCAACATGTTCTGACACCTAATCGATTATTAAAGAAAGTAATCGACAGATTAATTGAATATAAAAATACTGAACAGCTGCAGAAGGAGCTTGATTTACTGTTTTATTTATTAGTTTTTTACTATTAAAGTAACGGGAGATTTTTGACTTGTTTTCTTCATATTTCACATCTTATTTTGATGAATTTAGAGTTAAAGCTGCAGTGATTCATTGATTAGTTGTCAACTATTACTATCGTGATGATCGATTGATTGGTTGGAGTCCATTTTTAAGTCCAGCTTCTTCGATTCCAGCTTCTTAAATGTGAATATTTTCTGGTTTCTTTCAGGAAGCTAAATATGAAAGTTAATCGACGATCGACTTTATCGTGTGAATTCTGACTTGATGTGCCCATTTTTTTAATTATTTTTCTATAATTTATCCCTGGACATATCTGACATAACTCCACCGATGTGTTCTGTGATTTCTTTCCTTTAAATATTAAGTTTATCCACTTTTGCATCAGTGCGCAACTTCACCAAAAAGCTGACGTTCATGTTTTGTGATTCAATTGTAATATGAAATGAACAACTCGTGTCTATTTATAAAGACGAAGCCCTGAAGGAGTGTTTTCACTGTTACATGAGATCAAATATCATCAAACTAAGAGGAGAGACTGTGACTGACAGTCTGTGCGGTGCAGAACACAGAAATTAACACAACAATATCTAAATCTTTGCTCTTCATCTACCTGAACGAAGACAGAAATCCTGTCAGAACTCGACGCCGCTCCCAGTGTTTCACTCCAGGAAATGAAAATATCCTGCAGGTCTTCGTCTTTAATATCAGAAACGTGTCAGAAGCGTACGTGGCGCCGCCTTCAGACACGCCAGCAAACATTAAACAAATCCATTCAGCCCTCCGCAAACAAAAAACCCAAAACGCAATCATTAACCAATCACGCTCAAAGGCAAAGTAGCACTTGAATGGGAACACAGGCCGTGTTCAGCGGGTAATATCTGGCAATTAATCACTTGATTAATATGCCCTTAAACACACAAAGTGACAGTGACAAATTCTGTTCGCACGTTTGCGATCCCGAAAACGATAATTGTCCAATGAAAGTCTCATTTGTCAAACGGAGGGAGAGGCGAGCGCTTCCAGTTCAGTCCGCAACGGAACACAGTTGTTGTTGTTTGTTATTTGTCCGACTGTTTGTCGTTCTGGAGCCGATGAAACAGGTTTGTACTGACAGAATCAACTTGTACTCTCTGATTTTGCTTTAAAACTTTGCCGTGCTTTATTTTAGCGACGGCAAAGATGAGCTGCATCCAGAAATCCTGCGGAGCTCCAAGTTCAGTTGATAACATAAACACAGTTGTCGTTTTATAGCTGCTTAACGGGTTTCTGCTGGAGGAATGACGGTCAGGTTTCTATATTTATTCTTCAGGAACACAACAAAGGGTGTCCAAAATTCAACTTTCATTGGCTCTTAAGTTTCTAATTTTCAGAGACTGAACGATGTATCAGTCGGACGATTTTATCAAAGATGTTTCGTCGTCAGCGTCAACAGGAGGGATTAAAAAAAACAATATGTTGTGTATTTTTAGTTAGAAATGTGTTGTTTTTGTCTGTTTATCTTTTATTTTTTATCACATTGTTAATTCAGAAAACTGTCTTCGTCATTTCAGACGGTAAAGTTCATTGTTAAATGGTAAAATGTATGTTCATCACTGCATTTCTGCGTCCTGAGTGTTCGATGCCGAAACACCGAGACACTTCAGTTCTGTAGAACCTCGACTGTCACTGGACACAATCATGATCATTCACAAATGATACGCGCTGGTCGATAAGATCATTCTGTCCAGTAATTCCAAGAAGCTGAGGCCAGAGAACCTTGAATCAGACGGATATCTCGAGTTTGAGTCTGACCATTAAAAAAGAACAACTACAACTATCACTGAAGTAGATTTATATCAGATACAACTGGCGAGGCTGCTGTGTCCACTGAGCTCATGTTTGCCGAGCTCATTAATATCCAAATATGACGCGTGTCATCACGCCCGTCACAGCCAATGGCGTCGCACGACGTCACAGAATGATCTGCAGCAGGCATTGGCTGATATCCGGGGATGATATTCAACTGATTTCATTCTGTGCTGCAATGCTCCTTTAAAGTGTTTTCATGACAGCGTTTTGCAGCCCGCTCGTGGTGTCGCCCCGATTCCCTCACATCCCTCTGTCGACAAAATATTTTCAAATTAAACGATAAAGAGAGCCACTTGTGTGTGTCGCCACCAACAAACATCAGCTGCATCCATTTCCCTTAATGAAAGAGCGACACAGCTGCGACCGAACACCTCCGTCTGACCCGGTGACGCCGCGGTGAAGTCCAATTCTGAAACAGCTCGTTTTGATTTTAAAACTACTGGAAGGAGATTTTTGGTTCAGGTCAGAAAAAACACGCTTCTCTGGAAATTAACTGCCAACTACTTCCTGTTTTAGTCGTCCTTTCTTCAGACTCCATTGACAAAACCAGACATTTTACCTCACAGATAACAGGTATTTAACCCAAAGCCACCAGACTCCATTCACAAAAGCACTCGTTTAACCTCGCAGACCACAACACTTTCTGGTCTGAGTCACATAATCACACAAGCACTATAACCGATGGAGGAATCTGAACTATCCCTTCCATTTTTAACCAAATGCTTCTAGTTTTACGGAGAAAAGTAAAGCTGTAATCAGTGGACAATAACGTGAGGATGCTCAGCTCATTATCATTTTAAATTTATCATTTTTGGATTGTTTGAAGAGGTCACTTTGAAACCTGAAAGACATTTCTCACAGTTCTCTTTCACTCCTTTTCACAAATGGTAAAATTCAAATATTCTTAACACCTTTCTCACGGCTCAAGATTCCAGAAGATTAGATTTTTTTCGTTGCAGCCAGAATCTGCACTACAAAACAAGCCTGACGCTGGTGTGAAGTGCACCCGTCACCCAGCATATGACAGCATATTGCCGCTGCGCTGTGCACAAGCCTTCAGTGTGATGTGTGCAGATGAAGGGCTGCGGCTGAGGGCTCGGCCAGGCGGCGCAGCGGCCCGGAGAGGAGCGCTGGGAGCTGGGGGTTGGAGCAGCCCAAGCTCCCCTGGTACTCCCCTAATGAGCTCCACTACTGCTTCCAACATGAGCCCTCGCTCCTCCACAACATCACACACACACACACACACACACACACTCGGCACAGCTGCAGCACGGAGCTACAACATTACACACTCACAGAATGGCAATATGCATGTTCAGACATACAGACACAGTCCGAGACTAACAAGGATGCACACAGTCGAATGTACCGGGATGCAAATATAGTATACACACTTTCTCTCACACACACACACCTCACAGCTGTTGCATAGCCCACTCTACTAAAGAGAGAGAGTGAGTATTTATTAGAGCAAGAGAGAGAGAGAGAGCATGCATAAATACACTTAAAAGTGACACACATCTTGCTCCAGCTGTGGCATCGACTGTAACTTAAAGAACGTTACACACTGCTGAGTTTGTAGATTCCACCATGTTGGGATTATTTCTACAGTTACTACGGTCGGGATTATTTTTGCATCGAGATTTTGATTTAAACATAAAAAAAAACTATTAAAATCATGATGACGTGACGTTTGTTTTGCTGAAAACGGCTTGTAGTCCAGGACGTTATCATGTTTTTGTGTCACATTTTACCTTTAATTATTTAAAAAAAAAATGTTTTTTTGATTCCTGCAGCAAGCAAACACTCAGCATACAGTGTTATTAGGATTCGGTACTCAATAATATATAAATGACCTGAGAATTTCTTCAAATTCATTCCATCAATTATTCATAAAAACGACTTTTAAGTGGCCAGTTTTTGGAGTCTTACTGGGGTCGGATCCAAAAACCTGCCCATACCTCATGTGCATGAATTTGTCTTCAAATTAAAGAGACACATCGCCTGAAAAAGGGACCTGAGGACGGTCGAATCCGGTCCACACGGGTCCAAAATGAACCTGGGCTGAAATGGATTCGACCTGTTTCTGATCTCTGGTACTTGGAACCAAGAGGACCTTTGGAAAACTCCAGAGTTGGTAGATAAAGCAGGTCGTCCACAACCAAAATCTGCTGAAAATAGAGGTGTTTTTTTATTCACAGCATCGTCCCGTACTCGGATTACACGTCATGAACGAGCTGGAATCAATTATAGGAACGAGGGACGAGAAACGAGGAATCTCACCCTCACAACGATCTCGTGTTTGTGGCTCGACCCCACACCGGCCGTCTCTGTCACCATCTCCACTGGCGGTGAATAAGACTTCCAACAATTACTAACACTTACACAGAGACGCCCGATAACGTCTTTTCCCGAGAAGCCAACAAATTGAATTCGTTTTTATTCCAGTCAAAGAAATCAACTTCCAGTAATTACCCCACATGGCAACAACAACAACAACAACCGCCAAAAAAAAAACAGAAAGAAAGAAGAGAATTTGCAAACTATATCATTTTTTTTTTTTTTTTTTTTTGCCGACCATTTCAACTAATGATATTGTAATAAGATGCCTCGCAATGGAGAGGGAATGGAAAACGTAATTACATGCATTAGTTTATCTAAGCGCTTGTACCGTCGCAGATCCATCAGTTTTTCAGAGCTCATCTGGAAGCCCATGCATCACTGTCAGGAGGCCGTTTGATGGGGGGGAAAACGTGTTCATTTGTTAGCCTCGTTTAAAAGATGGCGCCTCAGATTCACTTAGGCCCAGACGGAGCAGAGCGGTTATGACAGCGCCATTACAAAAAAAACACACACACACACACACGCAGAAAAAACGAGAAAAAGGTCTGAGACGGAGCACTCCAGCGCCGTGGCAACTTCATCAGCCTTTTGCATTAAGGTGATTACAGCCTGAGCGGTGTTGTGTATGTTAATGATGAGATGATGATGCGGGAACAGCTGCTCTACCTGGACGGGCTGCTCGCCGCGGAGGTCGCGCTGCACATTAGCGAAACGCATTTCATTGGCTTCTTCCACTTATTTTAAACAGAGTGAAGCGTTGGCTCGAGCTGCCGCTGGATTTATATTCTTAAAAAAGTGTATATTTATTGCTTATGTCATTATTTATTTCTTATAAATACACTCCAATGTGCTTTTATGTCTTTTATGTTGAGTTTAGGTTGTTGGGGCTCACTTTCATTAGTTTATTCCTGCGTTTAAGGTTTTCGCCAAACGCACCAAACTCCATTGACAAAAACACTAATTTAACCTTCTAGACAGCAGGAGTTTCTGTTCTATCACTGCCTCAATCACTTACATGCTAGTGGGGTTACAAACTATATTTATAATATTTACATCACTTACCAACTAGGACTTATTCAGCAGTTACGTCGCTCTCCGAACGCACCAAACTCCATTGACAAAAACACTAATTTTATCTCGTAGACAGCAGGATTTTCTGTTCTATCACTGCCTCGATCACTTATGTACGAGTGGGATTTTAAACTATATTCATAATGTTTACATCACTTTACCAACTAGGACTTGTTCAGAAGTTGTAAGCAGTTACGTCGCTCTCCGAACACACCAAATTCCATTGATAAAAACACTAATTTTACCTCGTAGACGACAGGATATTCTGTTCTACCACTGCTGCAATCAGTTATACGCTTGTGGGCTGAAATGTTATATTTATAATAATTTCTCTGTCTTACAAAGAGGGACTTGAAGCTGTTGTGTTGCCCTCTGCAAAGCAACCAAACTCCATTGACAAAAACACTAATTTAACCTTCTAGACAGCAGAATTTTCTGTTCTACCAAGGCCTCGATCACTTATGTACGAGTGGGATTTTAAACTATATTTATAATGTTTACATCACTTTACCAACTAGGACTTGTTCAGAAGTTGTAAGCAGTTACGTCGCTCTCCGAACGCACCAAACCCCATTGATAAAAACACTAATTTAACCTCGTAGACAACAGGATATTCTGTTCTATGATTGCCTCGATCAGATATGCACTTGGGGGGTGAAAAGTTATATCTATAATAATTTCTCTGTCTTACAACGAGGGACTTGAAGCTGTTGTATTGCCCTCTGCAAAGCAACCAAACTCCATTGACAAAAACACTAATTTAACCTTGTAAACAACAGGAGTTTCTGTTCTACCACTGTCTCGATCTGTTATACGGTCATACTGTTATACACTATATTTATATCTCCCAAGCAACCAAACTCCATTGACAAAAACACTAATTTAACCTTGTAGACAGCAGGAGTTTCTGTTCTACCACTGCCTCGATCACTTATGTATGAGTGGGATTTTAAACTATATTCATAATATTTACATCACTTATTCAGCAGTTTTTAGCAGTTACGTCGCTCTCCGAATGCACCAAACTCCATTGACAAAAACACTAGATTAACCTTGTAGACAACAGGAGTTTCTGCTCTACCAGTGTCTCGATCTGTTATACGGTATCTGTGTGATTATACGCTATATTTATATCTCCCAAGCAACCAAACTCCATTTACAAAAACACTCATTTTAACCTCCCAGATCACAAGAGTGTCTTACCGTAATGCCGCCTCGATCTGTGAGTTTTGTTCATGTTATTGTGTCACTGTGGTTTCACAATAACACAAAGAAAAAACATTTACTTTGGGATTCTAGTTTTAAGGAGAAAAATCAGTCTTTTCTTGTTGGAGTGGTCGTGAATCACCACTAAAACCAGGATGGATAAAAAAAAAAAGACAAAAATCAATCCCAAAATCCCCAGAACACAGTTTCTCTCATTTAAAGGTTAAGGTGTTGCACCAAAACTGAAGACTGGAACAAATTCTTTTACACATTTTTTCCTTTTAAGATCCATAAAATATGATTTTTTTTTTTCTTTTTTAACAATTACATTAATAATTCAGTCGAACGTCCCATCAGGATTTCTTTCTAAATTCATTCTGGGATGATCTAGGATCAGATCAGAGGGCAGGGGGGAAATTATTTGGTTGTATAAGATATTCAATAAAAGGTTGATATCAGCCTCACGTTATTAGTCTAAGTACAGTGGTTGAATTCTCTGTGGAGCTCTCTGAACAGAGAGAAGAACTAACACTGTCAGGGTTATGGGCTGGATTCCCAAAGGACACTCTAATTCCATAAAAAACTACTCTTTGTACTGTATTCATCATACGCTGAGAGCCTCGTACTGTATGTATTAAAGCCGCAGCCTGTAGTTGGTTCTGAAACGGTCTTTATCATCCGCAGATTGATCGTCTTTAACAATCTATGACTTAACATTTAACCCTCCAAGATTTTTCACCCGTCAGCGACGATAAATCTACATCGTATCTGAGAAGTTTAGCGAGACGACGACAACATTTAACAAGTAGCTCCCTCTTCTCCACGTATCACTGAATGCTGGGTACTTTAATGGGTTGGAGATCCAGTTCTTGTTCCATCGGGCATGTTCACACCTTTACATGTGGTTCGTTTGCTCTGGTCTGAATCCGTTTAGAGTTTGGAGACTATCAGAGTTTCGGCCTTGGTTTGATTGATTTCCAAAACCTGCTATTTTTCACCGGAAGTCCAACCATCTCCATCCGTGATCGCGGCGACCAGAGGAGGTTTTATGAGCCAAACAACCACGAATGTAACCAAACCATTGAGTTGCAACACAAAGAAAATTTTCAGTTTTAACCAATCTGTTGTTTAACTTACCAAATGCACGCCATGGAAATGTTCTTGAAACAATATAGTCTCTCGCTTTGCAAGTAAGACTTAGGAGCTAAAATTGATCAAGCGCTGCAGAGTTTGTTTGGGAGTTTGGTTCCACCAAGTTTGAGAATCGATCTACCCAAAAGAATCGCACCACCGGAGGACACAAACAGACACCGTCCTCTTCCAAAATGGTCTTTTCACCATTCAACACTCTGATGATCAGTTACCAAAGACAGGAAGTACTCTTGTTACACGCACAAATGTTACAAATCAAATTGTTGGAAGTCTCGGAGCCAAAAAGTGGCTCTTGTCTTCCTTTACTTGGAACTTTGACAGCAGATTTTTGGATCCAACACTCCAACTTTTGAACCACAACCTCTTTTAGTTATCTTTATTAGTCCGATATGAAAATGATCCACCAACGGCGCCATTCACAGACACCACTAACCCCTCCGGTGTGAGATGCAGATCACATCAAAACAATTCAGTTTCCAGTTATCAATCCCACCTCACCACAATCAGCTCAGTGTTCACGAGCACAAAACGCACCTTAATTATCAAATGAACAACCCCCGACAGAAGCAAAGCGGATGTTGTGTAACTGATGATACAATTAACAAGTCCAGGGTTTTTTTTTCCATTCAGTAAATCGTCCTTTTTAAAAAGTCTGCAGCTCACAGCTCGCGGGACACCATTTACATTCCTCAGTCACCGTCTCTCAACTCTTAATGGACATTAAACACGGAGCTGAAGAAATACACGAGCACAATCGAGTTAGCGGGCACTTACGGGGGAGAAGCCTTGCCCCATACATTTGCGTAAGAACACATAACTGTCACAAAATTACATGTCATTATTGAGCCGATCGTATGGATTCCACTCGTTGGAGCTTAATGGGCTCTTTTTAAAAGAATGCGGTTAGCCCGGTGTTTAAAGATAATGCCGAGGAGGATGCCGGGGTGTCGTCTCGCCCTCCCCTCCTGTCCTCCCTCTCCGCTCCCTCCTTTCACTGGAAGCAAAGAAATCTGCTTATTCAGTTACATTTCAAACCTCAATTTCCGTTTGCAATCAGCTCGTTAGGGCTGACAGCTTGAAAGGCGGCCATTAATGGCACACACACACACACACTCACACACTCACACTCGCTGCGGCTCCGTGTCCAAGAAAAAGGCCTGATTCTACTGCAGCCAGGACAGGAAGTGAGCGGGGAGACGGCTCAGAAGTGGAGGGAAGACGCCCCCTGCTGGCCTTCAGCTGGAAAAAGCATCAAAAACCAGAAGTGGAGCTCCATCAGCAGAAGCTTCTTCTCTCACTGGAGTATTTGTCTCGGTAATTTAGACACCAGAGATGCATTTTTATAAAAGTCATGTCTTCTAGATGGAAGTGAATGTGTGTGAGAGGAAGTGGAGCCATTAGCGGTCAGCAGTCAGTCACCGGAGAAGAAAACACGTCACGGTTTCCAGGATTTCTCATGAATAACATCTACTTTGCGCTGTATCAGGGGAAATGTTTCATCTATAGCCATTCTCTTAATAATCAGAGAAATCTACTTTTTACAAGTAGAAAAAACAGGTGCGTTGGAGACAGACAACAAGACTAAAAGTTTCAGGTAAACTCCTGAATTCTGTCTAACTTGCAGACGCACATTTGCAACTAGAAGGTCAAGGATTGAATCCTCTAGCTCGCAAAAGCACATTTATTTGCAAAGTTTCAGCCCTCAAAGAGAGAGATGAATGAGATGCAGGGCACTGTACACAAGTAAAATGTGTTATTACTTCTTCTGCTACTGATACTGCACACATCAAGCACATTTACAGACATTTATCTGTTTTTGCTACAAGGAAATTCCAGTTTTTGTTGATTCTAGAGGCCTTGTTGGACAAAAGACGACTAAATTCAGCTTTTGTTTTTGTCTGGACTGAATGGATTGACTGTAGTCTTAAAGCTGTTCAGTGGTACAGTCGTCAGTACGGAGTTTGGGAACAACTGATCGCAAAATGTCAATAGAACAAAGGCCGATTTCCATGTTTGTAGTTTAAAAGAGAAGACAAATAAATAGGAAGTTTGCCAAAAATGGCTGTGTAGATAAAAATAATCAATATATCTGGATATCCAGAGATATTTACACTTATTCAACACTAGCAGGTACAATCTGTTAAGTTCATTTGACTCAGAGGCCATTAAATATGTTTGCAGGGATGCCAAAAGAAAAGGAAAGTATTTTAAGGAAGTCTCACCGAACACTGGTGGTTACTCTCTTAATAAAAGCTACTAGATATCTTGCATGTTCTGATTGTGTTCAGTTTATTTTGCAGTGTTGTGTGTAATGATCCAAGTTGTGATGATTCCTGGTCACGATGCAAAGCTTTTGTTGAACCTCAGGAAGAACATCTACAGCTAACGGGGATCCTGATAAACTAAACTGAAGTAAACCTTTGATTTAAGGTGATAACACAGAAACAACTATAACGTCTTTGTTGAAAAATCCCCTGAAGCAGCATTAAGATCATTGTGGGAAAGTAAAACACAGACTAATGAAGATCCTTTAAAGTTTAATTAGTATAATGGAAACTCTGGGATGCACTGTTCCCCACTTCTAATTATTTTTTATGGTATTTATCTGCTTCGGTGTGTGTGAAGCACCTGGTGATAAACCTCTACTTCTGCAGAAGTCAAAGTCGGCGTATCACACAGGTGATTTTTTTTTAAAAAAGCACATCAATCTCGGTGTGTTTTAACTCGAGTTCATCGTTTAATTTAAACCCACCCGAGTCACCAGGTGTAACATTAAATCGTGAGCTATCTAATCCTGGAATGGAAATCTTTGAGTGTTCATTTTTTGGCAGCTCCTCTCGCCGTGATTCATGAAAGGCCGGTAGAGGGCTAATTGTTCAAATTAATTTGCGTAAACGACTAAAGCAAGAGATAACAGAATTACATCTGCACTTCTCTGGCACGGGTTCAGCAGTGACGGGCCTCGACAGGCAGCTGCATCCAGACGGCGTCCTTTGCCAGAAATTAAAAGCCACAAAAACATTAATTAATAGAGTTTTTGTTACGTTAATCTGCACCAAAAGGTTTAAGGAGAGCGGGGAGACGCTGGGGGAGGGGAGGGGACGCGGCACAGAGGTAGGCGGTGTGCGTAATTAGAATAAATTAGTTTGATGAAACATTTTGGGAGGTGTTTTTTTTTCTTTTTTAAAAAAAGTGGCTGAGGGTTAAATAAAAATGCAAATCAAGGAGAGAGAGGTGTTGGAGTTTGACAACTTCGTTAATCACGGCGCTGATGAAGCCGCTGCACATTCTGGACCTTCTCGTCTGAGCCGGACGGTGCCGGTCCGGCCCGGCCCAGCCCAGAGAACGCAGGACCATCAATCTCCCTCCTCCTCCTCCTGTTCTCCCCCAAATTGAAGGAGCAGCCCATACTTTGCACTTGTCAATTTGGAGCTTTATCTACATGCTAGAGGCTAATGAGCCATCTCAAAGTCTTGATGGCCGGGATGTAAATGATCTTAACTAGCTCTCTGTCTGCTGTCACGACTTATAGGGCCGACGATGAGGAGGAGGAGGAGGAGGAGGAGGAGGAGCTGGATGGATCCTCCAACACTCTCATGACTCATTTATTCTGCTGTAAAGGCCTTTTTTCCCTTCTGGGTCACAGGAGGAGCTGGTTCTGTACCGGTGAGAGCAAAACCACCATCCCCCTCCAGGGCCAGATGTTTTTATTGCTTTGTTTATATCAAATTTTATGATTTAACCTCCCTATTTTTTTCATTCACCAATATTTTAAGTGAGGTCTCAAATAAAATAAAAAGGGGTGAATGAATAAATGAATATGAAATAATCACGTCAATGAGCTGGTTTTTTTTTTCTCTTAAAAACTCTTAAAAACAAAAACATTTCCTGGGAATCATCATTTAGAAAATGCAACAAAGATTACATCAAAAGATAAGTTGAGTTTTAAATCCGAAGAGTTTTCAGACAAAAACATTAGTATATCCTAAATCCGCTTTTTTTTAAACTTCAGTACGAGTATCGCAGGTGATAAACGATCTTCTGGAGGTACATTTAAAAATCAAATGTTAATTTAAAACCTGTAACGTCAAGAGTGACGTGTTTTTAAATCATGTGACATAAATAAGTGAACGTACATAAATGACGTAACTGATGTGACGTACGTTAACGCATAACTTGGGTTACAACACTGAATGACACTTAAAACACATCTTTTTAATTAAAACACATCTTTTTAATTAAAACACATCTTTTTAACTAAAACACATAACCTAACTGCATCAAATGCATCTTCTCCTAAACCTAACCAGGTACTTTTGTTGCCTTAACCAAACCAAACCACAACTGTTTGACAGCATATAACAATCCAGAAAATCATTAAATCCTTTTAAATTTTACACAATTTCATATGGCAATGCTTACGTTGTCTATCCAGTCGTAATTCTGTCTCAGCCTGCTACGTAATCACGTGTGCATATGATATCCCTGATTAGTCAAACTGTGGTGTCGAGAACATAAACAGAAGAACAACACTAATAAATCGGCTCCAAACGGGAAGAGAAGTCAGTAGTTAACTGAGAACGAGTGCGAGTGGCTATTTAAGCGGCGCTGTTGGATTATTTGCACCTTCAGTACGGAGATACAACTTTGACGTCCATCAAAATGGCAGATAGTAATATTTTCTGAGGCGGAACACTGAATAAAGTTCATGAAACACGCAACGTAAATAAAACGGACTCCAGTTTTTACTCTGTTAGTAAAAACTCCAGACGTACGCTGACGACACATCGCTTTATACGCGAGACTTTGCCGTAAAGTGCAAAAGGCTAATCACGGAGAGAACAAAATAAATCCTCGGAAGACGGCAGGCAGCGTTAAGAGCAGGATCTATTGTTGCAGAACATTTATTTATAGCTAAAGACAGGAGAGGTGTGTGCGCTCAGGTGACTGTGTGGGCCGCTCGCAACCAGATGAACCCACGTGTTGCATCACCTCAGCGCTTCCACAGGAGTTCGGATCAACCGGAGAACAGATGAAGATGTGAGTCATCATCTGCTGCACTTTCAACACCTTTAAAAAAGAAAAAACGCCTGCAGTTACCAGCAGGAGAGGAGGTAATGTGCTATTTTAAAAAAAAAAAGGCACAAAACTGCGAAGAAGTGACCACTTTGCAGCAAAACGAGTCCAACACAAGAGTTTGAATCCATTTCCCTGTAATGACGGCTGAAGCTCACTGAAACTGAACAACCATCGGATGAATCACCTTTTCCAATCAGCCCGAGGAGACGCTTTCCTCCCCTGCAGCGCTTTAAAAAACTCCTGTTTTCCCCCCGCCATCGTATAGGCAATGTAAACATGCTGCGAGCAGGCCCATTTCTCATCCGCTTCTTCCCCCCCTCCATTCTCAGGGATATTATTACCATAAATTATGGCTGTAACGCGAGGTGGGGAGGCGGATAAAAAGTGCAGTCTGGGCATCCATTTAGCTCTGGTAAACTTCCCCCCGTTGCTGCCAGTTCATGATCACCCATCCAAACGGACTATTTTATGCCCGACTTGGCTGATGCATGAGAAGAAGAGCGCCGCGCCATTTTTTATCCCTTTTTTTCTTCCCTCCTCTGCCGTGAGAGAGAAAAATCGATGGCGGGACACGAAGAGGCCATCGGTTATGTTTGCTTTAGCGGGGAAACAAGCTTTGCGTCTGCACGCAGCACGACTCACCTGGGCCCCGTTCATCCCCCCCCCCGCCCTCCCGAGGGCCCCTGAACGCACCGCCCACACTGGTAGTATCGACTCCACTCCTACACATCGCTTCAGACAGAGCCGGGATCTCACTGTCGCAGCAGGTGTGTGGTGTGTTGTGTAGTATCCTCGCGTGAAATCTTTGCTGCTGAGATGAGTCACATCTCTTACGGGCTCGTCAGACGACCGTGCCAAAACAATTCAGTGCCAAAACTTTCAGAAGGCAGGCAAACTGCTGAACAAGATTAACCTGCCGAGTTATGCTTTCAAATCCCACGTAAACCTGCTAACATCAGGCTTTTGCCTGCAATGGGAATGTGTGAACTCTGCATTTTATCACCTCGGCTCGGATAACTCGAGTTAAATGACTGACGCTTCTTTCACGATGGGTCTACTGTTGTTTTCTCTTCTGTCACAACTGTTTCCGCAGCATTCGTGACGTTAAAGGTGATGTCAGTGAACGTAACACAGACGGCCACCTTGCCTGCAGGAAGCGGGAATGGGGTTGACCGGCGTTTAAAAAAGCCTGTGCAGACCTGCAGATTTTGGTGGAAAAGCCACAATATGAATCTTTTCAGCCCCCGAGTTTAAAACATCTTTGCAGGGCAGCCGGGTCAGACGACTTTGATGGTCAGTTGGTCGAAAGTCAGTCACTAAATACAGACTATACAACTAAAAAAACTTAATTCAAAGTGAAAAATCAAACTGAAAAAGTTCGCAGCACTTTGCAGCCACAGACACCCGACAACTATTGGTGTTTTCCAGCCGTTATGGTTGAAAGCGTCGTCGCCGAGTGAGAAAGTAAAAGCAGAAGATCACGTTAAATTAGAAAACACCCACTGAAATTAACGAGGCTTTGCGACTTTGAACGCAGCCTCGGCAGCTTGTTTATGAATGCAGAAAATACAAAATGTATACGATCCTCCAAACTCTGATCAACTCCTCAGAAACGATTAGCTCTGCTCTCTTTGATTTCTTAATCATTTCTTCCTCCGTCTCCGCCCCCATCACCATTTCTCCACCACTGACACGGAGACAGTTGGCGCTGCCATGTTGCTCGCAGCCTCATTTTTCTTCTTCTTCTCTTATTCTGCTAATATATTCAGGCTCTTCTTCTTCTCCTGATACATATTCGCTCTTGATTGTGGCTGCCAATTAGCCGGCGAGGCTGTGGCAGTTCATCCATCTGACTTAAAGGTTCCTTGCCACTAATTCTGACGGTCGGGTCAAGTAGCGGAGGGGGCCCATTAATTGGAATAATGAAGTCTTCAGTGAGTGATCATCAGTGACTTCAGAGTGCTATTAATCCTTTAAAAGAAATCATCTCTTTATTTTTAATGTTTAGCTTTATCGTGCAGCCAGCTGCTGCAACATCTCATTTATCCAACAAGTAATAAACATCGTGCATGTATGATTTCTCTTTCTCCCTCTGCTTTTTTTTTACTCCCATGTCATTTACTTTAATTTCTCTCCATACCATTTAATTTGTTTCTCACCGCCCTCCCTCCCTCTTCATGCCTCTTTGCTCGTCTGCATTCGGTTTCGTGATTTCTTCTTCTCTTTTCCACCTCAAACGTCTTTCTTCCTCCTCGTCTCTACTTCAGCCTCTAACTTTTACTTCATCGTCCTCCTTTTTTTCGTTATCTTTCAATCCTTACACTCAACTTTATCCCACTCATCTCTAAACTGATCACTGAATTCCGGTTTTCTCCCTAAAAATCAGACATTCAAGTGTTGCTGCTCGTCTTAATATCAGTGGCAGTTAACATTTCTGCAAACTATAGATACTTTTACATTTGTGCAGGTCAGAGGCTACATAACATTTCTCCAAAACATTTCATATCTTCATGTGTCTAACTTGACTGTCCTATCAGGACGTGGAGGTGGAAGACGATGGCGTTACAGGCGATGAGGCCGCGTTCCAACATTTGTAAGAGTGAAACCACTGGATACTTTTAGGGGGAATTCACAGGGAAGAAAACGAATATTTGTGAGGCAAGTCACAATATCTGACAAGAATCAGATAATTGGAAGATATATGGAAGTCGGGACATCTCCAGTTGTGTTTTTGGCGACCAAGCTAGTATTTTAATGATTTCTTCTTCTCTTTTCCACCTCAAACATATCAGGACGTGGAGGTGGAAGACGTTGGCGTTACAGGCGATGAGGCTGCGTTCCAATATTTGTAAGTGTGAAACCACTGGATATTTTTAAGGAGATTTCTACAGACAAAAATCTGATATCTATAACTGGAAGTTGTGTTTGTGGCGACCAAGCTGGTATTTTTAGCCGAAACATGTTGTTTTCCTAACCCTGGTGGAGTGATGTCACAAAATCAAATTTGAACTTAAGTTTATGATTTTTTTATTCTACTTGATTTGAAAATCGTTTGTCCTCGTTCAAATTTTATGCTTTATATTCTGTGGTTTAACGTTTTATGTAAAACCCAGTGATCCCATGTTTCTCCTCATTTTCTTCTCCTCTCCTTCTCCTGAAACTCTTTGTTCGTCTTCTTCCTTCATCCCTCTTTCTCCCTCTTTTCCTACCTCATCCTCTGCTTCTTTCATCCTCCCGTTCTCGTCCCTTTCCTTTCTCCTCTCATCTCCCGTTCCCTGCCATCCTCCCACCTTCCCTCCATATCTCACTCCACTCATGCTGCGCCACTTCAGGTCTATATTTGCTGCTTCACTGGACAAATAGAGGATCTATCTGTGCACAATTTTCCTCCCATTCATTCTGTTGCCAGGCGGCAGACAGCTTTAATAACCGATGTAACAAATAAACTGTGGGGGAATGCGAGCAGGTCTTTCACATAACTGGCAACCAAAGCCAGAGACGCAACCATAGACAGTGAGGCGAGGAGGACGGGAACATGTGAGGAGTTGTGATGTACTACCTGCTGTAACATTTATGACACCAGTTTCTCGTTTTAGACCAGCAATAAAATAGATGGGGGAAAAAAAATATATAAATATGAGATATATGTTCTTGTGAGCAGAGTTGGATTATTAAAGCGTCACTGTCACCAAGACGAATTCCTTCATTCAACTGATTTCACTGAATTTATGAAAGAGGACGTTTTAGACCATAAACATGCCAAATTTTACAAATACAGTAAAGAGTAACCAAGATATGCCACTTCTTTGAAGGAAGTACCCAGACTCCCTTAGAAAATCGCTCAATTTAATGAGCTGTCAAGTCAGGAGAAATTTTATAAACTTGTTAACACACCGTCTATGATAATTCTGAAATCATTCATGCCTTTTTGTAAATTCGGCACTAAATGCAATATGACAAGTTGTTTCTTTCCTTGTATAAACTGTCAGTTTGTTACAGGATCTCTTGTGTACTTCTGTGTCTAGTGTGTCTTACCTGCCAACAGCTGTTTGAACACACTGTTTCAAATTAATTCACCTTGAAAAAAGACATTTTAAACCAGTATAAGATACTCCTTGGACGCACAATGAAGGAAATACCCAGACTCCCTTATAAAATCGCTCAATTTTGTGAGTTGTCGAGTCAGGAGAGACTTTATGAACCTTGTGAAAAGCTGTTTTTGATGAAATCTTAATTATTCGAGCCTTCTTGTGAATTCGGCCGATGTTTCAATATTCATTCCTTCATAAAAACTGTTGTGTCCATTTGATCCGTATCAAGCGCTCAGTTGAGACGCATGTTAACGGCACGTGTGGACTGACCAGACTGATCAGATCACACAGGATGGATGTTAATACCAGCTCTGAATTCTCTATTTGTAATTATTAATCGATGAGGCATGAAAAGCCAGGTTTGACCCTTGACCTCCCTGTTTTTTTTTGCAGCTGTGGCCTCGAAACAGCAGCCATTCTAAATCCTTCCTCAGCGTCACCATATTTTTATACCACACTCCGTCTAATGAACATGTCATGAGTAATTTCAACACATCATCTAAAAGACTGACATCTTTAAACTTCAGCCGAGGGTTGTTTTCTGTTTTCTGCCTTCTGTCAGGATGACACACGGCCTGAAACACTAATCAATGGGTTTGTTTGACTGTGCCGCTCCTGTGGCGCACTCATCCATTTCAAACATGATATTACTTAATGTGTTTGAAATATCTATTCATTCACCTACAGTATCTGTGTATGTACCCATCAGTCTTTCCATCTATTCATACATCAATCTACGCATGCAGTTATAAGCTGCAGTACAGTACGCAGCCATTACTCACCGTGACAGTGAAGGAGTGACTGCCAATAACGCCAACAGTGAATACATGTCAAAGACAACTTGCGCAGAGCTCACTCTGACTCTGCTGGATTTCAGACATGAAAGATGGACTTGATTCTCCCCTCTGACAGCCAGCGTAAAGCCCGCATGCTTTTCGTGGCGTGGCCCGAGTCAAATTGTTCATTTTACCTCTAATCGCGCCATTCATCAAAATGCTGCTCAGCCGCGTCAGTAAGTGCAGTTATGCTAACTAGATGTGAGCGAGGCCACGGAGAGGACGGGCCATCATTCAGCTTTTGGGGAGGAGGGGGGGCTCCAAAAACAGATGTTAGCTACAGTAGGCACTAATCACATATTTACACTGCCAGGGCCACTTTTTAAAATGCATTTGTAAGAGTAAATAGTGTGTTTAAAGGTTCCAACAAGGTGGCAAGTACCAATTACAAGTGCCTGCAACTGCAAGACTTTCCTTTAAATCAGTGTTTTCAGCTGTAGAGATCCTGGACCAGAACCTGACCGCTGACCTTTGTATGATCGCTGGGAGGCAGTAGTGAAAGGAGAAATATCATAAAACATATAAAATTTAGTCAGATATGTCCTGGATATGAAGTATATTAGTATTTTTTACACATTTAATACATTTTAAGGCCTTAAAAAGATCTCTGAAGTATCTTTTGAAATAATATTTGTTCTCTAAAAAGGCACTTTTAATATCTAAAAATGTAATATTTATGCATGTCTGGAGGCACAGGTTAGAAGGTTTTATTACGCAATGTTTAACATCCGGCAACAACATCTGAAATAAAAATGCATTTTAAAAATGGTTACATTTTGTTTTTATAGGTTTATGCTACCAAAAAAAGGCAACCAGATTTTTTTTAGCCGACTTGAGACAGCTCAAAAAATTTCGGGTGCAGCATATCAACAGAGTAACCGACACCTACTGCTCTCTGTTAGCTGTTATTAGCTAATTAGCTCAGTTAGCTAGCAAGTGTCCCTACTAGCTGACTGGACCACGACTTCAAACACAGCCTCCCAATAATAACCAGCTGGAAACCAACCTCGGTCTCGGAGACCGACAGATGTCAGTTTGAAGATGGGTGTTCAGGTATGGAGGCGATTTACAGCATTTCTTGACATTTTCAGAGTTTTTTCTGTTCATTTATTATGCTAACAGCTGGCAAAAACTACGGGCGCTGTCGGACAATCACCCCTTGAGATGTAAAGTGACTAATCAGGGGAAAGGATGGGCCAAGGCTAGTTGGTTAGCATGCTAGCTTCAGTAGATATCTCTGCAACACAGTGCATAGACATCTTTAACAAAACGTCATTACATTTGATGACGCCAGTTCATATTCTGAAGGTTTTAAACTATATTCTGGTCACATCTGACAAAATGCACCTTTAATGAAGACACCTAATTAACATTTTGTGGGCTTGCATGCTCTTCGAAGGACCTACTTAACCCAATCCTAATCTGCCAACCTACAAAATGTTCTGCCCCAAGGAATCATTCATTACAATTAAAAAGATAGTTTTGTTTTTGTTTTTCCACAAAGCACTCACTGTATCCTCCAATTTAGCTTCTTGTGAGACAGCATCGAGCCACAGCGGAGCGCCACAACACAAACACCAGTCAATTCACCCAATTTTGCATCCAATTCTGTCGGATGATTATGAGCCACGTTGCCTCCTTTTGATGGAGAGATTAATCTTGCTTTGATAGAAATATGTCAGATTCGTCAGGCGGTGATGGATGCGATTTATCATTCCGGACAAATCTGTGCCTGAACGTCCCTTCTCCTGACAGCTCTATCGTGGCAAGAATGTCCCAAAATGTCACCTGTTGTACGCCGAGTGACCTTCTAATTTTCTAATTCAATTTCGAGAACTCCCCTCCCCGCGACTCGGCCCCATATCATGAACCAGTAATAACAATTACACACCGTGACTGGCTCCAAAACCTGCAATTCCCCCACTTTAAATCAAACCCCAAGTAGTCTTTTATTAGGCTGCCTGGTTAAATCAATCTAAATCTAAGCATAATAACTCTCTAATCAGGTGCTGGGGAGAATAATAGGTTGTCACGCTCGAGGAAAAATAGGCAATCATGGAATGTTTTCTTTAATTAGGCCGGCTAAAGTAGAAGGGCACGGCGTGAGCGCGGGACACATTCATCATAGCCAAGGTGGGAAATTACTTCAATTACTCAGGAAGGGGAGAGTGAACAGAATTACAGAAGTCAGAGAAGCAGAAGAGAGGAGACCGTGATCTGAGAGGAAGTCCAAATGACACCGGGGGGCAGAGGAGGCAAGGACGCAGGAGGGAAGGAGGGAGGAAAGGTGGAAAGGAGGCAAAGAAACTGAATAAATCTGACCCTTAAGCATCCAGGAAGGGCGAGTCGTAGATCAAATTTCTTTATCGCTCATGATTTTCCCTTTATTTTGTTTGTATTTATGAGCGTTCATGTGCTTTATAATGTGTTTTTGTGTCCTTAATCGTGGAGGGAGGAGGTCCAACGATGACATCTTGATATGAAAACAGAAAGATGTTCAGTTTGCTGCCATAGAACAGGAAAGAAACCAGAAAATAGTCAAGTTTAAGAGGCTATAGAGGAAAGAAAGGAAAATATTATGACGTTAAAAAGACAGGAAGAGGACAGATGAAAGGTCAAGAGGTCAGGAAGAGGGTGAAATAGAAAAGAAAGCTAAAAAAGACAGAATTTGATGTCTGTGAAGTGGACGAAGGAGGTGAAACGAGGGCAAAAAGAAATCAAGTGCGGCCTCCTCAGATTCCACGATTTGTCCACCGGCTGTAAAACAATCCTCCACCACTCATCCTCAAAACCGGCCCCCTGCCGACACGACCAGCAGAGAGCGAGGGAGCGCGACAGAGCGAGGCCCCGGCTGTAATTCCTCCCGAGATGACGAGATAAACGGCCTCTTACTGTAACTGGATCTATTGATTTCTTTTTTTTTCGGACGATGCTTTGGCAGGTCGTGGATCCAGTTTGTCCGCTGACTGAAGACGTGCCAGCTCGGCCGGCCGCCAGATAAACACACAGATTACGACTTCTGATAACTGAGCGCTTCGGCTCGGATGAAGCAGCTGCCGTGACGGGGGGTGACGAGAAAAAAGCTCAGAGATGGACTGAGGCGCCTTCACTCGGCTGCTGTCCGTCACGTTATTAAGTGCTCTGACAAATTAACAGCAGAAAGAAAAACATGTCCCGTGACTTTAAGACGGAGAGGAAGGTGGATTTTTGGACTTTTTAACAAATAAAAAGCAGCTGACAGGGAAAAAAAAGGACAACTGAGGGCTGGAACTGCCAAAATAAAACATGGAAAAGAGTCTGTTATCTTTATTCTACTTTATTTGTCGATTGATTAAAAAAAAAGCAGATGAGCGGAAAAATGTTTCGAAACATCTCTCGCAAACGCCTCACCACGTTTTTCTTTTCCGGGACATTTTCAGTGGCCGTTTCTTAATCACTTAATTTGTATCCCCACTGCCCATTTCTCTTGTGAATTATGAAACTACAGTACACGGCTGTCTGAAAACCAACAACTCACTGGTTTCCTTTCAAGAGAAATCTATGTTTTTATAATGATACACAGTATAAGAGTGATACCAGACTGTGTTGTGTAGTTTGAATAATGTTCCAGGACGATAGAAGATTGTGGTCAACCTATTTTTTCCAGGTTTTCCAGGACGAGTTTTGGGATAATCAACTCCTTTTTCATCATGAACCAGTCAAAGCAACACATTCAGGGTGCCGTTAGTAAAGATGGGACGGTTATGTGACTTACACGACTCATGAGATCGATCCTCGATGCCAGGAAGACTCGACTCATCAAACCCCAAATCCTGTGGATGAAAACATCAGTTTAATTACAACGACAGCTTTTTAAAACAAAAGTCTCAGTGATCATCAAAATAATCTGCTCGACAAAACATTAACTACGAGTTTACTGTCAGGAAACAATCACACGTTTACTGATATCTTGAATTTTTCCAACATTTTTAAATCGAAATTCATCCAAATCTTTATTATTTTTGTTTTCTTCTTTCTTTCTTTTCTGTGGTCTATTTGCAATGTGGTCACTGTACATCAATAATCAATTGATTAGCTCATAGTATTGCTGAATGATACACAAAAAACATTTTATAGTGTTATTATTTTGGTTATTTTCAAAATAAAAGTTTATTTTAAAAGGGAATTGTCATTTTTGCACAGTTTCACGGAACATGCGGCTTTGATATTACGCTCAAACATTCTGTTTCGATTTAATTTCACATTTTGATCAATTATTCAGCTGGAATTCATAGTTTCTTTCTCACTGCTCAAGCTTAGAAGCTAGTATTGTCAAAGATGCTTTCACCAATTGTCAAAATTTACGTTTAATACTTAGTGTTAAACATGCTGGAGGTTTTGTTCTTATTGATGGACTTTCCACAAGCAAATCTGTGCTCCAGTTTTATCATCAGAAACTAGAAATAATCGCCAGTCTTCTGATTTTACTGTCTTCCACCATGAGTCCACATCATGTCCTCCCATGGACACTCTGACAGGACTAACACGAGGTAGATTAATCTAGCCACCGGCTGTCCACACCCTCACATGTTCAGTTTATCGCCCAGCTTTAACCCTAAACCTCGTCCGGATCGTCCCCCGGAGGACGAGCTGTGACGGCGGGAGACGGAGAGGCCCTCCGTCAGGATCACAGCGAGGTGGTAATCAGGCGGGGATCTGTGTTTCGCTGAGGCGATCGATACGAGGATCGCAGCGCGTTCACGTCTTGCAACTGCGCGGGATTATCCGGGTCGGGGCGATCCATCACGACTTGATTGTTGGTCAATGGCAGAGCAGCCGGAACTAAAGAAGTGGAAGAGGTGGAACGCCTTTCGAAGGATCGACTGTCCGACGGGTTTGTGTGACGTCGAAAAAAACTGCGACAAAATCTATTTCAACCGTCCCGAAGTTGCAGGTTAAACTGCAGGTTTTACGCTTCATGAACAGTGTCGTTAGCAGGTGAGCTAACGAGCCGTCATCCTGCTGATGACAACACAGGCTTGTTGTTCACAGAGTGGGATCATCAAATATAAAGCATCCTGCAGATTTCTACTCTTCATGGGTTTTGCGCCAAGTTGACAGCTCGGTTCGGTTTTTCACCACTTAAAAAGTGACGTGCAAAAAGTCTTAATCGAGCTGAAAATTCCTGGAACATGAGAGTTACTTTTGGGAAAAACGCTCCCGGTTTGTTAAGTTTTAAGACAACAAAGACTGAGATTTTAGACGGACGTGACATGTTGATATTTGGGAGAATAAAGTTTGAGGTTTTTTTTCATTTTTCATGGACACGTCTTCTGTTTTCTCCCTCCTTCCTGTTCCTTTCTTGGTCTCCTTCCTTTTCTTTTTCCCTCCCTCCTCTCTTGCTCCACCTTTCCTCCTTCCTTCCTTCCTCTTTCCCTCCTCTCTTTTGTTTTTTTTATTATCTACCTCCCTCCTCTCCTCCTCTCCTCTCCTCTCTCCGCCTCACTGACCACAGAGCTCCATCATCATCGCAGGGCCGGCCCAATTTTTGTTGTAAAGGCAATAAATCATTTCAGCTTTCATCTATTGCTATTGATGAATGACCAATTATTTGTCATCTAATACGCTGAAAAACGATGACCCGGGGAGACGGATCAACTTCTTTCTTTTTCCTTTTTTTTTTTTTCCTTTTTTCTTTCCTTCCTCCGCCGCCTGATGTGACACAGGACAGCAGTGATGGATTGTATCCTTAAACTGTTATTACATCTATAATGTGGCGCTCAAATCCAACGTCTCACTTAGTGCGAGTCCCCCCCGAAACAAATACAGACTGCAGCAGTTACATTACAGAGGAACGAGGAGGAGCTGATGATGATTTACAGCCTGGAGATCAAGAAATCACTGTAAATAATAAACACAATTTATTTGTTTATTTAGATAATTGATTAATAAGTTTGGGTGATTTTCTTAGATTGAAAAAAAAGTCAAAGTTATCTGATTCCAGCTTCTTAAAATGTGAATATTTTCCTCCCCTGTGACAGGAAACGGAATATCTTTGAGTTGAGGATAAAAACAAGAAACACTGATTTACATTTTCTGATATTTTAGAGGCCAAACAACTAATCTAGATCTTTTCTAATCTAGAAAATAACCGGGAGATTAATCGACAGCGAGTTTAATGATTAATTGTTCATTTGAATTTCAACCATGTCCTTTTAAAACAGGTTTTAATACACGTGATCATGACATTGTGTGCTCTTATTTTGAGGCGGCCATCTAAAATCGACTACAGTGTTACGGTAGGTGACCAACATGGCGGCTCGTCTGGAAACTTTCTGTTATAATGCAGCAGAAAATGTGGTCTTGCCTCGAGGAAAACGTATATATTCTTGAATAAAAAAAACATTATCAGAGTTATCTAGTGAGTTCTGACGCCCTCCGTGGTGATTTTACATATATTTTATTTGATTGCTGCACTTAAACTCACAGAATTCCGTAAAATAACCCAGTTAATGTGAACATAGATGACTTTTTCTATTGATTTGCAGTGTTTAGCCTCAGTTAAATAGAATAAAATGAAGGCTCACATTGCCAAACTATTAAAAGCAGGTCTCGTTGTGAGGTCGTCTAAGCAGTTAAATTCATGAAGATATAAAACGCTGCATCATCGGCATATAATCTAATATGATCAAGATGGAGAAATGATATTAAATGTGATTTTTCTTCACTTTCCCTTTAACCCAACACACCTGTGTATGTGTCCTGCATGTATAAATGTCAGCAGGTGTGCGTGGGCTCACCTGTTCCCTCCTCTTCTGCTGAGTCAGCTGGTTCGCTGGAGCTCGGCTGCAACACATCAGCAGAGAGAGAAAGAAAGAAAGAAAGAGGCGGAGACGGATCAACTTCCATTCGAGACGCTCAATCAATTTCCTCCACATCGCCATCAATCACCGGCCTCGTCGGGAGTTTATAGATACGAGATATTTCGACTCCGTCTGCAGTTACCAAGGAGCTCAAATATCCACCCACTGACAGTCGCTGCGGAGACGACTGTGCTGGGGAACAAAGCTGCAGTCCTGCGTGCAACAACACTGTGTTTGTATTATTACTTGTTGCAAGTTTGTTGCTGCGAATTTGATGTAAAAAAATGGTACAAATCTGTTTTGGATGACACATTTTTATATTTCTTTAGTTAAAACTCAAATAAAATCCAACAGATTTATCAGATTTACACATCTGTGGGGCAACATCATCATCCTCAAGGTGATCCATCAGCTGCTGTACACACACACACACACACACACACAAAATAAAAGTATGTAGAAGACAAAGAAGGAGAAGAAGAAGAACAACAACAAGGAGACTTTGAAACAACTTTAAAATCAAAAGTGCATCAGCAGCACTAAACAACCAAGAAAGCAAAGAAAGAAACAAATAAACAAAACAACAAACAACGAGAAGGAGAACAAGAAGAACAAGAACAAGGAGAACAAGTAGAAGACAAACAACAAGGAGAAGAAGAAGAACAACAACAAGGAGAACAACAACAACAAGGAGAAGAAGAAGAAGAAGGACAACAACAACAAGGAGAAGAACAACAACAACAACGAGAAGAAGAAGAACAACAACAACAACAACAACAACAAGGAGAACAACAACAACAACAAGGAGAAGAAGAACAACAACAACAAGAGGAAGAAGAACAACAACAACACCAAGGAGAAGAAGAAGAACAACAACAACACCAAGGAGAAGAAGAACAACAACAACAACACCAAGGAGAAGAAGAAGAACAACAACAACAACAAGGAGAAGAAGAAGAACAACAACAACAACAACAACAAGGAGAAGAACAACAACAACAACAAGGAGAAGAAGAAGAACAACAGCAACAACGAGAAGAAGAAGAAGAACAACAACAACAACAAGGAGAAGAAGAACAACAACAACAACAACAAAGAAGAAGAACAACAACAACAACAACAACAAGGAGAAGAAGAAGAACAACAACAACAACAACAACAACAACAACAACAACAACAACAAGGAGAAGAAGAAGAACAACAACAAAGAAGAAGAAGAACAACAACAACAACAACAAGGAGAAGAAGAAGAACAACAATAACAACAACAACAAAGGAGAAGAAAGGAAGCTTCGACCTCAGTTAGGTGCCAGCTTTCCTCAAATTATTTTCCAGGTCACCATTAGGAAACTTAATGCATTCAAAATACAACAATGACTCAGTCAAGATGATATATTAATCTTGGCTGCAGTTAAGAGTTACTTTACTTCCATTTTAGAACTTTATTTCCATTTTCTCTTCTACTTCACTGCATTTCAGAGACAAATACTGTACTTGTCGCTCCACTTCGTATTCTTAAAGTGCCACAAAACAAGAGCAACATATATTCATTTACATTTAAACATGACCAGGAGCCATTTTGCTCTGTTTGACTAACAAAACAGGCGAGAGTTGAAAAAGTGCTGAATCATGTTTCAGGGAACGTTTTGGTAACTTGGCAACTCTGAAGTTAAATCAGCAGGAAACAGTCATACAACATTTAAAAAATCAACTCACCTCGCTCCAGGTCGGTGTAGAGGCTCCTCGTCAACGGCACTGATGACTGAATGAATTAAATCTTCACATTTAACTGAAGATAAACAGAAGTTCTGTTGTGTTAGATGACTGGTGGTGTGTTCACTGTCAGTCTGCACACCTGTGTTTTAATTAGCATGAGCGGTGCATGTGACCAACCTCTGGTTCATTAATGAAGAAGAAGAAGAAGAAGAATGAGAAGGAGACTTTGAGTTTAAAATTAACTTTATTTATCAGTTAGTTTTTTTTCTCAAAATCAAAAGTGCATTGGCAGCAATAAACAAGTCAAGCCAAGTCAAATGTATTTATTTAGCACATTTCATACGGCAAGCGTGAACTCAATGTGCTTCAAGAAATTAAAACAAAGATACACTGTATAAAATAAAATAGCATATAGGACAAAAAATAAAATAAAATAAAAATATTACATGTATAAAAAACACATAAACAACCAAGAAAGAAGAGAGAGAAACATGAAACACAAAACAAACTAGTGAGAAGGAGAAGAAGAAAAAGGGGGAAGAACAGGAAGGAGAAAAAGAAGGAGAAGAATGACAAGAAGAAGAAGTAGAAGATGAGGAAGGAAAATAAGAAGACGAAGAAGAAGATGAAGAACAAGGAGAAAAAGGAGAGAAAGAAGAGGGAAAGGAAGAAGATGAAGAATGAGAAGAAAACGAAGAATGAGGAGAAGAAGAAGAAGACGAAGAAGAAGAACGAGAAGAAGAAAAAGAAGAAGAAAAAGGAGAAGAAGATGTTTTACGTCGGTCACACATCATACAATCGTCCACGTAATGAAACTGGTGCTCATCATGTAAACCATCCCAGCAGATCTCACTCACCTGCTGGTAATATATAATCTGACCACTAGGTGTCAGTATTTCATTATTCACAATCTTTCCTTCACATGAGAGTGATGCATTGTTCTGAATACAGTGTATTTACTCAATGCTATAAATTAGAAAACATGTTCTCCAGCTGTCATGTTTTCACTCCTGAGTTTAATAATTCATGATATATGTTGATGTTCGACTCTCTGAGCTGAAGTTTTATTCTTTTTCAGCGTGTTGCTGTTTCTGCTGTAGTTGACAGATTCAGCCACCAGAGGACAGTGTTCAACAAAACATGGTGCCTCAAACGCAACACTTCCACTCAAGATGCAATCACTGAGTTCTATCAGCTGGACATGTTATTAGCAAAACAAGGTTGTTGGGGGGCAAATTAAAAGCTGAAAAAAAGCAGCGCTGTATTAATCAGATTCCTTTGTGTAGTTTGAACGAGCGATTTAGGAGAAAAACGTTGGTAAATTCAACATTCAGCGGCCTGTTGAATGTCAAGGTCAACAGGCTGTTGGAGAGTTTATAAATGAGCAACATAATATCCGGTTTATTCAGCCTTCTAGTTTTGATTTTCATGAACAAAAGCGCGGTCGAAACAAAGATTAGACCTCGTATTCACGTTGCTTCAAGGTTTTTCAAGCAATTCATGTCATTTTCATAAAACCTGACAAACTACAGAGACAAAGTGGGACCACATCCCAATATTTGCTATCTGTATGAGGTAAATTGGGTATTGTAGCAGTTAATTGACTGAAATTATATGTGAAATAATGAAATATAAGATATTCTAGGTCACGTAGGTATTGTTAAGAGATCACTGACTGAAATTCGGTTGTTACAGGTTGTATTTTTGCTTTAATAATTCGGTTTCTTGCCGCAGGAATCGACGAGAGTCTCACTGAACACGGAGATGTAAATGCAGCCTCACAGAGCTCTGCTCTTATTCTCTCAAGTGTTATGAAAAAAAAGTGGCTCGGTCCCATTTCATTTGTCAAGAGGCTACTTAAGAATGAAAGATGCCCCCACCTCCCCGCCCTTTTTTTTTTTTTCTCCCAAGGACGTATGAGCTCATGCTGCCTGGCCGGCTGCCTGGACGAGGAGGAGGAAGAGGAGGAGGAGGAGGAGGAGGAGGAGGAGGAGGAGGAGCCGGATGCATTCATCAGGTACATTACATCACCGCGGGCCAATCCCCTGCTCCGTGACACGAGCTTTCACAGCAGCGTCTGTCGCAGGCTTTACCGTGTGGGAACTGGCTCAGAGCGACGCGGGCTGAATCTGGCCGAGGTCAGGAGGTCGAATCGTGTTCGGTTCAAACGTCCAGAAACCCTCCGATGTAAACCGGAGAGGCTCTCCGTGACTAAACCTGACCTCGGCACCCGGTGACTCAGGGAGGATTCAAACACTCTGAGTCAGAGAAAGTGGTCAGACACGGCTTCTATACACTGAACACCATCTGCACGGTCAGCAGTAATCCAGAGAGCTCCACACTTGTTGACATTTGGAGCCTCGGTGCAGAAAAAAAAACGTATTCTGCTTTTAATTCTGCAAGAATACAAATAACTCTCTGAGCTGCGCTTCAGGAGGTGTTCGACAAACTCTCTCACCTTTGTCGTCGACGGACTCGGCAGCTGTCAGCGCTTCAGTTTATCACCAGTGTGTTGGATTCAGGAGGAGAAATAATACTAAGAACTAAGAATTTAGCAGCCACTTCTTGAGATGAGGCTTATTTCATTTGTCTCGACCTGCAACCATCGCCTCTAGATGTCACTAAATCCAACTCACTGGACTTTTACACCCTCTTTGTCAGATTAGATTAGATTTAAACATAAATAAAGTTACATACAAGAAACAACAAACACAAGAAATGAAATATACACTTAAATACAGCTGTTAAAAACACAAAAACAACATTAAACATTAAACTGAAATTCCTCAATAGACATCACAAACGAACAGTTTAATTACTTTAATCAAAATGTCGATCTGTGCACCATTAAAACACATTAATCCAACAAAGAAGGTTCCTCATACTCAGGTCTTTTACTTAAGAAGCATTAGCATCATAAAATACTTGAAACACGGAAGTTACGAACAAACCAAACTTTAAAAAAGTCTCATTTATGTCTGAAAACATCTAACACGTGTTCAAATATGCAGGTTCACACGTGCACGTGTTGCTTCTTGTATCACTGGGTGTATATAATATGAAAGAAATGTTGCTAATGAATAAATAAATACAATTAAACGTGCAGTTTTGAGGTACTTGCTCGTTACCTGAACGTTCCTATTTTTGGCTTCTCGGAGGCGAATATTGCACTTTTTACTCCGTTACATTTATTTGTTATGTTTGGTAACTTTGCAGATTCAGATTAATGAAAAAAATACTTTATACATATCAAGAGAAGCAGATCAGACGGGAAGTGTTGAGAGAATCGCTGCACTCGATAATACACGTGAAGAATTCACAGCTTTCAAATGTTGAAAAGCTGCTCCAAATATCATCAAAAACGTCCCTTTTGAATGTGTTTTTGTTCTTCAGGGCGGCAGAGAACAGAATGAACGCCGTCTCTATTAAGAAGAAGAACTAACAGTTATTAAAAAAACATTTCAAAAATGCACCAGCGACCAAATCTTCGAGGTCATCGGAGCTCGGGGACGTTGTGTCTGTTTGTACACAAGCTGTCAGCCTCGTTCTGCTTCAACCACGCGGAGTTTGTGTATCAGAGTGTGTGTGTGTGTGTGAACTCAACGCGAACCCGGCGTTCAGTCCCTGAAAGATAAGCTGATGGAAATCGACAGAACAGAGAGATTTTAAGAGCACGGGCGATAGATAGCTGCACAGCTAGATAGATAGATAGATATATAGATGGATGACCTTTGACCCGATGGAGAGCATCGGACGCAGCCATGTTGTGTCCTCGTTTCACTTTGAGAAGGTGAATCGGTCATCACACACACACACACACACACACACACACACACACACACACACACTGATATGATTAGCATCACTCGCCCTTTAAGAGAGTACATTGTGTTCACGAGAGAGCGAGCGAGCGAGTCGGAGGCTGGAATTAGACTCAAACAAATTACCGTTCCGTGTGCGTGCAGTCAAACTGAACACGTGGCAACAAAACAAACGCTCGGCACACATCGACGGCGTGAAACCAGAAGTCAAGGTTACATGCAGATCACAAATCCGACGAATTGAAGGAAAGACGATGAGCGTGTGTCCGGTCCGAGCATCGAGGATCCTCGGTTCATGTGTTTCTCCGTGAGACGGTGTTGATTGACTCGAGCGATTTATTTTAAATTCTGTCAGGCTGCATTTTAAAGACTCGCAGCAGGGACGAGCTGTCATTCAGACGGTGGGACTGTGACATTCCTGGAGTTTGACAGCAATCAAGTTCTTCTTCTAATAATGACAGAAATAACTGTGAAACTTAAAGCTCGTGCGGCTGTTTTAAGGTCTCACAGCTACACAATATAACGCATTTCTTTAAGATGCAACGAAGCGATTAATCAAGAACATACAGCAGTTCATAAACAAACGTCATAAAAACGTATGAAAATATCAACTTTCTGCACTATAAAACTTCAAAAACAAGTGAAAATCAGCTTGAAATAAGACACAAAGTCTACAAAAAAGTCCCTATAACTCACTGAGAAGTTACTTATCAGGTGATATTATCTTATATTATGTATAATGAGTTATTTGACTGATATACTTGGTAAGAGTTTGAATTTTTGCAGTGTCTTTTTACCTATAAATCTAACAAACTACCACAGTTTACACAAAAATTCAACTTTGACACTTTAAATATCAAATTAAATCAAAATATATCAGATATCTGGAATTTATATCCCAGAACTAAAAGCATGCAACATCAATACGGGCTGTAACATGTACTGATGGTGATAAAACATGAATAAAATATTATTATGCTGAATTAAATAAATTATATACAAAAGAAAAGTTACAAACTTTGTGGCGTTTTTAATCAACATTTATCAGATATTCTGTGTTTTAACATCTCAACTACACGCTTGTGGTGAAGATAAGGCTGTAAAATGCATCAAATGTGACAAAACATAAAGAAAATATAATTATAGTGAATAAATTAAGGAGAAATCACAAACATCTGGGGTATTTAATCAAAATATAACAGGCATTTGATGTTTTTTTCCACAGATTGACACTCTTGCAGTGTGAATAAGGCTTTAAATACATGTTAAGGATGAAAAAACATAAATAAAATATATTCATACTGGATTAATTAAAACAAAACACAATCTTTTGGGTTGCCTTTATGAAAATATGTCAGATAAATGGTGTTTTTACACACTTGCAATGAACATAAGGCTGTTAAGATCTACAAAGGTTGATAAAACATAAAGAAAGTAACCTGAAAGAAAGTTTTGGGGTTTTGTGTGCAGATAACTTTTAATCATGTTTCTCTCCATGTGAGTCTCTTGAAAGCTTGTTTTGGTTGAACATTGTCATTGAACGCATCCTTAATTAAACAAATTAAGCATTAAAGGTCGTCTTGTGTCGTCCTTAAACGGCAGAACCTATATTTCCTCGCGTCGCAGACTGTCAGGTGAAAGAATAAAAACCCCAGCTGAGCCTTCTGGAGGTGGCGCGGGACTAAATCAATGAAGCATCTGTGGTGGGCGGGGCCTAATGGAATAACCCGATGACTTGCCCGCCCTCCCCCACCTCTCCTCCGACGGCCCTGCCAGGCTCCTACATAAGACGATCACTGTGGTTTAATAGCATGAAGCGATACTTAGATCAGATACCGCGCTGGCAGCCGCTCTCCGTGTCCCTCTCTGGCGTTATCAAGCGGCGTGTTTGGAGCGGCGATGACAGCGCTGGCACGGAGAGGGAGTGCTGGAAACTGGCCTCAGACCAGCGGTGCTCAGCGAGAGTGTGTGTGTGTGTGTGTGTGTGTGTGTGTGTTGGTGTGTGGCGCCTGTCTGGCTTTTGGCTGGAGCTGGCGGTTGAAGCCTGTTGGAATCAGGGAAATACAAATGCAGATGCCAAACGTGGACATCTATACGTCCATTTGCTGGGGAACAAAACATGACTGTACCTAAAAGCTGCAATGTGTAGATTTAATGACTTAATTGCAGCAACCGTGCACGCTGCAGTTTGCATTTTCAGCAGTCGTACTCTGATGTTTAGGGGGATATTTCACCTCCTGTGGGCGTTTAATGAAAGCCTGCCAATAACAACCTGCAGGCAGAGGAAGGACAAAGAAGCTGAATGTTCAGGAACACACTGATCAACGGTCTCGGATTAAAATTAGGTTGTTTTAAGGACGTCGGTTACCTCAGAGACGTGATAGATGACAGCTCGTCAATATGACTGACAGCCGGCGGAGGGAGGGGGCGGGACCTGAGGAGGAAGGGGGCGGAGCAAACACTTCCAGTCTTAAAAAGGAAATTTTACAGACAAACACAACAAGTATTTATAGACATACACTGAAAAACATATTGTATTAAAACTACAGGAAGAAGAGTCCACATATATTTGACAATACATGCCAATATGTTGTCATTTTGCCTCCAGAATATATTACAGAATATAACATTTATGCACATTTTGATAATAAATAAATAAAAATAAAAAATAGAATAAAATAAATATTTAAAAAGTTATTATTTAAAAAAATATTGAAAAAAACAATAATTTTAAATGTTGTAATCGTTTAAAAAATAATCCTGAAAAAATATTTGAAAATAATTTTAAAAAATAATTTGAAAAATATATATTTTTAAATAATTAAAAAAAATAAAATAAATATACTAAATAATGTATGTTCATATAATTTCATATAGCAAACAATTACAGAGAAATGTTAAAATATTAGATCAACATAAAAAATAGAAAATATAAAAATATATATAAAAATGCAATTATTGTTATACAGAGAAAATATAATTTGATAAACAAACAAATATATCATGTTAATATTGCTCAAAATGTTTTGCATATATAACTAAATCATATAACACATTTTATTTTTCACAACATGTAAAGATTTCATAGGTATCCTTTTATAGACATTATATAATTTAATATAGCCAATAATAAATTACATATATTAGATCCACACATGCAAAATATTAAGAAATATTTGTATATATTACAAGATATTGTATTTTTACAGTATATGAAAAAATACACTTACTGCTATGAAGAGAAAATATAATTTGATATGTTCAATAATATAGTGCAAGTACAATATGAAATATATAATGAAGATGACACTAATTTCAAACATAAGCCTGTTTCATCTCTTCACGTCAGTGTAACATGTAATGACAAGGTGAGAAGTGTCTTCATAAGACTGTCTAATTGACTCGACTAACGAAGATTAACGAGGATGTTAACGTACGTGATCTACACATATGGAAACTACCTTCATCTGTAGATGTAATAACTTAGAAGTTGCATATAATAGTACAAGTACCTCAAATTTGTACATACACCCTAATTCCATCTTTAATCCGAAAAACTAAAAACTAGGGCCTTTGATCAAACTTTCCAAAATGTCCTGACTTTACAGGTCCAAAAACTTGGGACCTCACAACGATAGGAGTAACACACAGTACACACACACACACACACACACACACACACACACACACACACAGACACACACCCTTCTACCTTTCCCCTGCTGAAATGTTTTGATCTCAGTAATCAGGTTGGCCAGAGGGAAGGAATCCCACAGCTATATTTATGACACACACACACACACACACACACACTCTGTTGGCTGCTCTCTCCCAGTGTGTGTGTGTGTGTGTGTGTTTGTTTCTAAGCAGTTTTTCCTCTCACCTTATTTCAACCGGACACGCCGTATCACCGCACTGCTGCTGCTGCCGCGGCGACCTCTGACCTTTCCTGATGAGATTCTCCGTGACAGTGTTTGTGTGTCGCCAGGAAAACAAAAAAAAAACACAAAAACACTCGAGGGCAAATAAAGACGGCAGAATAATGTGTTCAGAGGGGACAGGAAGACAAGTGGAGGAATCTCTCCGTGGAGGAATTACATCGAAATGATGAACTCAGCCTGCAGTCTGACACGAGTGTGTGTTTGTCTGCAGCTGCTGACTGACGTGCAGAGATTATCTGCTGGTGTTGTTGTCTTGTGGTCTGCGGGGTGTAATCAGCCCGACCCACCGGCTCGCTGTGAATGCCCCGTGCTTATCGCCATATTTTGCAGTGTATTAAGTCGACCACAGGCCTTTTCACACTGTGGCTTTCTCACGTTTACATGCCCTCACCTGCAGTGTCAGTCTGTCAGTGTCTCCTCTGACAGCTGACGCGCTCGCTTCGCTCTCAGCTGCTGCTGCTGCTGCTGCTGCTGCTGCTGGAGACGGATTTGGAAAACAGAATGATGAAGAAAAAGAGCGTTTGGTTTATTTTAGTCCCAAGGACCAACTCTGGTCTGGTGTCCTTTACTTGGTCTCAGCTACCTTGGGACTGCTGGTTTTTTTATCTTGGTTTGCTGATGTTCATCTTTATTTTTTGCACAATCAACAAGCCCTCGTGTCCAAGGTGACACGGATATTCTGTATTAAAGGACGTTAAACGGTTGTTTTGAAATGTATTCTACATTTCAGAGTACAGCGTGCACCAGTCAAACTCATGCACGCCCAATGTCTCACACTTCAAATGCAAAAATATGTAAAAACAACACGGAGCTATAGCACGTAAATTCATGCAACACGTCCACCTTAAAGCGAAACTCGAGTCAAACCTTCGTATAAAAGCATAATTACGACAAAAGAGGCACTTTTAAGATTTACCGTATTTTCGTTTTCAATGGGAGTGCTACGGGCACTTTTACAATAGCATCAAAATCTCTATTTTTAAAACACTAAGAAGGCTCGACACAACATGAAACTTTGCTCGTAGTATCACCAGGGTCTCTACACATGAACACCAGCATTGAGAACATTGTTTGTGTACACAGAGTTACTAAAAAGAAGGTTTTTGAACAACTCACGTTAGCAGTAGCTTGTTCCGCTCGCCGCCGTCCTGCCAGTGGAGAAGTGTCGATCTCAGAATGTGACGTAACCTGGAGGACAGTTCAGGTGATTTAACGCCAGAACGGGTCGATGTTCACTGACTCCAGAAACAACATATATGGCTGCTGGAGAGCACTAAACTGAACCTGGCAGGGTTTAAAGCAAAGACAGTGGATGTTTGGATTAAAAAATCTTATATTGTAGTTTAAATGCGAAGAATTAGTTCAACGTTCCTGCTCATTTCATTCATCAGCACATCTGCTCGTACAACACAGGCGACTCGTGAGCATCTGTATCTATTCTGCTGGCAGAAAAGTGAGTCTTTGTTAAACCTGGAGCTCGTTTATTCCTCGCAAACTTTACAGGAGCTTTAAACAGACAGATGTGTTCGTGTGCATCGGAGTTTATAGAACGAGTCCGGACAGTTTTTTAAAGTAAATGTGAGCGACTGTATAAAAGCAGCAGATGGTTTTAAAAGAGTACACATTATTAAGGCAACCCTCCCCGGAGAGATCCAGTTTTTTTTTTAAGAAGTATTTAATATTCAAATCTATTTCTTCTTGAAGACAGATTGAGGCCAGCCTGGAGTCTCTGTCATCCTCCGCTCCAAACAAATCATCAGCAGGGGGAATAACGACGAGCCCTGTTTCATCTTTGTTATTCTGTTGCTCTCCTGCATAATTGACGGATATTAACTTCCCATCAAGCCAGTCTAATTATAATCAATCCTCCAATAAGGCTCGCAATTAAGGTAGCGATTTGATTGGATAAAGTTTAACCCCAGAAGCCTAATGAAGATGTGCGCGCAGACAGATTCATCGAGACGACAGCGCGTCGGAGTAAACATCTGGAGACGACGGAGGTTTTGATTCGCCGAAGGAGCAACATGTTTGTTCACAATGACCTTCATGCACTCTACATATTCTACGCATTAAGTTGGCGCTCTCAGCTGGAGTTTATCATGTGTTTTTAACAGTGAATCTCATCTTCATCTGCTCGCAATGGGAGAACAGATGAAGTGGCCAATTGACGCGGAACCGACTAGCAGTCAGCTGGCAGGCCGTTGATATTGGATCTATTTCCAACTTGTCCCTCCTTAACATTTAATCCTTATTTATTGTCAATTACAGACGCTCTTACAAAAAGGGAACTACACTTAGAGACGACATTTTGTACGTGACAGAAGTTAAATACACCACGTCTTTCCAACATGTGAGAAAAAAAACGTAATATCAACCTAAAACAAACCGAGAGACGGACATTGTCATCCCCAAATCGATAAATCTGACACATAATATTCATGTTCTTGCTAAAAGATATAATACATAACCTTTCTTCATTTAAATGCCTAGAAAAGACCTTCATTTCATGCCTTTGATGCCTTGCTCAAAAGTACCATGAAGGTGCCGCGTTAATAGTTTCCCCAGTCAGATCTCTTCTCCTCTGACGGAACCATTTGCTTGCTGAATTTTCATTCTTAAAGATTGCCCTTTGATGTTTGTATCTGTAAATCCTCCCTTCACCTTTGCTGAAGGACATTTTCTCTCTGACATATATGATAAATAATCCCGCCTTTTGAAGTAAATCCCGCATTGTAGCTTGGCAACCCCGACGACTGGAGTACCTGTAAATCCTCGCCTCATTGAAACCGGAGGGGGAATAAAAGACAGTGGCTAGGTTTGATGTCAATGGCTCCCCGCTCACTCAATCAATGCCCCGAGCCCAAATGAAAGATGAAAGGCAGGGAGAGAGCGAGGAGCTTTTTTAGCCAACAAAAGGATCCCTGTGCTCTCAGACACTCGAGCAAACATCGATCTGTGCCACAGAGCTAAAAAACCCCCCCGACCTCCACAAATGGATCTGATCGAACACACAAACTAAGCTTCAAGTCGCATGTTTTATTCATTGTTTGGTGCTGATTCTCCTCTGTTTGTCAAGTCTTGGTTAATGCTTTTATCAGTGGTGATTAGAAGTTGATTCTTATTTATGTTGATCGTGGTATGTAAAGAAAAAAAATCCTTTCTCTATTTAAGCAGGGTGTTAGAAACGGCCCTCTGTGAGGCATTTTTCATTTTGGGTTCATTGATGCACTTTAAAATTGACAATAATGACACAAAAGCCAAATTCAACACATAGAGAAACACTTGATTTGATATCCCACATGATGTGTTGCATTCAGGATTAATATAGTTCATTTTATCTTTATCTGATCGTTTATCAGATGGTTCCCACGCACATTTCTGAAGAACTGGAGGACGGCTACTTGTGTACATCAGTAACTTTCCAAATCTGACAATTTGGCATTTAGACCCATTTCAGGCCAGTCATACTGTACAAACATATCTACAAACCAGTTATTTTTAAGTTTAACATGCTAATGTCGGTGTTAGCTGCTCCAAGAGGTTAACATCACAAATTTCCAACAAGCAAACATTGGTGTTGGCTTTCCAAAAGGCTAACATCTAGCTTAGCTTCTTCAACAGGTTAACATAGATGTTAGCTTTGCCAACAGACTTATATCAAGATTATCCAAAAGGCTAACATCAGTTTTAGCTTCTCCAACATCAGTGTTAGCTTCTCCAACATCAACAGTTTTAGCTTCTCCAACATCGGTGTTAGCTTCTCCATCATCAGTGTTAGCTTCTCCAACATCTGTGTTAGCTTCTCCAATATCAACAGTTTTAGCTTCTCCAACATCGGTGTTAGCTTCTCCAACATCAGTGTTAGCTTCTCCAACATCAACAGTTTTAGCTTCTCCAACATCAGTGTTAGCTTCTCCAACATCAACAGTTTTAGCTTCTCCAACATCAGTGTTAGCTTCTCCAACATAAGTGTTAGCTTCTCCAACATCAACAGTTTTAGCTTCTCCAACATCAGTGTTAGCTTCTCCAATATCAGTGTTAGCTTCTCCAATATCAGTGTTAGCTTCTCCAATATCAACAGTTTTAGCTTCTCCAACATCAGTGTTAGCTTCTCCAACATCAACAGTTTTAGTTTCTCCAACATCGGTGTTAGCTTCTCCAACATCAGTGTTAGCTTCTCCAACATCTGTGTTAGCTTCTCCAATATCAACAGTTTTAGCTTCTCCAATATCAGTGTTAGCTTCTCCAACATCAACAGTTTTAGCTTCTCCAATATCAGTGTTAGCTTCTCCAACATCAACAGTTTTAACTTCTCCAACATCAGTGTTAGCTTCTCCAACATCAACAGTGTTAGCTTCTCCAACATCAACAGTGTTAGCTTCTCCAAAATCAGTGTTAGCTTCTCCAACATCAGTGTTAGCTTCTCCAACATCAGTGTTAGCTTCTCCAACAGTTTGTGTTGCCTTTCAATCACAATAGGTCTGTTTCCTCATCTTTCTTTGTTATTGCCATGCAGACCTGACAGCAGTGGCGCTGCCATTTTTAGGGTTTTTACCTTGATGCAGCTTGGAAACATGGTTTATGTAACACCAAAAACATCAAACGTAATCCTAAACTTAAATGAGACAGGAGTTCAGACTTCAGGGAGAAGAATTTCTGATGTTTCTGTAACGAGGCCCCTGATCCACATATTACTTTACATCATATATTACGCCACCGAGCACCAGAGCGCTGCGATTGTGTGCATCGCAGATACAGACAACAGTGACTTGTTGTCGGTGGCGCCATAAAGGAGAAATAAAATAGATTTCCCAAATGCGTAATGAGGCAGAAAATGCACGATAAAGAAACAGAAGATGCGATCTGGTGCACACGGCTAAATGTCAACAAAAGTGTGGTTGACGAGCCTGAGGAGACAGTAATTGGACCAGAAATTCTCAAGAAAATAGTTTCTCAGTAGATACAGAATAGTTTCTCTGGAGGACATACCTTGAAGGATGGATGCTCCCTTTAACCTTTCTCTGCTGCTGCACGGCATTGTCATCCTTGTGCTGTGTGGTATTTATTCTTTCTCATCATATAGAATGAACCATGAATCTTAGAGTAACATTGATTCCATTGCAGATATTGTAATTTTGAGTAAAACTGGTGCATTCAAGTTTGATGGAAAAAGAAGAAAACATTTAAAGTCTATCATACTTTTATTTCGAAAGGAAAAATGCATATATCTCAGCCAATTCTAGAAACGCTGCCTTCACTCCTACTTTAATTCCTTAAGGGATTAATTAACTCACCAGTAACGAACACAATCATGCCGTAACCTCGTTTGACCTGTATAAATGTTTAAAAATTTGCCGTTGATTTGAATTAGGTCACAGGTTCAAGAGTTCAGCTCTGTTCTGAAAATCTAAATGCAAATGTGTGACCAGGCTGAAAAATTAAAGGATGAAATGGAAATCAGGAGGGGAAACAGAACTGTAATAAAAGAGGTGATAGCGCCTCGCGGCCCTCCTGTGTCTTCGCCGTTGACTACATGGCTGTCGTCCTCCACGCCGGCTCGTCAGATAACAAGGTCCCTCCCAGAGGGCAGCGGGACGCGTGGAAATGGAAATGAAAAAGTCTGAGGCCGCGAGCTGCGAGGACACGAGATATGTTTCTCAGCAATGATGCATAACATCCACAGCAGGAGCGGACGAGGGAGGAGGAGGGAAGGGGATTTAATATGGTGCGCAAAGAAGACCTGGACTTATTTATACCCTCTACAAAGTGAGTGATGTCTGTTCAATATGTGGCTTCGTGTTACAGCTGCTACCACTCCTGAATATCAGGAACGTGAAAAGTAAAGAGGCTCCAACACAAAGAGAAAAAAATAAAGGGGCGAGAAGTTGTGGAGAAATTAGGGCTGCTCACCAGGTGTATCCAAGCTCCTGCCCCAATTACCGAACCTGGATTTCTTGTTTCGATGACATTTAAGAAATCAGGTTACAGCAGGAAAAAAAAGAACAGAAAAATGACAGCAGAGCGGTTAATTAAGGGCATGTGAGGAATGAGTGATGATAGTAAATTAATCAGCCGTCCTCCCTGAATAAACAGCCCTAAATGTCATCTGTGCCGGCGACTCATCACGACACGTTATCGCGAGGTGGCGACCTCTAGTGGCCGGAGTTATTATGACACGAGCGAAGGAGGAAGTCAGAGGCTAAACTTTGCATATTAAACCATATTTAAACACAATTATTGTTATTTTAACAGCTTTGTACTTCTAGTTTGGTTAAAGATCTGCTCTCCCCGATACCAGATCCAGCATTTCCGACACCGGTATCGACATACGCGGCTGTTGGACGGTACCAGAAACGGGTTTGTTTACTCATAGAACTGGAGTTATATCTAGTAACCACTATTTGACGTTAGGAAGCGATTGGAGGTTTAAACTCGTGGTTATTGTTGCAAAATTGCGGTAGGTATGTCGGGTTTAGATCACATACATAACTGATTTGAACCCAAACCCTGATCTTCTCCTAAACCCGACCAAACTACCACAATTTCGCAACAATAACCACGAGTTTAAACCTCCAATCGCCTCCAAACGTCAAATAATGGTTACTAGATGTAACTCCAGTTCTATGAGTGAACGCAGGTCAAACTACTTCTTCTGTCATTTAGGTATGAGATCATGTTGTCAACCTGAGATACTCTTTATATTCACACTCTCTATTATACACTGATATGATCCGATGATATATAGATTGTAAGTATGTCAACACTGGACTCGATGCTCCGTCCCGTTTGGCTGCCAGTCGTCCGTCTCTGCTGCTTTTTTCCCAGACATGACGCACAGCATTTTTCTCGGAGTGAAATACATTTATTTTTCATTGCACCATGTGTTGATTGTAAAATCCGTTCGCATGGAGGTCATCAGATTTTCACAGCAGCTGTTCGCCCATGAAACTGAATCCAGGCAGTCTGCGTGGAAATGTGTAAAAAAAAAAAAAAAAATCCTTTCTCTGGTATTTATGTCCGCTCTGCCTTTATCTTGTTTTTTCTTTTATAGCGTGATTTATTTGTTCTTAAATTGCTGAATTTTCACACAGTCCTCCTCTCCAGAAGCAGTTTGCCCAATTCTCACAAGTTGTACACTCGAGAATTTGTATATTTTCTGAGCATTTCAAAAACATCTTCTGGCACGTCGGCCTTCAACTGAGGAAGATCTGCTGTTATTGAGGGCTGTTTTAAATGTAAATGAAAATCCTTCAGAGTTTAAATCAAGGAAAAGTCACACATTTACAGATTTTGGTTAAAATACTCCTTCAGGTTGACGAACAAGCCTCTGCATAATCAGCTGCTTCATGTTTTTGACAGTTTGATCAGGTTGGAAACGCTCAAGTGCTCAAATTACTGCGCCAACCACGAACATTTTAGTCTCGTCTTCAAAAACAAAACGCACATTTTTGTCATAGTTTTTATGCTGCTTCCACTCGTGAACTTTTAAGTCTCCAACATCGAAAAAATGAGTTTTCAATCGCAAGAAGTGATTCGTGGCTGTTGCAGGTTGTTTAAGGATTTGCAAGAAGTTATTTTGTTGGTGGAGAAAGAATACTTCACCTTGTTTTTCTCGCCAAAGTTTTACTCTTGAGTGACTTGAAGGTCAAGAATTTTGCATATTTTCTGTGTCCGTCATGAAGTGTGCTCTCAAAGACACATTCAGCACGTGTGTTGAGTTCACGACGAATACTTAAAATTATTATCTCTCATCTTTGTGCCACGATGTCACCAATTTGAATCACGGCACTGTCTGAGGAAACCAGAAGCTATAAAAACTGATGAGTTTTTTGACAATCGAACCTGAATTGCGGTCGCCAAGAGAACATTTTCTGGACTTTTCCTCCATATCGGCTCAAAACACTTATTCAGGGAGATCGTGTCTTACTGAAAGCTCCTTCTACTGGTGAACGTTTTGGTGAGATTATTACCCAAACTGCTGTTTCTTAAATGTCATGAGAAGCTTCTTGACATTGCATCAGCGGCTATTTATGATAAGTGTTGCTCTCTTTTCAGAACCTGAGAACGACACCGAGCAGACGTGTTGAGTTCACGCTGCATCCTCTTGATTCTCTGTGAAAACCAAAAGCTATCAACACTGGTGAGTCGTTTTTTTTTTTTATTATCTAACCTGATTTGCCTGGAAGTGCATAAACTGAGGAATGCTGTAGAGTTTTCCCAGCAAAGGATTAACTGGAAGACATTTTTTCCCAACTCAGGACACAACACGTCCCAGTCGGATGGACGTTCGGTCGATTACAGACGTGCAAATTGGCATCAAAGTGCAGATTGTGCAGGAATGTCAATCCCACATTATTTATGTCCACCGACACATTTCTTAAATCCAACGAGTTAGTGTTGGCTGCACTTTTTATGAGCCCTTGTTGCTCCACCATTCCAACAAACGTCCCTCGAGCACTTCCAGTAAAAACCAGTTGCATCATCGCTTCGGGCAGCCTGAATCAGGATCTGAGACCGTGTAACTACCGTGAAGGAGCTTGTTTTCTCTTTGTTTGGCCTCGGTGAAGTCTTGCGCTGTCTTTAAAAACCTCCCTGTGTGATGTCAAACACTCCATATAAAAAAAAAGGACGCCTTCGAACATCTGCATGTGAGGTGTTTTGGCCTCGACAATGTCGCATTTCATGTGTTAATCCTATTCTCTGCAGCTCTTTCTCCACCGGCAGCTTATGTACGTTTCCTCGATTAACACCTCCTTCCTATTTTGGGAGCTCGGGGAGTCATTTTCATGGTAACCACATTTGCTTAATTACATAAGAGAGACAAGAAGAAACAGAAAGACAGAGAGAGAGCGAGAGCGAGAGGAGTCTGGGCGCAGCGAGGCAGACTGCCGCGCTGCTCTTTAGCTCGGAGACGATGCTCAGACTCGAATCCAAACGCAATTAAAGCTGGCCGAGCGCCGAGGGCACTCCAGGCTGATGAGGAGGATTGTTGTGGAGGAGAAGCCGGTGTTCTGGCGCCTGATGGTTCAACCTGGAAACCTCCCGTATCAAGACTTTAACGTGAATAATGGGCTCTGACACCGCTGCATCTCATCAGCATATTCAGCCCTCAACTACTTCTGTCAGTTAGTGATTTCCTACGTCTCCTGGGACGACCCGGCCCCCCTTTCTTCAAACCAAACATGCATTGGATTTTAGTCTACGTCCTGCTCTTGTGCATAACGAAATTGATCAATCTAGCATCTCTTTGATGGACTGCTCTCCAGTGGCGGTTCTAGACCAGTTTTAGTAGGGGGGCCAGGTTGGGGCTGGCTTTTTTGTAAGGGGGCACATACAACCCAGAAAAAAGGATAAATCCCTCATTCAGACAAAGCAGTGTTTACAATTTCAGCAATTTTGATTGGGAAGTAAACTGTTGAGACAATTTATCTCTGCTTTTTACCTTCAGAACAAAATAACTGCAAGAAATCTGTTATTGTGTTACTGATGCAGACTCCCTGTCAGGGGGGCCACAAGGGGGTCCAGACTCAGAGTTACGGGGGCACTGGCCCCTGTTGGCCCCCCCCTAGAACCGCCCCTGCTGCTCTCTGTTTGCATGCTGATCTTAGGTTGTGTATCGAGCCTTTTACAGGCGTTGGTCAAAAATCTCAAACTGAAGGCTGAAATCGGGGGAAAGATCTGTTAATGTACTGATAACTTTTAAACAACTTCATGGGGAGACACGACAGGTGAATACGGTACATTTTATACTCATACATGTCACCATGAAAGTCGATTGTCTTTTGTATTTAACGTTTTCTGGTATGTTATGCTTAAATATGAAAATGCAGCATTATCTTTTGCATTTCCGGGACAGAAATCTGAACATTTTAGGAATAAAGTGATCTACAAATCAAGCTACAGATGATATATCAACAAATCCCTCTGTAAAAACCTACAGAATATAGGTAGGAGTAAAACTGGAGAGTTTGATGTATATTCGTGATGCTGAAGTGGAGATTTCTGGCTCAGAGTCAGTGGACAAACCAAAAGATGGAGAGTAGCTCTCCAGGTAAAGTCCACGCCTCGTGCAGGCTGCTCGGGCTTCAACATCCCCCTGTAGCTTCTGCAGCATGAATTAAAGTTTGGCACCTTATTAAAACTTTAATTTTGAACCACAAGACGGTCTTGAGATGTCTGTAACCGAAGTTGAAAAGATGTCTAAAGGCACATGGTGAAAGTTCAATCCTGGATGTCAGTCGGACGTCAATCTTGGAAGCTGAAAAGACGTCAAAACAAATTTCCTTCTGGCTCGTCGATTGGACGTCTTTAATGTTTTTGCTCAGTTTCTCACAAACACAAAGTCTGACCAAGGTTAACTTGTTCCAGATGGACTCATCTCCAACATTAAAAATGATCCCGACTCTCCTCTTCAAACAAATTAAAATCTGAAGAGTCAATAACAGACTGAACGATTGGAGCTAAAAGTCCAAAAATCTAATCTTTTTACAACAGGATCAATAGAGAAGTAATCAGACCAATCGTCTGTTGGAGCATCGCTCACATTAAAATACAGAAAGGGACGAGACGTTCAATTAAAATATCGCAGATGTTTGAGAAGTACAAATACACAGAAATGACGGCGGAGAGGAGTTAAAATACAGAGTGACTCGTGCTTCTTCCTCCATCAGCCGGCTCCTCGCTGAGAGCTGCAGCCAGTCAGAAAGACGACTGGACTTCTGAAATACATTATCCTGTCTGCAGGAACACACACACACACACACACACACACACACCAGGCGAAATACATTCTGCATTCAATCTGTCTTTTCCTGGAAGGATTTGCACACACGTTACACTTAAGAATAATGCATTCAGCCTCCCCTTTGATTCGACTGCTCTGACACACACACACACTACATCTTTGTCTTCTTATATTCTTTTATTTTATCCCCTTTTTCATGACGTTATGTGTTGGTTCGATTTAACCGCTGCGATCAGAACAGGTACGTTCACATTTCAGGATCTTTTTGCAAAACATCGTGGCAGTCGCGACCTCGTAATTAGTTGAGTTGCATCATCACAACACAACACCGCTGTGAAACTGCATCTATCAGCGACAACAGGTGCGTTTTGCAGGGACAATAACGTCCGTCGGATCACAGTTTGCACTGCTTTCAAGTTATTAACAGGTACAGTTCCGTTCTGGGGAATAAATTCCGCGTCTCTCTGAATTTTAAGACCCATGACGACCTGCACATGGTCACTTTAAGCACACTAAAAAAACTCAAAAAATATGTTGCATTTGAGCGTAACACTCGCAGAAATTACAAGCGTGACCTCGGTGTAATTGGAAAACAATATATTAATACGTAAACGTGATTATTTAGAGGCCGCGCCCGAGGCTTCGGTACAGAGAGCGGACCCACATCGAGCGCTGCGTTTCGCCTCCAGACGCCTGATAGAAAGTGACAGGAAGGAAATGAAATTAGCTGCTCATGCACCAAAAAATTGAATATGTTTAACCTGGACTTTTGTTTTCCTGTTTGCTTATTTTAAATCGAATCGCCCCCCCCCGTTGCTTTTAATATTCATGATAAATACACAGGCACATTCCTGAATTATTTAGAAATAAAGAAACAAACTGTGCGCGAGTTATTATAGACTTCCCCTCCCTCTCCTTTAAACACACTCACACTTCCCCCAGATGGCTTCCTCTTGTCTCAGCGGCCATGTTCATCACTCCTCTCCGCCTGGCGCTGACACGCTCTCCACTTCATCACTGTCAGAGCAGCAGGCGTCTCTGTGTGTGTGTGTGTGTGTGTGTGTGTGTGTGTGTGCATGATTTCATTTCATCAAACGAGCGTGTGTACCTCTGTATGTTATCCGACCCGAGCCGCCACAGCGCTCCCCTTCCCAGAGACACCGGCACGCCCCTGCCCGTTTGATGCAAACACCGACATTAATTTCAATTACTTCTTTCTCGAGGTGCCAAGCGAGGAATAAATGAAAACAACAACAAAAAAACAAAACCCAGCCGGCGTTTCCCCCCCTTCAAAAAGGCCGCTGAGGACAGCAAATCCCTCCGTGCTCGTCGGACGCCCGACTCTTTCTATTTTCGGTCGACTTTTAAGTTTTTAATTTGGATTGATTACGGCGGCGTAGGTGTTGCAGCCGCCGAGATAATGAACGCTCTGGGAGAGGGAGAGCTGAAACATTATTAATGAGACACTTAAAGGTGAGAGAAGGAGAGGATGATGAGAGAGTGAGCGGAAAAGAGGCAGATAAATGACGGCAGAGGAGGGCTGATATTTAGGGGGAAGGAAAAAAGAGAACGATTGAGGAAATTAAGCGGCAAAAGGAAAGGAAGTCGAAGAGTTGAGGGAGGAAATTAAGAAGGTAGGATATCTTGAATCAGGAAATATAAGAGATGAGCGAAGATGTAAATAATCAGATGTGCCCAAAGAACCCAAGGACAAGGCAGCATTCTGAGGAAGATGGCGCGTGTGACGGAAGTAAAAACGAGCAAACTCGTCAACCTTCATATCTCAGTATGTCTTGAAAACATTATATTGCTGCAACACTCGTTAGCGTCTCTCTAAACCCAATAACACCCACTCACATCTGGCTTCTGTCTTTACTGTAGACGAGTGACTCTGCGGTAGTCACAGGTAGTTTACCAGCTCCAATTTGCCGTAACGGAAACATGACAAACAAAATTGAAGCGCTAATTTTTTGGACACTTTTCCGGCGCCATGACAATCCAGACATTGCCTGCTCATCTACTGGCAACTGAAGGAAGACATATTTTACGCGGGGTTTACCCACGTTTACAAAGAAATTTGTAGGGATGCTCGCTCACATGATTATCACACTTTTAAGATTAATAAGCTCCGCAAGGGTTTTCCAGAAATCAGCTTGCAGGAGAAGAGCGGGTTCGTTTGAAGCAACACTGCAGCACCTGCCCTCCAGACTGATCCGTACGCAGCCACCTATTTTAAAATCCAACAATGAATCACCTTTAATGAGCTCGATGTATGTTGTTTTTTTACTGTACAGACTGAGAGGATAGTGCTGATGGGAGTCAAAGTTAATGTGCCCTTATATGCACTAATGTTCTCTGTGCATCCACTGCTTTCCATAAAGAAAAGAGACCAAAATAGCACATGGCTCAAAGGATTTATGGCAGCGTGATGAAGAAAGATGCACAAAGTAAGTACGGGTGAGTAAATGAGAGAGGGGGGAAATTAGACACGGAAGATCAACTTCTTATCTTTGTGATTATTTAATGCTTCTCTAAAGATTGAATTAATGTTCTTGCAACTGAAAGCCGCCTTTCTTCTCCTTATTTGTGTCTTCTCTTGCCTTTTTTGGTCATGAAAACACAGAATCAATGCATTAATATCAGCCTAAAACAAGGCATGCCTCCTCAAAAGTCAGTATTATGTAGATTAACGTTCTCACCTGACAGCAGCACTGTAGCTCTATGAAAGCGAGAAAACAAAAAAAAGGAAAAGCAGGGAGTCGAATGATTTCTGTTGCTGTTTCTAACGACTCTACCTGAGTAAGCGCTGATGCACGGCCAAGCTGTGCGTTGTTGGAGAGGCTGTAGACGCGATAGCATTAATAAAAGTGATCCCCACGGTGCTGCAGATGTGTTCCTCATTAGTCTCTGCTCTGCTATAGAAAACCCAAATTGATTATCACTGCAACACCTCCCAAACTCTTGTAGAGGCTTTTTGTTTGTTTTTTTGCAGCAGTACAAAAAAAAAAAGAGAAAGTCTCAAGACGAATGGAGGATCGATTTTCCCCTCGAGGAGGTCGCGCTCGTGGAATCGTTCCCCTCCTCGAGCCAAAAGTCTTTCCTGGAGGATGTGAATGAAAAACGCTGCTTAAAACTTCAGGGTTTGTTCAAAAGGTTCGTGGAAGAGCGTGAGGGAGTTCCCCAAGGAGCCGTCTCGGGACCCACAACAAGTTCTGAAGGTTCTTTGAAGAACAGCTTCGAGTTTTGAGTTGATGTTGAAATTCCTGGTGGGGAAAATTAGAAATTCCTATAGATTGGTTCCCTGTGAACATCTCTTTCGCTGCGATTACTCGGCCTGCCAGCCGGCTCGATTTGTCCTGTAAAAAAACAAAACAAATTACAGCACAAATGACGCATTATTGCCATTGTGCAACCTGAACAGGAAGAGGCATTATTTTCTCCAGGTAACGGTGCAACGAGTGGAATAACTGTGGAAAAAGAAAACCAAACGGACGGGCAACCTTGATATGTTTCCTCTTACTGAACAGTTGCCTATTTCTGCTCCAAAATTGTAAATCGGGTGCAGTTTGAGCAACAGATTTAGATTTAGGAATAGTTCACAGTTTGGGTGGTTCAGAATATGCCAGAAGACGTTCACTGCCACAGGAAATTAGCATGAAAATAACGAGCTAGCTATATGATGACTGTAACACAGGAGGGAAACGATCTACAGCATATTGAGCTAGCTGTTGGTGGCACTGTAGCTGTGTAACATACAACACATCAGGGTTTTGCGGTCAAACTGTGCTGTTTTTTTGCATTGGATGGTATGCAGGATGCATTTATGCTTTAAGATGTGCTTTAAATACAAAATAAAAGTTATAAAAGTGGAAAAACTTCCATTGGCTGACATTTTAACACCAAACAACACTTTCCAAAACACTTTCTATGAGCCTATCGTATCGGAGTTTTGAAGTTTAACAAGTTTACAGTGAAAATTAACACTACTTGTCAATTATCATCCTTCTGTGTCTCTACATAAATAGTATTTGGGGTCAACAAAACAAATCAAGCATCATAGTTCACCAGTGATAAAATAAACAGTGGGGTTTGTGGATTATCCTGAGGCACTAGACATCATTTCCAGAAACATATACTGACTATATTTGTGTTAAAATATATTATTTGGGTGAAGTGATCCTTTAAAAATGTATATATAGTGTGCTCAACTAAAATAAGAACCTAAAACTTAAAATGTAGAAGTTGTAAATTCTATTTTTAAAGTTTGTCAGTGATATTTTCAGCGTAACCCAGCCGAATTTATGTAGATTTATTGCAGTCTGCTTTGAACCTACAGCTAACATACGAGACGACAGATGGAATTACCATCGCCGGAGACAGCGAAGAGGCTGGATGTTTCAGTGTGTGTTTGTGTGTGTGAGTCCCCAAAAAAGTATACACACTTACACACCTGTCAGTGCTTCACCTGATCCTGCAAGGAAAACAGCATCTCGAGGGAGCAGCCGCCGGATCCTGAACACCAGCAGCTATATATAAGACACATCATTTGCATCAAGACTACAAGTGTACAACAACTTCATCGAGGGATGTACCCTCGTTCATATTTTACTCACTTTCGCCTGTTTCATCGTGCCGCCGGTCCTTGAAGCCTTCTTTCTTTCCTTTACGTCAGGCTTCATGCTGCTCCCTGACATGCACCGACACTCTCCTGCCACCTGAAAATGAAAAGACTCTCTTTACAGCCTTCTGAATATTTCCAGCACCATCCATGACTAGCATTTCATTCAAACCTGACACCCCGAAGGTCTGCGGTCCCTTCGGTTTGCTCAGCAGGGGTCCCTGACACCTCGCCGAGTGATTGCTGGTGGTCTGTAGTCAGCCGAGGGAGGGTGTCTTATTTCAAAGGCAGAGAAGAGACAGATTTGTGGAAGCCTTAAAGCCCTAAAGGCAGGCTGGCGCCTCTTATCCTCTATCCCAGTCAGAGGAAGCAAAAGCCTCCTGCCGAACCACCCTGTGCAGCAATTACTGCAGGGAAGCAGCCGAGGATGGATGGATGGATGGATGGATGGATGGATGGATGGATGGCATGACAACAGAGATTTAGTTTCCACCAATGCAAAATATCTCTGAAAGTTGGTTATTAGCTGAAATCTGGAACAGTTTCTCATGTTTTGTTCATAATTCTATTGTCTACTACCCACAATTGTTATTCTCTGTTGTATCTTGTATCAAATCGTCTAATTGTCATGCGAATGGGGGCAAAAAAAACACTAGAATGGCTCTCAGTAGAGAACATACCTCTGCCCAACAGTCACCTTTTGCACTCATACAGAGACACCAGTCATCAAAATCTGTGCGATTCATTACTCAGTGAAACTGACAAAATGTTGAAAAACAATCTATTTCATAATATTAAAGAAAGTGAGAAAAACACTCCTGGATCCGTTTCCTTAATCCAGGTCCTCAACAAAAGTTAACAACAATCAAACCAACCAGTTAACCACAAAAACAACCAAAATAAACCAAACTAACCAACAAACCAATCAAAAAAAACCTAACTGACCAACCAATGAACCAACAAACTATAAAAACAAACCAACCAGCCAGCTAATAAACAAGGCTGCACATAGAAGAAGCATAGAAGAAGAAGAGGTTGTAGACCATAAACAAAACTAGTCATTTGCCAACCATTAAAAAACTCAGAGGAAGAAGAAGAAACCTTTTGTCGTGGCCATCTACGAGGGAACGTGGTGACAGTTGAGTAATAGGCAGAAAACCCGTCCTCCATCTGAGTTTTGTGGAAATCTGTTCAGTAGTTTTCAACAAATAGACCAAAAAAACAACGACAAACTAACCTCCCAATCAAAAAACCCAAACTAACCAACAAACCAAACAAAAAACTTCAAACTAACCAACAAACCAAACAAAAAACTTCAAACTAACCAGCAACCCAACCAAGAACATAACCTGCTAACCAAAAAAACAACCAGAAGAAAGAAACTGACAAACCAACAAACAAACTAACCAACTAACCTGCCAACCAACAAACTAAAAACCCAAACAAACCAACAAACCAAGAAAAAAACAAATGACCAACCAGCCAGGTAATAAACAATGTTCCACACTGTGCAGCACAGAAGAAGATGAGGTTGCAAACCAGAAACAAAACCAGTCGTTTGCCTCAGAGGAAGAAGAACAAACCTGTTGTCTTGGCCAATTACGAGGGAATGTGGTTACAGGTGAGTAATAGGCAACAGGTACGTGCAATCAGAAGTGTTTCTTCATCACAAGATGGAGATGACTCTGCATGAGACTGTTAAACTCGTGACGAAGTCATGTTGCAGATGGTTGAGTTCCTGTCGTGTGAAGGCCTGACGGGCAAACAAATCCTGAGACAGGCAGCGGGTCAAAAAACACAAGTAACGAGAAAAACGGTCGGGCAGGAAGGAACAAGTTCAGGAAACAACAGGGCAGTAAAAGGCAGGAATGGCAGGCAAGCTGTGGCAACAAAGACAGTCTGGTGAGTGACTGGGCTAATCAGGCTGGTACATAAGTGCTGTTGGGCTAATGGGGCGATGAAGGACAGGTGAGCATGGAGGAACAGGGTCCAACAGCTCGTAGAGTAGGAAGAACTGTGGTGTGTTTAATGGTTTTTGCATAAAAAGGGAAACTTCAGTTGCGTTTCGGATGTCGTTCAGATGGGTTTCATTCCTTACCCTCATCTTGTAAACTGGCAATACACAACTGCTGTGAAAACTTGACAAAGACTTCAAGATATTGTGTTGTGAAGACATCTCCCGAAGTTAGCATGCTAAACAGCTAGCCACAAGTCGCCGTAAGAAATAGTGCCAATTTTTAGGGCAAGAAATGGCGTTTGGAGGCAAAGAAAAGACATGAGGCAGACGAAAATCTAGCTAGTTTTAATGCTAACATTAGCTTTTTATCAACACCTTACAAAAGCAGCTAATCGTATGACGTCGTTAGTGTCTATATACGCTTGCAGAGTTTTTTTTCCCGATGATCTTATTTAGTTTGGTGCATGAATTCGGACATAGATGCAACTTTAAATGTTCTCTTCTGCT